>CM022301.1:39495610-40238015 GCA_011799875.1 Thinopyrum elongatum
CCTCCAGCTGCACCCGCTCCAGACGGTCTTTATACTGCACCACGCCTGCCCCACCACCCTAGGCAGCCAGGGAACTTCCAGCTCGCTCAGCCACCCGCGAGGAGCTCCATGCTCATTGCCGAATCCCACACGGTGTGAGTCGTGGCGTACAACCGTGTCGTGAATGAACAGTCCCATTAGTTTGTCCAGTTGAGCACTGTTCAGTTCTAGGTATGCGAGCCAGATGATGTCCATACGCGCACATCACTGCGGACACTGAGACGTATGGAACACAGGAAAAGAGAAGGAGGATTAGTGCTCAGTTCATGCCCTCAGATGGTGTGAGGATTAATTTGATTAAGAATGGAAGTAGGAAAACAAGGAACAATCCAGGAAGTGGTCCGTCCAAGGGAGACGGAAAGGCCAATCAGCCGCGCCGACGTAGTAATTCGCAATGCAAGCGAATTTTGACCAGACTTCAATGGGCGTATTCAAGCCAACCACACGATTTCAATGAAGATCAGGACCAGCTGCCACCGTGTATGGTGGACCGCACTTGTCTTCCACTTCTTTTTTTTTTTTTTTCCTCTTTTCTTTTTCCCCTTCCCCTTTTTTCCCCCCCCCCCCCCCACCCCTGTTACTCACACTGACATTCTCCCAGTTTGTACCACATGATTTCCTGATTTTGTTTTTATGTTGTATGTCTCCTGGTGTGCGATTGCATCGATCCCATTTTTTGTTTTTTCTTTCCTTCCCTTCTCTATGCATGTCCGAAGAATTTGCATACAAACACGACATAAATTAAACGGAGGTCATGAACAACGGCAATAGTAATTACACACCCCGCGGGTCAAGGCAAACCTCCATGGTTAGCAACGATTACCGTGAAGAAATTGAAAGGGCTGGAGTTTCATGCATCCCCTTTCATACTAACGTCTTGTACTATCGACCTCATTATCGGAATGGATGGGTTGCAAGCGCATAATGTTCTAAGTTTGCCGCCACGAAGATCGTCCATCTTCTACACCCTTACTGATGAAATAATAAGATACCAGGCTCAATCATCCAAAATGCCGCAGGCGAGACTTGATGCCTTGAATGCGTTCAACGCATCACCACTTGAAGGGCATCGAGAAACATCCAGTTGTTCGCGAATTCCAAGGTGTTTCCCAGAAGAACTCCAGGATACCCCTGTCGAGCTGTCGAATTTGTCATCGACTTGAACAAGGCACCACTCCTTTTCGCCACGCGGACCCTACAAGATGCCGCCGCATGAACTCCTTGGAATTAAGGAGGAATCGACGCTTCATTCGTAAGGGTTTCATTCGCCCAAGTTCCTCCGGCTTGGAGCACCTTCTCTCTTTGTCAGGATGAAGGATGGATTCAAACCGATTGGTCCAAGATACCGTCCATATAACACAGCAACCGTCCAGAACACAAATATCCCCTCCTCGGATGGATAACGATTGTATGTACAACTGGGGGTTCTCCCATGTCTTCTCTTAAACTCGACTTAAGAGTGGGTTTACACCAGATCCGTGTTCGTGAGAGGGATATCCCAAGACCGCCTTGGTACTCGATATGGCTCATACGAGTACACTCGTCATGTCATTCTCGGCTTAACCAATGCTCGCCGCCAATTACTCCAGCCATGAATATAGATTCATGGAATACCTTGACAAGTGTCGTTGGTTACCGGATGATATCCTAGTATACTCCAAGAACAAAGAGGAACATGCCTGAAACACTTCGGACTGTTCTGGAGGAACTTCGAGAGCATCAAACTATATGCTAAGTTTTCCAAGTGGGAATTCTGGCTTCCCGAAGTACGTAACATACTTGGGCTTGTCATCCCAGGATGGTATTGCGTCAAACCCCGAGCGAGTCAGGCTATTCTTGATTGGGCTCTCCAAAGAACGAAGAAGTTCGAAGTTTTTCTCGACTCGCCAGCCTATTGCGTCGATTGGCGAGAAACTTCTCCAAGATCGCCAAGCCCCTGACTAACCTGCTTCAAAAGGCGTCAAGTTCGATTGGACGGAAAAAGGTCAGGAAGTTTCCAGACGCTCAAAGACAAGCGTGATTCTTGCCCAGTGCTTGCCCCTCCTGATTCCAGAAGGATTTTGTCATCTATTGTGATGCATCCCGTCAAGATTAGGGCGGTTCCTATGCAAGACCGCGAGTAATGCTTATGTTCGCTTCAATTGCCGGGGGGTCCGCACGAAAGAATTACCCAGTACATGACCTCGAGCTTTGCTGCCGTCATCCTGCACTAAAACAGTGGACGACATACCTTCTCGGTAATCGTGCGAGATCTACAACGAATCATCAAAGTCTGAAGATCTGTTCACTCAGCCAGACCCTGAACTCCCGTCACAGGAGATGGAGGAGACGTAGGGATTTTATAACTTGGGTATTTCTTATACCCCTGGCAAGGCTAATGTAAGGTGCCCGAGCCTTGAGCCGCAAGTATCGTATTGCACCACCTCCAGTTCACAGAATTCAACCTAGCTTATGAAGAATCAGAAAGCTGATCTCCAAATGGTTCCTCTGGAGCACTCGCTCACCCTCCTGAGGTTCCTACAAAAGAACCTCAACGTGTGTCCAAGGGTTCTCTGTAATACCTGGTGCTAAACCATATCTCGTGGACAACATCAGGACGCTGCAGGGCTATGACTCTTCAAGCCCCACAAGATAAGGCTATTCACGCGAAGAAGGCCGTCGTTCTTCACTATTCGATGATACGGCATTGTTCTTTAAAAAGTCGTCTAGTGGTCCCCATCAAAGGTACTGGGTATGACTCAGGAGGTCATGCAAGAAGCTCACGACACTGCCGTTGCTATTCATCCCGGCCAGTACCATAGTGGCTACCAAGACATCCGTCAAAGATTTGGTGGCAAACAGACAGCCAAGACATTGCTCGCTATGGTTGCATGAATGTGAGTTGCCGTCGCGTTCAAGCAGAACATTCCAAGGCCGCCGGAACTCTGCAACCAATTGCTGTTCCTGATGGAATGGGACCATGTTGAAAATGGACTTTAATCACTGGATGTTCCCAAATCACAGAAGAAAGGGTAATGATGCTATTACTTGTCTCATTGACGACCTTTCCAAAGTTGACACATTTTCTAGCGTCAAAGAAGACGATCACTGCTAGTCAGCTTCGCCAACTCTCACAGTCCAGAATTGTTTCACTTCACGGTATTCACTGCGTTATCAGTGCAGACCGTGGGCAAGGTTCTCACTTCAGATTCTGGGCAAGTTTCCAAGAACTATGGGACTCATCTGTCCTTCAAGCACCGCTTTTCCCTCAGTCCAAGGGCAAGTGAACGAGTGCAGAACCAAAGTTCTTCGAGACATGCTTCGAGCGGCTGTGATCATATCCTTCGGAAGGAAATGGGAAGACATCTCTCCCATATGCCGAATTTCTTACAATAACAGTATCAAAGCCAGTCTGAAATGGCCCCTTGAAGTATGTACGACGAAAGTCCGAGACCCTGAAATTGGTCAGAAATGGGGAACGTACCACTCTTCGGTTCCGGAATATTATCAAACTTGACGAAGATCAACGTTCGCGTTGTCCGCGAGCATTTGAAGACTGCTCCAGTCACGTCAAAACGAGTCCAGTATGACCGCAAACACAAAAATATGGTCTATCAACTGGCGGAAACGAAAACGGCTTATCTTCGAGTCACACCGATGAAAGGTACACACCGATTCGGGATCAAGGGCAAGCTAGCTCCTCGCTATATTGGTCCTTTCACTGTTCTTGAAAGGCGTGGTAGAGTGGCATATCAGTTGGAACTTCCACCGAACCTTTCTCAGGTTCACGATGTGTTCCACGTATCACAACTCCGCCGCTGCTTCAAAGACCCTATCCGCGGAGTAGATCACGAATTGCTTGAACTGCAACAAGACCTCTCTTATAAAGAGCATCCGGTCCGCATTCTCGATCAAGCCGAGCGTCGCACACGCCAGAAGGTTATCAAGTTCCTCAAGGTTCAGTGGTCAAACCATTCTGAGGATGAAGCCACTTGGGAACGCGAGGATCGTCTTCGTGATGAATACCCCGCTTTGTTTCTTTCTACCTCCTAAATCTCGGGACGAGATTTCTTGTAGTGGAGGAGATTTGTAAAACCCCCTGTATTAAGCTACAGAGATCACCCTTTTGATGAGGCCATGTCATCATGATTAATAGTGCACAATCATCATTAGCATCATATTGCATTTCAACTCCTAAGTCAAATTCAAATTTAAATGAAAGTGGGATATAAAAGTTGTCCAACATAGAAACTAAAATGTCAGATAAATAACAAATATTCCAGAGGCTATTCTAAAATTGAAACCAACATCATTGGAATTGGATAAGTGACTCGAACAACCTCAAACAGTGGATAAAGATAATATTTAATAACCATTTATTAAATCTGAAATAAATATGGAATTATGTTTTGTCCAAACTAATTTTAGGTGTTAAGGAATAATGCACTGGTATTTATGAAATAGGTCACACTTTTTACAAAAACCATTTGGGGCCTAAACATTTAACAGTAGAGAAAAGAGAATAAAGAAAAGGAAAAAGAAACAGAAAAGGAAAAAAAGAGCAACACCCCCCCCCCCGCTTCGCCTCCGCGCGACCGCCGCCCGCTGCCGCTCCAGCCACCGCGCTGCCGCCCGCGGCCGCTCCAGCCACCGCGCCGCCGCCCCGCCTCCGGCCCCGCCGTGGCCTCGCCGGCGCCCGCGCCCGCCGACCGCCCGTGCGTCCCCTTTGGGCACCGGACATGTCCGGTCCCGAAAGGGGCACGCCCCGGACGTGTCCGCCCCTGGGCCACTGCCCAGTGGGGCCCGAACCCCTGTGACGCTGACGAATGGGGCCCACGGCCCAGAAACAGTTTTAAGAAAATAGAAATAAAAATAAATAATTAAAATAATTAAAATAATTAATTAATTAATTAATTAGTTAATTAATCCTGATTAGGTTAATCTAATTAACTAATTAGTGTTAATTAAACAGTAATCAGTAATTAAATTAATTAAACCTAATTAACCTAACAGCCTATGACAGGTGGGACCCACCCTGTCAGGTGACTGCTGACGTCAGCATGATGTCATGCTGACGTCATCAATTACTGTTTCGGATAATGTTGAATTAAATAATTAATTAAAATTTAAGAAATTAATAAAAACTTTAGAAAATCATATCTTTTAAACCGTAACTCCGATGAAAATATTTTATACATGAAACTTGCTCAGAACGACGATACGAACCCGGATACGCCCTCGGTATCTCCGTCAGACGCCCGCAGCTATGAGAACGTTGAACAATTAGACCGATTTCGATAAATGAATAGTGTCCAACCCTAATTAAATAAATCCGAATAAATTCCTAAATTAACTAAATCGCTTAGTTAGGCTGTATATCACCCTGGCCCTGCGTTTAGACATGTCATGCATCCCTGTTGCATTATTGCCGTGTGTTTACTGTTTCTTCCCCCTCTTCTCTTCGGTAGACTACGAGACCGACGCAGCTGCTGGTGCCTCGACCGACTACGTTGTTGACGACCCCTACGTGCCAGAGCAACCAGGCAAGCCCCCCCCTTGATCACCAGATATCGCCTATTCTCCTCTATACTGCTTGCATTAGAGTAGTGTAGCATGATACTGCTTTCGGTTAATCCTATTCTCCTGCATAGCCTGTCACTGTTGCTACATCTGTTGATACCTTACCTGCAATCCTAAATGCCTAGTGTAGGATGCTAGTTTATCATCATTGGCCCTGCATTCTTGTCAGTCTGCCTTGCTATACTATCGGGCCGTGATCACTCGGGAGGTGATCACGGGTTATACTATACATATATACATACTATACAAATGGTGACTAAAGTCGGGTCGGCTCGAAGAGTACCCGCGAGTGATTCACGGATTGGGGGCTGAAAGGACCTTTGTCCCAACGGCCCTTTGAGTGGATCTTTGTGGCGGAGCGACAGGGCAGGTTGAGACCACCTAGGAGACAGGTGGGCCAGGCCCTGGTCGGCGTTCGCGTTTACTTCATAATAACACGTTTAACGAGATTGGATATTTGATCTGAGTCTGGCCACTGGCCTATACGCACTAACCAACTACGCGGGAGTAGTTATGGGTATCCCGGCGTCGTGGTATCAGCTGAAGCCTTCTTGACGTCAGCGACTGAGCGGCGCGTGCCGTGTTGGACCGCGCTAACGTAACCGCCGTGATCGTGTGGGTTGCTAGGTCTGCTCGCGGCCGCGTACGCAACGTGCAGGAGCGCACTGGGCGATGGGCCCAGACCCCAGAGTGCCTAGGATTAGTCCGGCGTGCTGACCTCTCTGTTGAGCCTAGGTGGGGCTGCGACGTGTGGATCTTCCGAGGCCGGGCATGACCCAGGAAAGTGTGTCCGGCCAAAGGGGATCGAGCGTGTTGGGGAATATGTGGTGCACCCCTGCAGGGAAGTTTATCTATTCGAATAGCCGTGTCCCTCGGTAAAAGGACGACCCGGAGTTGTATTCCGACCTCATGACAACTAGAAATGGATACTTAATAAAACACACCCTTACAAGTGACAGATATAACCCGGTGGTCGCTCTCTCGCATGGTGGCGACGAGAGGATCGACGGGTAGGATTATGCTATACGTTGTTGTTTGGTTAATTTCCAACTAATCTCTTCTATTGCTTCAAGATGGAGGCTGCCAAAAGCGTAGTCTTCGACAGGACTAGCTATCCCCCTCTTATTCTGGCATTCTGCAGTTCAGTCCACCGATATTGCCTCTTTACACATATACCATGCATATGTAGTATAGATCCTTGCTTGCGAGTACTTTGGATGAGTACTCACGGTTGCTTTCCCCCATCCTTTTCCCCCTTTCCCTTCTTGCTGGTTGTCGCAACCAGATGTTGGAGCCCAGGAGCCAGACGCCACCTTCGACGACTACTACCACCAGGACGGAGCCTACTACTACGTCCAGGACGCCGACGACCAGGAGTAGTTAGGAGGATCCCAGGCAGGAGGCCCTGCGCCTGTTCGATCTGTTGTATCCCTGTTTGTGCTAGCCATCTTATGGCACCTTGTTTAACCTATGTCTGTACTCAGATATTGTTGCTTCCGCTGACTCGTCTATGATCGAGCATTTGTATTCGAGCCCTCGTGGCCCCTGGCTTGTATTATGATGCTTGTATGACTTATTTATGTTTTAGAGTTGTGTTGTGATATCTTCCCGTAAGTCCCTGATCTTGATCGTACACGTTTGCGTGCATGATTAGTGTACGATCGAGCCGGGGGCGCCACAGGGGACGTCGATCAACCCCCTCTCACCCGACCAACTCTGGAGTCCACCCAAACCGGGACTGAAAAAGCGTTGTCGAGGCCACCCCAAACCCTAGAAGAGTTGTCGAGGCCACCCAAATTTACCAAGTTAAAAGAGCGTTGTCGAGGACCATTTTTTGCACATCCAGAATGGCGTCATTTTGTTAAATCCCTTGTCGGTCCGGATGTCGGACATTCATGAGAGAGGCGGTCCGGCCCAAACCGTAGAAGCGTTGTCGAGGCCACCCCAAACCCTTGAAGCGTTGCCTAGGCCACCCCAAACCCTAGAAGCGTTGTCGAGGCCACACCAAACCGTAGAATCGTCGAGCTAGCTAGGTCTACGTTTGCACTAATATATCCATCTGTCATGTTTGTATATTAATTGCCATGTTGTAATATTTGCAGAAACTATGGAGCACCGAGACATCGAAGCAGAGCAGTTGTTGGGGGACATAATCCTCGGCGGAGGTGATGTCTTGTCGTATCTCAACGACACCGATGGTCTGGAAGGAGAGGGTGAAGCAGGCTCCGGTGATCGAACAATGGAGGTGGAAGGACATGATTATGATGGCTCCGGTGACGGAATGCCGGTGGAAGAAGGAGACCGTGATGACTGCTCCGGTGAGCGAACGGAGGAAGGAACTGTTGCAAAGTCCGGCGAGGTATATATATTAATTAAGCCTGTGCTGACTAGCTAATTGATGCATTAATTTTTTTGGTATGTACACGTATTAACTCTCTTCTTTCTTCTTTTCTAGCCCTCCGGATCGAGCCAAACTTCGGTAACGAGACGAGGCCCGAAGAAAAGGTTGCGTCAGGCTGAAAGGTTCACGGTCACAGCAATCAAGGGCGATGGCCAACCGATTGAACCCAGCCGGACCAAGGAAGCATTTTCTGCTCAGTGCGGGGTTCTTGTTAGGGACATGATCCCGATCATCATCCACCAATGGAATAAGCCTAAGAGCGAAGAACCTCAAGTGTCTTTTGTCAACGATAGACAGAAAGATGATCTTTGGACCGCGCTGAAGGCAAATTTCACCCTACCGCCAGAGGAGGATCCGGATAAGCCAGTTATAGAGCCATTGGTCAAGGCTCATGCTCTTAAGAAGATGGCAGATCTATTCAGGAGGTGGAAGAATGAGTTAAAATCAACGTTTGTCGATAAAGGGAAGACTCCAGAATTCACCGGCCGATTTGAGAAGATAAGAGATCACTGGCCCGCATTTGTGGCCCACAAGACATCGGAGAAGAGTAAGAAGATGTCAGCGACAAACAAGAAAAATGCTGCAAAGAAGGAGCATCACCATCGCACGGGGTCAGGTGGCTACCTCAAAGCCCGGTCGTTGTGGGACAAGGCTGAGAAGGACCTGCTTGATAAAGGGGTCGAACCAGAGACATTGAACTGGCCAGACCGTTCAAGGACTTGGTTCTTCGGGGTTGGGGGAACCTTGGACCCTGAAACAGGAAAGTGCCGTTGGACGAAGGAGCAACTTGAAATACCCGTCAAGAAGCTTCAGAAGTATATCGCCGCAGCGCAGCAAGGGACGTTCGTTCCCGACAGAGAGAACGACGAGCTCACACAGGCCCTCGGGAATCCTGAGCACCCAGGACGAACACGAGGCACGGCAGGCTCCGTTGCGTGGAAGGTTGGGTTTCCCAGCGCAGGCGGTTACAAAACCCGGGAGAGGAGGAGGAAAGTGGAGCAGACCGAATTGCAGAAGCTGAATGCAAGGGTACGAGCGCTAGAGGAACAAGCACTACTAGTTCAGAGCCAGCGACCTGCCGGAGCTACCCCAGAAGCTACCCCACCATCTCAGCGGAGAAGCAGCGCGGCTTCCACCGAGCTCCTTCAGCAGCCTGACTTCACGGCTCCCAGCTACCCCGTGGATGCTATCACGGAGGCTCAAGATTGCCACCTTATGACGTAATGGCAGCACCTCAAAGTCAAGGCGGTTGTCGGCTCTGTTGCACCTCCTCAACCAGGCGCAACTTTTCACTGCCTTCCGATTCCACAAGGCTATGCTGTTGTGATGGTCGATGAAATAATGGAGGGATTTGAGGAGCTCGAGCTTGACCACCCTACCGGTGAAGGGGAGACTCAGGTGGGTCTTGCTCTGAAGACTCCATGTCTATGGCGGAAGGAGCTCATCAACCTTTTGAACTGCACGCCTCGTCCTCCTCCTCCGGCGAGTCAGGGCACTGCGCCTCCTCCTCCTCCGGCGAGTGATCAGGGCAGTCCGCCTCCTTCTTCGGCTGCTCCGGCGCGTGGCGGCACTCCGCCTCCTTCTCCGCCTGCGCCGGCGCGTCCGAGCAGCCCGCCTCCTTCTCCGCCTCGTCAGCAACAGCGGAAGACAGCCGCCGCCGCTCTGGCTGCTCCGGCACGTCGTAGCACTCCGCCTCCTTCTCCGTCTCGTAAGCAATGAAGGAAGACAGCCGCAGCCGCTCCGGTTGCTCCGGTGTCTAGCAGTACAGCCAGAGGCGGGAGGCAATACATATTCGGTCCATCTCTCAAGCCTCTAGAGAATTTACCATACGAGATGACCGAGGAGGAAAACGAGGAGATCTGTCAAGCCCAAGTGAAGGACTTTTTTGCAAACAAAAATCCACCTCCGGAGGAGAAGATAGATCCGGTGAAATTGAAGCGCACTTTGAAGAACCTGAAGCGACCACCAACGCCTCCGCCGGATGACAACCATGTCCGCGCTCTTAAAAAGGCAGTGGAAGGAGCGCGCCGGTCGGGAACTACTTCAAGTGACAAAAGGTTACAAGAACGAAGAAGTGGGAACAAAATTCCCCAGCTCGGCGAACAGGCAAACCAATCCTGGTGATTACCTGCCCGACGATGCACATTTTGATACAATGAAGGTGGACGAACACAAATACCAGTACGGGAAGCCTCTCGTCAGACCTGGTGATCCTCCTCTAACAACGATGATGCGAAGATTCCATAAGTGGTACATGGACACCTGCAAGTCTGGGAAGGATATTTTGACGCTGAGAGTTAAAGAGGAGCACGACCTCGTTGGAATTGATCTGTTGTCTGTTCCATTTGAGGAGTTCTTCCAGTTTTTCAATCAAAAGGACCTCGATAAAATAATCATCACTTGCTACTGTTTGTAAGTACTATACTTCTGTAATTAAGTCTCTATATATAGCTCAGCTCTTTCATTGCATGTATATATAATTAACCTCACTATATTATGCAGATTGAAGATCGTCGAATGCAGAAATGCACAAATCTATGATATTGGGTTCATTAACACAAATCTCATAGATGAATGGACGGTTAAATATAATGCGAAAGAAACCGAGGCCAACTTGCTACAATCGTTGCTTAAAAATCAAAACAAAGATAAAATACTCTTTCCTTACAACTTCAAGTGAGTGTTACTGTCTTCTGCATATTCGGTTTCCCTTATTACTCGAGGTTATAATAATGTAATTGATGAGTTATGCATGCGTGCGCAGCTTCCACTTTATTCTCCCAGAGATTAAGCTTGAGCAGAGACTAGTAACCGTCTTAGACTCAAGACGAAAAGATCCCAAGGAGTATGCGGCCATGACTGAAATGCTCCAGAAGTAACTTCAATCGATCATTATCGCACCATATCAGCAACTTTGTTCATTTCCTGATATTAAGTAATTATTTTCTTTGTCTCGCAGGGTTTGGAAAGTGTTCACCGCAGAAGCTCCGGGACTGCCGGGGGAGCTGCGATTTACACACCCGAAAGTAAGTACTACTAGCTAGTTCCGCGCATCTCCCATTGATTCTAACTAGTTTCATCAATACCATTTTATAATGCTTGATTATCAGTTTGATTGACCCCTATTTCTCGTAAAGTGGTTGTGGCAGGAAGGCGGGAATAATTTTTGTGGATACTACGTTTGCGAGTACATCTACAACGCGACGACCTCTAAGCGGGGCTACTCTGAAAAACAATATGAAGTGCGTAAGCAATAATATTCACAATTTTTTTTTATTATCATCATTTGTGTTGATTTTCATTCATATATATGTATTGACCCCCTTCTTCAAATTAGATTTGGCAGATGCGGGATGAACTCCTCCCACAAGATCGCATAAAAGCAATTCAAGAGGAATTGGCGGGATTCTTTCTTGACCACGTCATCAATCCAGCCGGAGAATACCATGTGGAACTTGACATCAGGTGTTAGGGATTGTAAGAGATCTTATATTGTATATATGTAGCTAGTAGCGTTGGATAGATATACGAAAACTTGTTGTTCGACCAATCTCTCGGAGAAGGAGGAGGTCGATCACTTCTCTCTGTATATGTTCATGACGATCTTGTGTCTTTAATGGTTTCCTTCATTTGCTTACTAGCTAGTGTGTCGAGTCGTCTCTATACGTATAGTACGTAGCGTCGACCAAGCACGAAGATAAGAGAGGACACTTCTCTCTATTAGCTAGCTAACACAATATATGAAACCCCTAAATTAACCCTACAAAACCCCCAAACCCCCCCCCCCTCCCCCTTCAAAAAAAAACAAAAACCCCAGCTCCTGAGCTGCTGACGTGTGGATGCTCTTTGGTCCCGGTTGGTGTTACCAACCGGGACTAAAGGCCCTCCTGCCTAGGCTAGCCGCAGTGGCCACGTGGAGCCACATCTGTCCCGGTTCGTAAGCGAACCGGGACTAAAGGTGTTGGGCTTTAGTCCCGACCCTTTAGTTCCGGTTCCAGAATCGGGACAAATGGGCCTCTGGAACCGGGACAAATGGGCCTTTTTCTACTAGTGATATACTCGAAGACCTAACATACGGAAGCTGATCACTTTTAGCCTTTTGACAAGAATCACACACATACTCACTAGTGGACTCAACGGAATATGGTAAATTATACTTCTTAAGAACTTGCTTGACTATTGGAGAGGCTGGATGACCAAGACAATCATGCCACCTTGTCAGTGATGGCCTTGAAGCACCAAGAAATTGTCTACCAGAGAAAGGAGACGATTTCAATGGGTAGAGGCCATGCTCACATGGGCCATGCAGAAGAATTTCCTTCGTTGCGGGTCCTTAACGAAAAAAGCATGAGGGTGAATTTCAACGATAGTGTTGTTATCAAAAGCAAAACGACTAGCAGAAACTAGGCTTTTGGTGGCTTGAGGAACATGAAGTACGTCATTAAGATGGAAATTTCGAGTATGATCAAAAGAATTAACGACTGCATGACCGATGTGACTAATAGCCATACCTGCACCATTAGCTGCATGAACTTGTGCAGGACCATTGTAGCGAGCACGAGTTGTCAGCTTGTTGAGCTCCCCCTGTAACGTGGTCAGTTGCTCCAGTATCGAAGTACCAATTGGAGTCAACTCCATATGAGGTAGTAGCTGCTCCTCCATATCTCTCTTCGGTGACATAATCTGGGTCAAATCGATACCAGCACTTATGAACTGGATGCCCAACCTTACCACAAATTTGGCAAGTAGGCCTTTCACCGCGGGGAAGATTCGCTCCACTTCCTTGTCCTGGTCGTCCTCCGCCGCGATTATTGTTGGAGTAGTTGTTATTACCGTGGCTGTAGTTGTTGCCATAGTTGTTGTAGCCTCCGCGATTGTTGTTGCTGTAGCCACCGCGGTTGCCACCACCATTGCTTTTGCTGCCACGATTTCCTTTGCCACGTCCTCCTCGTGCAGCAAGATTCACCGAGGAGTTATATTGCTGCGACCCAGGATTTTGTGACTCCAGGCGCGCTTCAAAGGCAAGGAACTGAGCATAAATTTCGCTCAAAGAGTAGGCGTCAGTTCTGGCAGCAATGGATGAGACAAAGGGATTGTATTCTGCATCCAATCCAGCAAGGATTTGAGAGATCAGATCATCGTCTTCTATCTTCTTCCCTGCTGCTGCGAGTTCGTCTGCAATGCCCCGCATCTTTGTGAAGTACGCGGTGGCGGTCATCTCGTTCTTCCGAGTGCCAGCGAACAGGGTCCGAAGTTGAATAACTCGTGACCGAGAGACAGAGGAGTACATCTCCTCAAGGGCTGACCAGACCTGCGCGGATGTCTTCATGGAGACGACTTGAGTCAGTACTTCGCGCGAGAGAGAGGTCAGCAGCGAGCCAAGAACCTGCTGGTCCTGGGCAATCCAGCGAGCGTAGTCGGGGTTGGGCACCGTCTCGGTGCCAGATTTGTCGGCCTTCTGGAC
This sequence comes from Thinopyrum elongatum, assembly GCA_011799875.1. Taxonomy (NCBI): domain Eukaryota; kingdom Viridiplantae; phylum Streptophyta; class Magnoliopsida; order Poales; family Poaceae; genus Thinopyrum; species Thinopyrum elongatum. Next base: position 39,509,074 of record CM022301.1, read on the forward strand.
TTCAAGAGTCTTGGCCGGAGCTTCAAGTGTTCCATCGAGATAGCCATCTAGCTGTGCGCCACGGATTGGGGGAAGGACCGTCGCCTTCCAAAGAAGAAAATTATCGCGGCCAAGTTTCTCGCGGGAGTTGTCGCCGAGGGTTGCCATGGGCTGGGCTGTCGAGGAAGACGCTCCTGAGGAACCGCCGAAGGGAACGAGCGACATGTAGTCTAGATGCGATAAAGAAGAGAAGGCTCTGTGACCATGTAAGAGACAATAGATCGATTGATTGTGGCGTGATGACCTCCTGGGTTTACCCTTGCCGTATATTTATATTACTAAGATTCAGGGCTCGTTTACAGAACGGATCGATTCCGTCAAGGCCTTCAAGGCCGTGTACATCATGGACTCCAAGTCCTAGTAGTAGTCCTATACATATTCTAACAACATCTTCCTCTTGGCTTCCCTCCTCTCTTGCCAGTGGCTTGGTCCCTCTTCCTTCTCCCCATCGGCATTGACATTGCGGGCAGCAGCTTCCGCTGCACGTTCAGCTTGAGCCCTGCTCAATCCCTTAGCATTTGAGAGGGCCCACGCCTTTATCCGGTCTGCCGCAGCCTGAGAATTATTTCCAGACATCTTGATACACCCAAGAAGAAAAGGCTGTATGTAAGACAACCAATCTCAGTATCCTGCAAGGAAAACATGCTCTATTGTTCAGTAGTGGAGTCTGGAGTGAGGTCCCAAAATAAAGATCCAGTTAACAAAACTATCACACAGGCAGAGATTCCGACCCTCTTTTTGTTGCAACTAAGTAAGCGGTATTCTACTTGGTAATGAAGATTACATGCTGTCGAGCCGTTAAAGATGCCATTGTTAAACTAAAGGAACATAGTGTAGTGTGGCAACTCAAAAGTATTCAGTAGCCAGCACATTCAGAACTATATATACCAAAAGCTCTTTTTCCGTTTCTGCACCAATGTCATTTGATGCACACAGACATCTAACAAAACAACCCCATTGCATTGCACGACACAGAAACAAAGGACACAAACAAACGACAGACTATTTGCATATCCCTTAAACGACTATTTGCTGCACAATACTTACAAAACAACAAAGCCGACGACAGAAAACAAGAACTTGTACGCAAGGGAATAAGTCAGTAACCAGTAACTTGGTGGGCACATAGGTTAAAATCGGACCTATGGAGATTTTGGGGCAACTTATCAATCGACCAGGCTAAATACAAGTCAATTGACCTAACTCCTGTGACCCAACTCGCAATCTACCGCCGCCACACCCCAATCCTGGCGCCGATCTAGATGGTCTCTACTGTGCCTAAAAATTGTGGAGTTGCGCGGGGTCTGACTCAACTAATCTGAATGCCAGGATACCCGTACCTCGAAAACAGACGGCCAGCTTGCCGACGGAGTGGATACAGGAGCAGGGAGCGCGATCAGGCGGATCGGGGACGTGGATGGCGCGGTGGCGACGAGCGTCAATAGTGAGGGGCGAGGCGTCGACGGCAGGGCGGTATCCAGACGGAGGCGGGCCACTCTCGCAGGGGCTACAGGCGAGCGAATCGGGCTGGCCCATTAGGGGGAAATCGCACGCGAGCACTCACGTGTCGTTGCAGGTTGCTCGCTGTGCTTCGGTTTTCTTCCTTTTTTTTGTCGTTTTCATTTGTCGTTTTCTTCGGTTTTCTTTTGTTTGATCGGGCTTTAAACATTTTTTAATACACATTAACATTTTTTCAAATACATGATATACATGGTTGGAACAATTTTTTGGAATAAACAGTAACATGTTTTTCAAAATACACGTTGTACATTTTTAAATGGCAATAAAAAAATCTAAACTCCATGATTTATGTTTCGAAACTTGTGAATATTTTTCAAATAAATCACGTACATTTTTATAATGGATATAAAGATTTTTTTTAATCTACCGGAACCTTTTTTACATTGTATAAATATTTTCGAAAATGTCATAAAAAATTGGAACACTATTTTTCTTTAAAATGTTGCTTACATTTTTAATGGACGAAACATGTTTTTTAACATTACGAAAACATTTTATATATTTTTTTGAAAATGTGACAAACATATTTTGATGCTACGCGTCGGCCGTCGGATCTTTCTAAAAGATCCGCCCCCTCGCGAGCCGTCCGATTATGAGCCCTCGGTCCCTTTTCTGTATTTTCCCGAAACAATGCTTTTGTTGCAAAAATAATCCTTCTCTAATTTTCTGCAACAAGGCCTTTGTTGCGAAACCTTTTTTTTTCTTTCTAATTTCCTGCAGCAAGTCCTTTGTTGCAAAATCTATTCTTCTCTAATTTTCTGTAACAAAACTCTTGTTGCAAAAATTGCAGACTTTTGTTATGAAACCTTTTTTTTTTCTAATTTCCTGCAGCAAGTCCTTTGTTGCAAAACCTATGCTTCTCTAATTTTCTGCAACAAAACTCTTGTTGTAAAAATTGCAAACACGTATTTGTTACAAAACTTGCAACAACACTGCGGCCACACCGCGCACTAACAAGCCATCGCCGTTCCGCAACAACGTTGTTGTTGCAGAAACTTGGAATGAACATGGACGTACAACGTCGTGATGTGGCTGCTGCTAGCTCCGGTGGTGCCAGAACGGCGGTGAGGTTGATGCTACTCCACGCCGGCGTGGCGGATCTCGCCGGATCCATTGATTTGGTCACCGGGAGGCGTTTGGCGGCGGAGATCCGGCATGGATGCGCTCATGACGACGACCTGCGGCGGCGTTCGGCGACGACGACCTACAGGCAGCGGTGCTCGGCGATGACGACCTGCGCGTCGGGATGGTGGACGGATCTCGACGAGGGCTCCACAACGAGCGGTGGTCGGGCTACAGAAGTTGGCCCCTCTCACACCAGTGCGCGCGGCGGACGGATCTCGGCGAGGGATCCACGGCAACCTGACCTCCAGCCTGCTCGCCAGCGGCAGCGACGCTGGCTCGTCAGGTGTGTGCAGCGGCGGGTGGCTGGCTGCCAGCGGCTCGGCCTAACCTGTAGCAGAGGAAGAAGATAATGCGAGCGAGAGAGAGGAAAGCATGGCTGGGCGTTGTTTCAGGACAGGGAGACGTGTGAGGGCCCACAAAGCACGTGTCGATCGTGCAAGGCGGCGGACAAACATTGCGGATCCGTCGGGTGATGACAATCATTTCCCAATAAAACTTGTGAACATGTTTTGAAATGTAACCTACCTTTTTCTTGAATGTATGGAACAGTTTTTCGAATTATGCAAACATTTTTAGAACTTCTAAATTATACAAACATTTTTCTTAAATGTGATGTACATATTTTTAAGCATATGTCCTTTTTTTAAATGTCACAAACATTTTTAGTACACATAATTAACATTTCTCTGTACATGTTTTAACATTTTCAAGTGCATTATTAACATTTTATTCATAATTTATGTAAAGCATTGTTGCAATACATATATTTAGAAATATTAAACAAAATTTAAAATCAAAAAAATGAAAATGTGCATAAAAACGGAAGAAAAAAGAAACGCGAACACACTGTGAGAATGCGCGCGGTAAAGGCCGGTCCAACACGTGCTTCCAACGCCGGCCCATTGATGCACAATAAATCTCTACTCTTATAAAAATCACGGTTGGTGATGATGATGTGCCTGCCATCTTTCGTTCACAACCATTCTATCTATATCTAACGCACACAAAGCAATCAGTGGCACTTTTGCAAAAAGACACACCCACTATTCCCTCTCAGCCTAGCCCTTGCCCCACCTTATCCAACCACCTAAAATGGGGAAAATCTGTCGGGAGAACCTGCAGCCCGCCAGCCGGCAGCGTCAGAGCCCATATGGTGCGGTGGCTGCCGCCAGTGCCATCTGCCCTCGGATCCTCTCATGCCTCCCTCAGCTCCACGGCCAACCACCACCACGACCCCCGCCTCGCCGTCTCCTCCACCCTTTCCCCGTATCCTCTGTTGCTGACCTCGGCAGGCACGCCACCGACGTCGTCCCTCCGCCGACGCCTCTCCTGCCTCCTTCTCTACCAGACCAATGCCACCGACAAGCATCACAACCACACCCCCTCCTCCTCGTCATCCCCTCGGCGCCCCCTCCCCCCGCCCCGTCTCCTCCCACACAGGCAGGTACGCCGCCGGCGACGTCCCTCTGACCAGGATCACTAACTAATTAGGATCATTTTAAGGCAAGAGAGGACATGGTATTTATATATCGCTATTAATTACCTGGGTGAGATGGGTATGGCCTGGGCAGTGAGCTCCCTTGCCCTTGTTCTGCTCCTTCTTCTCCTTTTTCTGGGCAGGGGAATCAACAAAAATTGAGATGAGAAATTCCACAAGGGGAAGAAAGAAGAAATAGAGAAGGAGAGGAAGGACCCTCAAAATGTTGTGCACAAACATTTCAGCAAGTACCAAAACAAATTTGATCCACTCATTGCTTCCTCAATATATTTCTCTCAATTGTAGCAGGTAGCAAGGGAGGAATCACATATGTATAGAGCATAAGTAAAATGAGCCAACAAACATCTAACTTGATGAAAGGTTTGTTTGAACTTTGAGTGTCTTGAGACGAAAGATAAGAGCAAGATTGATTTTGCTTTACACACAAGCACTTGACAAGAGAATCATTTCACTACTCACAGACTGAATCAAAAGCAACTAGCTAACACTTAGTGTTTCTATCTTCTCTTCAATTTAAGCAAGCATGTAACCATTGTATTTGTATTAACATAAAAAAAAGTGGACAGTAGCATCCTGAGTGTTTTTTTTTTCTTCTCTTCAATTTAAGACAGCAGAGATGTAGCCGCAGGGAGGCATGGAGCCATCAGGAATGTATGTACCAAAACAGAAATGAATAAAACCAACATATGCATGCAATGCGCAAACCTAATATCATGTTTTAGTACTGACATATGAAAAGTCTAAATTGGAATTATCATGTCATGTGCAGACCTAATATTTTGTACTTCTATACCAACATACTGTCAAAAAGTAAAAAAATTCAATGGGAAAAATTCCCCACACATGCCCGCCTCGCCTCGTCAAGATGCGCGCGCGCCGCAGTTTGCGGGAATGAGACCAACTCACACGTATGCGCTTTATTTTCGCCGGTTGGGAAAGGTAAATTAATCTCAGATTAATTAACGAGTCACTAACTGAAGTGTCACCGTCCGAGACGTTAGACCGTGGGCTCTTCATGGACTCGGTCGTGGGCCTAAGCTCAGGCACATCTACCCAACGGCCTATATATTGGAGAGTTGGCTAGTGCCGAAACACACACTCATTCCCTCCACGCGCAACCCTAACCGTTATCTACTGTTCCTCTCACTGTACCGCCCCCGGCGATCCCATCCCGGCCACCATGTGCACGGTTCGTCGGGAGAGCAGGTGCCTTCGGAACCCCATCCTTTGAGATCTTGCCCGAGAGAAGGGCGTTAAGGTTTTGGGGAGCCTCTCCGGACGACTGCTCCTGATACGTCCTCGTCTCCGTCCTCATGTGCTTCGACTACTTCTACTGCATCGACCCCATGGCCGACGATGAAGCCGCCAAGAAAGAGGCCACGGACGACACCGAGGATACTACTGCCGCCGCGTTGGCCTGGCCAACTAGAGGGTATCCCTTGTTAATCCCCTACTTGCCCGTTCATATGCTAGCTGTATATACTATGTTCATAGATGTTTCGGTTCTATGTACTGTACATGCTCACATGTTTGAGTATCGGTATGAGTTTCATATTATGATTGTCATGTTTATTAGAGTTAATTGCACCGAAGTACCACATCTGGGGCAGGTGTAACGGATCAGTACCACTATTCGGTTTTTTTGCACGTCAGTACCATGTGTTAGGGCAGTCTGTTACATATTGGTCTAAACCGCGTATAATAGTGTATTGACTCTGTATCTGACTGTTGGGGCCCGCGTGTCGGGAGCTGATGTGGCATGTTCTTTTGCAAAAAAGTCCCATAGTTTTTTTACTTAATCGCGCATATAGCCCATGGCCGACGATGAAGCCGCCAAGAAAGAGGCCACGGACGACACCGAGGATACTACTGCCGCCGCGTTGGCCTGGCCAACTAGAGGGTATGCCTTGTTAATCCCCTACTTGCCCGTTCATATGCTAGCTGTATATACTGTGTTCATAGATGTTTTGGTTCTATGTACTGTACATGCTCACATGTTTGAGTATCGGTATGAGTTTCATATTATGATTGTCATGTTTATTAGAGTTAATTGCACCGAAGTACCACATCTGGGGCAGGTGTGACGGATCAGTACCACTATTCGGTTTTTTTGCACGTCAGTACCATGTTTAGGGCAGTCTGTTACATATTGGTCTAAACCGTGCATAATAGTGTATTGACTCTGTATCACTGTTGGGGCCCGCGTGTCGGGAGCTGACGTGGCATGTTCTTTTGCAAAAAAGTCCCATAGTTTTTTACTTAATCGCGCATATAGCCCATGGCCGACGATGAAGCCGCCAAGAAAGAGGCCACGGACGACACCGAGGATACTACTGCCGCCGCGTTGGCCTGGCCAACTAGAGGGTATGCCTTGTTAATCCCCTACTTGCCCGTTCATATGCTAGCTGTATATACTGTGTTCATAGATGTTTCGGTTCTATGTATTGTACATGCTCACATGTTTGAATATCGGTATGAGTTTCATATTATGATTGTCATGTTTATTAGAGTTAATTGCACCGAAGTACCACATCTGGGGCAGGTGTGACGGATCAGTATCACTATTCGGTTTTTTTGCACGTCAGTACCATGTTTAGGGCAGTCTGTTACATCTTGGTCTAAACCGCGTATAATAGTGTATTGACTCTGTATCTGACTGTTGGGGCCCGCGTGTCGGGAGCTGACGTGGCATGTTCTTTTGCAAAAAAGTCCCATAGTTTTTTACTTAATCGCGCATATAGCCCTTGTTTGTGAAAAAAAAGGTCCTGCCAAAAAACAAGGCAAATATAAAAACGAGCGCGCGCGCCCGCTGGCAATCGATCCCGCACCCTGCTGTGCATGGAACTAGCTGCGGCGCCACTACGCCACAGCGCCGTCCTGTGAAAGTTCAGGCAATTACCTCTTTTATACTATGAATATAAACGTTCCGCTTTTTCTGTTTACTAGCAAGTTCATCGATGGAATGCCCTATATAGCAGGGGGTTGGGTAATTCATGCCATATTTGCAATCCAACTCTCTCTCTCTCGACCTTAACCCAATCTGAATCACAAGTTCTCGTGCACGACATTGCTCCGCCCAAAGCATCTAATATCGTCGTTTCGTCGACTTCGCCCGAACTTTATCTGTCTATGCGCTCCACCCAAGGTACGATGTTTATGTGCCTTCAAGTGTTGAATGACATAACCCATTCATTCATTACGTTGGCTCGGTTTTTTTTTCTTTCTTTCTTAATTGCACTATCACTCTTTATGCATTTATTTTCACGCTTGTGTGGGATGTAGGGGGGGGGGGGGGGACACATGCAAATTCCGAGGGTGTGCAAGGAGGGCCCGTCACCGGCGAGGAGGAGCACCAACACAAATGAGATTACAAGTCGATGCAGGGTGGGGTTGATCACATTCATCGTGACCATGGGCGATGTGGTGAAGAGAAGTGGCAAAAAAGATGAGTTTCTTGAGGCGTGCGAGGATCTGTTTCTCCCGTTGCAACGCACGGGCATATGTGCTAGGACCAATTAAAGAGGCACATGCATTAAGAACCAAAGATAAAGCAATAGGGCTGCTAAGTTCATGTTTAAAGAGAAAAGTGAGGCACACTCCAATTAATTCTTCTGGCATCGAATTAAATCTTCCTCGGTCCAATCGGTGCAAATGATCTGATTTTTTAAGAGAAACGAAAATTATCTACATTATGGCGTGCACCTCCCTATCATCGCCGGATGGCACCGTTCGGATGTTGTTTTGATGGACAGACTAATTTCTCCCGTTGCAACGCACGGGCATATGTGCTAGTAATATTAATGATTGCAGCCATGGAAAAGTAGCGCTAGATGGTGAGTTGTCAGGCTGGCGAGGTGTGTTCACACCTTACGTAGGCATCCGTACGCTGTCAACCCTGCATGCACGCCATGCATTCCCATGTCACCAACGCAGCAGCCACACCCTTGGCGTTGCATGCTACAATGAATCGGCACTGGAGGAGGGCCTTCAAGCATTGATGCCCGACCTGCAACCGACATGCAGCAGCGTGCAAACTTGGAAGTGAAATGACAGCCGCCGTTGTAGCGACACGGCTGCTTCAAGGACCAGTGGCTGAGTGGCTTCTACGTACGAGGACGGATGCACTGTAAGCCGAGAAGATGATGCTGCGAAGGGTTGGCTAGCTGCTACGTGTGTCACTGTGAGGCCGCGAGGCAGTGCTGCGACGCTGGACGTCGGTCTTTGTGATACCTGACTGCTTCTATGGTTGCGGCGATGCTACGAGGTGTGCTACGACGGCCCCGGCGACGACGCGACGACATGCTTCGAACGCTTAAGGTGTGTTGCGACAACTTCCTGACTTCTTCAACTATGTTGCGGCGGCTTGCTTCGATCTCTGTGTCGATGCTACGGGGCGTGTTGTGACACTCGGTGTTAACACAACGATATGCTTCGAACACCCATGGTGGGCTTCAACGACAAGCTTCGATGGCCTAAGTGATGCTATGAGGTGTGATGCGACGGCCTCGGCGACGGGGTGACGACATGCTTCGAACGCTTGTGGTGTGTTGCGACGACATCTTGACTTCTTCAAGGATGTTGCGGCAGCTTGCTTCGACCGCCGCGTCGATGCTACGGAGCATGTTGTGACACTCGGCGTTAGCACAACGACATGCTTTGAACACCCGTGGCGGGCTTCGACGGCTGCGACGATGCCGCGGCGTCATGTTTGAATGGCCGAAATGATGCTCTGAGGCGTGCTGCAGCAGCCGCGATGATGGCATGACAACATGCTTTGATGGCCGCGATTGTATGCTTCGACGGCCACGACGATACTATGACGTCGTGCTTTGACAACCGGAGCAATGCTGCGATTGCGCCCGACTACTTTGATGATGCTCCAATGGCGTGTTCACGGACACGGCACGGTTGTGACGATATGGCTGGTGCGACAGCGTGCTTCGGCGGTCGCGGTGATGCGACGACGGTGGCCCGGCCACCCTGTGATGTTGTGATGGCATGCTTCCAAGGCGGCGGCGTCAAAGACGCTACATCTGAAAGCAACCTTGACTTCATGAGCTTGCTAGTATCAAATCAAAACCAATACCCGCGTTCAACGTCGAGAACTATTTGTACCAAGTGACGATCAGACGGCGCCTTGGACTTCCTTCGATCAGCTCACGACTACAGGTCAACTGAAGATGGTCACGACCCGCCAACTAGAAGTCAATGTACATACGTACTACAGGTCACGAAACTGACGAAGGGTTGGCGCGAAACTGAAGAAGGGTTGGCTACCTTCGTGCGTGGTCACACATACGTGCTCTGCGCCACACGATAGCCAGGGATCAGACGGCGCTGGACGCGGCTGACAAACGCGAGAAATCATCCGGCCGCTTTTAAGCGTTTTCCTTATTATTAGGGAAAGATGTGTTGTTTTTTGGATCGTGGCAGCGGGCTCATATGGGTCCCGCTCGTCAGTGGGATGGAAGAAAGAATTCGATATATATATACTAATAAAAAGATTAGGGGCCAGGCGGGTTTACCAGCGAGTAATTTGACAAAATAGATGTAAGAAATTTTTACAATTACCCTGAAAGGTAATAAAGTGCTTGCGCATATGAAAAAAATGTTCAGAACATTTTTGGAAAATGTTGAACGTGTAATTAAAAATTGTAAATGTATTTTTTTAAATGTTCGTCATGCATTATAAAATTTATTATGATTACACAATAATTTTAAATACATGTTGTAAACTTTTTGAGTAACTGTGCATTTAAAAAAATACAATCAATATACGCAACAACTGTGAGTTGGGCATATAATGTGTTTAATTGTGCATTTGAAAAATATAATCAGGATGCACAATAATAGTGCATGGTTGTGCTCCTGAGTGTACAATTTTGTTATATACATTGAACACTTTTTAAATATACGATGAACTTCTTGTAAAATATATAAATTCCATTTCTTCGTATGTGTTTTTTTTTGTTTTTGGGTTTCTTGTATGTTTTCTCAGATCTACGTTATTCTTCGGGTTTTCATTATTTTACATTTCTTTTTTACATAGGCTTAGTATGCAATATTTTTTTGTAAAAACACAGTGAACATTATTGTATAAATATACAATGAAATATATTGTTTAATATACGATGAACAGTTTTGTTATATACATTGAACAATTTTTAAAATATATAAATTCAATTTTTTCTATGTGTTTTTTTGTTTCGGATTTCTTTTATCCCTTTTCAGTTCTTCGGATTTTAAAAAAAAATATTTGCATTGCAAATGGGCCCTGCCGCATGTTTAGTAATGTAATAATTTGAAGATATTTTATCCAAATTGTACAACAATTTGGAGCTGGTGGCTGTAGGCGCCTGCACCTATTTAATAAATTAGTATTCGCATTTGTCTAAAAAAACCTTGGCTGTGCAAATTGTCCTGCAGCTCGTTTAACAAGAGTGCTATGCCCCCAGGTTAACGTGAGGATCTGTGTGTTGTGGTGGTTAGCGCGCGCACGCGGTTCGGTTCAGGCGCAAGTTCGAATCCTGGCAACCGCCCTGTTTCTTGGTTGTTCTATTTGTTTAAAGGTAAAAGAATATAAAGACCTAGTATCCTATCTGACTAACTCAGTGCGTGTGGTGTAGTGGCAACGACGTGCCGGGTGAAGCGGGTGGTCGCCTGTTCGAATCCCGCGTGCGGCAACTTTTTTATGTTCCTGCAAAGGACATCTTCGTGATTATGTATAATGCAAGGGGGCTTTCTGCAACAACATATGCCACGTGTCACCTAACAGGCTGACCCTATCGGTCAGATACACTGTCCATACATGTTTATATGCAGATTAGACTATTTTGTAACACACTGTCCCAGACATAGTACTGGCATGCAAAAAAAACTAAATAGTGGTACTGATCCGTCACACCTGCCCCAAATGTGGTATCTCCATGCAATTAACTCTGTTTATTATCTACTCGTGGAATAGATTAATAAAAAAATGCTAAATTTTCCACACAAATATTTCGTTCACCTTTGAAATTTTGGAAATTTCGTCCATTTTCTTCCCTCGTAGTAGTGCTGCGTTTCTTTCGGAATTTCGGTTTGGGCTAGCTAGGGCAGGCCCCGATCGATCACTATTTGATACGACCTAGATATATTTTTTATTTTTGATATTCTTTCTACTGCTATCTTGATGGTTGATAGGTAGAATGAAAGCTTTCGTCGTAAAAAAAATTAAAATAAACGAGCGGAGGCCCCGATCACTCCGACTCGTATCACTCCGATACGGCCGGGCAGTCCGACTCGTTGACACACCCACCGTGCGTGCACCGGGCTCCGAGTCGCCACAGGCCACCGTTAGCCTGTTATATATAGTATAAGTACGTAGCTAGGATCGATCATACTACTAAACTACTTTCAAACACGACAGGCGAAGAGGCTCCTACTCGATCGATAGAACCCGCGCCTGCAAATTCCCATAAGAAGCAGCGTAGGATCCATCGACCATGAACCGTTTGTGGTGCTCGCTCTCCCAAATCCTCCGCCGTTGCAGAGCGCCGGCCGCCCGGCAGCGCCTGCTTCACTGGTGTTCTGCTGCCGTACTCGGTCGCCCACAATCGACTATGGCGGCGCGGCCGTTTCGTCGGCAGTACCGTTGGTACGACGACCCTCGGAAGGTCGCCGCGGCGACGGCGATCGGCTTGAGCGCCGCGGTGATGGCCACATGCGACCGCGAGGTCGTGCCCTGCACCAACCGCTCCCACCTGGTCGTCCTTTCTCCCCAGGAGGAGCGCGACCTCGGCGAGTCCCTCTTCGCCCAGGAGATGGCCAAGCACAGGCATAAGACGGTCGACCCATGCCATCCGGACAGCGTCCGCGTCCGTCTCATCGCCGAGAGAATCATCCACGCCGCCAACCGTGGCCTGGGCATCTACGACAACCGTGACGCCCCCATGCTCCGTGTCACTCGGAAAGGAAAGAAGCCGTGGACACCGCAGCCACACACGAGGCACCTCCATGGCCTCAACGGCAGCTGGGAGCTGGTCCTTGCGACACGTGGTAACGCCACTGTAGGGTCCGCGCCCGGTGGCAAGATTATAGTCTTCACCGGACTGTTCGACTGGTATAAGACCGACGGCGAGATCGCCTTCGCTCTTGCGCATGAGGTACAAACCTATGTTCAATTGATGCACATAACCATAATGTAACGTAGGGTTTAAGGCTATGTAACACGTAGTACAATGCTGTGTTAATGTGTTTCTAGCTAGCAAGAGGATTCATTTAATCTTTTTTCTTTTTGCGGGAAGGATTCATTCAATCTAACGACGTACGTTGTTTTCTTGTCGGTCATTTTTGCTAGGTTGGGCACCTGATTGCAAGGCACGAGGCGGATATCATGAGTAGGCTGTGGTTACCGGCAATCCTACGTCGGAGTTTCTTACATCGGTATGTATAATAACCGCTTCACATTTTTTTTCTTCTAGACATATGTCACATTAATTGTTCGTATTGATGATTTAACCCATACTTATACGTTTGGAAAACTATTGATCTGTTGCCAATCCTTCTTTTCATTTGAAATAGAGATAAGTCCATATTACAACCTCAAACTACCACCAAAGTCTAAAACACAACCCTCAACTACGAACCGTCTGATATACAACCCTCAACCTTTAAAACCAGACAAAAAACAACCCTGGGTTGGGTTTTGACCAGTCAACAACCTAGTCAACGCCAAGTCATACGTCATGTCACCATCTCCTGAATCTAGAATTTGCTTCTAATTTTTATCCAGTGGGCAAAACTTCTTGAAACTTCCAAAGATTGAATCTAAGGGTTGTGTGGGTTTCTAAGATTTTTTCCAATTTTTTTTCTGAATTTGTTTTTGGCCAATATTTGAAACAAAAAGGCTCTGAATTTGAATTTTTGCTCTAGTTTTTTTATACTTACCAATTGTTGTGACTTTCCCATATTGAATATAATGGTTGTGTGGATTTTTTTAGCACTTTTTCTTTTTTTTTTGGGAAATTTTTTTTTGGCCAAAAATTGACCCAAAAATGGCTTGGCACTAACTAGGCGGTTGACTAGTCAAAACCTGTCAAACCACCTCAGGGTTGTTTTTTGTCCAGTTTTGGAGGTTCGGGGTTGTAAATTAGACGGTTTTGTAGTTCAGGGTTGTGTATTAGACTTCGGTGGTAGTTCAAGGTTGTAATATGGACTTATCTCTTTGAAATACTCTCTCTGTGTTTGTTTACTTCGCATATTAGCTTTGTCTCGGGTCAAACTTTTTAAACATTGACCAAGTTTATAAAAAAAATAACATCCACAATACCAAATCAATATCATTAGAATCATCATTCAATATATTTTATACCATATATATATTATTACTATGGAAGTTTAGATTACCCGCAAAAATTAAAAATATTATGGTTGTGTGCATCACCTCATGCAGCGGCGGAGTGTAATCCCCTCTTTTGGAATTTTTTTGTTGTAAAACTTAAAAGCTGCAATGTGCAGCCATGTCCTTTGTTGTCTACGTAAATTTTTTGAAATCCGTGATAAGAAAAAATACAAAGATGGGGAGGCAGATTATGTGAAACTTAAAATAGTTTCTATTCTCACTAAGGATAGAGCTAAAGAATTATTGCAATTTTCTTTATCTAAAAGTAAAATTGTTTGTTGGAATAAGTGTAGGGAACTTTTTATTGGAAAGTGTTATCCTCTTGCTAGTACAACTTAGAGATGCTATGATGAACTTTAAGCAAAGTGATAATGATCATTTAGCACAATTCTGAGAAAGAATGAAAAGTTTGCGTACAAATTCTAGTTTTGGTGTACTCCCTCCGTCCATATATATATATAGGGCCTAATACGTTTTTTGAGGTTCCCTTTGACCATGTGTTAGAATAGTAATATATGACATGTGTGTTCCACAAAGCATACCGTTGGATTTGTATTTGAAAAGAGTTTCTAATGATATAGTTTTTATATCATACGTCTCATGTATTGTTAATCTTTTCAATGGTCACGCAACCTCGAAAACCGTATTAGACCCTATATATACGGATAGAGGGGGTATCATTTTATTTTGAAAATTGATCATCCTGATTACAAAGTAATTAAGCCGACCCTCACCAGATGGAACTTTGTGAGTTCACCCTTAACTAGTGTGTTAATGATCACCCCCCCCCCCCCCCCTCTCTCTCTCTCTCTCTTAGGAACTCTTTTGCAGAATGAAATTGCTTACTTTGTTTAATATCAAGCACTTGCATGTATCTCATGTTAATTAGAATCTCTCCATAATTGTCTCTTATGTATGTAGTATGGAGATAGAGGCAGATCGCATTGGAACCTTACTACTTGGTGCTGCTGGTTTCCATCCACACAATGCCCTTGCATTCATTGGGACAGCAACTGAAATTGTAGGAGATCATACTGTATGGAAAGAGATCCTAGAAGCTGATCATCCTCACCCCAAGAGAAGATTGCAGCTTTTATCAGATGCCAATACAATGGAGGAAGCTCTAGAACTGTACAGAGAAGCTATTGCCATGGACAAAGTAACTGAAAAATATTTCATCAACCCTGCCATGTAAAGTTATACCGTTTTGGGTGAATTCCACAAAAAGTTGGGCAAATGGTATTTTACATTTTAGAAAGGGAATTTCACGGGGCAATATATATAGTACCCAAAAGGGGGTGTATTATCTGGGTGATCCAACGGTTGACGCAATTTGGGTCGTATTAAAGCCCAGGGGCATAATTGTCCTATGAAGAAATTCGGCCCAACTAGAATTAATTTAATGAAAATTATGCAGCGCTTAATTATAGTTAAACAAAACCTATTAGTGTGTCTGTATTTGAATTTGGGTTAGCGCTCCTTCGTCTCCATACGCCGCGTCACCCTCACTTGCCGTCGCATTCCCTCCTCCTCCCCCTTCCACATCCCATAATCCACCTCCCACGCACATGATCCCCCTTCGGTTCTGCGGCGCCAAATTCACATACTCGACATAGGCAGTTGAATTCTTGCATTGCATGAATTTTCTTAGAATTCTTCCAACTCTTTCCATACTGGATGCCGAAGCCCATCTCCTAGTTGTATAAATTGTAGGAATTATATCCCTTGGTGATAGTATTGAAGCATGTTCAGATAGATGGGCACATAATAGTTTCTGTTGTCCGTGTTGAATAAGCGTATAATGATTTTTGAAGAGCACAAAACCGAGAATTTTTTGCTGGCTGAACATGTGGAATCGAATTGTCATGTGACCTGGTAAAGAATTTGATAGAAATATAGAGGCCAACATTTATAAACTCGTGACAACAAATTTGTAGGAAGGTAGATGATTTACATATGAGTGTCGGTGCACGTTGGCTCGAATCGGCATCAATTTCTTTCATCTATTGGCATAGCAAATTTGTAGGAAGTCCTAGAGAAGCTCACCATTGGAATCGATGAGGGCACCACAACTGTGGCCGGTTTGGTCATGTTAACAAAGGGCAAGGTCTTCAGGGTTGTTGTCACAAATGAAGCATACCAAACCCTATTTCGGTTGACCTACTTGGGGAATACCTGCCGAAGCCTACGCTTTTGAAGCTGCGAGGAGGGTCAACATGTATCTCGACGAACCCGGTGATCAGTTCATGATAGACTACTACGTACCCGATTCATCATAGCTCTCGGTGTTGAAGAGTTTGTAGCGTCATGCTTCTGCTTGACTTGAGCATGCATGTGTTTGCAATTGTTAGTACTACATGCTCAACATGCTATACGGTACTAGTGTTACTGTTTGAAGTGCTAAATTTAAGAGTAGTTGTTTAGACATGATATATACTACTATTAATCTAAAAAATGTTGCCATGGAAGAATTTTTGGTTAATTGTTGCTGTCGTGCCAACATTTTGAGCAGTCTCAAAATTCTGCCACGACGGCAGAAATTAGTCATTTAACTGAAAACACTAGCATGACTGCAAAATTCGTTGCAGTGATAGACTTCTTTTTGGCAAGAAATTTGTGGGCATAGGTAGGCCACACCACTAGTAGCAGCAAACCATTTTCAGAGGGCACGCCACTAGTACATATGTTACTTAGGCTGTGGGAAAGTCATGCCACTAGTAACATTTATCAGTGATGTGAGGCATCCCAGTAGTAACATTTATCAGTGGCATGCCACCCACGCGCACTAATGCCTTTTTTGGCACGCCACTACTAACCTTTTCAGTACTAATGGCATGGAGAAGGGCTAGAGAAGAACAGCAGGGTGAATCCAGAGGTCCAGCGGTGGCGCCTAGGTCGGAGATGGGAAGTGGTGGCTCGAGGAGGAGCCAAGGGAGAAGATGGGGAGGAAGGCGGTGGCAACAAGGGGCGGTCGCGAGCTGGAGCAAAGGCGGCGGTGACTAGGGTCTTGGGCGGGGCATGGCCAGGGTGATGGTGAATTGGTGATCACATCGTCCCGACGGTTGTCCTTGGTGACGGCGGAGAAGGCGGGGACGAGAAGGAGGCGCACATCGCGAGGGTCTGTCACCACACCGGAGGAGTTGCCGGCACAGGCAGGCATTAAAGAGGGGATGGGGGGGGGGGGGGGGGGGGGGGGGGGGGGGGGGGGGGGGGGGGGTGGGGGGGGGGGGGGGGGGGGGGGGGGGGGGGGGGGGGGGGGGGGGGTGGCTGCGTTATGTGAGGAGAGAGGGTGCTCGGGAGCGATGAGAAAAATGGGGAGGGGTAGTAGGCCTTCATGGGTCATGGAGGGAAGGATAGGTAGCTAGGCCGCGGTGTGAGCTTTTCGTGGGTTCAAGTCAGCCATGCTAACCCTCCGTTACGTACGTCGGCGCAACCTTCTTCCGGAACCGTAACAATGAGCTAACAAGGACTCGGCCTTCTCTATAAATTGAATCCCCATCCTCCTTCCTCCTCCATCCGTTCAACAAACTTCCCCACCGCTCCAACTCCAAGAACTCCAAGAACTCAAGAAGATCAATGGAGAATGGAGTCGTCATGCTCGCAGCTCCGCACCCTCCTCCTCCCCCTCCCTCGCCGCCCGCCTATTCTCCTCCCTCTTCCTCGCGCACTGCCTCCGCTCATCCCGGCGCACCTCCCTCCCCGCCCGGCCGCGGCCTCCGCTCTCGCCCCCATGTCCGCTCGGACCCTTTCGATAATGAAGAATCTTCTGGACAAGAAGAATTTGGAGCTCGCCAAGAAGGGTCTGCGCTACGTCCTGGGCGACAGGACGCCGGCCAGGAGTCGGCGCCCCCTCCTCCACCTTCGGCGGGACGTGCAGGCGTTCGACTTGCGCCGCCTCCTCCTCAACCTCCTCCGCAAGGCGGAGGCCGTCGACGTGGTGATGGCAGCGGCCATCATCGCCTGCGGAGCTTCCCTTTTCTTGATCATCTACGAGGTCAGGAGACGTGCAGCGGCTGCGCAGAGGGGAGACGAGGAGGAGGAGGAGGAGGAGGCCCAGGCGATCCTCGTCGCCGGGACGCTTCCGCCCGTTGTCCGGCGCCAGCTAGCACTCCTGGCCCTTCCTTTGGTGCCAAGAGGGCCCGCGAGACCGCGGGGTGCTCCATGGATGTTCACCTTCGGCGGCCACCTCGCCGGAGCCCTTCCTCTCCCCCCGTGCTCCGAGTCCGAGGTAGCCGAATCTTGGAATCTTGAATCTTGGTTGGTTTCTTGGTTTCTTGCTAGGCGTTTTTGTCAGACGGCCTAATGGTGTGGAAGCTATGTCTATCGCAGGGGTGCCCCGGCACTAGCAGCGGCCAGCGGCTGGAAGATGGTCGACGTACGATCGCGAAGACTGCACCCGCCGCCTCCAGCTTTGAGCTGTCTCATCATCGGAAGCTTAGCTTTTCCTTGTGTTTGCTTGGTGAAACAGACATGATCGACGGGTGATGAACTAGCTTTCTGTTTTGCCAAAAGTTCTAGGGATTCTAGTTCTAGTATACCTGCGGTGTTGCGAACATTCTTTTGAGTATATCTTCGATCACTGTATTGTGTTCGCATTATCGGTTAACAAGCACTGTAGTGTTGATTAGCATTCTTCCCTTGGAGATACGGATACATAGTTACATACACATGTTAATTATGTGGTTGTCTTGCCTGTTTGAGATACAAATATGCCCCCAATCTCTTTCACGTTGATTTGCTCTCTGTCTCGCGTCTCGCTTGGTGACGTTCACATAGAAGGCGGCGCTGGAGTGGAACATCGTCCGTGGCGCTCTACGTACAAGTCCATGCATGTTCATGTTGCCGTTACTTTCTTCCAAATAATTTTACGTCCGAATTTCGGACATCTTGGCCTGGGGCAAAACGAGTCCCTTTCTGCTAAATAATTTCAGCCGGTCAAATTTTGGTCACATTTATGTCAAATTTTAGCGAAATTTCCGTCTATAATTCAAATTTGGTTTCGCAATTTCGTCGAGATTTTGCTGAAACTTTTGAAATGGCCGAAATTTGGCCATCTCGGCTCGGAGCGAAAAAAAAAACGCAAACCGACAATGTGGCCATCGGGCTCGTCAACCATGGGAATCGTAAGTTTTGCTTTTTGTTGCTCTACATGTTGGTTAATACTTTTATTCACTCAATGTTGCTCTACATGTTATATAGCGAGCATGTGTTGTAGTGATGTACTAAAGGACCGAGGGCAGGCCATTCATGCACATACATTGCTAGATGAAACTCAAGGGACAACAAGTGTTGGACGACATGTGCCGGCTCTGATTCTAGTATCACTAAATTTGAAAAACTTGTTGAATATCCAATTATCTCAAATGTAATATTTACATTTGAATTATTGTTGCACTAGGGATATTTGCATGTTATTTACAGAAGAATTATGCTATTTTCTATAATTATTTTGAGTCTCGGGGGCGGCGACGCTGTCGGGGCAGGTGGCGCGCGCGGTGAGGAGCTCGGGGAGGAGCGGGCGCGGGCGGCGTCGGGGCTCAGGGAAGAGGGCGCGTCCGGCGTTGGGGATCGGCGCGAGGCGGTGCGGGCGGCTGGCGTCGGGGGCGGCAACGAGCTTCGGCGTTGGAGGAGGCGAGACGGCGTCGGGGCAGCCTGGCGGTGTTGCGAGATGTCCTCTGTAGTGGTCGAACAAGCAGAGAAACTTAAAAAATTTGAAGTGCTCTATATATATGCGTCCCCCTTTAGCCCCGGTTGGAGCCACCAACCGGGACTAAAGGTCATTTTTGGCCAGCCGAAGCTGCGGGAAGCGCAGGCCTTTACTCACGGTTGGTGGCTCCAACCGGGACTAAAGGGGGGCCTTTAGTCGCGGTTGGAGCCACCAACCGCGACTAAAGGTGGTGCGCTGCCAGGCGAGGGGCGCGGTGGATGTTTAGTCCCACCTCGCTAGTTGAGGGGAGCCAGCACCTGTTTATAAGCCCCGGCGTAGGCATTGCATCGAGCTACTCTCTAATGCAGGCCTTCTGGGCCTACCTCACCTGCGCTGCCTTGGTGGGCCTACTGGGCCTTGCGGGCCTGCATCTTGGCCCAACTACAGGTTGGGTTTCTAGTCGTATGCAGGCCGTTGTGGCCTAGTAGGCAGGCTTTTTTTTAATTTATTTATTTTTCATTTTTTTTCTGCTTTATTTATTTTCTTTTGTTTCTGAGTTGTTTTTTGCTTTATTTAGAGTTTCTTTGTGAATCATTTTGCTTTAGGTAAAAAAAA
The DNA here is from genome assembly GCA_011799875.1 of Thinopyrum elongatum. Taxonomy (NCBI): domain Eukaryota; kingdom Viridiplantae; phylum Streptophyta; class Magnoliopsida; order Poales; family Poaceae; genus Thinopyrum; species Thinopyrum elongatum. The sequence continues at coordinate 39,528,901 of CM022301.1, forward strand.
TTATAAACTTTCTGTTAGTGCTAGTAGTCTTCAAATTTGAATAGTTTAAACTTGAATTATTTGAAATTTGTGTGAATCAATAGTTTGTGAATAACTTTACTTTAAAAATAGATTTTTCAGTGATTCTTTTTTCAGCTTTTAATATTAGTGTGTTTTATCATTATATTCAATTTGGTAATTCTTAGGTTATTTAAAAAAATGAAATGCCTTTGTAACAGATGAGTTTTCGTCCGAAACCCTGATACTTCGAAAGAGATTGTCCATTTTGTACACGAAGTGCATCCAGTTTTGGTCGTAACCCTCTCAACTTTTTTGCACATGCTATGTGGATGAAATGATGATACCATGCCAACTTTCAACCTTTTCAGAGTTCATTTGTAGTGCTTTTCAATTTCAGGGTCATTTAGCTCAAAAAAATCAGTAAATGCATGTAAAAATAGCAAATGATGTCAGAAAGGGTTGAAAATTGATGACGTGGCTTTGAATGGTGCATACTGAACGCACAAAAAGTCTGGAGTTGAAATAAGTTTTAAAAAATGAAATGCCTTTGTAACAAATGAGTTTTAGCCCCAAAACCCTCATACTTCGAAAGAGATTGTCCATTTTGTACACGAAGTGCATCTAGTTTTTGCCGTAACCCTCTCAATTTTTTTGCACATGCTATGTGGGTGAAATGATGATACCATGCCAACTTTCAACCTTTTCAGAGTTCATTTGTAGTGGTTTTCAATTTCAGGGTCATTTAGCTAAAAAAAATCAGTAAATGCATGTAAAAATAGCAAATGATGTCAGAAAGGGGTTGAAAATTGATGACGTGGCTTTGAATCATGCATACTGAATGCAAAAAAATTCTGGAGTTGAAATAAAATTTAAAAAATGAAATGCCTTTGTAACAGATGAGTTTTAACCCCAAAACCCTGATACTTCGAAAGAGATTGTCCATTTTGTACACGAAGTGCATCCAGTTTTTTCCTTAACCCTCTCAACTTGTTTGCATATGCTATGTGGGTGAAATGATGATACCATGCCAACTTTCAACCTTTTCAGAGTTCATTTGTAGTGCTTTTCAATTTCAGGGTCATTTAGCTCAAAAAAAATCAGTAAATGCATGTAAAAATAGCAAATGATGTCAGAAAGGGTTGAAAATTGATGACGTGGCTTTGAATGGTGCATACTGAATGCACAAAAAGTCTGGAGTTGAAATAAGTTTTAAAAAATGAAATGCCTTTGTAACAAATGAGTTTTAGCCCCAAAACCCTCATACTTCGAAAGAGATTGTCCATTTTGTACACAAAGTGCATCCAATTTTTGCCGTAACCCTCTCAACTTTTTTGCACATGCTATGTGGGTGAAATGATGATACCATGCCAACTTTCAACCTTTTCAGAGTTCATTTGTAGTGCTTTTCAATTTCAGGGTCATAAACGAGACGAGGGCCGACGGGGACGGATATCAAAACCATGCCACTATGTATAACAAACAACGTACGGGTAAGAAAATTATACAAGTAACTATATATCGAAATCACACAAACATGATTTTTTTTTAATAAAAAAGATAAGAACAAGAGGCTCACCAAGGTGGTGCCAGCGACGGGACGGTGCGGGCGATCGACGATGCTTAGGACAGGGACGGGAAGGCACTAAGTAAACCACACCTACATATGCAAACTAAGAGTTAATTTAAGCTCAAATTGCATATAAATCAAATAAACTAGAACATATAAATCAAAATAAGAGTTAATTTGAGCTCAAATTGCATATAAATCAAATAAAGGTGAGCTTATAGTACCGGTTCGTGCCATGAACCGGGACTAAAGGGACTGGTGGGGCCCCAGCCTGACACCACCCCTTTAGTCCAGTTCGTGTCACGAACCGGTACTATAGGTTCAACATGACTGGTACTAATGATGCCCGCCCCCCTAGCCGTTGGAACCGGCACTAATGGTCACATTAGTGCCGGTCCGTTTACAAACCGGGACTAATGTATATCACGTAAAGTAGTTTTTCTACTAGTGGGTGTAGTTGGACTTATAAAATTGGATAAAATGGGTTAGGCCCCAGTTATGGGTTGATGGTGGACTTGCAATCGAGACAAAAAAATGGTCGCCCCCAGTTGCTTATCGACGGTGGACGTGCAACCGGGACAAAAACTGATCGGGCTCCAGTTACGTATTGAGTGTGGACTTGCAACCGAGACAAAGTTGGTCGGGAATCCAGCTGCATATTGAAGGTGGACTTGCAACTGGGAGTAAAAAAAGGAAGGCCCCCAATCTCATGTCACGGGTGTAGTAGGACCGGCAACTAGCACAAAAAATGGGTTGGGTCCCAATTGCATGTCGAGGGTGGACTTGCAACTAGGACAAGAAAAAAGGTGGCCCCCAATTGCATGTCTAGGGTGGAGATGCAATTTGGACAACAATGGTTGATACGTCCATTTTGCATCATGTTTTCCTACTGTTATTTATGATGTTTTTATGCATAATAATGCTTTATGGAGTAATTCTAATGCCTTTTCTCTCATAATATGCAAGGTTCACACAAAGAGGGAGGATACCGGCAGCTGGAATTCTGGACCTGAAAAAGCTACACCAGGCCGCCTATTCTGCACAACTCCAAATGAGCTGAAACTTCACAGAGAATTTTTATGGAATATTTAAGAATTATTGGAGCAAATAACTACCAGAGGGAGCCCACCAGGTGGGCACAACCCACCTGGGCGCGCCAGGGCCCCCAGGCGCGCCCTGGTGGGTTGTGCCCTCCTCGGCCCACCTTCGGTGCCCCTCTTCTGGTATATAAGTCATTTTGACCTAGAAAAAATAAGGAGAGGACTTTCAGGATAAAGCGCCGCCGTCTCGAGGCGGAACTTGGGTAGGAGCACTTTTGTCCTCCGGTGGAGCGATTCCGCCGGGGGAACTTCCCTCCCGGAGGGGGAAATCATCGTCATCATCATCACCAACAACTCTCCCATCTTGGGGATGGCAATTTCCATCAACATCTTCAACATCACCATCTCCTCTCAAACCCTAGTTCATCTCTTGTGTTCAATCTTTGTACCGGAACCTTAGATTGGTGCTTGTAGGTGACTAGTAGTGTTGATTACATCTTGTAGTTGATTACTATATGGTTTATTTGGTGGAAGATTATATGTTTAGATCCATTATGCTATTTAATACCCATCTGATCATGAGCATGATTATCATTTGTGAGTGGTTACTTTTGTTCTTGAGGTCACGGGAGAAATCTTGTTGCAAGTAATCATGTGAACTTGATATGTGTTCGATATTTTGATGGTATGTATGTTGTGATTCCCTTAGTGGTGTCATGTCAACATCGAATACATGGCACTTCACCTTATTAGGGCCTAAGGGAATGCATTGTGGAGTATTTATTACATGATGGTTGCTAGAGTGACAGAAGCTTAAACCCTAGTTTATGCGCTACTTCATAAGGGACCGATTTGGATCCAAAAGTTTAATGCTATGGTTAGATTTTATGTTAATACTTTTCTCGTAGTTGCGGATGCTTGCGAGGGGGTTAATCATAAGTAGGAGGTTTGTTCAAGTAAGAACAGAACCTAAGCACTGGTCCACCCACATTTCAAATTATCAAAGTAGCGGACACAAATCAAACGAACATGATGAAAGTGACTAGATGAAATTCCTGTGTACCCTCAAGAACGCTTTGCTTATCATAAGAGACCATTTTGGCCTGTCCTTTGTCACAAAAGGATTGGGCTACCTTGCTGCATATTATTTGTCGTTACCGTTACTTGCTTGTTACAAATTATCTTGCTATCCAACTACTCGTTACTTATAATTTCAGTGCTTGCAGAGAATACCTTGCTGAAAACCACTTGTCATTTCCTTCTGCTCCTCGTTGGGTTCGACACTCTTACTTATCGAAAGGACTACGATTGATCCCCTATACTTGTGGGTCATCAAGGCTCTTTTCTGGCACTGTTGCCGGGGAGTGAAGCGCTCTCGGTAAGTGGAAATCGGTAAGGATAAATTATTACTGCGTGCTGAAATTTTTTGTCACTTGTTACTATGGAGAACAATCCTTTGAGGGGTTTGTTCGGGGTATCTTCACCTTGACCGGAACCAAAATTAGTTGCCCCTCAACCTACTGCACCTACTGAAAATATTGGTTATGAAATTCCTTCGGGTATGATAGAACAACTGCTAGCTAATCCTTATGTAGGAGATGGAACTGAACATCCTGATATGCACTTGATATATGTAGATGAAATTTGTGGATTATTTAAGCTTGCAGGTTTACCCGGAGATGAAGCTAAGAAGAAGGTTTTCCCTTTATCTTTGAAGGTAAAAGCATTGGCATGGTATAGGCTATGCGATGATATTGGATCTTGGAATTGGAATCGATTGAAATTGGAATTTCACCAAAAAATTTATCATATGCATCTAGTTCATCATGATCGGAATTATATATATATAATTTTTGGCCTCGTGAAGGAGAAAGTATCGCTCTAGCTTGGGGGAGGCTTAAGTCAATGTTATATTCATGCCTCAATCATGAGTTCTCGAGAGAAATTATTATTCAGAATTTTTATGCTCGGTTTTCTCATAATGATCGATCCATGCTCGATACTTCTTGTACTGGTTCTTTTATGAAGAAGACTATTGAATTCAGGTGGGATCTTTTAGAAAGAATTAAACGCAACTATAAAGATTGGGAACTCGACGAAGGTAAAGAGTCAGGTATTAAGCTTAAGTTTGATAGTGTTAAATCTTTTATGAATACCGATGCTTTTCAAAAGTTTAGCACTAAATATGGACTTGACTCTGAGATAGTAGCCTCTTTTTGTGAATCATTTGCTACTCATGTTGATCTCCCTAAGGAGAAGTGGTTTAATTATCATCCACCTATTAAAGAAGAAATTAAAGAACCGGTAGTAGCTAAGGAAGCTATTATTTACAATGTTGATCCAGTTGTTCCTACTGCTTATATTGAAAACCCACCTTTCCCTGTTAGGATAAAGGACATGCTAAGGCTTCAACTGTGGTTAATAAAAGAAATATTAGAGCACCTAAACCATCGGAACAAATCAAAGTAGAACCTAGCGTTGCTATGGTTAAGGATCTCTTAGTAGAAAATATAGATGGGCATGTTATTTACTTCTGTAATGAAGCTGCTAGAATTGCTAAACCAGGTGAAAAAGATAAACATAGACCTGTTGTTGGCATGCCTGTTGTCTCAGTCAAAATAAGAGATCACTGTTATCATGGTTTATGTGACTTAGGTGCTAGCGTGATTGCTATTCCTTTTGCCTTATATCAAGAAATTATGCATGATATAACACCTGCTGAAATAGAAGACATAGATGTTACAATTAAACTTGCTAATAGAGACACCATCACACCACTTTGGATTGTTAGAGATGTTGAAGTCTTGTGTGGGAAAATAAAATACCCTACTGATTTTCTTGTTCTTGGTTCCCCACAAGATGACTTTTGTCCCATTATCTTTGGTAGACCTTTCTTGAACACTGTTAATGCTAAAATAGATTGTGAGAAACAAACCGTCGGTGTTAGTTTTGGTGATGAGTCTCATGAGTTTAATTTTTCTAAGTTCAGTAGAAAACATCATAAGAAAGAATTGCCTAGTAGGGATGAAATAATTGGTCTTGCTTCTATTGACGTGCCTCCTACCGATCCACTAGAACAATATTTGCTAGACCATGAAAATGATATGCATATGCATGAAAGAAATGAGATAGATAAAATTTTCTTTGAACAATGACCTCTGCTTAAACACAATTTGCCTATTGAAACTCTAGGAGGTCCTCCTCCACCTAAAGGTGATCCTGCGTCTGAATTAAAACAATTGCCAGACACTTTGAAATATGCTTATCTTGATGAGAAAAAGATATATCCTGTTATTATTAGTGCTAACCTTTCAGAACATGAAGAAGAAAGATTATTGAAAATTCTGAAGAAGCACCGAGCTGCTATTGGATATACTCTTGATGATCTTAAGGGCATTAGTCCCACTCTCTGTCAGCACAAGATTAATATGGAGCCTGATGCTAAACCCGTTGTTGATCACCAACGATGTTTAAATCCTAAAATGAAAGAAGTGGTAAGAACTGAAATACTAAAGCTTCTGGAAGCAGGTATAATCTATCCCATAGCTGATAGTAGATGGGTAAGTCCCGTTCATTGTGTCCCTAAGAAGGGAGGTATTACTGTTGTTCCTAATGATAAGAATGAACTTATTCCACAAAGAATTGTCACTGGCTATAGAATGGTAATTAATTTTAGAAAATTAAATAAAGCAACTAGAAAAGATCATTACCCTTTGCCTTTCATTGATCAAATGCTAGAAAGACTATCTAAGCACACACACTTTTGCTTCCTTGATGGATATTCTGATTTTTCTCAAATACCTGTTTCACAACCTAATCAAGAGAAAACCACCTTTACTTGTCTTTTTGGAACTTATGCTTATAGACGTATACCTTTTGGTTTATGCAATGCACCTGCTACCTTTCAAAGATGTATGACTGCTATATTCTCTGATTTTTGTGAAAAGATTGTTGAGGTTTTCATGGATGATTTTTTCGTTTACGGAACTTCTTTTGATGATTGCTTAAGCAACCATGATCTAGTTTTGCAGAGATGCGAGCAAACTAATCTTGTCTTGAATTGGGAGAAGTGCCACTTTATGGTTAATGAAGGTATTGTCTTGGGGCATAAAATTTCTGAATGAGGTATTGAGGTGGATAGAGCTAAAGTTGATGCAATTGAGAAAATGCCATGTCCTACAGACATTAAATGTATCCGTAGTTTCCTTGGTCATGCTGGTTTCTATAGAAGACTTATTAAAGACTTCTCTAAAATATCTAGGCCTCTTACAAATCTTTTACAAAAGGATGTTCCATTTGTTTTTTATGATGATTGTGTAGAAGCCTTTGAAACACTTAAGAAAGCCTTAATTTCTCCAGCTATTGTTCAACCACCTGATTGGAACTTGCCTTTTGAAATAATGTGTGATGCTAGTGATTATGCTGTTGGTGCTGTTTTAGGACAAAGAGTTGATAAGAAATTAAATGTTATTCATTATGCTAGTAAAACTCTAGACAGTGCCCAAAGAAATTATGCTACTACCGAAAAAGAATTTTTAGCAGTTGTGTTTGCTTGTGATAAATTCAGTTCTTACATTGTTGATTCTAAAGTTATTGTTCACACTGATCATGCTGCTATTAAATATCTTATGGAAAAGAAAGATGCTAAACCTAGACTCATTAGGTGGGTTCTCTTGCTACAAGAATTTGATTTACATATCACTGATAGAAAAGGAGCTGAGAACCCCATGGCTGATAACTTGTCTAGGTTAGAGAATATTCTTGATGACCCACAACCTATTAATGATAGTTTTCCTGATGAGCATTTAGCTGTAATAAATGTTTCTCATAACACTCCTTGGTATGCTGACTATGCTAATTATATTGTTGCTAAATACATACCACCTAGCTTCACATACCAACAAAAGAAAAAATTCTTCTATGATTTAAGACATTACTTTTGGGATGACCCACATCTTTACAAAGAAGGAGTAGATGGTATTATTAGACGCTGTGTACCTGAGCATGAACAGGGACAAATCCTACGGAAATGTCACTCCGAAGCTTATGGAGGACATCATGCGGGAGACAGAACTGCTCACAAGGTATTGCAATCTGGTTTTTATTGGCCTACTCTCTTCAAGGATGCCCGTAAGTTTGTTTTATCTTGTGATGAATGTCAAAGAATTGGTAATATTGGTAAGCGTCAGGAAATGCCTATGAATTATTCTCTTGCTATTGAACCTTTTGATGTTTGGGGTTTTCATTACATGGACCTTTTCCTTCCTCTAATGGGTATAAACATATTTTGGTTGATGTTGATTATGTTACTAAGTGGGTAGAAGCTATTCTAACTAGTAGTGGTGATCACAACACCTCTATTAAAATGCTTAAGGAAGTTATTTTCCCAAGGTTTGGAGTCCCTAGATATTTAATGATTGATGGTGGTTCACACTTTATTCATGGTGCTTTCCGTAAAATGCTTGCTAAGTATGATGTTAACCATAGAATTGCATCACCCTATCACCCTTTGTCTAGTGGTCAAGTTGAACTTAGCAATAGAGAAATAAAATTAATTTTACAAAAAAACTGTCAATAGGTCCCGAAAGAATTGGTCTAAGAAATTAGATGATGCACTTTGGGCTTATAGAACAGCATATAAAAATTCTATGGGTATGTCTCCTTATAAAATGGTTTATGGAAAAGCTTGTCATTTGCCTCTTGAGTTAGAACATAAAGCATATTGGGCAATTAAAGAACTCAACTATGATTTCAAACTTGCCGGTGAAAAGAGGCTATTTGATATTAGCTCACTAGATGAATGGAGAACCCAAGCTTATGAAAATGCCAAATTATTTAAAGAAAAAGTTAAAAGATGGCATGATAAAAGAATCCAAAAGCGTGAGTTCAAAGTTGGAGAATATGTTCTTTTGTACAACTCTCATTTTAGATTCTTTGCAGGAAAACTTCTCTCCAAATGGGAAGGACCTTATGTTATCGAGGAGGTTTATCGATCTGGAGCTATCAAAATAAATAATGCCGAAGGTACTAACCCGAAGGTTGTCAATGGGAAAAGAATAAAACATTATATCTCAGGTACGCCCATTAATGTTGAAAGCAATATTATCCAAACTATGATACTGGAAGAACACATAAAAGAAACCTTCCGGAACACTCCAGAATAACCGAAAAGAGGAGGTACGTGATACGGTAAGTAAACGGACTCCGAAAAATCCGCAAAAATATTTTTTGTCAGTTTTGGAATATATTAAAAATTAGAAAAATAAGAAACAATTAGGAAGGCAACCCTGGTGGGCACAAGACACCAGGGCGCGCTTGGCCTACCAGGCGCGCCCAGGTGGGTTGTGCCCACCTCGGGTACCTTCTGGACTCCATTTTTCTCCCGTTTGCTTGTTCCCCAAGATAAAAAATCTTTATATACCCCCCGAACCTATTGACCACCGTATCACGGAGAAATCTTCTGTTTTCTTTTCTTGCTGTTTTCTGTCAGATCCATCGAAGCCAGCATCATGCACTACTGGAATCAGCTTCTTTGCCGTCCGCCATGGCGGACGGCAAAGGCATGGATCACGGATGGCAAACTTCTTTGCCGTCCGCCAGCAGACGGCAAAATGTCCGGCTGAACGAGCCACGGCAAAGGGCACTTTGCCGTTTGCTGGCGGACGGCAAAGAGCCTGCAGCCTTTGCCGTCTGCTGCCGGACGGCAAAGGGCATGGCTCTTTGCCGTCTGCTGGCGGACGGCAAAGGGCATGGCTCTTTGCCATATGCTGGCAGACGACAAAGGCTGTAGGCTCTTTGCCATCTGCTGGCAGATGGCAAAGAGACCAAATAGGCATTAATTCTGTTTCTTCTTATATCAATTCATTTTCACAGAAAATCAAACACACACACACACACACACACACACACATATATATATATATATGACCAATATAGCATATCCAACACATGTTACCAATAGTAGCAAGTTTCATCCATACATATACATAGTTTCATCAATATTACACAGTTTCATCCATAGGTAGCAAGTTTCACAAAGTCAAAACAAAAACTAAAGACAAGCACTCCATATCTGAAATTACAAGAAATGACCTAAAACTAAATATCTATTTTCCTAAAAACTATCTTATTACTAAAATCTTCTCTGGATCTTCTTCTTTTCTTCCAACCTGCATAACAAAAACACTAAGAAAGAGAGAATGGGTTAGGAGTAGAAATGTAGCATTTCACTTGGTGAAATGCAATGCTGTAGGAGCCAGCACTTGAGATCAACACCAGGAAGTACTAAATTTTGAGAGATATCCAGATCCTGCAGCAGTACATTAAGAGCAAATTTTGTCGCTTGAGATATTTGACGTAAAACAGGGCAAGGGCAGGAAGTGGCCTTCAAGACAAATAATTTTCTTTCATTATTTAAGACAGAATCGCACAAGCAACTAATATTGGGGACCACATGGGAGGTGCTGCATTGATGGTTGTAAATACCTTTGTTGTTTTTGTAGTACATGAGCAGCACACACTTGACCACCATAGCAGCTTGTCGGACCATTGTACCTGCGGAGCACAAAACAGAAGTCAGCCTTGATTAGAAATTTTTAGGAGAGCAGTGCTAGTTTAAGAGTTATGAACAGATAGAAATGGTGCATAAATTCCTATGATTCAACAAACATAAGTTATTTCCAAGTGAAACACGGGGCAATGTTATCCACTTCAAAACAAAACAGAACACACAGGTACACACATCGTCAAGTTTTTCCACAAATGAGTTACTGATTGAGTTCAAGAAATGACCAAGGGCCTAATTGGTTCACAGGACCTAAAAACTCATAAATAGGAAAACCACTGGGTTGCAATGGCATGCCCTCTCTTGATACAATATGATCGACAGGATGTTTGAGTGCATCATAGAAAACCATAGGAGTTTTTCAAGGCCGCATATTACAATCATATGGAATAATTTGAAGCAGAGAGGCCCCAAAAGGGGAAATCATGCTGTGTGGGAAAAGAGAATGCCATTCACCGCAATGAAAAATACAGCATGCCAGAATGGTGGTATTTCTTTTGGAGGAAGCATCACCAAAGGTCTAACAAGGTCATCATTCCTGTACCACCAGCAGACTCCAAACACGTGAATGGTGAATACTACTACAATCCCGATAAGCATTGGCATTTTCCTCTCCCCTTGAAATAAGAAAATAAAGTGCAAAATTCCGCATGTCAGCAGAACATATATTGTACCCACTGTATGAAGGTCGGATGCTGTTTTTGGCAGATGTCCAGTTCAGTTCACCGGCAATTTCTCAAAACATGACAACAAACAAATTAACTTGAATTCTTGGCACCGTATGGTGTTTAGACAAGTCTGAATACATGGTTGGGGTGATTTAACAAATCTACTCAACAACAGGGGCAGCACCAGCACAACTGGCCAATTGCAGTGTTGAGAAACCATGAAAAACATCTGATCCCACACGACACAGCAAAGATATGTCAATAGTTACTACCACTAGCAACATTCAGGTCCTAATCCAGATGTTATGTTTCTACCTAACAAAACTGCAAACTCTCCCTCTTCATTTATCATTTTTGCAGATTCGACGAGTACTTGTTCACACCGTCTACATTCCCATTCTTCCCTAACAGATCAGGTAATAACCGACCATACACGGAGCTCCGCTGAAAGCAGAACTAAAGCCCGTAAACGAATCACTACGACATTTCCTTTACAGGAAGCAATGGCATGCAGTGTATGGTCCAGCCAATATCTGAAAGAACAAAATGAAACAAAAATGCAGCGCAAACGACATGCTTCCTTCAGTCACTGTCAACCCCATGTCCAACAAGTGTGAGTTCAGCGCCGCATCATTTCCAGACGAAAGCGCAGCTCGGAAAGCGGGCAGGCATTGCACTGAAAAGTACAGATGTAATTCACCCAAAAAGGTGAGGCGATACGGGATGGTTGGATCCCACAAGATTCTAGTCTCTACATACACATGACATCGTGCATGCGGGAGCGGGTGCAGGAACGAATGAACCATGGCGACAGCAGGGCTACGATGAATGTTGAAGGGGAGGCAGAGTGGGCAGTGGTGGTGGTTACCAGGAAGTTGTGGTAGACGAACGCCCTGGGCTCCCACGAGATGACCTCCGTCCACTGCGCGCCGCGCTCGCCCAGCCCCTCGCTGCACCCACACGACGAACAAGGGATCAGATTAGCCGGTGCCGGATCGAAGCAAATCTGGAGAGAGACGGGTGCATCGGAACCACTCACTGACTCACTCACCTGAGGTCGCGGCGGGCGCGGTTGCGCGCGGCGTGGGAGGAGCCGCCGGAGGATTCGGACTCTGTGGCCCCGCCGTCGCCGGAGGACTCGGTCTCGGCGCCGGTGGTGGGGAGGGCCGGTGAGGAGACGGGGAGCGAGAAGACACCAAAAGCGATGAGGGCGAGGAGGAAGGCGGAGGCGAGGAGCAGCGCGGCGAGCGCGAGTGCGTACGGCGTGGCCCGGCCCGTGTGCCCTAAGCAGAAGACCCGCCACGGTGCCATTGGACTAGGGAGGCGGATCTCCCCCCTGCCTGCGCACGGGAGAGGAATGCGGCGCGGTGGAGGAGGCGGGGCGGCGAGGCGGAGCTGAGTCGCACGCACGGCGGCTCTCGGTCGACGGTGAGTGTGTGTGGGTGGTGGCGGGGAATGGAAGGGATGACGGCGAGGCGGGGCGGTCGAATCTGGTGGGAGGGGATGGAGGGTCGCGCGTGGTCGCAGGAGGAGGCACGCGTCGGATCTGGTCGGAGGGGATGGAGGAGCGGGGCAAGGGGGTCACGTGGGTGTGCTGGGCGTCGTCGAATCCTGTCGGAGCTCGCCGGAATCGGCCGCCATAGCTGCTCGCGCGAGGGAGAGACGAGCGGGAGAGAGAGGGGTGGGGCGGAGAGAGGGGCGGAGAGAGAGGGGATAGAGATAGAGGAGGTGTGGGCAACTTTTTTTTACCCGCAAAAAAAATATAGCCCCCTCTTTGCCGTCTGCCAGCAGACGGCAAAGAGGGGGGATGGACCATTGCAGTGTACTGGCATCCAGTGGACCCCACCAGCACCTCTTTGCCGTCCGCTGGCAGATGGCAAAGATTCTTTGCCATCTGCCAGCAGACGGCAAAGAAATGACAGATGGCAAAGACCTTCTTTGTCGTCTGCCAGTTCTTTGTTGTCTGCTGTTTGGTAGCTGATGGCAAAGACCTTCTTTGCCGTCTGCTAGCAGACGGCAAAGAACTGGCAGACGGCAAATTCCCTGATTCCAGTAGGGATGTCTTCTTCCCCCACCAACAACGTAGAAGAGGATGCTTGGTTGATGATGATTGAATTGAAGAGAGAAGAGTCTGAAGAAACTTTCAAGGAGGACAAGAGCAAGGAAGCTGTCGGAGATCAAGCTCCAGCAGTAGAGCAGACCTTGCTCGCGGAAGAAGAAGAAGATATCCGTCAACCATACTATGAATACCTCACTCCCACTGAGATTGAAGCCTTTAGGATCATTGAAACGGTTCGTGTTCAAAACAAATATCTCACTCATGAAAATATTTTATTGCAAGAGCACATAATTGCCCTTCGGAGTGTCATCCAAAGATTGGAGTATCTTTTGAGCCTGAAAGAGAAGGACGAACCCGCTACTACCTCATCAGCACCACCACCTTCTTCATCACCAAAGGAGACTTAAGTATCGGGTATGGGCACTCCCCTTGGCTTGTGCCAAGCTTGGGGGAGGTGCCCCGGTATCGTATCACCCCCACTGTCTTTTGCCTTTACTTATCTTAGTTCGATCCTCAGTTATCTTTTGCTTTAGTTGAATACAAATTTAGTTCGATCCTTTCTTTTCGAGTGCTTGCTTAGTGATCTATCCTTGTAATTGATACGTCTCCAACGTATCTATAATTTTTGATTATTCCATGCTATTATATTATCTGTTTTGGATGTTTTATATGCATTAATATGCTATTTTATATTATTTTTGTGACTAACTTATTAACCTAGAGCCCAGTGCCAGTTTCTGTTTTTTCCTTGTTTTTGAGCTTCGTAGAAAAGGAATAACAAATGGAGTCCAAACGGAATAAAACTTTCGCGATGATTTTTCTTGGACCAGAAGACACCCAGCAGACTTCGAGTTCAACTCAGAAGAGCCACGAGGAGGCGGCAAGGGTGGAGGGCGCGCCCATGGGGGTAAGGCACGCCACCTGCCTTGTGGGCCCCTCGTGAGCACCCTGACCTAGTTCTTCCTCCTATATATTCACATATATTCCCAAACCACCAGAAGCATCCACAAAAACACTTTTCCACCGCTGCAGCCTTCTGTTCCCGTGAGATCCCATCTTGGGGCCTTTTCCGGCATCTTGCCGGAGGGGGATTCGATCACGGAGGGCATCTACATCAACTCTATTGCCCTTCCGATGAAGCGTGAATAGTTTACCTCAGACCTACGGGTCCATAGCTAGTAGCTAGATGGCTTCTTCTCCGTATTTGATTCTCAATACCATGTTCTCCTTGATGTTCTTGGAGATCTATCCGATGTAATCTTCTTTTGCGGTGTGTTTGTCGAGATCCGATGAATTGTGGATTTATGATCAGCTTATCTATGAATATTATTTGAATCTTCTCTGAATTCTTTTATGCATGATTTGGTATCTTTGTATTTCTCTTCAAATTATCGGTTTGGTTTGGCCAACTAGATTGGTTTTTCTTGCAATGGGAGAGGTGCTTAGCTTTGGGTTCAATCTTGCGTGATTTCACCTAGTGACAAAGTAGGGGTAGTGAGACACGTATTGAATTGTTGCCATCGAGGATAAAAAGATGGGGTTTACATCATATTGCATGAGTTTATTCCTCTACATCATGTCATCTTACTTAAGGCGTTACTCCGTTCTTTATGAACTTAATACTCTAGATGCATGCTGGATAGCGGTCGATGTGTGGAGTAATAGTAGTAGATGCAGGTAGGAGTCGGTCTACTTGACATGGACATGATGCCTATATTACATAATCATTGCCTTGGATATCGTCAAAACTTTTTGCTTTTCTATCAATTGCTCGACAGTAATTTGTTCACCCACCGTATTATTTGCCTTCATGAGAGAAGCCTCTAGTGAAACCTATGGCCCCCGGGTCTATTTTCCATCATATTAGTTTCTGATCTACTATTTTGCAATCTTTTATTTTCAGATCTATAAACCAAAAAACCCAAAAATATTTATCTTTTATTTATCTATCTCTATCAGATCTCACCTTTGCAAGTGACCGTGAAGGGATTGACAACCCCTTTATCGCGTTGGGTGCAAGTGTTTGATTGTTTGTGCAGGTATTGGTGATTTGCGCGTTCTTCTCCTACTGGATTGATACCTTGGTTCTTAACTGAGGGAAATACTTATCTCTACTTTGTTGCATCACCCTTTCCTCTTCAAGGGAAAAACCAACGCAAGCTTAAGAAGTAGCAGGAAGAATTTCTGGAGCCGTTGCCGGGGAGATCTACGCCAAGTCAAGATCTACATCAAGCCTACCAAGTACCCATCATAAGCTCTCATCTCTTGCATTACATTATTCGCCATTCGCCTCTCGTTTTCCTCTCCCCCCACTTCTAAAATTATTTTTGAAAAGATTTGCCCTTTTATTCGCCCTTCTTCCGTTCGTCTTCTCGTTTGCTTTTCATTTGCTCGTGTGTTAGATTGCTTGCTTTGTCACAATGGCTCAAGAGAACACCAAATTGTGTGACTTTTCCAATACTAATAATTATTATTTTATTAGTACTCCGATTGCTCCCACCACTAGTGCGGAATTTTATGAAAGTAATGCCGCTTTGCTGAATCTTGTTATGAAAGATCAATTTTCTGGCCTTCCTAGTGAAGATGCTGCATCCCAGCTGAATAATTTCGTTGAGTTGTGTGATATGCAAAAGAAGAAAGATGTGGATAATGATATTGTTAAATTGAAGCTATTTTCATTCTCACTTCGAGATCGTGCTAAAACTTGGTTTTCATCTTTGCCTAAAAATAGTATTGATTCATGGAATAAGTGTAAAGATGCTTTTATTTCCAAGTATTTTCCTCCCGCTAAGATCATCTCCCTTAGGAACGATATTATGAATTTTAAGCAACTTGATTATGAACATGTTGCACAATCTTGGGAGAGGATGAAATTGATGATACGAAATTGCCCTACTCATGGTTTGAATTTATGGATGATCATACAAAAATTTTATGCCGGACTGAATTTTGCTTCTAGAAATCTTTTAGATTCGGCCGCGGGAGGTACTTTTATGGAAATTACTTTAGGAGAAGCTACTAAACTCCTAGATAATATTATGGTTAATTATTCTCAATGGCATACCGAAAGATCTTCCACTAGTAAAAAAGTGCATGCGATTGAAGAGATTAATGTTTTGAGTGGAAAGATGGATGAGCTTATGAAATTATTTTCTAGCAAGAGTGCTTCTATTGATCCTAATGATATGGCTTTGTCTACTTTGATTGAGAATAATAATGAATCTATGGATGTGAATTTTGTTGGTAGGAACAATTTTGGTAATAACGTGTATAGAGGTAATTTTAATCCTAGGCCGTTTCCTAGTAATTCCTCTAATAATTAAGGTAATTCCGACAACAATTCTTATGGAAATTATAATAAGATGCCCTCTGATTTTGAGAATAGTGTTAAAGAATTTATGAGTTCGCAAAAGAATTTCAATGCTTTGGTTGAAGAAAAATTGCTTAAGATTGATGATTTGGCTAGAAACGTGGATAGAATTTCTCTTGATGTTGATTCTTTGAAAATTAGATCTATTCCACCCAAGCATGATATCAATGAATCTCTAAAGGCTATGAGAATCTCCATTGATGAGTGCAAAGAAAGAACCGCTAAGATGCGTGCTAAGCGAGATTGGTTTGTAAAAACGTGTTCTTCTAGTTTTTGTGGAAACAATGATGAAGATCTTAAAGTGATTGATGTGACTCCTATTGAATCTTTGTTTTCCAATATTAATCTTGATAAATATGGGACTGGAGATGAGTCAACTTTAGTTAAAAGGCGTCCCAATGATTCAGAGTTTATAGATCTAGATGCAAAAATTGATAAAAGTGGGATTGGAGAGGTCAAAACTTTAAGTAGCGATGAACCCACTCTTTTGGATTTTAAGGAATTTAATTATGATAATTGTTCTTTAATAGATTGTATTTCCTTGTTGCAATCCATGTTGAATTCTCCTCATGCTTATAATCAAAATAAAGCTTTTACTAAACATATCGTTGATGCTATGATGCAATCTTTTGAAGAAAAGCTTGAATTGGAAGTTTCTATCCCTAGAAAACTTTATGATGAGTGGGAACCTACTATTATGATTAAGATTAAAGATTATGAGTGCCATGCTTTGTGTGATTTGGGTGCTAGCGTTTCCATGATTCCAAAAACTTTATGTGATGTGTTAGGTTTTCATGAATTTGATGATTGTTCTTTAAATTTGCATCTTGTGAATTCCACTATTAAGAAACCTATGGGAAGAATTAATGATGTTCTTATTGTTGCAAATAGGAATTATGTGCCCGTAGATTTCATTGTTCTTGATATAGATTGCAATCCTACATGTCCTATTAATCTTGGTAGACCTTTCCTTAGAACGATTGGTGCAATTATTGATATGAAAGAAGGAAACATTAGATTTCAATTTCCGTTAAGGAAGGGCATGGAACACTTTCCTAGAAAGAAAATTAAGATGCCATATGAATCTATTATGAGAGCGACTTATGGATTGCATACCAAAGATGACAATATCTAGATCTATGTTTTTATGCCTAGCTAAGGGCGTTAAACAATAGCGGTTGTTGGGAGGCAACCCAATTTTATTTTTGTTCTTGCTTTTTTGGTTCTGTTTTGCAATAAATAATTCATCTAGCCTCTGGTTATATGTGTTTTTGTGTTTTAATTAGTGTTTGTGCCAAGTAAGACCTTTGGGATGGCTTACGGTGATAGTTGATCCTGCTGAAAAACAGAAACTTTTGCGTCCAGTAACAGAATTGTTTAAATTCACTGGAGTGTGGAAAAACCCTGAATTTTTTACACAGAATTTATATACAAATTTCCTCTGTTGTCCTAATTTTTCATAACTTTTAAAGTTATATAAGTAATAGTACAATTCAAATCTTCACAGACTGTTCTGTGTTGTTTGCTTATTTTGATGAATCTATGGGTAGTATCGGGGGTATGAACCATGGAAAAGTTGGAATACAGTAGATATTACACTAATATAAATAAAGAATGAGTTCACAACAGTACCAAAAGTGGTGATTTATTTTCTTATACTAACGGAGCTTATGAGATTTTCTGTTGAGTTTTGTGTTGTGAAGTTTTCAAGTTTTGGGTAAAGATTTGATGGACTATGGAATAAGGAGTGGCAAGAGCCTAAGCTTAAGGATGCCCAAGGCACCCCAAGGTAATATTCAAGGACAACCAAGAGCCTAAGCTTGGGGATGCCCCAGAAGGCATCCCCTCTTTCGTTTTCGTCTATCGGTAACTTTACTTGAGGCTATATTTTTATTCACCACATGATATATGTTTTGCTTGGAGCGTCTTGTATGATATGAGTCTTTACTTTTTAGTTTGCCACAATCATCCTTGCTGTACACACCTTTTGATAGGGACACGCATGAATCGTGATTTATTAGAATACTCTATGTGCTTCACTTATATCTTTTGAGCTAGGCAATTTTTCTCTAGTGCTTCACTTATATCTTTTTAGAGCACGACGGTGGCTTTATTTTGTAGAAATTATTGAACTCTCATGCTTCACTTATATTATTTTGAGATTCTCTCTAAACAGCGTGGTAATTTGCTTTGGTTATGAATTTAGTCCTAATATGATAGGCATCCAAGAGGGATATAATAAAAACTTTCATATAAAGTGCATTGAATACTATGAGAAGTTTGATTCCTTATGATTGTTTTGAGATATAGAGATGGTGATATTAGAGTCATGCTAGTAAGTAATTGTAAATTGGAGAAATACTTGTGTTAAAGTTTGTGATTCCCGTAGCATGCACGTATGGTGAACCATTATGTAACGAAGTTGGAGCATGATTTATTTATTGATTGTCTTCCTTATGAGTGGCAGTCGGGGACGAGCGATGGTCTTTTCCTACCAATCTATCCCCCTAGGAGCATGCGCGTAGTACTTTGTTTCGATGACTAATAGATTTTTGCAATAAGTATGTGAGTTCTTTATTTCTAATGTTGAGTCCATGGATTATACGCACTCTCACCCTTCCACCATTGCTAGCCTCTCTAGCACCGCGCAACTTTCGCCGGTGCCATACACCCACCTATTACCTTCCTCAAAACAGCCACCATACCTACCTATTATGGCATTTCCATAGCCATTCCGAGATATATTGCCATGCAACTTCCACCATTCCGTTTTTCTATGACACGTTCCATCATTGTCATATTGCTTTGCATGATCATGTAGTTGACATAGTATTTGTGGCAAAGCCACCTTTCATAATTTTTTCATACATGTCACTATTGAGTCATTGTACATCCCGGTACACCGCCGGAGGCATTCATATAGAGTCATATTTTGTTCTAAGTATCGAGTTGTAAGTAAATAAAAGTGCGATGATCTTCATTATTAGAGCATTTCCCCATGTGAGGAGAAAAAAATAAAAGAGGCCAAAGAAGCCAACAAAAAAAAAGAGGCCAAAGAAGCCAAACAAAAAAAAGAGAGAAAAGAGAGAAGGGGCAATGTTACTATACTTTTTCCACACTTGTGCTTCAAAGTAGCACCATGATCTTCATGATAGAGAGTCTCCTATGTTGCCACTTTCATATACTAGTGGGAATTTTTCATTATAGAACTTGTCTTGTATATTCCAATGATGGGGGGCTTCCTCAAATTGCCCTAGGTCTTCATGAGCAAGCAAGTTGGATGCACACCCACTTAGTTTCTTTTTGAGCTTTCATAAACTTATAGCTCTAGTGCATCCGTTGCATGGCAATCCCTACTCACTCACATTGATATCTATTGATGGGCATCTCCATAGACCGTTGATACGCCTAGTTCATGTGGGACTATCTCCTTCTTTTTGTCTTCTCCACAACCACCATATTCTATTCCACCTACAGTGTTATGTCCATGGCTCACGCTCATGTATTGCGTGAAAGTTGAAAAAGTTTGAGAACATCAAAAGTATGAAAAAATTGCTTGGCTTGTCATCAGGGTTGTGCATGATTTAATACTTTGTGTGATGAAGATGGAGCATAGCCAGACTATATGATTTTGTAGGGATAACTTTCTTTGGCCATGTTATTTTGAGAAGACATGATTGCTTTATTAGTATGCTTGAAGTATTATTGTTTTTATGTCAATATTAAACTTTTGTTTTGAATCTTATGGATCTGAACATTCATGCCACAATAAATAAAATTACATGGATAAGTATGTTAGGTAGCATTCCACATCAAAAATTCTGTTTTTATCATTTACCCACTGTTCAAGATATCTTGCGATATTCCGATAAATCGGCCGATTTATCGCTTACCGTTGTCTGACCGATAAGATAAATGGGCCGATAAATCAGCCGATATGGCGATAAATCAGCCGATATGCCGATAAATTAACCAATTTACCCCTTATCATGGGTCGACCGATATGTTCCCGATAAGCGATATCCCCAACATTGCATTTACCTACTCGAGGACGAGCAGGAATTAAGCTTGGGGATGCTTGATACGTCTCCAACGTATCTATAATTTTTTTATTTTTCCATGCTATTATATTATCTGTTTTGGATGTTTTATATGCATTAATATGCTATTTTATATTATTTTTGGGACTAACTTATTAACCTAGAGCCCAGTGCCAGTTTCTGTTTTTTCCTTGTTTTTGAGCTTCGCAGAAAAGGAATACCAAACAGAGTGCAAACGGAATAAAACTTTTGCGATGATTTTTCTTGGACCAGAAGACACCCAGGAGACTTGGAGCTCAAGTCAGAAGAGCCACGAGGCGGTGGCAAGGGTGGAGGGCGCGCCTAGGGTGGTAGGGCACGCCCCCTGCCTTGTGGGCCCCTCGTGACCCCCCCTGACCTAGTTCTTCCTCCTATATATTCACATATATTCCCAATCCACCAGAAGCATCCACGAAAACACTTTTCCACCGCCGCAACCTTATGTTCCCGTGAGATCCCATCTTGGGGCCTTTTTCGGCATCCTGCCGGAGGGGGATTCGATCACGAAGGGCATCTACATCAACTCTATTGCCCTTCCGATGAAGCGTGAGTAGTTTACCTCAGACCTACGGGTCCATAGCTAGTAGCTAGATGGCTTCTTCTCTCTCTTTGATTCTCAATACCATGTTCTCCTTGATGTTCTTAGAGATCTATCCGATGTAATCTTCTTTTGCGGTGTGTTTGTTGAGATCCGATGAATTGTGGATTTATGATCAACTTATCTATGAATATTATTTGAATCTTCTCTGAATTCTTTTATGCATGATTTGGTATCTTTGTATTTCTCTTCGAATTATCGGTTTGGTTTGGCCAACTAGATTGGTTTTTCTTGCAATGGGAGAGGTGCTTAGCTTTGGGTTCAATCTTGCGTGATTTCACCCAGTGACAAAGTAGGGGTAGTGAGACACGTATTGAATTGTTGCCATCGAGGATAAAAAGGTGGGGTTTACATCATATTGCATGAGTTTATTCCTCTACATCATGTCATCTTACTTAAGGCGTTACTCTGTTCTTTATGAACTTAATACTCTAGATGCATGCTGGATAGCAGTCGATGTGTGGAGTAATAGTAGTAGATGCAGGCAGGAGTCGGTCTACTTGACACGGACGTGATGCCTATATTACATAATCATTGCCTTGGATATCGTCAAAACTTTTTGCTTTTCTATCAATTGCTCGACAGTAATTTGTTCACCCACTGTATTATTTGCCTTCATGAGAGAAGCCTCTAGTGAAACCTATAGCCTCCAGGTCTATTTTCCATCATATTAGTTTCCGATCTACTATTTTGCAATCTTTTATTTTCATATCTATAAACCAAAAAACCCAAAAATATTTATCTTTTATTTATCTATCTCTATCAGATCTCACCTTTGCAAGTGACCGTGAAGGGATTGACAACCCCTTTATCGCGTTGGGTGCAAGTGTTTGATTGTTTGTGCTGGTATTGGTGATTTCCACATTCTTCTCCTATTGGATTGATACCTTGGTTCTTAACTGAGTGAAATACTTATCTCTACTTTGCTGCATCACCCTTCCCTCTTCAAGGGAAAAACCAACGCAAGCTCAAGAAGTAGCAGTAATCGTGTGCGAGATATATAATAAAGTTTAGTTTGAGTTTTGCTTTCTTTACTTTCATGTTCAATAAAAAGAAAGGAAATAAAATGAAAAAGATCATATGCTAATCTTATGGTAAGTAATGACATCACATAAGGAAGAGTATAAGTAGTAAATTTATTGGAGATTGACAAACATAGCATTGGTCAATGATGCAATTCATGAAAGAATTAATAAGGGAAGAGAAGATTCACATGCAAATACACTATCTTGGACATCTTTTATGATTGTGAGCCCCCATCAAAATATTATATGCCAAAATTGTTGACGTTGGACAAGGAAGACAACATAATGATTTATGTTTGTTTATATTCACATAGAAGTTATATTGTCATAGATCTTTTAACATGTGGTGCTTGCCCCCCATCTTTGCTAGCCAAAATCTCTGCACTAAGTAGAGATACTACTTGTGCATCCAAAGCCCTTAACCCAAATCTTGTTTTGAGAGTCTACCATACCTACCTATGGATTGAGTAAGATCCTTCAAGTAAGTTGTCATCGGTGCAATAAGGCAATAAAAATTGCTTCTAAATGTGTTAGATCATTTAGTGTAAGAGAAAATTGAGCGTTGTACGAACTTGTGATGGCAAAATAATAAAGGCGACAGACTGCATAATAAAGGTTGCTATCATAAGGGGCAATATAACATGACGTTCTTTTGCACTAAGAGATTGAGCATACGTCCAAAAAGCACATGGCAACCTCTACTTCCCTCTACGAAGGGCCTATCTTTTACTTTTATGCATTTACTTTTATGCAAGAGTCAAAGTATCTCTCTATTCCTTTTTATTTTTCTCTTTTGGCAAGCACCATGTGGTGAGGAAAGATCTAGGCACATATATCCAGTTGGATATGGGTGGGCATGAGTTATTATTGTTGACATCACCCTTGAGGTGAATACGTTGGGAGGCGAAACTATAAACCCCTATCTTTCTATGTGTCCGGTTGAAACTTTTTGCTCATGTGTATGCGGTGAGTGTTAGCAATCATAGAAGACTATATGATGGTTGAGTATGTGGACTTGCCAAAAGGCTCCGATACGTGACCCTTCCTGAAAAGATAATGAATTGTAGTTGCAAAGTTGACTGAGAAAATAGTTTGTTAGTTTTCAATAGAGTTTATGCTTTATACTTCGATGTTGTGATGAATTGTTATTTGTTCACGAGAAGTTTATGATAAAAGTTATGTGATAAAAGTTTTATATTAAAGTTTGTTGCTGTTGTAATAATATACATGATGCTTCTATGTCTGTATTTTATTTTTATCGACACCTCTCTTTGTAAGCATGTGGACATGTTTTTCGATTTCTGTTTTTCGCTTGAGGACAAGCGAGGTCTAAGCTTGGGGGAGTTGATACTCCATTTTGCATCATGTTTTCCTACTGTTATTTATGATGTTTTTATGCATAATAATTCTTTATGGAGTAATTCTAATGCCTTTTCTCTCATAATATGCAAGGTTCACACAATGAGGGAGAATACCGACAGCTGGAATTCTGGACCTGAAAAAGCTACGTCAGGCCACCTATTCCGCACAACTCCAAATGAGCTAAAACTTCACGGAGAATTTTTATGGAATATTTAAGAATTATTGGAGCAAATAACTAACAGAGGGAGCCCACCAGGTGGCACAACCCACCTGGGCGCGCCAGGGCCCCCAGGCGCGCCCTGGTGGGTTGTGCCCTCCTCGGCCCACCTCCGGTGCCCCTCTTCTGGTATATAAGTCATTTTGACCTAGAAAAAAATAAGGAGAGGACTTTCGGAATGAAGCGCCGCTGTCTCGAGGCGGAACTTGGGCAGGAGCACTTTTGCCCTCCGGCGGAGCGATTCCGCCGGGGGAACTTCCCTCCCGGAGGGGGAAATCATCGTCATCATCATCACCACCAACTCTACCATCTTGGGGAGGGCAATCTCCATCAACATCTTCAACAACACCATCTCCTCTCAAACCCTAGTTCATATCTTGTGTTCAATCTTTGTACCGGAACCTTAGATTGGTGCTTGTAGGTGACTAGTAGTGTTGATTACATCTTGTAGTTGATTACTATATGGTTTATTTGGTGGTAGATTATATGTTCAGATCCATTATGCTATTTAATACCCCTCTGATCATGAGCATGATTATCATTTGTGAGTAGTTACTTTTGTTCTTGAGGTCACGGGAGAAATCTTGTTGCAAGTAATCATGTGAACTTGATATGTGTTCGATATTTTGATGGTATGTATGTTGTGATTCCCTTAGTGGTGTCATGTGAACGTCGACTACATGGAACTTCACCTTATTAGGGCCTAAGGGAATGCATTGTGGAGTAGTTATTAGATGATGGGTTGCTAGAGTGACAGAAGCTGAAACACTAGTTTATGCGATACTTCATAAGGGACCGATTTGGATCCAAAAGTTTAATGCTATGGTTATATTTTATCTTAATACTTTTCTCGTAGTTGCGGATGCTTGCGAGGGGGGTTAATGATACGTCTCCAATGTATCTATAATTTATGAAGTATTCATGCCATGCTTACAATAATTTTATATGGTTTTGGTATAATTTGCATGGAACTAACCCGGACTGACGCTGTTTTCAACAGAACTACCGTGGTGTTGTTTTTCGTGCAGAAATGGAAGTTCTCCAAATGAGCTGAAACTTTTTGGCGATTTTTTTTTGAACAAAAGAGACCCCTGAAGCTTTGTGGAAGGACCAGAAGGTGAAGGAGTAGGGCACAAGACACCGGGGCACGTCAGGGGGCCCAGGCGCGTCCCGGTGGGTTGTGCTCACCTCAGGGCCCATCTTCACGTGAAACCAACGCCAAAAAGTCCTATAAATAGAGAAACCATCAGAAATACCCCTAGATCAGAAGTTCCGCTGCCGCAAGCCTCTGTAGCCACGAAAAACCAATCTAGACCCCATTCTGGCACCCTGCCGGAGGGGGAGATCATCACCGGCGGCCATCTTCATCATCCCGGCGGCCACCATAATGAGGAGGGAGTAGTCCACCCTCGAAGCTGAGGGTTTGTACTAGTATCTATGTGTTTAATCTCTCTCTCTCTCTCGTGTTCTTGAGATGGCACGATCTTGATGTATCGCGGGCTTTGTTAATATAGTTGGATCATATGGTGTTTTCCCCTCTCTATCTTGTTGTGATGAATTAAGTTTTCCCTTTGAGATTTCATTTTATCGTATTGAATACTTTTATGGATTTGAGAGCACTTGATATATGTCTTGCATATGAATACCCGTGGTGACAATGGGGTATTATATTGATTCACTTGAGATATGTTTTGGCGCTCAACTCGCGGATTCCCGAGGTGACATTGGGGTAATCTATGCATAGGGGTTGATGCATGTTCTCGTCTTTTGTTTCTCCGATAGAAATCTTGGGGCACTCTTTGAGGTTCTTTGTGTTGGATTGAGTATTATGAATCTGAATTTGCATTGGTGTTATTTTAGTACGAACTCTTGATAGATCGATCAGAAAGAATAACTTGGTGTTATTTTAGTACGAACTCTTGATAGATCGATCGGAAAGAATAACTTGGTGTTATTTTAGTATGAACTCTTGGATAGATCGATCGGAAAGAATAGCTACAAACAATTTCTTCTTATGTTCTCCGCTAGATAGGAACTTTGGAATGATTCTTCATCGCACTTTGAGGGATGGTTATATGATCCAATTAGATTAGCATTGTTGAGAGATTGCACTAGTGAAAGTACGGACCCTAGGCCTCATTTTCAAGCATTCCAATACCGTTTGTGCTCCGTTTTATAAATTGCTACCTTACTGTTTTTTATTGTTCCTATTACAAAAATCAATATCTACTATCATTACTATGCTTGTATCACCATCTCTTCACCGAACTAGTGCACCTATACAAATTTCCATTGTATTTGGTGTGTTGGGGACACAAGAGACTTTTTATTATTTGGTTGCAGGGTTGTTTGAGAGAGACCATCTTCATCCTACGCCTCCCACGGATTGATAAACCTTAGGTCATCCACTTGAGGGAAATTTGCTACTGTCCTACAAAACTCTGCGCTTGGAGGCCCAACACGAGTCTACAAGAACAAGTTTTGTAGTAGACATCAAGCTCTTTTCTGGCGCCGTTCCCGGGGAGGTGAGTGCATGAAGGTATATCTTTAGATCTTGCAATTGAATCTTTTAGTTTCTTGTTTTATCACTAGTTTGGTTCATAAAAGAAAACTACAAAAAAATGGAATTGAGGTGGTCTCATATTGTTCATCTTTATCATGTCTTTCTTGAAAATGATGGAAAGGAAAATTGTGCTCAATTGATAGAAGAAGAATTCAATAAAATATTTGGCATAAATGATGAGCATGATTGCAATGTTGTTAGTATGAATTCTTTGAATATCCATGCTGCTAGTGATATGCAAATCTATAAGCTTGGGGATGCTATGTTTGATGAAGATGATATTTTTACTCCCCCAAGTTTTGATGAGAAAATTTATTATGATGATAATATGCCTCCTATTTATGATGATTATATTGATGAAAGTGGATTTGGAGAGGTCATGACTTTATTTAATGATGAATCCACTATTTTGGAAGAGGTTTCAATTGCTTATGAAAACAAAGTTCCTATCTATGATGATTATGGTGATGACATGTATGCTACAAAGAATTATGATAACCATGAAACTTGTCATCATGATTTTAATTTTCAATCTCATGATAGTTATTTTGTTGAGTTTGCTCCCACTACTATTCATGAGAATAAATTTGCTTATGGGGAGAGTTAGAAAAAATTCTATGCTTGTGGATCATGAAAAAAATGATTTATGTGATAGTTATATTGTTGAATTCATTCATGATGCTACTGAAAATTATTATGAGAGGGGAACATATGCTTTTACATATTGCAATAATATCAAGTTTCCTCTCTATGTGTTGAAAATCTTGAAGTTTTGCTTGTTTTGCCTTCCTATGCTAGTTGATTCTTGTTCCCATAAGTTGTTTGCTCAAAAAATCCCTATGCATAGGAAGTGGGTTAGATTTAAATGTGCTTGCCATGTGATTCATGATTCTCTCTTTGTGTTTCAATTCTTATCTTTTATGCGAGCATCATTGAAGTCATCATGCCTAGCTAAAAGGCATTAAAGAAAAGCGCTTGTTGGGAGACAACCCTACACTTTTACCTACTGTTTTTGTGTGTTCACATGATTAATCTACTGTAGTAATCATGTTTTATAGCTTTTGTTTCAATAAAGTACCAAGTAAAGCCTTTGGGATAGTGTGGATGATAGTTGACTTAATTCTGTGCAAAAACAGAAACTTTTGCGTCCAGTGCAGACATTCCTATCTTTTACTGCAACATGGAAAAATTCTGAAATTTTTACAATTGATGGGCATAGAAAATTTTATACGTTTTCCTAATTTTTCAGAATTTTGGAGTTACATAAGTATGACCTTAATTCAGATCTTTACGTACTATTCTGTTTGCAATGCATAGTTTGCTTGTTTTATGGTTTCTATGGCTTATATTGCTTAATATAAATTATGGAAATTATAGAGTACAGTAGGCATTGTGTGATAACAATTATGAATCTTGTCTTTGACAGTACCAAAGTGAATGATTTGTCTTTATCATACTGACCCATCTCACGAAGTTCCGCTAAGTTTTGTGTGATTGAAGTTTTCAAGTTTTGGGTGAGATATCGATATGAGGAGAATAAGGAGTGACAAGACCCTAAGCTTGGGGATGCCCAAGGCACTTCAAGGTAATATTTAGGAATATCCAAGCAACGAAGCTTGGGGATGCCCCGGAAGGCATCCCCTCTTTCGTCTCCAACATTATCGGTAACCTCTCTTGGAGCTATATTTTCATTCGTCACATGATATGAGTTTTGCTTGGAGAGTCATATTATTTTATTATGATTTGCTTTCTGTTATTTATTATAATGTTTTGCATCTCTTACTTCAATAAAAGTGGCAAGTATAGCCTTTGTTATGCTTATTTTGCAAGTCTATTTGTTGCTGTTTCAAGACAGAAAGTTTGTCGCTGTTGCAAAAATTCTCCAGAAAATTCAGAATGTGATAAAATGTTGAAATTTTTTTCATAATAAGATATGATAAATTTTCTACAGTTTGGTAATTTTTAAGAATTTTTGGAGTTAGGGAAGTATAATGAATATTGCACTCTTTACAGATTGTTCTGTTTAGACAGATTGCTGTTATGTTTGCATATGTTTGCTTGTTTAATGATTCTATTTGAGGATAGGAGTATTAAATATGCAGAGAAGTTTAGTATGCAATGTTAAATAATAATTTTAGTGATTTTCTACAGTAGATAATGATAAGGCTTTGCATTGGTTTATACTAACTTATCTCACGAGTTCTTGTTGAGTTTTGTGTGGATGAAATTTTTGAGATTTAGGGAAACCGTGATATGAGAGGAATGAAGAAGACACAGGAGCTCAAGCTTGGGGATGCCCAAGGCATCCCAAGTTAATATTCCAAGAAGTCTCAGGCATCTAAGCTTGGGGATGCCCCGGTAGGCACCCCACCTTTCTTCTTCAACAATTATCGGTTAGTATCGGTTGAGCCTAAGTTTTTGCTTATTCACAAGAGTTGTGCTATTCTTGGAATGCCATTTTATTCTGTTTTGCTTGCTGCTTTAATAAAATATTTAGATCTGAAAGTTTTTAAATAAGAGAGAGTCCTCAAATAGCTACCTATTTACTTAAACTACACATTTGATCTTCACTTATATCTTTTTGGAGTAGTTTGTTGAACACTCTCATGCTTCACTTATATTATTTCGAGAGTTGATAATAGTGATGACAATTTGCACAAGCTTTCAAATTGGTCCTAATATAATGGATATTCAAGAAGAATATAATAAAAACTTTCATGTAGGTCATTGGATATGATAAGCTTGATTCCTTGCAATAGTTTTGTGATATGGAGATAATAATATGTGAGTCATGTTGGTGAGTAATTATGCTTTAGTAAGAATATTGGTGTTAAGGTTTGTGATTCCCTATGCGAGCACGAAAGTTAATAGTTATGCAATGAATTTACATCCTACTTGTGGTGCATTATTCGGTGTTAGTTATGCTCAATGCTCGTTTATGTGAATTTTCGTTTCTTGGTTGGTTGCTTCTCAATCTATTTGCTAGCCTCCATTTGTACTAAGTGAGAATACTACTTGTGCATCCAAATTCTTAAACCCAAAGTTGTGCCAAATGAGTCCACCATACCTACCTATATGCGGTATTTCCATGCCGTTCTAAGCAAATTTGTATGTGCCATCTCTAATTTTCAAAATAAATTTCCTTTTTGTGTGCTCATACCGCTCATGAAGCGGCAGGGGGTGGCCAATATTTTCCATGCTAGATGTGTTATTCTCAAGATGAGTGTTTATTCACTTATCATTGCACGAGAGTGCGGCGGTAATAGGGATGCCCAGTCCCGAAATGAAAAAAAAAATTACTTTATGTTGTCAATTAATAAATTCCTTGGAAAGTGTTGGTATGGAGGGCACCCGTGGATACGGCTAGCCATGGAAAGTGAAAGAAATGGTGGAAAAAGGAATAAACTTTATTTTCTGTTTGGGAACCGCCTATGATATATCTAGCATGGAAAGTGTTGGGAATTACTCGGTCGTTTTCGTTGACGGGAAAAGTATGCCTCCCAAAATCTTTTATCTCTCAATTTAAGCTTTGAGCTCTGGCACCTCTACAAATCCCTACTTCCCTCTGCGAAGGGCCTATCTATTTACTTTATGCAATTTTTATTTTTTATTTGAGTCTCAATCTTCTCTTATAAAGCACCAACTAAGGGTCACTATGATCGTACTCGAGCATTGGATGTAGCTAATATGCGAGTGTGTTTCATGAATGGATCAATGATTGAGCATGATGGGCTAGGGATAGTTTTCTTTAGTGTCGATATTTTGAAAGACATGGTTGCTTGTTGATATGCTTGAGTATTGATGTCCTCATGTCAAATTATAGACTATTGCTTTGAATCATTCAAGTCCAAATGTCCATGCTACAAAAGAAAAGAGTATATGATAAATATGATAGGTAGCATTCCACATCAAAAATTCTGTTTTCAATTGCTACTTTAACATCAGAAGTTTTATGAGAAAGAATTGCTGTTATGATGCTAGGAAAAGTGATTGAAATTATCATTGATCAAACTTGTGCACTTTGCTAGCATTCACACTTCATAAATTATTTCTTTTATCATTTACCTACTCGAGGACGAGTAGGAATTAAGCTTGGGGATGCTGATACGTCTTCAACGTATCTATAATTTATGAAGTATTCATGCCATGTTTACAATAATTTTATATGGTTTTGGTATGATTTGCATGGAACTAACCCGGACTGACGCTGTTTTCAGCAGAACTACCGTGGTGTTGTTTTTTGTGCAGAAAGTTCTCCAAATGAGCAGAAACTTTTGACGATTTTTTGGGAACAAAAGAGACCCCCGAAGCTTCGTGGAAGGACCAGAAGGTGAAGGAGTAGGGCACAAGACACCGGGGCGCGCCAGGGGGCCCAGGCGCGCCTCAGTGGGTTGTGCTCACCTCGGGGCCCATCTTCGCGTGAAACCAACGCCAAAAAATCCTATAAATAGAGAAACCATCAGAAATAACCGTAGATCAGAAGTTCCGCCGCCGCAAGCCTCCGTAGCCACGAAAAACCAATCTTGACCCCGTTCTGGCACCCTGCCGGAGGGAGAGATCATCACCGGTGGCCATCTTCATCATCCCGGCGGCCACCATAATGAGGAGGGAGTAGTCCACCCTCGGGGCTGAAGGTTTGTACCAGTAGCTATGTGTTTAATCTCTCTCTCTCTCTCTCTCGTGTTCTTGAGATGGCACGATCTTGATGTATCGCGGGCTTTGTTAATATAGTTGGATCATATGGTGTTTTCCCCTCTCTATCTTGTTGTGATGAATTAAGTTTTCCCTTTGAGATTTCGTTTTATCGGATTGAATACTTTTATGGATTTGAGAGCACTTGATATATGTCTTGCATATTAATACCCATGGTGACAATGGGGTATTATATTGATTCACTTGAGATATGTTTTGGCACAAAACTCGCGGATTCCCGAGGTGACATTGGGGTAATCTATGCATAGGGGTTGATGCACGTTCTCGTCTTTTGTTTCTCCGGTAGAAATCTTGGGGCACTCTTTGAGGTTCTTTGTGTTGGATTGAGTATTATGAATCTGAATTTGCTTTGGTGTTATTTTAGTACGAACTCTTGATAGATCGATCAGAAAGAATAACTTGGTGTTATTTTAGTACGAACTTTTGATAGATCGATCGGAAAGAATAACTTGGTGTTATTTTAGTATGAATTCTTGGATAGATCGATCGGAAAGAATAGCTACAAACAATTTCTTCTTATGTTCTCCGCTAGATAGGAACTTTGAAATGATTCTTCATCGCACTTTGAGGGATGGTTATATGATCCAATTAGATTAGCATTGTTGAGAGATTGCACTAGTGAAAGTACGGACCCTAGGCCTCATTTTCAAGCATTCAAATACCGTTTGTGCTCGGTTTTATCAATTGCTACCTTGCTTTATTTTATTGTTCATATTACAAAAATCAATATCTACTTTCATTACTATGCTTGTATCACCGTCTCTTCGTCGAACTAGTGCACCTATACAAATTTCCATTGTATTTGGTGTGTTGGGGACACAAGAGACTTTTTATTATTTGGTTGCAGGGTTGTTTGAGAGAGACCATCTTCATCCTACGCCTCCCACGGATTGATAAACCTTAGGTCATCCACTTGAAAGAAATTTGCTACTGTCCTACAAAACTCTGCGCTTGAAGGCCCAACACTAGTCTACAAGAACAAGTTGTGTAGTAGACATCAGTTAATCATAAGTAGGAGGTTTGTTCAAGTAAGAACAGCACCTAAGCACCGGTCCACCCACATATCAAATTATCAAAGTAGCGAACACAAATCAAACCAACATGATGAAAGTGACTAGATGAAATTCCCGTGTACCCTCAAGAACACTTTGCTTATCATAAGAGACCGTTTTGGCCTGTCCTTTGCCACAAAAGGATTGGGCTACCTTGCTGCATATTATTTGTCGTTATCGTTACTTGCTCGTTACAAATTATCTTGCTATCAAACTACTCGTTACTTATAATTTCAGTGCTTGCAGAGAATACCTTGCTGAAAACCACTTGTCATTTTCTTCTGCTACTCGTTGGGTTTGACACTCTTACTTATCGAAAGGACTACGATTGATCCCCTATACTTGTGGGTCATCAATGGCCTGCATCCTAGTTGTGCGTCGAAGATGGACTTGCAAATGGGACAAACATAGTTGCATGTCTAGTTGCGAGTTGATGGTTGACTTGCAACTGTGGAAAAACAAAAGTTCAAAGACCCAATTCAATGTCGATGGTTCACTTGCAATTGGGATAAAAAAGGTCAGACCCAGTTGCGAGTTAATGGTGGACTTGCAAGTTGCAACTGCGGCAAGAAAATATCAGGCTCAGTTGCCTGTCAGTGGTTGACTTGCTGTCGTGATAAAAAAGTCATGCCTAGTTGCGAGTCGACGGTTGATTTGCAATTGGTAAAAAGACAACCCCTAGTGACGATTCGATCGTGGACTTGCACCTGAGCCAAGAAAAAAATTCGGGTCCAATTGCAAGTTCGCGATGGACTTGCAACTAATGCAGAAAAGAGTCGGGGCTTGTTGCGGCACTAAAAGAAATATTGAGTCCAGTTACGAATCGAGGGTGAATTTGCAACTGAAGAAAAAAAATGGACCTAACTACAAGTTAATAGTTAATAGTGGACTTGGCGAAAAATGGTTGGTCCCAATTGCAACTTGAGGGTAAAGTTGCAACTGAAACAAAAATAATGTCGCCCAAAAAATGGTTGCAGAAAAAGCGCCGGCTCTAGTGAAAAATAAGAGGGCAATGGAGAGAAGAGAATGGGGAGAGGCAAAGCAGCCATGGAATGGAGGTGATAAAAAGGCAGCGAACAAAAAACCATGTATCTTCCGCTTCTACAAAGCAGGCCAATAACAAATGACAGAAAAATGTCCGCGAAAACAGCTAGGAAAAAAACATAACAGAGGCGGGATAAAAAAGAGCCTAACAAATATTGGCCGGCAACTAGACATCATGATGACGTAGGATGTGCGACAAAAATGAAGCGGATCAAGTTTGCACACAAGATTACAACAAAAATAGATTAAGGGACCACAACTTAATTAGATGAGACACGTAACCTCATTGAAGACATGCAATTATGGAGCGGGGGCGACACTTACAGTTACATATCTAAGGGAAACACTTTCTATCTATAGTCTGAAAAGACACCACTGCCAGACCACACCAACGCTGTTGATTCAATTGAAATCTAACGCTCAAGATTCTGCTTCTTATGTAAATAAAAAATAAAAGAAAATCCAATGGGACTAACGACCCGTAAACCTCTCCCCCTGATCCCTTGCGATTGCAATTAATCGTTCCTAATCTCACGCAGAACCCCGAGCTCTTCCTCCACCTCGCAGGCATCGTCCCCCAGCTTGCCTCGCCCAGATCCTCTTCTACCCCTGCTCGCACGGAACTGCCTCCTTCTCTCCTCTTCGTACAGCAGCTCGGCGACCCCACCGGCCAGCTCGCCGAGCCCTGCTCCCCGACGAGCTCGCCGACCTAACTCACCATCGCGCTTTTCTCCATCGGGATCACGCCCGCTCCACTTGCCGTCTGGACTCCGGTCCACCTCGTCGGAGTAGCATCTTGGTTCATGAACAAAGCAAGGCACGAATGGCATATCGCAGGTGCGCCCACCACATTATTTGAGTCGTCTCCTCTACGTACTTTTTAATTATGGAGTGCAAGTTGACTCCTAACATAACTGTTCTCTGATTTTTGTTTGATATCCAGATGACAATACCTTGTTTATGCCACGTTTGGGAGTGTGAATTTGTGCAGTCCAGTATGTACCGGATCACTAAATCGTCCACAATTTTTCTGCGAACTAGGTAGGTGCATCGCAGAAATATGCCTCCTCGGTTTGCAGCAATATTAGTATTTGGGCTATTTTTCAGTTTCGATGTGTTTATGCTTCCGGTTAAGACGAGTCGAATTGACAAAGCACATTTTCATTCTTCCTACTAGGACAGTTAATAGTCACGGATCAATTTGAGGATTTGGCCTCATTACTTTCTATGTTCGCTAGCACACGTGGCAGGTTGGGCGAATCAGCCTCCATTCCTCATCATCTGATCTATGTTCTGATTCTCCTCATCATACAGGAAGGAGTTGAGATTGCGTCCATTCCATGCTTCGTATGCATATTATTTTTGCATTGTCAGTCCGTACAGTCTGCTGCATATTTAGCGTGCTAAAGCTTCGTCACTGAGTCCAGTTTGCTTCTTACATATCAAACTTGTGCTTCGACATTGCGTTTAATTTTTCTTCATCTCCATGCATCATATATGTGCTTGTGGGCATCATGTTTTTATTCAATCGACAACTAACTTAATGAATTTAGGAACCATGGTTTCTACTGTTCCTTTTTTCTTCCATTTTGACATTTTCACTATTTTAAGCATTATAGAGTTCTTCGCCATCGCTCTTGGATTTGTTCATCGAATTAAATTAACTCCGTCGCATGATAATGTCTCGGATTGCAGGAATCACAGAAGCAGGTAGTAAGATGTAGCGCATCTTTCAACACGGTCGTCGCACTTTTGCTTGCAGTTCGTGTCATTGCCATAGATGGTGCAGTGCTTCGCGATCACCATGGAAGCAAATTCTCTGTTTAACTGAGACAAATGTTTCACCATGCATTGTGGAAACATATCCCCCATGTAGTTTAAAACATGTATTTTCCCTTTTCATGGAAAAAAGTCTATGTTCGTATGAAAGCAATTCTATGATATATGAAAATAATATCATAATGATTTAGAAGCAAAATGTATATCTTTGAAAGCATGGCGTCTGCATTGTGAAAGCGATGCAAAACCTGATCATATGTGTCATTTTTGTTGTACAGAAGCAAATGTGCTTTTTTTAGATGCAAGTACCAAGTTCTTTGGAAGCAAATTCGCATTTCATTGGATGCAAATACCAAATTCTTCGGAAGCAAAGTCCCAATTTAATTTGATGGACGCAAATACCAAATTTCATGGCGTTGCCAGCTTGTCCCGTGTGTCGCCATCGCTGTTGTCTACATTGTGCCTAGAGCCCAAGGCACACATAACTTGTCATCATTCTGGTTGTTGTGGCCATAGAAGAAATTTATATGACATGTTGAAACTATCAAATTCTAAATAGATCGAAGCAATATCTGGTTACTATGGAAGCAATATTCACGGGCGACTGAAATAAACAAATTCTAACTAGGTGAATTGAACGCTGATTGCAATGGAAGCACTTTGTGCGATCGATTGAATCACAAATTTCTACTAGATAGAAGTAATCTCCCGTTGCTTCGGAAGCAAATTCTGATCTTTTTAAAGAAGCGTTTGATGTAAAGAAATTTTAATTTTGTTGAGAGCTCTATTATGCTACAGTCAAAAAAAAAATATTCTAGTCGCTTGAAACGTTTTTTTGTCTGCGTGCACTGGACACAAATATGATCGAACTAGATCGAAGCGATCGAGAGTTGCCGTGGAAACAAATGTTTTTGCTGACTGAAGCAAACAATTTTAACCAGATGGTAGGAAACGCCATTAGCAAATCAATTATAACTAGATGGAAGCAATCTCTATTCGCCATGGAAACAATTTCAGAGATTGGCCGAGAAAAGAAGATAATATTTGAGGCAGTTATAGTTACATTCGAAATAAGGAATGGAAGCAAATTGTATGGAAGCAAATCGTATGTATGGAAACACATATCATGGCGCCTAATCAATTTGATATGCCCTGATTTGCAGTGTATTAGTTGTTAGGAAACAAATTAATTGCAATTAATGCGGAATCACGCATGCAAACTAACTAATGGGTGCACTTTTTAAGGAAACAATCCAACACACCATGGCACCACGCGTGGGGCTGTACTGCCGAATCCAATGGCCATCATACTTCTCATCCTACGGTCAATGACTAGTCTGATATAACGCAAGGGATCTGTAGTCTGATCCCTATATCTAATGGTGGACATCCAACTCGGCTTAGAGGACATGACTAACCACAATTTCTTTATTCTGCACTCACTACAACCAAAAAGGTTCATTCATCCATTCGTACTAAAGAAATAAAAATGTGTTTGAAAACATTTGTGAATTTGAAAAAAAATATTCATAAATTTGAATTTTTAGAATTCAAAAATACGAAAATAAATTCAAAACAAACAAGAATTTACAAAAGTTAAAAATTTAGTAAAACTGAAATTGTTTATGTTTGTAAACTGGGAAAAGGGATGGAAAACCAGTTACAATCGGGCTACCTTTGAAAACCACGAGCGCTTTACCATCCTGGGGTTCGGGTGGGTCCCTCCGGTCGCGTGACACCGCGGCTGCCAACCAAAGTAGCTTCTCGCCTGCTCGGGAGGCCGTGCTCGGGCAATGCATCCGGCATTCCGGCTACGGCCGCAGCGGATGACAAGCATGCGCTACTAATCCCGTGAAGGATGCGGCAACGGGTGGCGTTGGTCGTCCTCCATTAGGCCATGCAGGAGAGCGCGGAGCGACGGCGCGCGCCGCGGTCCTCCGGGGTGTGCTGCTGATCTTGTGACACGCCTCCGTGCACTAGAGCGCCGCGACGACGACGCGCTTAAGCACCTTGGACGGCGGCGCCTCCGGCAGCTTCCGGTAGGGAAAGAACCACGGCAAACACAGCTGACCTCTGTGTCACGGCGGAGACACTTGATGGGCCTTTGTCACGGTGCCATCTCTCATGACCTTGGTCGGCGGGTCGGCGAGGAGCAACTGGCCTTGTCGACCTTGGTGTCATCGAGGAGCATGCGCGCGTCAAGGAAGGTGACGGCGCGGGATGGGGACCTTGGCGTCATCGAGGATCATCGGGGTGGCGGTGGATGTAAGGAGCCGGCCATTGCTGAACGGTTGTGTGCCGGTGAGCAGCTCTAGGAGCAGCACGGCGAAGCTATTCAGGTCGCTCTTCCTGGTGAGCACGCCGGAGCGGACGTAGTGCGGGTCAACGTAGCCGGGGCAGCTCCACGCGGCAAGCGCACGGCCAGCGACTCAGCGAGAACCCTGCACGCGCGGAGTCGAAGTCACAGAGCCAGGCGTCCGTGTCTGCGCCGAGCAGCGCGTTGGAGGTTGGAGGTCAGAGAGCCACGCGACTAGACGGTTGCAGGCGACGTTGTTGTGTCACTTGTGTGCACCACCCGGGGCTCGCACCGCTTGTGGAGGCACTCCAGTCCAGAACCATGGCCACCTGAAGCGCAACGCGCACGTCATCGTCGTGGGCTCGTGGGCTTGCTGCCGTGGAGGTGGTCGTGCAGGTTGCCGTTGGGCGCGAACTCCAGCACGAGCACGTCCTCGTCGGCTTCGCGCTTGGCGCAGAAGGCAAGGAGAGGATGTGCGGATGGCGGACGCGGACGAGCGCGTCGGAGGCACTCGTTGCTGTGGTGCACTTTGACGGTGGTGAGCTGGGGGGAGCCGGCGAGGGGCGTGAGGTAGAGGTGAAGCGGCCGCCATGGATGAGTCCACCAGCACCCATGACCAAACGGTTGCAATCGACGTGGATGAGCTCCCAGCGCTGCTGGAAGGCTTCAAGCGCCACGTCCGGCTGGCTGCTCGCGCTTCGCCATCACGGCCAGCTTCGTCATCTGCCGCAGATCGAGATGATGCGGTTGGCCATGGCTGACGGCAGCGACCGGCGCACGCGCTGTGGCCATTTCCTTTTAAGAGCATCTCCAACAGATATATTTTTGGGAGTACCTGGAGCTCATCTAGATGAGATATAATATGGTCTCATTCACCTGAAAAACAAGAACAGATGCAAGCCACGTCAGCACACACGCATCTTATAGCATCACATCCAATGGCTATAAAAGGTGAATGAGACCAAATTATATCTCATCTAGATGAGTTCTAGCAAAACTGTATATTTTTTGCAGCGCCAACATAGTGTTTTAGCACGTGCGGGAGAGTGGTTGCTTTTCCAGGCGCTGCAAAATTTAGCTGGATCTGGCGCTGGAGCTTTTCCAGGCACAAAGTACCCAGTATGCACGAGCAGGCGCACCAAATATCCAGCGCGCGATGCAGTTTTCCCCAACGCGCTGAACCTTGTTTACCGCGCGCGGGATTATAGCATGGCTGTTGGAGCGCTACTTTTGGTCGCGTGTGCTATATCTTTTTTTTCCAGCGTGCGGCTTATCTGCGCATCTATTGAAGATGCTCTAAACAGGAGGATGCATGGGCTATTTTAAGGGACTTCTGTATAAATTTCAAGGGCAAGTTGTTATTTAGATATTTGTTAGGGTATTCTTTTCATTTGGCTGACATGGATACAGTGCACACCCTCAAATACGTACACGGACCAAACTCCTTGGGTGATGCACTCTTAACGATTTTGTATACTGTACTTCTTCCGTCCCATAATAGTGTAAATAAGATAAGAATGAATGATAAAGTATATTGTTACTAAGCCGAGGATGGATTTTTTTTAGGTGGGGCGAACTGTTAAGCATATACTCTATCCGTTCACAAATATAAGATGTTCTAGTAGCTTTTTTTTTTCTGAATTAGATATATATATATATATATATATATATATATAGACATATTTTAATGTGTTTGTTCACGCATTACAGTCCGTATGTAGTATATATTTAAAATCCAAATATCTTATACATTTATGAACGAAGAGAGTATATTTTTTATGCGGCTAACAACTACCAGAAAAAAATATTTTCAAATATGCAATTCATCACAACAAATGCCACTAATCATTATATGTAGATTGTCAAACCATTATCTAAAAAAATGACACTAAAATTCCTATGTCTATTATATTTGCTAGCCATATTCCCTTCCCGTTCATGGTCTCCTACTGGCCACCGGCCTCACGCGCACAGTGTGCTGCTGGTCGCCGGAAACGTGAGTACACGACCACGTCCGCGTGCGCGTTCCTTCTGGCCGTTGGCCTCACGCGCGCGCTTGGTTGGCCGTCACGAACGTGCGAGCTCGCCCCTTTACCTGCTATGGTTTGTGTGTCGACTAGAAGAGGAGTCGCTCGACTCTGGATCCTGGAGCTGGCGTGGGACAATCGATAGAGTGGATCGAGCGAGGAGGCGTGCGAGACGTCAGGACCTGCTACTTGCTACGGCCCAGTTGGTTCGGTAATCACGGCCCAACAAAACGTTTCACGCTGATTTTTAAGCCGTTCTATTTTTTAGCGATCGATCACGTTGTATATACGTATACACAAAACAGAAACGTAAGAAATCAAGGTAGGGCGAGCCCTCGCCCGGGAGCTCCGCCTGTGCTAAGCCTAATGCTATAGCTCCAACTACTCTATAGGCCTGTCTCCGCCACTACACGGATCGTAGATTGACAACTGTATGGACGTAGATTGACGACTATCCCAGTACCGTAGGTTGACGACCA
Organism: Thinopyrum elongatum; assembly: GCA_011799875.1. Taxonomy (NCBI): domain Eukaryota; kingdom Viridiplantae; phylum Streptophyta; class Magnoliopsida; order Poales; family Poaceae; genus Thinopyrum; species Thinopyrum elongatum. The sequence goes on from CM022301.1 coordinate 39,568,403, forward strand.
TACAAACGTTCAAAATTGTGACCAAATTGCTGAGGCTGGGGAGCGCCCGCCAAGTTGGTGCTTTCCCGCGCACCAACGGTCAACACGGAATAACTTCATGGCTGCCAGTGGGACGCACCGGAAGCCACAATTCCAGGCAGGATCCGAAGTTTGGAAGTGAAATGCGACCCCTTTTATATTCCACAGCCTACTTTTTTCAAAAAAATGTACAAAACATAGTATTTGGAGTATGTACCTATATTAAGGGTATGTTCAGGCATACTACAAAACATAGTATTTGGAGGGAAGATGAGCTATTGTGTTAGAGGGACTGTGGTATCTCCAGCCCACCAGGGTTCATGTTCTGGTGCTCGCATTTATTCCTGAATTTATTTTAGGATTTCCGGCGATGCGCATTCAGTGGGAGGAGACGTTCCCGTCGATGGTGCCTACGGTGACTTCGTAAATTTCAAGATGATATGGCGGCTCAGTCTTTCGGAGGTGCTCATAGGGGTAGGGTGTGAGTGTGTGTTTATAGGGATAAGTGTATGCGCGTGTATATGAGCGCTTACGTCTGTACTGTGTAAAAAAAAATGACCAGCTTCGTCGAGTTTCTCGATGGAGCCGGGCTGAAGGGTCGAAATCAACAAAGCTATATCTAGGATTGGAGGTTCCTCGCAACACATAAATGAGAAGCAACATATTCTTGGATCCATAGAGCCGCAAACACGGAGTTCATAGTTATTACCGGAAGTAGCCACTACTAAATGCAAGGAAACGTTTTGATTCACTTTCCCTTATTTCGTTCTTCTCCAACCACGTGTACATAACTAATCCCTAGCTCCCTCCACCCTCCAAACACAATAGCTCATCCTCCCTCTCCACCCTCCAACACAATAGCTCATCTTCCCTCTCCACCCTTGCGGTTGTGCTCACCCCCACTATCCAGGCACTCTCCCCAACCTCACCACTATTCACGGGATAGAGCTTGTGCCATGAATTGCGGGCGGAGGCTGGAGTAGAACGCCCTTCAACATCGATGACAAAGGTGAAGACACATTATTTTGATTATGTACCTCGTATAAGGCATCCTTTTTGACCCCTAAGTGAGATTGTCGGTGTTTTCACCTCATATGAACTCTCGTTTACCGGCTTCTCCCTTTTTTACTCACTTCATTATGCCATCCTACCAAATGAATCAATTTTTTTATGGTCATTCTCTTGGACGGATCGATTTGCCAGGACGATAAAGATACGATGAGACGTGTATTGTGATACCACTACTGCTCCCTTGCTTGCACCATGGTGCGAGAGGTGGAGGGAATGTTGGAAATATGCCCTAGATGCAATAATAAAGTGGTTATTATTATATTTTCTTGTTCGTGATAATTGTCTATTGTTCATGCTATAATTGTGTTATCCGGAAATCGTAATACATGTGTGAATACATAGACCACAACATGCCCCTAGTGAGCCTCTAGTTGACTAGCTCGTTGATCAATAGATGCTCACGGTTTCCTGACCATGGACATTGGAAGTCGTTGATAACGGGATCACATCATTAGGAGAATGATGTGATGGACAAGACCCAATCCTAAGCATAGCACAAGATCGTATAGTTCGTTCGCTAGAGGCTTTCTAATGTCAAGTATCATTTCCTTAGACCATGAGATTGTGCAACTCCCGGATACCGTAGGAATGCTTTGGGTGTATCAAACGTCACAACATAACTGGGTGACCATAAAGGTGCACTACAGGTATCTCCGAAAGTGTCTGTTGGGTTGGCACGAATCGAGACTGGGATTTGTCACTCTGTATGACGGAGAGGTATCTCTGGGCCCACTCGGTAATGCATCATCATATTGAGCTCAATGTGACTAAGGAGTTAGCCACGGGATCATGCGTTACGGAACGAGTAAAGAGACTTGCCGGTAACGAGATTGAACAAGGTATAAGGATACCGACGATCGAATCTTGGCCAAGTAACATACCGATGGACAAAGGGAATTGCGTACGGGATTGATTGAATCCTCGACATCGTGGTTCATCTGATGAGATCATCGTGGAACATGTGGGAGCCAACATGGGTATCCAGATCCCGCTGTTGGCTATTGGCCGGAGAGATGTCTCGGTCATGTCTGCATGGTTCCCGAACCCGTAGGGTCTACACACTTAAGGTTCGGTGACGCTAGAGTAGTTATGGGAAATAGTATGTGGTTACCGAATGTTGTTCGGAGTCCCGGATGAGATCCCGGACGTCACGAGGAGTTCCGGAATGGTCCGGAGGTGAAGATTTATATATGGGAAGTCATCATACGGTCACCAGAAGTATTCGGGGGTTTGCCGGTATTGTACCGGGACCACCGAAGGGGTTCCGGGGGTCCACCGGGAGGGTCCACCTGCCCCGGGGGGCCCTATGGGCTGTATGTGGAAGGGAACCAGCCCCTAAGTGGGCTGGGCGCCATCCCCCCTTAGGGCCCATGCGCCTAGGGTTGGGGGGAAACCCTAAAGGGGGCGCCCCCCCTTGGCTTGGGGGGCAAGCCCCCTCCCCTTGGCCGCCGCCCCCCCTCTAGATCTCATCTAGAGGGGCCGGCCCCCTTCCCCCTTGGCCCTATAAATAGAGGGGAGGAGGGAGGGCAGCAGCACCTCATCCAAGGCGCAGCCCTCCCCCTCTCCAACACCCCCTCCTCCTCCGTTGAGCTTGGCGAAGCCCTGCCGAAGAACTGTAAGCTCCACCACCACGCCGTCGTGCTGCTGGAGTTGTCTTCCCCAACCTCTCCCTCCTTCTTGCTGGATCAAGGCGCGGGAGACGTCACCGGGCTGCACGTGTGTTGAACGCGGAGGCGCCGTTGTTCGGCGCTTAGATCGGAATCGACCGCGATCTGAATCGCTGTGTGTACGACTCCTCCAACCGCGTTCTTGCAACGCTTCCGCATCGCGATCTTCAAGGGTATGAAGATGCACTCCCCTCTCTCTCGTTGCTAGTCTCTCCATAGATTGATCTTGGTGATGCATAGAATTTTTTTTTATTTCTGCACCGATCCCCAACAGTGGTATCAGAGCTAGGTCTATGCGTAGTTTCTGTGCACGAGTAGAACACAAGTTGTTGTGGGCGTCGATTTTGTCAATTTACTTGCCGTTACTAGTCTTATCTTGATTCGGCGGCATCGTGGGATGAAGCGGCCCGGACCGACCTTACACGTACGCTTACGTGAGACAGGTTCCACCGACCGACATGCACTAGTTGCATAAGGTGGCTAGCGGGTGTCTGTCTCTTCCACTTTAGTTGGATCGGATTCGATGAAAAGGGTCCTTATGAAGGGTAAATAGAAATTGGCATATCACGTTGTGGTTTTTGGCGTAGGTAAGAAACGTTCTTGCTAGAAACCTATAGCAGCCACGTAAAAAAAAATTGCAACAACAATTAGAGGACGTCTAACTTGTTCTTGCAGCATATGCCGTGTGATGTGATATGGCCAAAAGGATGTGATGAATGATATATGTGATGTATGAGATTGATCATGTTCTTGTAATAGGAATCACGACTTGCATGTCGATAAGTATGACAACCGGCAGGAGCCATAAGAGTTGTCTTAATTTATTGTATGACCTGCGTGTCAATGAAAACGCCATGTAATTACTTTACTTTATTGCTAACCGTTAGCCATAGTAGTAGAAGTAATAATTGGCGAGACAACTTCATGAAGACACGATGATGGAGATCATGGTGTCATGCCGGTGACGATGATGATCATGGCGCCCCGAAGATAGAGATCAAAAGGAGCAAAATGATATTGGCCATATCATGTCACTATTTGATTGCATGTGATGTTTATCATTTCTTTTACATCTTATTTGCTTAGAATGACGGTAGCATAAATAAGATGATCCCTCGCTAAAATTTCAAGAAAGTGTTTCCCCTAACTGTGCACCGTTGCGAAGGTTCATTGTTTCGAAGCACCACGTGATGATCGGGTGTGATAGATTCTAACATTCGAATACAACGGGTGTAAGCCAGATTTACACATGCAAAACACTTAGGTTGACTTGACGAGCCTAGCATGTACAGACATGGCCTCGGAACATAGAAGACCGAAAGGTCGAACATGAGTCGTATAGAAGATACGATCAACATAGAGATGTTCACCGTTGATGACTAGTCCGTCTCACGTGATGATCGGACACGGCCTAGTCGATTCGGATCATGTATCACTTAGATGACTAGAGGGATGTCTATCTGAGTGGGAGTTCTTTGAATAATTTGATTAGATGAACTTAATTATCATGAACTTAGTCTAAAATCTTTACAATATGTCTTGTAGATCAAATGGCCCACGCTAATGTTGCCCTCAACTTCAACGCGTTCCTAGAGAAAATCAAGCTGAAAGACGATGGTAGCAACTACATGGACTGGGTCTGTAACTTGAGGATCATCCTCATAGCTGCCAAGAAAGCATATGTCCTTGAAGCACCGCTAGGTGACGCACCTGTTTTCCCAGCAACTCAAGACGTTATGAACGCCTGGCAGTCGCGTAGTGATGATTACTCCCTGGTTCAGTGCGGCATGCTTTACAGCTTAGAACCGGGGCTCCAAAAGCGTTTTGAGCAACACGGAGCATATGAGATGTTCCAAGAGCTGAAAATGGTTTTCCAAGCTCATGCCCGAGTCGAGAGATATGAAGTCTCCGACAAGTTCTACAGTTGTAAGATGGAGGAGAATAGTTCTATCAGCGAGCACATACTCAAAATGTCTGGGTTGCACAACCGCTTGTCTCAGCTGGGAGTTAATCTCCCGGATGACGCGGTCGTTGACAGAATCCTTCAGTCGCTTCCACCTAGCTACAAGAGCTTTGTGATAAACTTCAATATGCAGGGGATGGAAAAAACCATTCCTGAGGTATATTCAATGCTGAAATCAGCGGAGGTGGAGATCAAAAAGGAACATCAAGTGTTGATGGTGAATAAAACCACTAAGTTCAAGAAAGGCAAGGGTAAAAAGAACTTCAAGAAGGACGGCAAGGGAGTTGCCGCGCCCGGTAAGCAAGCTGCCGGGAAGAAGCCAAAGAATGGACCCAAGCCTGAGACTGAATGCTTTTATTGCAAGAGAAACGTTCACTGGAAGCGGAACTTCCCCAAGTACTTAGCGGATAAGAAGGCCGGCAATACCAAAGGTATATATGATATACATGTTATTGATGTGTACCTTATCAGCGCTCGTAGTAGCTCCTGGGTATTTGATATCGGTGCGGTTGCTCACATTTGTAACTCAAAACAGGAGCTGCGGAATAAGCGGTGACTGGCGAAGGACGAGGTGACGATGCGCGTCGGGAATGGTTCCAAGGTCGATGTGATCGCCGTCGGCACGCTACCTCTACATCTACCTTCGGGATTAGTTTTAAACCTCAATAATTGTTATTTAGTACCAGCTTTGAGCATGAACATTGTATCAGGATCTCGTTTGATGCGAGATGGCTACTCATTTAAATCCGAGAATAATGGTTGTTCTATTTATATGAGAGATATGTTTTATGATCATACCCCGCTGGTCAATGGTTTATTTTTATTGAATCTCGAACGTGATGTTACACATATTCATAGTGTGAATGCCAAAAGATGTAAGGTTGATAATGATAGTCCCACATACTTGTGGCACTGCCGCCTTGGTCACATTGGTGTCAAACGCATGAAGAAACTCCATGCAGATGGACTTTTGGAGTCTCTTGATTATGAATTATTTGACACGTGCGAACCATGCCTCATGGGCAAAATGACCAAGACTCCGTTCTCCGGAACAATGGAGCGAGCAACCAACTTATTGGAAATCATATATACTGATGTGTGCGGTCCAATGAGCGTTGAGGCTCGCGGTGGTTATCGTTATGTTCTCACCCTCACTGATGACTTAAGTAGATATGGGTATGTCTACTTAATGAAACACAAGTCTGAGACCTTTGAAAAGTTCAAGGAATTTCAGAGTGAGGTTGAGAATCAACGTGACAGGAAAATAAAGTTCTTACGATCAGATCGTGGAGGGGAATATTTGAGTCACGAATTTGGCACGCACTTAAGAAAATGTGGAATTGTTTCACAACTCACGCCGCCTGGAACACCTCAGCGTAATGGTGTGTCCGAACATCGTAATCGCACTCTATTAGATATGGTGCGATCTATGATGTCTCTTACCGATCTACCGCTATCATTTTGGGGTTATGCTTTAGAGACTGCCACATTCACTTTAAATAGGGCTCCGTCGAAATCTGTTGAGACGACACCGTATGAATTATGGTTTGGGAAGAAACCTAAGCTGTCGTTTCTGAAAGTTTGGGGATGCGATGCTTATGCCAAGAAACTTCAACCTGAAAAGCTCGAACCCAAATCGGAAAAATGCGTCTTCATAGGATACCTTAAGGAAACTATTGGGTATACCTTCTACCTCAGATCCGAAGGCAAGATCTTTGTTGCCAAGAATGGATCCTTTCTAGAGAAAGAGTTTCTCTCGAAAGAAATGAGTGGGAGGAAAGTGGAGCTTGATGAGATGACCCTTCTCGAACCGGAGAGTAGCGCAGCACAGAAAAATGTTTCTGTGGTGCCTGCACCGACTAGAGAGGAAGTTAATGATGACGATCATGATCAAGTTACCACTGAACTTCGTAGGTCCACAAGGACACGTTCCGCACCAGAGTGGTACGGCAACCCTGTCCTGGAAGTCATGTTGTTAGACAACGGTGAACCTTCGAACTATGAAGAAGCGATGGCGGGCCCGGATTCCAACAAATGGTTTGAAGCCATGAAATCCGAGATAGGATCCATGTATGAAAACGAAGTATGGACTTTGACAGACTTGCCTGATGATCGGCAAGCCATAGAGAACAAATGGATCTTTAAGAAGAAGACAGACGCGGATGGTAATGTGACCATCTATAAGGCTCGACTTGTCGCTAAGGGTTATCGACAAGTTCAAGGGGTTGACTACGATGAGACCTTCTCACCCGTAGCGAAGCTGAAGTCCGTCCGAATCATGTTAGCAATTGCCGCATTCTATGATTATGAGATATGGCAAATGGACGTCAAAACGGCATTCCTTAATGGTTTCCTTAAGGAAGAATTGTATATGATGCAGCCAGAAGGTTTTGTCGATCCTAATAATGCTGACAAGGTATGCAAGCTCCAACGCTCAAACTATGGGCTGGTGCAAGCATCTCGGAGTTGGAACATTCACTTTGATGAGATGATCAAAGCATTTGGGTTTACACAGACTTATGGAGAAGCCTGTGTTTACAAGAAAGTGAGTGGGAGCTCTGTAGCATTTCTCATATTATATGTGGATGACATACTATTAATGGGAAATGATATAGAATTCTTGGAAAGCATAAAGGCCTACTTGAATAAGTGTTTTTCAATGAAGGACCTTGGAGAAGCTGCTTACATATTAGGCATCAAGATCTATAGAGATAGATTGAGACGCCTCATTGGTCTTTCGCAAAGCACATACCTTGACAAGATATTGAAGAAGTTCAATATGGATCAGTCCAAGAAGGAGTTCTTGCCTGTATTGCAAGGTGTGAGATTGAGCACGGCTCAATGCCCGACCTCGGTAGAAGATAGAGAAAAGATGAGTGTCATCCCCTATGCCTCAGCCATAGGGTCTATTATGCATGCCATGCTGTGTACCAGACCTGATGTGAACCTCGCTGTAAGTTTGGTAGGGAGGTACCAAAGTAATCCCGGCATGGAACACTGGACAGCGGTCAAGAACATCCTGAAGTACATGAAAAGGACTAAGGATATGTTTCTCGTTTATGGAGGTGACGAAGAGCTTGTCGTAAAGGGTTACGTCGATGCTAGCTTCGACATAGATCTGGATGACTCCAAGTCACAAACCGGATACGTGTATATTTTGAATGGTGGGGCAATTAGCTGGTGCAGTTGCAAGCAAAGCGTCGTGGCGGGATCTACATGTGAAGCGGAGTACATAGCAGCCTCGGAGGCAGCACAGCAAGCAGTCTGGATGAAGGAGTTCATCACCGACCTAGGAGTTATTCCCAATGCGCCGGGCCCAATGACTCTCTTCTGTGACAACACTGGAGCTATTGCCCTTGCCAAGGAGCCCAAGTTTCACAAGAAGACCAGGCATATCAAGCGTCGCTTCAACTCCATTTGTGAACATGTTCAAGATGGAGACATAGATATTTGTAAAGTGCATACGGATCTGAATGTCGCAGATCCGTTGACTAAACCTCTTCCACGAGCAAAACATGATCAACACCAGAACTCTATGGGTGTTCGATTCATCACAATGTAACTAGATTATTGACTCTAGTGCAAGTGGGAGAGTGTTGGAAATATGCCCTAGAGGCAATAATAAAGTGGTTATTATTATATTTCCTTGTTCGTGATAATTGTCTATTGTTCATGCTATAATTGTGTTATCCGGAAATCGTAATACATGTGTGAATACATAGACCACAACATGCCCCTAGTGAGCCTCTAGTTGACTAGCTCATTGATCAATAGATGGTCACGGTTTCCTGACCATGGACATTGGATGTCGTTGATAACGGGATCACATCATTAGGAGAATGATGTGATGGACAAGACCCAATCCTAAGCATAGCACAAGATCGTATAGTTCGTTCGCTAGAGCTTTTCTAATGTCAAGTATCATTTCCTTAGACCATGAGATTGTGCAACTCCCGGATACCGTAGGAATGCTTTGGGTGTATCAAACGTCACAACGTAACTGGGTGACCATAAAGGTGCACTACAGGTATCTCCGAAAGTGTCTGTTGGGTTGGCACGAATCGAGACTGGGATTTGTCACTCCGTATGACGGAGAGGTATCTCTGGGCCCACTCGGTAATGCATCATCGTATTGAGCTCAATGTGACTAAGGAGTTAGCCACGGGATCATGCGTTACGGAACAAGTAAAGAGACTTGCCGGTAACGAGATTGAACAAGGTATAAGGATACCGACGATCGAATCTCGGGCAAGTAACATACCGATGGACAAAGGGAATTGCGTACGGGATTGATTGAATCCTCGACATCGTGGTTCATCCGATGAGATCATCGTGGAACATGTGGGAGCCAACATGGGTATCCAGATCCCACTGTTGGTTATTGGCCGGAGAGATGTCTCGGTCATGTCTGCATGGTTCCCGAACCCGTAGGGTCTACACACTTAAGGTTCGGTGACGCTAGAGTAGTTATGGGAAATAGTATGTGGTTACCGAATGTTGTTCGGAGTCCCGGATGAGATCCCGGACGTCACGAGGAGTTCCGGAATGGTCCGAAGGTGAAGATTTATATATGGGAAGTCATCATACGGTCACCGGAAGTATTCGGGGGTTTGCCGGTATTGTACCGGGACCACCGAAGGGGTTCCGGGGGTCCACCTGCCCCGGGGGGCCCTATGGGCTGTATGTGGAAGGGAACCAGCCCCTAAGTGGGCTGGGCGCCATCCCCCCTTAGGGCCCATGCGCCTAGGGTTGGGGGGAAACCCTAAAGGTGGCGCCCCCCTTGGCTTGGGGGGCAAGCCCCCTCCCCTTGGCCGCCGCCCCCGCCCCCCCCCCCCCTCCTCTAGATCTCATCTAGAGGGGTCGGCCCCCTTCCCCCTTGGCCCTATAAATAGAGGGGAGGAGAAAGGGCAGCAGCACCTCATCCAAGGCGCAGCCCTCCCCCTCTCCAACACGCCCTCCTCCTCCGTTGAGCTTGGCGAAGCCCTGCCGGAGAACTGTAAGCTCCACCACCACGCCGTCGTGCTGCTGGACTTGTCTTCCCCAACATCTCCCTCCTCCTTGCTGGATCAAGGCGCGGGAGACGTCACCGGGCTGCACGTGTGTTGAACGCGGAGGCGCCGTTGTTCGGCGCTTAGATCGGAATCGACCGCGATCTGAATCGCTGTGTGTACGACTCCTCCAACCGCGTTCTTGCAACGCTTCCGCATCGCGAACTTCAAGGGTATGAAGATGCACTCCCCTCTCTCTCGTTGCTAGTCTCTCCATAGATTGATCTTGGTGATGCGTAGAATTTTTTTTTAATTTCTGCACCGATCCCCAACAGGGAAAGCCAAACACGGCATGCTCGAACATTATCTGAAACTAGCAATGTGCCCGTGCATTGCAACAGATGCAAAGTAGAATAATACATGTTCACAAACTTGAAAGAAAACACTCTAGTTTTGACATACATATATCACTAAAATTATATTATGTTTCACTCAAAATATATTCCTCGGCTGTTTTGATAAGGTGAAGGAGGGATGTGGTTGGTTTCAAGATACTAAGGGGTTTTCTACAAATTGGAGCAAATAAGTGGACTATTGTTGCGAAAAGGCCACAACTTACCTCACAGTCGTTAGATACAGATCTAATGATCAGAAATGACGGATGGCAAACGCACCATCATCACTAACCGAGTCTTTTATAGGAGTAGAGATACTCTAACAGTCCGTATAGATTTACCGGATTGCTCACTAAATTGTACTTATTTACCCTTTTTGATTATTTTCTTCAGAATTCAATGTTTATACACTTTGAAGCTTTACACGTTTAAAACACACTGCACATATTGTTTTTCAAGCTATTTAGATAAATTGTTATATTATTATTAAAGAATGAACCCTCACTTAGTGACCAATCTAGCAAAACAGTGAGCTTAAGTTCACATATGGTTTGAAAGAAATCCGATGTATTCTGTTTTGGCCACTAGGAGATCGAAAAGAGATGACACGATAGAGAGTAGAGATCAACAGTACGACGTGGCAGTGAAATGAGAGTCAAACATGTCAAACCCGGTTAGTTGAGAAAAATGAATATTGCGAATGGTTTTTGGAGACCAGGGGTGTGATTTGAATCATAGCAAAAGCTGGGGTTGTAGAACTTCAAATTTAGGATGGTCTTCATACAGAGAGTAGGACGGCGATGAACAGTTGCAGCCGTGCGTTGTCTCTAAACACTGTATTATGTTTGATGGACTAAACTGATGTCTAAATGGGCCAGCCTGAACAGCTGGACCTGATGGGAGATAGCGAGGCGCGCCAGAACGAATGGATCCCTGGCGGACACCAACAATCGACGACGACGTACAAGGTTTTGAGCCGTGTGGCCGCGAGTGGGGGCCACGAGCTGTTGCACGCTTCAAATGTTGCCGCCAGAAGGAAATGTGTCATCTTCATCAATCATATGCATAAATATCACACGTTAATAATATCTGTTCATAAAAAGCCTATCCTTATTTATCAAAGTCCACAGATAGTGGAACTGTTTTCTACGAGGCGAAGACCCAGGCGGCTCGCACTAGGGTTTCCTCGGCCTCTCGCCCGCCGCCGTTGGTCCGCCTCGTCTCCTATGGTCCTCAGACCATGGAGACGTGGCGGATCCTGGCCCTTGCCTGCGAGAGGGCTCCGGCTTTAGGTGTTTTTTTTTTCCAGTCTTGTTAGTGTTTGTGCCATGCTCAGGAAGACGAGACGATAACGGCTTTCTTAAGATAGAATAAGATTCTTCCCACCTACCCCCCATCTCGGTAGTGCTTCTAGGGTCGTCGGAGGGCGTGCGGAGGTATCTCTTCGGCGGATCTCTTGGGATTCGGTCGGCGTTTGTCGAAGGTGGATCCGCTTGGATTCGATCTTCGTTCGTCTACGTCCGTGTGTCTGTACGTTGGATGCCTATGATCTACGCTTCTCTTCATCGGTAGCGGTTGATGTTCTGGTGCGCTGGTCCTATGGGGCCTTAGAACGACGACTTTCCGACTGTCTACTACCACAAGGTTTGCCCAGTTCCAACGAGGGAGGGGCGATGACGGCGTCCCGTCTTCGGTTCGCTTCAGTGCTTGTAGTCGTCGCTAGGTGGTCCGCGAATCTGGATGTAATTTTTACTTCTGGTGTTCTTTGTACTACCATGAGAGTTTATGAATAGATCGGAAGTTTTCTCGCAATAATAATAATATTTGTTCATAGCGAAAAATACATAGTTCAAACATAATTATTTCCAAAGTGCACAATACAAGCATTAAACTCCTTGGTTTCAATGTGGGTCCACATATACTCCACAAGATCATTTAGTAGTTGTAGATGCATGTTTTAATCTCGAAGATTTCAATGCATCTCTAGAAAGTTCACAATATGCTATGCATATTTTTCTGGGAGGCAGACTTGTACTCCGGCTTGCTCATATGGAAGCGTCGACGAAAAAACAAGAGTTTGCGCATACGGAAGCGCCGGTGAAAAAAAGTCTCAGGGAATCTTGTCCCGGGTTGGAAGTGGTACTTGTAGAGCAGCCCTGCGCCAGCGACCCTATCCCGATTTAGAACTCTCCTTCCTTTGATCGAACACTTGAAGTTTAGAATATGCTCCATTTCCCTCCCCATTTCCTCTTGGATTTTGATCATCATCTTCAACTCAATATCTTCATCATCCAAATCTGACTAATCGATAGACACTTTTTGAATGAAATCAAGCTCCTTGTTTCGATACTCCTCATCCGACGAACCCGACGAATCCCTCGTTTTGCCTACAAAAGAATAAAAAATTGCTCGGACATTTTTTGAACAGATAGATGACAAGGTGTCTGACAGGAGGAGAGGGATATGCCGTCGTGGCGTCTACAGCGAGAATGGACGTGAGGAGTTCGTCGGTGGTGGTGGCGAGGTCGTGGGCTCGGGACGACGGTGGAGCTAGGGTGCCGGCGAAACTAGGGGAGGGCCGTCGCCGATGAGGGAGAAGGGAGGAGAGGAAAAGGACATGTCCGGCTAGGTCGAGGGTGATTTGATGAAATTTAGGGTGGGTCGGGTCTGTCGGGTCCATCGTGGCAGACGCGCCCGGGCGCTTCCCCATATCCGCCTTAGATATGGGCTGGATATGAGGGGTGCCGGTCAGTTCGGGACATATAGGGTCGGTTCGAGGCGGGCTAGGTTGCGATTTCTTGACCGGGTCGTTCGCCTGGGCGTATAGTGCCAATATAAGGGTGTCCGGTTGTACATGCTCTAAATTTTTCATTGGAATTTAAAGTATTAAATACATTTGTATCTAACGCAAAAAAATAGCGCGCTACAAGATATAGCGCGACCCTTCTCCAGATGCTACGCAAGTTATTGCATGCTATATTTCAAAATAGCGTCTTCAAAAATATCAAATATATCATATAATTCAAGGATTTCAGCAGCTAAATAATTGTCCAGGAGCAATACATGCATAACCAGTTAACCACGTACAAGAAGCAGCGTCGCGTGCTACCCATCTCCTCCACGACCGCACCCCCTCATCTCCTTTGATGGTAGATGCAAGAAGTAGCCACAACCTGGCCAAGTCGCTGCTCTTCCCCAGCCACCGGCAACAGTAGGAGTACGCGAACACGCATGAGCAAGCAGCAACATGAGCTCAACAAGGTGCAAGAAGTTCAAAAAGATATTACCTAGTGGTTGACTTGCCGCCATTGCCGGAAGCGTGGCTGACGTCGTCTCTTCCGGTGTTGTCTGGAGTCTGAGCTGGAGGAAGCCACCGCAGCCGCTGGTGCTCAAGCTCATATGGGAAGGGTGAATGAGCTGCGGTTGATTGTTTATTAGGTCTGATCACTATTAGGAGAAAGCTTATAGATAGAATATTAGCAGTAGCGATGGATAATCTAGCAGCGCTACTGCTACTTAGCTGTAGCGCGTGTCAGACCAACGCTACTGCTACTTGTTAGCTGTAGCGCTGTACTAGTAGCACGGGCACCCGCGCTACTGCTAGCCCAAACATCAGCGCTACTAGTAGGCTTTTCTCTAGTAGTGGATCATCTAAGATTGAGAATGAGAGGGGTGTGGACTGTGGACCTGTGGCTGCCCGAGGGGTAGTTTTGGGTCGCTGGGGTTCGACCGTTGTTTTCTCTCCTTCAGGCTTTGGCATGACGTTACAACGCTATAACGCTACAGCTTTTAGCGTGGAAATAGCGCGCTATAACGTGATTAGCGCCGTAGCGAGCAAAATTGCTCAAACGTAGCATATGCCCATTTCGGATACGCTATAACGACGCTATAACGCCGAAATAGCGTGCTATTTTGTTGTTGTTGTTGTTTGTATCACATATTACAATTTTTTTTTTAGTGGATATATTGAAGTTGTTAAATTTACGTGGGATTTTACAAATAAACTCCGAAGTATGCTGTGGATTTGTCACCCTGCGAACACACAAACATAGGTAGTGGCAACAAGTAGTCGATCTACTAACCGGTGCAGGATGTTTATAGAGCCGACCTGTGCCCGCTTCTTCAGAGATTCTAACGCAAGCAATTTTCTTCAGAGCAGAGCAATCTTTTACTATGGATACCCGCTTCTTGAGAGAAAACATGCTACTAAAGAATCTACTAGAGCAATCTTCAGGGATTGCTCATAATGCGCTACCGCAAACCAAAGAATTCGAGGCGCAGTTAACATTGTTCCGGGTTCAGAAGCCACTGTTCTCGTGTCCCCTGTAGCATAGTTGTGAATCAAGTTTACAGCAGAAACCTGCATCTATCTATATTCTGAACCAGAATGGAACAAGTCTACTTCGACGAGCAGCAAAGCCAAAAACGGGCGAGGGATCTGCTTGTCCTGTATTCTAAACCTGCATCTTTGTATCCATATATGTCTATCTATCTATAGGCAAAAGTAGGTCTCCAGTTGCTGTCGTTGTGTCCGAGGCGGCGAAACTTCTGAGATGATGAACTTCCTCTCGCCTGCATCATCCATATCTTGGCGTCGCAGCTTCGCTAGGCTGCCTGCATTTGTAGAAAACTAGTCACATACTGCAGCTGACCAACAAGCCAGTCAGACTAAATTCTCTGAATTAAGAATCAAAACAGACGAAATAAATTCAGTTTACAGACCTCTCAAGCTTAAATTCAGACAACCCTTTCAAGTTGGACTGAAACTTCTAAAACAGAATTCAGAGCCACCAACTCGTTGCAGAATTCAGACAAGCCTTTCAAGCTTAAATTCAGTTAACACAAACAGCACAACCAAAAACGTCTAAAACAGAATTCAGAGCCTGATCAACTAGTTGCAGAAACCACTGCATTTTCGCGAAATGCATGATCAACAGCCCTTCGTTGGACTGAAACTCAACTAGTCAACTCGCAGTAACAACCACGAGATTGCCACATCCACAAGTTGAGAAGAACCTGCAACTATCTATCTATTCTATCTACAGGCAAAGTAAAGAAGGCATCCAGTTCTGCTGCGATTGTATCCAGTTCTGTTGTGAATTGTGATCGTATCCCGTATGGCATTGGGAACTAGAGATGGACTGGATTTGGGGTTCTCACCGCGTTGTCGGTGGGGGAAAGGAGGAGGTGAGCATAGGCGCTGCTGGGTGCGGTGCGGCCAAGGCTCCCTGCCAAGATGAGGCGCTGCTGGGTGCGGTGCCGCCATGGCTCCCTGCCAAGAAGCGGCGCTGCTCGGTGCGGTCATGACTCCCTGGGAAGATGAGACGCTGCCACGAAAAAAGAATCAAGAGCAAGAATCTCAAGCAACAGGGCAAGAATCCGCAACCGCAAGAATCCCACATACGTACCTGTGGGTGTACTGCGGCGGCAGCGTGCCCGTCGAAGCGCAGGCTCCACGGCCACGGAGGTCGCCGTGCTCCGGGTCCGCGGGGCACCAAGGGGAGGGTCATGAGGACCAGGCGCCGCCGTGTCGATGGCGGAAGGCGCGCGGTGAGGACGATCCCCTCCTCCTCCTCCTCCTCATCGGCGTCGACCTCGTCGGCGGTGGCCCACCTGGCGACAATGTACAGCAGCAGCGCCGCCCCGAGTACTGCCGCCAGCGTGAGGGCATCGGCCCTCCGAGCCAGCCGCTCGATCAAGTCCCGCAGGTCGGGCAAGGGCAGGGTGGGGCACGCGAGCAGGCGTTTCTTGATTCTCGACGGAGAGCTGGCCGTGAAGCGACTGATGCCCTTCGCCATCTTCTTCCCCTTCTTCAGCCAGCCGTAAATCCTCCCCAGCCACCTGACGAGCTCCTCGTGCTCCTGGTCCGACATGGCGCGCGGCGGGAGCCTGGCGGGAGGAAGCAGGGGGCGGGGAGGAAGAGGTAGGAGTAGCGGTGGGCGGGGTAGAAGGGGGAGGAAGATGCGTGCCGCTTCCATGGCGGCAGGCGCGGAGGAGGGTGGAGGCTGGAGGTGGGAGGAGGATGGAGGGGGCACGGAGGTGGGAGGAGGTTGGAGGTGGGAGGCTGGAGGGTGGAGGTGAGAGGAGGCGGCAGGGCGGACGAAGCCGCCGGTGACTTTATAGGGGTATGGAACTGGCGGTTACGCTGATTGTTCCAGAAGCCCGAAGCCAGGCGGAGCGGGCCGGCGTCCTCGACGAAGTGCGAGTGCCGCCGCATTTCGTCGAGCAAATCGTGGGCGCCGATGTGCAGTGTACCCAACCAAATTGGAATCCAAGAAGAGGGGGAACGAAATTGGAACGCAAATCCACCCTAAGAAAAGCTCTCCTCAAATCCGTCGCGATTGCTGTCCCGGCGTCCTCGACGTCCATGGCGCCGACGTACGGTCGGTCGTCCGGTGATTTGCTTAATAGCTACTCCGCCACAAATTGGTCGACCTGGTTCGTCTATCCTAGCGGTTGGTTAGATTGTTGATCTCCAGCAGGTTGTCTGTTCAATACCAAGCGGTGATTATTTTTTATTCACCTGAATCATCTTTCTTCTCATCCCAAAAATCTACGGAATCAATAACTCCCCAATATACCGCATTTTTTACCTCGGTCAGAATGCCTCCTGCGCCGTCAAATTTTCAGCACGAATCTTAGAGCAACGAGGTTATACAGCTGCCCCGCGCCGCGCCACGCATGTAGTTGCTCCGCCCGCATCGGCCGCGCGAGCAGGAGCACCAGGGGCCGGCCCAGCCGCGCATAGATGGGCACCTCGCGTCGCAACTGCCCCCGTTGCGCTGCACGTGGAGGTGCTCGGCCGGCCCGCATCGGCCGCGCAAGTAGGAGCACCAGGAGGCACCCCGGCGTGACCGTGCATCGACGGGCAACTCGCCGTCGTATCTGCCCCCATCGCCTCACGCGTGGACGACGACCCGCGTCGGTCGTGCGAACAAGAGCACCAGCGGGCCGCGGCGGCTGCGAATGGTGGGGGCGAGGGTTGGGCGCTCCCGGCGTCGCGCAAGTTGTTGAGCGGAGCCGACGGCTATGGAGGACGTCGAGCGGTGGTGGAAGCCGCTCCAGCTTCCGTGCGTGGTCTCCCATCCTATCCTGTGTAGGCAGGTCGCCGACAAGACTGAGCCCCCTCGAGGAGATGCACCGTTGACGAGAACCGCCACCACGCCGGCGAGAGGGGTCTAGCCCTCCACTGGATCTCGCTGCTGGGAGGAGTCGTGGTGGAGGTACTGCTCCTGGGGGAGCGACGACCCGCCTCCCATGAATTCGCCAGACACGTAGGCAGTACACGGGAGCCGGGGACGTGGCGATGGCTCCGGCCACGAGCCGGAGGTGTGGGCTTGCACAACCTCTGAATTCTGGGCATTTTTTGTCTTCAAGGCTGACTTTTCGCGCCGCTGATTCAGTTATTCGTTAAGTAGCACTATGCATTACATGTTTTAGTGATTTTGCTAGCCTCCTCACTGAAGTTGATGCACGGTTCTAAATTCTTATATATATGATGCAAATGTGTGAGATTCTGCATGGCAGTTTTAGTGTGGAAGATGGTAATTTAGATAATTGAAATTCCAGTATGCCATCAAATTTAGATAGTTCATTTTCACATGGAAATTTCGATGTTCATTTGTGTGCAAGCTGTGGAAGATGAACCCACTAGGATTTTTATGTGTCATGGGAACATGACAATTTTGTAGTAGTCTAAACAGCAATGTTGAATTCACTTTTTACATGGCAATTTCACTTGTGTTTTTACTTGTGTTCACTTTGTGTGCAAGATGTGGAAGATGAATCCCTTTATGATTTTTGTGTATCATGGCAATTTAAGTTCACGGAAGAGCAACATTTTCAGTTTTAAAATAGTGAGGGAATATATCTTTGAAGATTATCTCATATGCAGTGGCTAGACAAGCACGCAAAATATCATGGTAGTTACACCATGGCAACTTTCTTACTTAGATGGCATTTTTTCCCCTATGGACCGGGTTGGCAAATATTGGAGGGGTGAGGTGGTTGTTTTAGTGTGGGCAACACCACATTTTTTTAACGTGCCAAATATTGTTTTGGTTCATAAGCAAATTCATGTTTGTTTTAATGTCACCACTACTACTTTTGCCATGCCACATTATTTTACCATGGTAAATTTCTAAGCTTTTTGCCATTGTAAAAAAGTTTAGCACCGTTTTTGCAATTGCAAAAAAGTTTAGCATTGCTTTTGCAATGCCAATTTTTTCTCATAGTTATTTGCCATGTCTCTATTATAGCTTTTTGCCATGTCGGCATTATAAATTTTTTGCCATGCCATAAACACATTATATGGTTACTTTAGTTTAGTATTATCAAAACAAGATGAAAATTCATTTTTTTTTCCATTAAATTTTACTTTATAGCCATGGCAATTTGTGCCTTTGATTTTGCCATGGCAAATCTACCTAAATTCCCATGGCAATATTTAACTTTTGCCATGGCAAGCTTTTACTATTTATTTGCCATGGAAAATTTACCTTTATTAACATGGCAAATTTACCTAAATCCCCATGGCAACATTTAACTTTTATTGCCATGGCAAGATTTTACTATTTTTTTGCCATGACAAATTTACCTTTATTAACATAGCAACATTTAACTTTTATTGCCATGGCAAGTTTTACTATTTAGTGGCCATGGCAAATTTACCTTTATTAACATGGCAATATTTAACTTTTATTGCCATGACAAGTTTACTCTTTATTTTCCATGGCAAATTTACCTTTATTAACATGGCAAATTTACCTAATTCCCCATGGTAATATTTAACTTTTATTGCCATGGCAAATTTTAGTATTTATTTGCCATGGCAAATTTACCTTTATTAACATGGCAAATTTACCTAATTCCCCATGGCAATATTTAACTTTTATTGACATGGCAAGGTTTACTATTTATTTTCCATGGCAAATTTACCTTTATTAACATGGCAAATTTATCTAAATCATTATGGCAATATATGTAAATTTAGTTAAAATTACCATGCATTTCTTTTGCTATGAATCTGCCATGGCAATTATTTTTGTTTGTACGATGGAAATTGCCACGACTTTTTTCTTGTTTTTGGGTTTTGTTAAAATATAATCTTTTTTACCCATGGCAATTTTCTGTGTTTGAAAATTGATGCATATTTTTACTTAACAAAGCAAAAAACTAGGAATTTTTGTCACGGAAAAAAAATCTGGGATTTTTCTTCTTTTTTTTTTGTTACTAGTCGTTTTGTTTTTAATTTTGGGTTGTTAGGGGCTGGGGAGGTGTTCGCATTGGAGGGCTTCTCCTCCCGAACGAAACCGTTCAGGGAGGGTGAGGTATCATACCGAACTACACGTTCGGTATGGGATGTCCCCAGACGGAACGGCCGGGAGTTATCGAGGTCCAAAATCTATCTACATTATTGCAGCCAAATCCTCCTCACACCATTCACCTCTACTTGCGTTTTCTCTCTCAACAAAGTGGAAAAAACTTTGCGTTGATATATGCTATGCGACGCAATAGTCGAAAGCACATCTGCTAGTCCCCACCGACACCAAGTGCCCGGCCCCGGTTTTGACCATGTCAACCAAACGAGCTAGACTGAGTTAAGCATCGTGTCAACCTTGGGAGATTAATTTCGCTATCCGACTAATCATCAAAGCTTTCTTTCCCTTTGATCCGAATAAACTCGCTTTAGCAGATGTTCATAGCGAGAATGCCCAACTTGTAAAGAGGTTCAGGACCAGTATTTCTTTAGAAACCATGAAGCAGGCTCTCGAAAACAAAGGATAGCAAGCTAGCGGAGGTCTGGAAGGACACGAATGCGAAGGCTAAAGCGGCCGAGCGCTCGCTGAAGTTAGTCGAGAAGCTCAAGGAGGAGAGCAAGACCCTAAAGGCTTCTGCTGAGGTGATGAAAGGCGAGATCACCGAGCTCAAGAAACAGTACGCCGAGTGGGAGATGAAGTGCAATACCCAGGCGAGTGCTTTCGAGAAGGAGAGGAAAAAGCTGAGCGACCAGGTTGCCGAGCTCCTCAAAAAGAAGGTTGAGCTCGAAGAGTACGTCGAAGATTTCGGCGAGGAGATGAGCAAGAAGCTCGAAGGTATGATGTTTAGCCAAGTGAGCTTCATTTACTTCGGGATCTCTGGAGATGTTAATCTTCGCTTTGTTTCCGTGTGCAGAATTCTATGTTGATGCTGAGCTGGAGACCGAGAGGATCGAGAAATAACTGAATCCTTCAAGGCTGCTCCTCAAGGACAACGCTGGATTGGCGATCCTCCGAGAGGACGAGCGCATCAACAATGCAGTGACTTACATAGAGCGTCTGAAGCTCGCCATGGAGAATATTGACGAGGAATTGCTTCCAGAGGAGACGCTTCAGAGTGGCCTCGAGTCCATGATGACCAGACTGAAGGTGATCCCAAGCCGAGTGCAATCATGGAAGAAGTCTGCGGCTCGATGCGGAGTCGACGTGGCGCTTTCACTCATCCATGTCCACTGCAAGGATGTGGACGAAGAGAAGCTGAAGTCCCTCAAGGCCACCAACAAGAAAAATTTCAGGTTCGAGGACTTCATGGAGACGTTCATCAAGGCCGCCACTTGGATCGCAAATGACATCGACTTAGACACATTCATTGGTCCGCCCAGCCCCGCGTCGGACACGTGACTGAAAAACTTTTAATCCCGAATGAATTTGCCTCGGTAACCCGAGAGGTTTTATGTAACCGCTAAACTTTAATGAGCTTGGAGCTCACGTACTTGATCTTTTGCTTTGACAACTTTGGACAGATCGAAGTTTTAGTCGGATGTTTGAATCCTTGCTTTATTTGTTGATGTGTTTTTGACTTAGGCGAGTTTTGGTTCGCGACTAAGCCCGTCCCCACTCGGATGAGTTTTTAACTTAGGCGAATTCTGGTTCGCGGCTAAGCCGAGTGAGGATGATGTTCCCACTCGGATGAGTTTTTAACTTAGGCGAATTCTGGTTCGCGGCTAAACCTCAGAGTGAGGATGATGTTCTCACTCGAATGAGTTTTTAACTTACGTGAATTCTAGTTTGCGGCTAGGCCCTCGAGTGAGGATGATGTCCCCACTCGGATGAGTTTTTTTTTAACTTAGGCGAATTCTGGATCGTGGCTAAGGCGCTAAGCCCCCGAGTGAGGAAGATGTCCCCACTTGGATGAGTTTTTTAACTTAGGTGAATTCTGGATCGTGGCTAAGCCCACCCGTTGGGAGTGTTTTAGTTTCCGAGTGTTTCGTGTCACCGGAGTGAGTCATAGCACGTAGCCAAATTCGATGATATACAGCAAAAGTAAGACTTTATTTCATCGAATGTCACTCGGATAACTATTACAATGCGAAAATTATTCTAAGTAAAAAAAAATTGCGGAGCAGGTCCGCATTCCATGCTCGGGGCTCTTCTATGTCGTTTGTCAGCGGGACTCCCGCCGTTACTAGGCCGAGCTCATGCACGATGGCCGACGCTCGACACGTTTGACTTGCCGGACACTGTCGCTGTGACGCCCCCGGCTCAATCGTGCACTAATCATACACGCAAATGCACACGATCAAGCCTAAGGACTCACGAGAAGATATCACAACACAACTCTAAAATATAAATAAAGTCATACAAGCTTTATATTACAAGCCAGGGCCTCGAGGGCTCGAATACATAGCTCGATGGCATACAAGCGTCAGCGGAAGCATCAGATATCTGAGTATAGATATAAAAGAGAAACAGAAAGGCCTTTAGAAAGGCGGGGCAAAATAAAACACTACGATCGAAAGGCGCAGGCCTCCTGCCTGGGACCCTCCGAACCTACTCCTAGTCGTCAGCAATCTCGTAGAAGTAACCACCCTAAAAAAAGTTGTAGTAGTCGTCGACAGGGGCAGCTGTCTCAGGGACTCCGTCATCTGGTCACAATAAACTGATATGGTGAGAAAAAGAAAACAAAGCAACCGTGAGTACTCTGGAGTACTCAGCAAGCAAGGATCTACATTACATATGCAACATTATCAAAGGAAGGTTGTATATGTGGACTGGGCTGCAGAAATGCCAGAATATAGAGGAAAGCCTAGTCCTATCGAAGACTAGCATCTTCATCGGTCTTGCAGCAATAGAAGAGAGTAAAACAATACAATATAATGTAGCAGTAATGATATCAACCTCACCCAGAGATCCTTTCTCGACTCCCTACGAGAAAGCAATCCCAAAGCCATACTGTCATCAACCTCGTCCTGAGATCCCTTCTCGACTCCCTGCGAGAAGCAATCCCAGAGCCATACACATCACAAGTATCCAGTTATAGTTGTATCGATTGGGATACAACTCCGAGTGTCCTTTACCGTAGGACCGGCTATCGATAGATGTTTTCTTCCCTGCAGGGGTGCACCAACTTACCCACCATGCTCGCTTAACTCCGGCCGGACACACTTTTCCGGGTCACGCCCGGCCTCGGCCAAACGATACACCGCAACCCTACCTACAGCTCAGCAGAGAGGTCCCCGTCGGTCTATATCCTAAGTGCTCAGGGGTCTTGGGCCATCGCCCTGTGCACTCCGGGTTGGTGTGTGCAGGGTCGGGACGAGCACCACCTCAGGTCTGGATGGCACTGGCCCGGCCCGGCCACGAGGCTGAACTGGACGTCTGACAGAGCTTTCGGCTGATGCTACGATGCAGAGTGCCCATAACTCTTCCCACGTGATGGTTAGTGCTATTAGGCCAGAGGCCTGCTCGGATCAAATATCCAAATCGTTAGTGGACTAAGGGCTTGCGGTAACGAGCAGAGACTCACGATCGATGTGACCCCGTCGCCCCGTCTCGAGGACTTGCTGCAAGGGCTAAGAATGCCCGGCCGTGCCTCGTATTCATATCTCGGGCAACCTCCAGGTCAACCCGTCTCCACAACACTCACCACTTAGGCTCACGCGGGTACCCCTCAGGGTCAACCCGCCTTTTCAAGTAACAGTGTAAAGTACAAGTATCCGTGTGTCCATAACATCAGGGGAATCCGAGGTATCACCCTCGATGGAACGTTGGAGGAATCACCCTCGATGGGTTCACACTTGATGTGTTGCACGACAGCGTCGTTATCGGGAGTGGTAAAAGAGGAATCACCCTCGATGACCACGACCTAATAGCTACTCTACAGGGTTAACATCAGAAGTGCTATACGAGGTATCACCCTCGGCACTCGATAGTAACCCAGTAATGTCGTACCACTAAGGGGGGGGGGTGATGTGCGGTGTCGGGGCCTGGTCTTCGATCCCGTTGATCGGGTCTTCTGATAATCCAGCGGGGCAACAAGGGGCAAAGTGGGGTTCTCTAGTGGGTCTCTACCCAGCCTATACTAAGCAGTTTAGGATAAGCAGGTAAGGTATCAATAGCAGGTTACAATAAACAGGCTATGCATCAGGATAGGTAAAGTAGTAGCAGCAGCAATTCTAATGCAAGCATGAGAAATAGAATGGGCGATATCGAGATGATCAAAAGGGGGGGCTTGCCCTGTTGCTCGGCGGCAAGGGCAAGGTCATTAATGGTGGCGTCGGGCTCCGGAGCTGCGTCGGTACCGGGAACTGCGTCGGAGTCTAACGAGAGAGAAGAGGGAGAGGAAACAGTATAAATACACAGCATACATGAGCAACACAATGTACGACATGACAATATGCAGTGCCGGGTGTGTCCTAACGTATGGTTGCATGTCACCGAGGAAGGGGGAATCCATCCAGGAATGTTTTCCCGGTTCCGGACATTTGTCAGACAGATAACCGGAGGGGAACGGTTCCATGTTCGGATAGTTAGGGACGTATGACGGACGAACGGACTGCGTATTCGGATTCGTCTCGTCGTTTTGAGCAACTTTCATGTACAAAGTTTTTCGATCCGGGCTACGGTTTATTTTATATTAAATTTTAAAGATTTAATCAATATTCTGAAATTATTTAAATTATTAAATCCAACATTATCCAGAACAGTACAGGGTGATGTCAGCATGACATAGAGGTGATGTCAGCGGTCAACAGAGGCTGACCAGGTCAAACCTGACGTGTGGGGCCCACATGTCATAGACTCAGTCTTAATCCAGTGTGTAAAATTTTAACTAAACTAATTTAAACATAGGGGGCCCCACCTGTCATAGGGTGTTTGGTTAACAAAATAATTAAATTAACTTAATTAATCATCAGGTTAATTAGAGAGGGGTGGGGCCCATATGTCATAGGCCAGTCTGGCCAGGGGCGTGGGCCCCCGTGGTCAGTGGCCCAGGGGCGTTAGCGGGCGTGGGCGACGGGTGCGGGCGCGGCGTCGCCCGACGCCGGGAACGGCGAGGCCACGGCGCCGGCCTGGTGGGCGCAGGCCGCGGTGGCCGAAGGCGGCGCGGCCAGGTAGGGGGGGGCGGCGGCTCGGCTGCGAGCTACGGCTGCAGGGGGCGCAGGCAGCAGCGCGAGCAGTAACAGCGGTAGTGGTGTTGGGGAACGTAGTAATAATTCAAAATTTTCCTACGTGTCACCAAGATCAATCTAGGAGATGCTAGCAACGAGAGAGAGGGAGTGCATCTTCATACCCTTGAAGATCGCTAAGCGGAAGCGTTACAAGAACGCGGTTGATGGAGTCGTACTCGCGGCGATTCAAATCGCGGAAGATCCGATCCAAGCGCCGAACGGACGGCGCCTCCGCGTTCAACACACGTACAGCCCGGGGACGTCTCCTCCTTCTTGATCCAGCAAGGGGAGAGGAGAAGTTGAGGGAGAACTCCAGCAGCATGACGGCGTGGTGGTGGAGATCGTGGTTCTCCTGCAGGGCTTCGCCAAGCACTACGGAGGAGGAGAAGGTGTAGGAGGAGGGAGGGCTGCGCCCCGGGGAAGGGGTTCTGCTGCCCTCCCACCCCCCTCTATTTATAGGGTGAAGGGGAGCGGGGCCGGCCCCCTTAGATCCCATCTAAGGGGGGGCGGCGGCCAAGGGGGGAAACTTGCCCCCCCAAGTTTGGTGGGAGGCGCCCCCACCCCCTAGGGTTTTCAACCCTAGGCGCCTTGGGACCCTTCGGGGGGCGCACCAGCCCACCAGGGGCTGGTTCCCTCCCTTGCTCAGCCCACTTGGCCCACCGGGGCAGGTGGCCCCACCTGGTGGACCCCCGGACACCTTCCGGTGGTCCCGGTACTATACCGATAACCCCGAAATTATTCCGGTGGCTGAAACAGGACTTCCCATATATAATTCTTCACCTCCGGACCATTCCGAAACTCCTCGTGACGTCCGAGATCTCATCCGGGACTCCGAACAACCTTCGGTAACCACATACAATTTCCCATAACAACTCTAGCGTCACCGAACCTTAAGTGTGTAGACCCTACGGGTTCGGGAACCATGCAGACATGACCGAGACATCTCTCTGGCCAATAACCAACAGCGGGATCTGGATACCCATATTGGCTCTCACATGTTCCACGATGATCTCATCGGATGAACAACGATGTCGAGGATCCAATCAATCCCGTATGCAATTCCCTTTGTCCATCGGTATGTTACTTGCCCGAGATTCGATCGTCGGTATCCCTATACCTTGTTCAATCTCGTTACCGGCAAGTCTCTTTACTCGTTCCGTAACGCATGATCCCGTGGCTAACTCCTTAGTCACATTGAGCTCATTACGATGATGCATTACCGAGTGGGCCCAGAGATACCTCTCCGTCATACGGAGTGACAAATCCCAGTCTCGATTCGTGCCAACCCAACAGACACTTTCGGAGATACCTGTAGTGCACCTTTATAGTCACCCTGTTACGTTGTGACGTTTGATGCACCCAAAGCATTCCTACGGTATCCGGGAGTTGCACAATCTCAAGGTCTAAGGAAATGATACTTGACATTAGAAAAGCTCCAGCAACCGAACTACACGATCTTGTGCTATGCTTAGGATTGGGTCTTGTCCATCACATCATTCTCCTAATGATGTGATCCCGTTATCAATGACATCCAATGTCCATGGTCAGAAAACCACAACCATCTATCGATCAACGAGCTAGTCAACTAGAGGCTCACTAGGGACATGTTGTGGTCTATGTATCCACACATGTATTACGGTTTCCGGTTAATACAATTATAGCATGAACAATAGACAATTATCATGAACAAGGAAATATAATAATAACCATTTTATTATTGCCTCTAGGGCATATTTCCAACAAGTGGCGGGAGCCGTTCGTCGCGGGCACGGGCGACGCGGCGAGGTGCGACAAGAGCGGCGGCAGCAGTGCGCGGCGAGCGGCGAGATGCATGGGAGGCGGGGCCGCGGGCGAGCAGCAGGCTCGAGCGGGCGTGAGCGCGCGCAACCTACGAGCAGCGGCGCGGCCAGGGTTCGCGGCAGTGGGCAGCGGGTAGCCGAGGCGGGCGTCGACGCGGCTCGGCGTGCGGGCAGGGCGAAGCGGGCCGGCGCACGGGACGCGGGTGCGGGGCGAGCGAGGCGAGGCAAGGTTGCGCGCGCGCGCGCGGACGGCGGGCGCCGGGCGCCGAGCGGGAGCAGAGAGGGGGGGAAGGCGGACGGGGCTCACCGAGCCCTGTAGTTGAGCGAGGTGGGCTCGGGGAGGAGTTGGGGTCGGCGTGGCGAGGTCCGGCGCGACGAGGCGGCGAGGTGGAGTGGCGACGGGCGAGCGCGAGCGCCCGATCCGGTCTGGATCGGGGGAGGGGGGAGTGAGCGAGGTGGGGGATTAGGGTTTCGGGTGAAGGGGAGGCAGGCCATATAGGGGGCGGCTGGGCCGTCCTGGCGGCCTGGTGGCCAGCTAGGCCGTGGCCCAGCTGGGGGGGGGGGGGGGGTCTTTTTATTTTTGTTTGCTTTTCATTTCTGTTTTTCTTTTGTTTCACTGCTTCGCAAAATGTGTGGGCTCATATACAGCTTTATTAAATAGGTGAACTAGCCACATAAATATAGTGCAACATTTGTCACTGTTAGAAATTGGTTTGGAGGCAATTGAATTTTATTTAAATGAAAAGGTATTAAATAAGTCTGTTTTGCTACTGTTTCTTGCTGTTAGTGTCATTTATTTAATTTGATTAATGTTGATTATAATTTTATAATTGTCTCTGGATTATTTACAATATTATGAACATTTTAGTTTTCAAATTTGAACAACTTTTATTTGCACTTTCAGTTTGAATTTCCTTTTGAATTTGAATTTTCCAAATGATGTTTAAGCACTGTTGATCATGATGACATGGCATTATCAAAAGGGGGATTACTGTGGCTAACCACTGGGGGTTTTACAGTCGCCCCTGCCTTCGACATCACGTGAGTAGGCCCTTCGTATCTTTCTGTGACCTCCAAGACGGAGCGAGACAGATGGGCAAAGCAAGAGCTCTTAAAGTCTACCCGGGCTAGCTTCTTCATTCTTCGATCAGGGGCTGGCTTCTTCCCTTATATACGATGTCTTAGATAGATAAACTTACTTCATCCATTCATTGATAAAGTCTTCGGGGGCTGTTCTGAGATCTCAAGGAGCGCCAAGCTCAATACATGTAAGAAGAAAGAAAGCCTTTTCCACCTACGACTGCAGCTGCTGGTACTTCATCTCTGTCGCTTTCAACTCCCCTCCTTCTCCCTTTGGTTTCTAGAGCAAGTGTGAAAGAATAATATATCTTGTGTAAGTAATCTTTCTTATCGAAGGGTGGCCGAAGCGGAGTACGAGTAGAAGAACAAGAAGGAGGAGAAGAAGAAGGAGGAGGAGGATGAGAAGGAGGAGGAGGAGGCTGGCTCCTCGAGGGTGATCGAGATCGATTTGGAGGACGAGGTGAACATTGAGATGACGAGTCAGGCTCCCACCTAGACCGGGACAATCTCTAAGTAGTTCGCAATAGTTTATAGCCGAAGTATGTATCCGAACTATGTTTAAGTTTGTGTGCTTAAAACTTAGAATGTTTGCATGTTTGGATCAAATTTGCAATGGTTTGGATGTTTTGGTGACCATAGGGCAGCTGTTGGAGTAGCGGTGCCCTATTATAAGGCTGTTGTTGAAGCATAAAGAAAAATTCAGGTGATTTAAAACCAATTTTTTGGTGCTCTATAACTACTTTTTGGTGTCGTGTTTTAGGGCTGCTGTTGGAGATGCTCTAACCCGTCTACTTTTTTTTTCAACATGCACACATATCACATCACCGCGCTTGCCACCTCATCAATTTTACTATTTGTATTTCTCTAAAAATGTGTGAGAAATACTATTTAATTATACTCTACAAAATTATTCAACTATATAACAATGAAATACTATAGATCACATTGCATATTCCGTTTCCTTTCTCATACTCAAATTCCATAAATTGAAATTCCTCAAATACAATGCAATAAAATTCCCACAATGACCCACAAGGTATCATCTACTTTTCAAAATTTGAAATACCATTTTCATCTGAGATGGACATGCCAGGGTTACCGGAAAAATACTTTTCAGTTACTTTATCCATGGCATTAGCTTCATTGTACAGTTCCAGCGCTTCCTCCATGGTCTTTGCCTCTGACAAACGCGCCAATCTGTCCTTAGGGTGGGGATGTGTAGTATCTAGGATCTGTTTCCATATAGAATAACCTCCGGCAACTGTAGCGTACTTCTTGGCGACCGCAAGGGCATGGTCTGGATGGAAACCAGCAGCCGCAAGTAGCAAGATTCCAATGCGATCAGCCTCTATCTCCATCCTACGTACATACACATGCAACACAGGAGAGCTTCTAATTGATTAACAGATGGTACTTTGATGCATAGGTGGATATTAACGAGAGAATAAACAATCATGGTGCTGTGAAAAGGGCTCGGGTGCGTAGAACATTACCTTTGTAAGAAGATCCGTCGTAGGAAGTCTGGTAACCACACACTATCTCCGATATCTGCTTGGTGCCTTGCAATGAGGTGCCCAACCTATAGCAAAATAAAATAAAATTACCAACACGACAACAACATCTCATCAGGTTGGAAGTTCCAACTTGGAACTCGAATACTCCATAATTAAGAGCATCTCCAATAAAAGATGTAAATTTGGAGATGTAAGTAGGTGTTGTACAATTTACATCACCAAAAGGTGATTTTTTTACATCTCCAAAAAACAGCCAACTCCAATAGATGGTGCAAAACAAAGATGTAAAAGTGCAAGTCCAACAGGTGATGTAAACTGGAGATGCAAAACCAGCCGGCCGCCGCGCGGCTGCTATTCGGTTGCTGCCGAATTATCGCGACTCGCAATGGCTTGATCGTGTTATATATCAAACATTGGGTGCTACTTGTTGGAAGTTTTCCTTTTTTGGGGGGGGGAGCAAAAGGGAGGCCTCCCCCTATAATGAAACCACATGATCTTAGTTTTACAGCAAACTTAGTTCACTACTAATAAAGAAACGAAATAAGATCAACCCCAGGATTACCAGCAAAGGTTCTAAGACAGACCCGGCATCGGAGGCCAAAGAAAGATAACCAGCGACAGACTTCAGCAACACAACTTGTTTGCGTCAAAGTGTTGCAGAAGAATGGCAGCTATCTTGGCCCGGATACATACCTCATGTGCAAGAACGAAGGCGATCTCGCCATCAGTCTTAAAGCAGTCGAGCAGTCCGGTGAACACTAAAAGCTTGCCACCGGGCGCGGACATGGCATCGGCGGAAGTATGCCTGGCAAGGACCAGCTCCCAGCTGCCGTTGAGCCCATGGAGGTGGCTGGTGTGCGGCTGTGGCGCCCACGGCTTCTTCCCTTTGCGGGTGACGCGGAGCAAGGGGGCGTCACGGCTGTCGTAGATGCCGAGGCCGCGGTTGGCGGCGTGGGTGATTCTCTCGGCGATGAGACGGACGCGGACGCTGTCGGGATGGTTTGGGTCGACCATCCTATGCCGGTGGATGGAGTTCAACTGGGCGGCGAACAGGGAGTCGCCAAGGTCGCGCTCCCCCTGGTGGGAATAGACGACCAGGTGGTAGCGGTTGGTGCAGGGCACGACCTCGCAGGCGGCCAGCGCCGCGACGCCCAAGCCGATGGCCGTCGCCGCCGTGGCCTTCCGAGGGTCGTGGTACCAACGGAACTGCCGGCGAAGCACAGTCGAGGGTGCACGACGGAGTAGAGCAGGCGTGAGCGTGACGCGGGGGACAGAAGAAGAACACCAGTGAAGCAGGCGCTGCGGGGCGGCCGAGCGACGGAGCATCTGGGAGAGCGAGCACCACAAACGGTTCATGGCGGTTTTGGACTATCGATCGAGTAGGGCTCTTCACCTGTCGTGTTTGGAACTAGTTTAGTGCTCGTACTGAATACAGTACGATTGAGAGGATCGCTATCCTAGCTAGATACGTACTATAACAGGCTAACGGGGGCCTGTCGCGATCGACTCGGAGCCCCGCGACGGGTCGGAGTAATGATACTGCCCGGCCGCCCAGCCGTATCGGAGAATGATCCATCGGGGCTGCGATAGCTAGCTCAATCCGAAATCTGTCTCTTTGCTCTACGTCTTCCGAAAAGAAATTCAGCACTACTATACGTTTTCCGAAACTAATAATTTAGTAACGAAAGAACTCCTTAACACCCGTCTTTAAATTTCATTTCCCTATTAGACACTGAATTATTTCTTCTTCCCTATCTATTATCGAGTCTAAATATACTCTCATCTATTTTATTTATGACACTTTCGTCTTCTTCATCTGATGGTGTTAGATTGCACGTAAAAAGACACTTTTGCCCCTCATTCTATGTGACCCTGCATTGTAAAACCAGATCAAGAGAGAAGAAATAGTACATGCCTTTGGCCATAAGTAAGTCTGTTTGGGTTTCTTTCTTTCGCAAGTACACGAGTCGCCGCAACAGTTTTCGTTCAGAGACGGTCGATCGAATCGATCACAGCTCTCCACGTTCATGTACGGTACGTACCCCCCCCCCCAAACCCCCCAGCTCGCAAACACACACTAAGCAGTCAATCCGCCGCCCTCCCCCCATCGCTGCCACCAGAGGGGCGGCGAAGCCGCGCCGGACCCCAGGAAGGTGGCGGCGGGGCGGATCTGGCTCCTCGCGCCCCCAACCCCCCTCTTCTTCCATCCATTACCCGCCTCTCTGATCGGAGCATCAAGGACATGGAGGACATTTTCCCTTTCTTCAGTGACCATTCTTATTTTCTCAAAATAAATAAATAAACTGGTTCTCTATTCAATCATTATTCCTAATTCCCTGTGAAAAATATCATTATTCCTAATTACACAAGATGACACGTGATAATAATATCCAATAAAATCAACATGATACAAGAAAGTAAAGGTTAATTTTGTCATCAGCACAACATAATGATCATGTAATACCAACAAAGTATCACAGTCATTTTGTCATCGTCAAAATGCAACCGAGAGCAGATCAGGTAGCATGAAATAGACACTATACTCATGTTTGGTTGATGGATGTACTTGCCTGCAATTTGCATGGTATATCTTGGGACAAATATAGCTCAACCTATTATAAGATTTGGTTCCAATAAGCAGTCCATAACTCACAAACTACAAATTTGAAATAATCAAATTAGTTATTATCCTCAGTTAAATTGATTCCAAATCAGAATTTAATTTCCTAGCATCAAGTACTTTATCTACTTTTCTTCAAGCCATCCAGTGTTCATACGATCAGTGTATGTGGTCACTGGGATATATCACCATATCAATATAATCACTTCCTAGTTACAGTCTTGTCCATAAGAATAAAGTGGAGCACCATATTCAGTAAAAGCATTCAAGATAAAACAATGCTCTTTATCGGTACAAGCATTCAGGATCCCTTTATATGAAGCTAAGTGCTATGACTATGAGGAAGAGGAAGTATTCAGAACAGATTTCATCACAATTCTTTTCCATGCCGGATAAAATGATATAATACCAATTATCCTACAGACGACCAAAAACCATGCAAATGTGAGACTAATGCCACTGAACATAACTGAAAAAGGGTTTACCCCGCTTTGTATTCCAAAGCAACCAACACCGTACACACAGCATTGCTGAGGCGAGCAGCACATCAAGCCCAAAAGAAAAAGAAGAAACAAATGCCAACAACGCAGCTCGACAAAGCGCGGATGACCCGCCACCGCTGCGCCCTCCAGAGACAAACCACCATAGTCCGAGGCTCCGATCCGCCGCATACCAAGCAGCACCTCCAAGAAGGGATGCGACACCGACGACGCTGCCGCCCGGACGTGTCCTAGGGTTTCCACCGACACGCGAACGGAAGTGGGGGATGGCTACCACCGACACCCTCCAGGAAGGAATATTGGTGGCACCCACCGGTATGACCTTATTGGAGCCGGACGAACCGACAAGGATTTCTCCCGCACTCCAAACCCCACCGGCCAACCAGCCAAACCACCGCCCAACACCATGCGCCATCGCAGTTGCGCCGCCACCCACGCTGCCTCACTGCGTACACCAGCAAGAGGCCAAGAAGACCGGAGAGAAGTGCCAAGCGACGGGAGCAGCAGCACCGTAGCCGAGCGGGAGGGAACCACCTCCACCGTCGTCGTGCGAGTGGCCCGCGCCTCCGGCACCGTCGCGGTCGCCGTCTGAACATGGCACTAGGGCATACCAGGCCACCCCTGGCCCGGCCAGGCCCGAAATAGGCCCGCTAAGCCCTACCGGCCACGTCCCAAGCACCCAGCTGCTCATCGCTGCTCCCCCGCCTCCCGGAAATCACACCGCAGACACTAGTGCAGAAAAGCCTAGCTATGGCGTGCCAAAAACAGCCTTGCTGGCGTAGGAGCCCCACGCCACCAATATGGCGCCAGTGTTAAAAAATAGTGGTGGCGCTGGAGCCTACGTCAGCAGTATTATACGTGTTTCTGGCGTACGATGTTTGCAACGCCACCACTATATTCACTCACCTAGCGGCGCACAATTTAATTTGCACACCACGAACGTTTCGTGCACAAAAAAAAAGGTTTTCAACACCATGTAACATTTAGCATTTCACATTAACACTAAGTACATACTATATAACATTACACAGTAGAACAGTACCAGATAATAGAACGTTAGGAGTTGATATTTAAGTGGCTGCTAGCTAGCTAGATCTCACAAACATAACCAGTTAATAGAAACATTACGAGCTAAAATAGTACTAGTACATAGCGCTAATACATAATTAAGCAGTTCATTCTTGTACTGCCCTGCCACACACATAGTTCTAAATGAGGATGATGACCACCATCATCCTCAAGCCATGGCGCCGGGTGTTTCTGATGGTGACTAAAATGGCCTGTCCAATCTGGAGACTCTTTCCAGCAAGGAAATTGTTCCATCCCGCGGCGCTGAACACAGTGCGACCGTCCGTGTCCAGTGTGTAAGCACAGTTCGTGATGGAGCCCCTTGCGTTAAGGCGTAGTCCAGCAATGCCTGCTTCATACGGCTCGATGCCATAGTTCTCACTTAGCCTCTTAGGTAATTTCTGTAGAAAAAAATAAATATGATAAATGAGCATGTCACATTACTACACTAAGCATATATATAGTAAGCATGTCAAATCCTACACTATATATATATATACACATCTGGGATATCCTGTTTCGCGTAACAGAATATTATTCTGTTACCCTACTTGAACTGACGGTTTTAGGAGGTTGTACTGATGAATTCGAGCGGTTGAACTGATGCTTTCATTTCTATTTAACAGATCGTCTTTTTAGTTCAAAAAAATTTGCAATTTTTTTGTCGGAACGGGGCATGTAATATATCGTTGGAAAGCTCTTGACAACTATATTTCAAGTATATTGAACATTTTTGCAAAATCATCATGGTTTAAGAGCAGTTTTGAAAAAATTATTTTTTTCAAAACCGAAAACGCGAATCGTATGTTGGACTCAATTTTCGAACGGTTTGTCGGAATTGAGCAAATAAGAAGGCGTTGGAAAGCTGGTAAAAATCCGCATCTTCCATATATCTATTGTTTTTTCAAAGTTTATACAATTTAAAAGTAATTTGAAAAACGGTGAAATTCTGGGCGAAATGTATTTTTGCGTTTTTTTTTGCAAACAGTTTGTCGTATTGGCGCAAATGATATGGCGTTGGAAAGCTATGGAAAATACGCAACTTTTTCGTGCTGAAATGTTTTTCTAATTCCTTACGGTTTAAACTCGAATTCGAATACGGTCAAATTTGATTTCGAATGTGATTTTTTAAAAAAGTTTGTCGAAATGGGGCAAATAATATACCGTTGGAAAGATATCGAAAATGCAAAACTTAGTCATGTTGAACGTTTTCTCAAATTCGTAACCATTTGAAGAGTAATTTTGAATATGGTGAGACCCATCATGTTGTTTTCTCGTCAGAAAAAAAAAGAGTACTTGTACTGATCTATGTGTGTGTTTGTACTGATGTATTTCTCACAGAGCAATTTTGAATGGTTCCGAAAAAAGAATACTTGAACGGATATCTGTATGATTTTGTACTGAGCGTGTTTTCATATACTAGACTTTTCTCTGTATTTTCGGTATAATTTTCCTCGTAACTTCTCAATGGTATCGTTGAACTGAATGATATTTTTAATGATAAATAATATTTTTAATACCGAACTTGCATAGTTTATACCGTTGAACTAAATGATATTTTTAATAAAACAAAAAAAAAATTGTGTCGTAAGTTTTCAACGGTTTACTGTATCGTAGTCCCCGCATTTGCATGGTTTATATCGTTGAACTGAGTGCTATTTTTTCCAAAAAAAATTGTGTCGTAAGTTTTCAATGATTTACTGTATCGTAGTCCCCGAACTTGCATGATTTATATCGTTGAACTGAATGCTATTTTTTCCAAAAAAAATTTATTTTTATGTGTTTCTTATTTTTTTGGAAGTCAAATTTCTTTTGCAACGATGTTCTAGACTTCTCTTCTTTTGCAACTTGAACTTTTACCATCTTGAATTACCGTGTGTGGATGAGCACTTGAACTTATAGAATTTAAAGTTTTTTGTTTTAATTCTTATTTGTTTTCTTGTCCGAACTTATGGTATCATCATCACTGAACCTGCATGGTTTCTGTAGCTGAACTAAAATAAACTTTTACCCGAATAAATGTGAACACTGGGACATTTGTACAAGAACTGAATCTAATGCCAATATTGAATTTGCAGGTTCCATACGCAAGCTAGCTACCAACATCAACATTTGTACAACAAGAACTGAATATAATGCAAATGTTGAACTTGCAGGTTCCATATGCAAGCTAGCCATGAACGGGGCGGTGCGTGACCAGAGGCGATAGTGGAGACACGGCGCAGCGCGCTAAGGCAGATGCGGCGGAGGAAGGCGGCTGGCGGTTGCTCGCCGGAGGAAGGTGGCCGGTGGTGGCTCGCGGAGGAGACTTGAACTGATCCTCGGTGGGACAGAGGGCCGGCGGCGCGGTGGGGCAGAGGGTCGGCGACGCGGTGGGGGAGAGGGGCGGCGGCGCGGTGGCCTAGAGGGCGGCGGCTGACGGTGTCCTGGACTAGGGGGTACTCACCACATCGTCTCCCGACCAGTGGGTCGGGCCGAGGACCCCCATGATGATTCACTAATGGGCCAATTCGGACAGCCCATGCCGAATACAAGGAGGATTCCACAAGACTTGGCGCACAAGACAAGGACTCCTCTAAACCCTAGGCCTACGGTGCATATATAGACCGAGGCCAGGCTAGTCAATGGACAATCTCATATTCATTACTACAATCTTGTGATAGATACCTGTACTATGTACTATCCTCATATCAATACAACCAAAAGCAGGACGTAGGGTATTATCTCCTTGAGAGAGCCCGAACCTGGGTAAAATCCTGTGTCCATGTTACCATCGCTCCAAGACGCTTAGTTTGGACCCCTACTACAAGATCCGCCGGTTTTGACACCGACATTGGTGCTTTCATTGATAGCCTGCTGGGTGATCGCCGCGGATCGATGGGATGATCAGGTTATATCTTTCAGTTGAATTCACGCGGAATAAATTGATTCCTTTGTGAATAGTTTCTACGGCCTTGCTATTCTGTTTGCAGATCAGTTTTTGGCTCGCTGGCGGCGATGATTTTTGCGCAAGATCCGACGAAGGCTGGCTGGCGTGCGCACACGGATCACTTCGCGTGGGATCGATCAGAGAGACAAGCGCAGACGTAAAGACTAATGAATAAGAAAATAGTTCGGATGGCGCTCTTCAATTCTCATGGATTGAATTGTACGATGCCAAGTACTACTAGTATGAACCGAACACAACCCCACGATGGTTGTCAAAATCAAGTACTACTTTTGTAGTAATTGGAGCATGCCTCCCAAGAGTACATCATTACTTCAGCTTTTCATCAAATTCGATCGGCGTTGTGTGCTTTGGTTTTAGCCGGCCACTGCCAGGTGCTATCTCTCCAAATTACTTTTAATGCATAATATTTTTTTTGGGAATTATTGCTTCGGCCAGTGTTATTTTCTCCACACAGGTTAGCTAATTTGTGGCCGTAATGAGATCGCCCTGCGAGTTCATGTTTCATCATGCTGCCGCTGCGCTACATCTGCGTCGTTATTCCGGGCACCCTGAATCCAGCCGAGGAGGACGAGCACATCTGCGTAGAGTCCACGCGGAGCAGCGCCCGTAGCTAACACGAATTCAGCTATGCGGCAACCCACACCGAGATCAATCATTCCTTTTCTTTATTAAGATAAGAGTACTATACTACTGCTTGCTACTACCTGCGTGGGATGCTATACCTATGCACCGTATCGATTTGGATCTAACGTCTGATTGCTATTGCCTCACAAATCCTCAGGTGCTATTCTTCCTAATAATTACATGCAGTACAAATTATTTGTGCCATCATGTTTTCTGTTAGGTTTGTACTGCTGTATGTATATAGATTGCAGTATGGCCTATGTTCGCGTCCGCTGCTTGGCGGTACATCGGATCCGTACATCGGATCTGGACTCAATCTGACCAACAGGCGATCCAGCCGAAGAGATAGTGCGGAAGCAGTACCCTAACAGGGACTTGGCTCCATGGCAGCACACAAACAGGGAGATTTAATTATTTTTCCCTTTTTAATTCAGCTCTTCGTCGACCGCTGGCAGTTCCTAGTAATCCTTTTCAAAAAGTGCATAGACCTAGAGTATTTCTAACCTAATTAAATACTTGTTTTGCAAGAATGGTCCTTGTGATCTAATCTACAAACACTACTTCACGTATTGATGAATGCCAGCAGTCCAGCTGGCACTACTTCGGGCAACGATCAAAGCTCAACCGATGTTTCTTTATTTGCTTCAGTCCTTCACGATCATCATCGTCCAGGTTTTATTTATTTTTAGCTATTTGTTTAGCACATAGATTATTACACTGAGAATATTTTCTGTTCTTTTGTGCTGCATTATTTTTGCAGAGAAATTTTTCCGACCCTCGTACATGGCGTCGGTCTGGCCAGTCTCTCGTTGTCACCTCGGCATGTCGACCAATGTCGATATTGACCTCGCGCCAGATAATCAACCTTGACTATGTCACACCGCCACCTCGGCAATCCGACGTTGTCGTCCAGCCTGCGCCGATCGACGCCTCCGCACAATGAGTTTGGATCATACCAGGCCGATGTTGTCGTCCCGCGGATGGCGACCTGCATCGACATCTCCGGGCTGCCACTTCGTCGAACTGATCTTGGCGCCCAGGCCAAACTTACCTCATGATTCGCTTCGCATATGTTAATTATGCAATTTTTTCTTTTAATTATTATTGTTTTTTGCTTGCACTGTTTTATGTGTGCAGGTAATCGATTTTGACTGCGTTACGCGGCCACTTCGGTGTCACCAGCCGACCTGCTTCCACACCTCGGCTGGCATGAGACTTCGGCGTCACCAGCCGACCTGCATGAGACTTCGGCTGATGACGCCACTTCGGCCGTATAGCGTCGCCACTTCGTCAAACCAAACACTTCATTCAGGCACCTCGACGCCCAGGCCATATTCCTTTACTTATTTGCTTCACTTAAATTAACTAAGTAGAAGAATTTTTTTAAATATATGTATATATATGTATATTATCATTACCTTTGTTTGTTATTATTTTTGGCTTGCCATATATTATGTGCACAGATAATTGGCTCGGACTGTGTAACATGGTCTACCATAAGATGGTCCTCTTAGCTCCAACTAGACCGGCTTCTCAAGGGCGCACGTATAGCTGTGCATACATAAAGCGGTGGTAATACGTGCCAAGTCACCACATTGAGAGAAGGTCATCCGAACATACATCATGGAGATTTGTTTTTCTCTCTATATGTTTCTTTTTTATAATTCAGCTCATAGTTGGCCTTTTGCAGTACAGTATCCCAGAACATGTCTTCTATGATTTGGGAATTTTTCGTTCTGGCAGCTCTACAATCTTGTCTCCCTTGCAGTCGCCGTTATACGATGGATTGGTTTTCTGTCAGCGGCCCGACAACATCATTGTTCAGCAAATTCTGATCTGCAATGACACTTTGATGCTTCCACTCCATCGAGCCGACCCCCGTGTCTAGGCCTTGTTCCTTTAATTATTTGTTTCACTCAAATTAATTAATTGGAGGAATTTTTAATTTTTTGTTTTAAAACATTTTTTTATTATTACTTCTGCCTTGAACTATTTTATGTGTGCAGATAATTAATTTTTGTTGCGTCACACAGGCGTACGAAGTCGTCCTCTCGCCTCCATCAACCAAATTCCACCATCACCATAGTGTGATACCCTGTGTCGTCATTATCGCGTCGTCGCTTCATCAAACTGACGTCCACCATGCTGACCTATTTCGACACGTCGACTGATGTGGGGGCTTCATTGTCACGCTGTCGAACTACTCTGTCTCCTCGGCTGGACCGGGGGATTCGCCTCGGCACTTCGGCACTGTCATGCTATCACTTCATCAAGCCAAGCTCTTCGCTCGGGTTCGTCAAGACCGGCTTGGGGGTTGGGACCTTGAGCCGCTACAAGCTCGGCCCATGTCACACCGAGCACATTAACCAGCTAAGTCGCTTTCATGCTCAAAAAACTTTCAGTTTCAAATTTTGTTCGGTTCGACCAAACATTATACTTTTTTTGACAAAAAGTCGTTTGCGAAAAACTTTCTTTGTCAAAACCTTGTTTGTTACAAATAAATTCAAATACCCCGTTTACTTGGGGGCTTCCTTTATGAAGCCATTCTTCTTGCATATGATTATTAATGTATCGCACCATTCCTTGTTCGTGTATTATGCCAAAATATGCATCATGTTGACTTAAGTGTTTCGCAAAGCTGGGTTGCCTGTCTCCTGTGTTTACCCCTACGTTCCCGATTGTTCGGCTAGGGAGTAAAGGGAGCACCTCTGCGATTGTTACGACCAGGTCATCCGAACTCGTACCTCAGACGGGTGAAGCCGAAAGCTAGCGCTCTTATTGTTTTCAACTATGGTCGGCACATGACGGAACTCACGCGTACACAAATCTATTGCACAAGTCTCACAGTAATCATGAGTGACCAAAGAAAGGTACCGTTGGGGGCACTATTTTCTTTGAAAATGCTTCTTAAGTTACATAAGTAATATAGCATAAGTTTCCTGAGCGCGCTTTGTCTGTTCAGCCTCATGGCCTGATTGCCTGGTTATCCGAAACACCACCGATATTCTCGGTAGGCGGAGTAGATAACACTTTTCGGCCCTTGGCCGAAGAGGGAGAAGCCGACGGTCGGTTAAGACGCATTCAAAGTTCGGGCGAACGTAGATATTATATAAGTACTTCGGTACATACAATCATTATACATAAAATTCTTTTACCCAAGTCACTTGGGGGCTCTTAAATTAATATGAGCCGTTTTATAATAGATGTTTTCTTCTTAGTCGCTGCAAAGTCTTTTTCTACCACTCATTTCTCGACTCAGGTGTATGATCAATAGCCGGGTAGCCTGGTTTCTCTCTAAAGCCGCTCGCGTTTAGTTCGCTAAACTGTCCTGAGAAACATTTCGCCTTCGGGATAGGGAGGTTGAAGCCAAAGGCTGACCCACTTGAAGTCTAGAGATCGGATGTGTCATGTCAAAGCACGACGGAAGTACAATTTTAAGACCAATTTCGTATTGGCACCAAAACAGCTTGATTCAATCTAGACGTAAAGTTTTTTACGCATGTTTTTTGGTCTTTTGAGCTTATAACATCTTTCACCTATGTTATGTTTTTCTTTCAGTAAACGGGACATTCTCTTGGTTGAGGTGTTCGGCGTGAAACACTTTTCTAAAACTACAGTTCGGCTTCTTTCCTGATGAACTCCACCTCGGTATTGTCAACACATACATGACAGTTGAACTAATTCCCGAGGAGGTACGATCCTATGGTTGGCCATGTTGCCCAACCCAATTCTCGGGGGCTACTGCATTAACAATCCAATGCAGAAAATTTAAGTGCAATATAGTTTCCGAGGAGATTATGATCCTCAGGTTGGTCGGCCGCACCCAACCTGAGTCTCGACGACTGTGCACACCGCTTTTTGTGTCCCGAAGTATTCTGCCGAGCTAAGAGTTGATCCTCAGGCCGATTTTGCGAATCAACCTGAGCCTCAGGGGCTACTGGGATCAGCGGTCTTATGTCATCCTTCAGGTGGATCTCGGGATTTAGACCGACACACACCTTGAGGGCTACTAGCTATATATCTCGGCAGAGAATAAATTGCACCAATCGAAAATATTCACAAAAAATCAGCCCGCAGTCGGGGTGGTGCACCACCTCGGAAGTAGTCCGGCATAAAGCTCGGGCGCCAATTGCTGGCTCCATAGAGGGCATTTCCGGCATTAAGCTCGGCTGAATTCGTTCAATCTTTTAAAGACCGAGGTAGTTTATGACACCTCGGATGCTGACCATCGTTAGAACTCGGATGCAGTCCGGCGTTGGAGCTCAGAAGCGGTCCGGCATAAAGCTCGGATTCGAATGGCTTGTTCCATAGAAGACTACTCCGGCATTTAAGCTCGAATGAACTCATTCAAATTTTCAGAGGCCAAGGTAATCTATGATACCTCGGATTCAGTTCGGCGTTGGAGCTCGGACGCAAGAGGGCGCCGTCGCACGGGAAACACTTCAAACCCCAGGTGTGGCGTAAAAAACATACAAGGCATTGATAAAGGCCGATAACTTAAAGGGGCTCCTCGGATGCCCGACATGTAAACTCTTCGGATTCAGCTCGGTGATCGTCAAGATCAGACATGGGAGGATTTGTTGAACCAATTTTCAAGATCGATGATCGATGACGAAGAATTATTCGGAAGAACCGAGGAGCGTCCTCAACTTGAAGACCGGTTCAGGGGGCTACTGACGGTGTCCTAGACTAGGGGGTACTCACCACATCGTCTCCCGACCAGTGGGTCGGGCCGAGGACCCCCATGATGATTCACTAATGGGCCAATTCGGGCAGCCCATGCCGAATACAAGGAGGATTCCACGAGACTTGGCGCACAAGACAAGGACTCCTCTAAACCCTAGGCCTACGATGCATATATAAACCGAGGCCAGGCTAGTCAATGGACAATCTCATATTCATTACTACAATCTCGTGGTAGATACCTGTACTGTGTACTATCCTCGTATCAATACAACCAAAAAGCAAGACGTAGGGTATTATCTCCTTGAGAGAGCCCGAACCTGGGTAAAATCCTGTGTCCATGTTACCATCGCTCCAAGACGCCTAGCTTAGGACCCCTACTACGAGATCCGTCGGTTTTGACACCGAGAGCGGCGCTCGGGAGGAAGGCGGGGGTCGTGGGGTGGGACGGGTTGAGGGGGCTCGTGCGGGGCGGGTTTTCGCGGATCGCCTCCTTATGGGGCCGAGGGTAACATAATATTATTTTGTTACTAGTAACAGAATAATCCAGCCCTATATATATATCACAACACATTATATAGTAAGCATATCACATTACTACACACTAGCTAAGAGCATATTCATCACGTTCTACAGTAATTAAGCATATCACATTACTACACACTAAGCATATCCTCAAATTCTATATTAATAAGCATATATATATCATAACACATTAGTAAGCATATCACATTACTACATACTAGCTGAGCATTCATCACGTTCTACACTAAGCATATCACATTACTACACACTAAGCATGTCCTCAAATTCTACACTAAGCATATATATATATATCACAACACATTATTACACAAGCATATCACATTACTACAAGCATGTCACAACTAAGCATATATATCATCAAATTTCAACGCTAATCATATCAAATTTCTACACTAAGAAGTAACATACCATGACATGGCGACACACATTTGTCCTTGTCAGGCGGGTCACGAATGGCATCCCGGCGTAGTCATCACGTGGAGGAAGTATGTACCAGAGCTTGCCCGATTCGTCCTCGCTTAGCCTGATTCCTTTGGCATAGAGGGCTTCATCAAGTAGGTCATCATCTTCGTCCTCCCAATTGATGTAGATAACAGCCAGCCTTGGAGTTTGCCTTTTGAAGGAGAAGCTGATAAGTTCACCCCCAGTGAGATGCATGTGGTTGATGAAACGGTTCCAGTCATCTCCTCCAATTTGGGATGTTTTTCATTCCTTGTGGACCTCCATAGTGTAGGGCCCCCCTGGAGCGTCGAAGATCACAGTGTCTTCGGTAATGAGCTCATTGAACTCCAGTCTCACATTGCAAGGGACGATCTGTGTAAAAAAAACACATTGCATTACGGGAAATAGCAATAAAAACAAAAAAACTGTTATAGAAGGTTCATGTAATGCATTACCGCTGCAGGAACAAAGCACGTCTGGAAGTAGATGCCAAACAGCGTGCCACTTGAAAGGTCGGTTGCGCACCTTGACTTGCACACTGGACATGATGGCGGCTGCTCCATTCTACATATAATATAATTGAAACTAAGGCTGTGTTTGATAGCGAAGTATTGACAAATTAAAGTATTGGAAAACCACAGTAATTTAACAAGTAGGTACAAGCGGATGGCGACTGGCTGGGCCTAAGTATATAAACACTTTGTACACTAGTAATTGCATACACAAAAAAACAAAATTTCTACACAAAGC
The DNA here is from genome assembly GCA_011799875.1 of Thinopyrum elongatum. Classification (NCBI taxonomy): domain Eukaryota; kingdom Viridiplantae; phylum Streptophyta; class Magnoliopsida; order Poales; family Poaceae; genus Thinopyrum; species Thinopyrum elongatum. Next base: position 39,611,508 of record CM022301.1, read on the forward strand.
TACAATTTCTACACTAGTAATTATCAATAGCTACAATTTCTATGACACAAAGCAATCCATGCAACTAACTTTGGATTCTACATGACACAAAGCAATAAGCAATTCATGATATATATACTAAAATTTCTACACAAATTAAAGCAATCCCTTAAGGGCATCTACAATATCAAAAATATAAAAAAGGCATCTAAGCGCCCCGGGGTCTACAACGACAGCCACTAATTTCCTGGGTTAATTAAACCACCTGGAGCTCTTGATGAGTAAAGAAAACGAGCCTAGCGCTCGGTGCACAAGTTTGCACCGGCGCTTAATGTGACACCGGGATTCACTAAAATGCGAACGGATGACATGGGAGAGTGGAGAGTAAGGAGATGCGATGGGAGGAGTATAGTGGATCTAACCTTGGTGGCGGCGAGGGGCGGCGACGGGGCGGCAACGGGGCGTCGACGGGGCGGCGGCGGCTTTGGTCAGGGGGAGGGGTACGGTGTGAAATGAGAGAGAGCGGTGACTTAGGTCTTTTATTAAGTTGACTCTATATTATCGCTGGCGTTGGTAGAAAGGGCAACGTCATAGCTAATAACAGGCCAAATAAAAAAAACTAAGATTAATAATGAAAGACTTGACAAAATAAAAGACTCAAAATTTGAACTGGTACTAAAGAAATAAAATTCCTAAATTGATAAAAACAGTAAAATTAATTATCACAAAAAGCATAATATAAAATTTCTATTATTTTGTGACTAGTATAATAATTAAATACTTAAAAATTAATCAAATGGAAAAAGTCTTTTGGCATAAAAAGTAGACGGACGCCAGCACTGACAAATTAACTATGACGTGCAAATAAAAGCAACGCCATCAGTGTGTTCTAAACGGTAAGTGCATATGGGCCAAAAGATTTGTGGCGTTTCAAAGAAAAGCAACGCCAGCACTAATCATATAAAGCTGGCGTGCTGATTTGTCCTACGCCAGCACTATTTGGAAAAAATAGTGATGGGGTTGATGGGAAATGGCGCGCCACCAATGATAGTTGTGGCTAGCTATTTTTCCACTAGTGAGACCTGCCCCACCGCCGGCGCGCCCAGGCCCAGATGGGCCCGCAGGGCCCAGATCTGGACCGAGCGGCCCCCGCCAGGTCGCGCCGCTGCACCACCCCGCCGCCAACGACGCCGCCGCCCGCCTGCGCTACGTCGGGGAACCCCGCCTCCACCCCAACCGTCGCCGCCTAGAAGCACCCCCCCGGTGCAACTCCGCCCCGCACCGGAGAGCCACCGGGAGGGGAAGGTCAGGGGCCACCACCACCAGCGTCCATGGGGCCAGGCCGGCCACGGGCGCCAGCGACGGCGGCGGGGAGGAAGGGGAGGCCGACGCGTGGCCGGTCCCCCGCGGGGGCGACGCGGTGGCGAAGGGGGAGGGGGAAGAAGAATTTCTCCAAGATCTAATGCCACTGAACATAACCATGCAAGATGAGAACTTCTCCAACAGCTTCTCCAAACTAGGACTACAAATGAGAAGCTGCAGCTGAGCGAGCGTTGTTTTCATTGATTTGTGAAAGTGTGCGGCCGATGATGCTCCTTCCGTGCTTGAGCTTCTCATCAATCTCGGTATACACGCGAACAGCTATTGTAAAAAAAAGAGTTTAATAAAAAAATGAAAATAATAGCATTGACAGACACAGACCCTGCCATGCAAGAATATAGACTATAGAGAACAACAAAATGATCATAGAACACTGAAAACCATACACTAAACCTGAACAAGACTGAGCAAAAATAACACTTAAAAGTAAAGAAAAACAGAGAAGAGAGAGAGAAAAAAAGCACAGGGGATCAGAGAGCAGAAGGTAAAGGGAGACAGCAGATGAGGCAGAATAACCAAAGCAAGTAGATGAGGATGAGGGTTCTGACCATCATGTGCCCCAGATACCTCACTCGAGCCCCCTCTCTTTCTTCTTATGTGCCAGCTGAACTTCAAACAAAGACCAACATCTCAAGACCATGAGGAAAATAACTATTGGGGAAATGAACACTAGGCATACCTTGTCGTTGCCGATTAGCCGATCGTGAGAAGTTCAGGGCTCAAGAACACACACAACACACGCGAGAGAGGAAAGGTTTTGTGCCGCAGCTAACAGCGCAGCGTTTTCTGTTTCCTTCCTTTTCCCTTATTCCTGTTACAAGCGAAAGTCTAGCTAACAACCCCGGCCAGCCCGTCGTGATCCAGATTACAGATTAGTCGCGCCATCCCACGACCTCCTTCACACGAACCTGCCACGCTGACCGGGTTTAATGAAAACAACAGAAAAGGGAAACGCGGGATCGTGAGCGATCACGTCCCAGCCTATGTGCCTGTTGCATGCCTACATCACATCAGCACATGCAACCAGAATGAAAAAAAAAAAGAAACAGGCCCTATTGGCCGGACGGAGAGCTTATTCTAACATACCTGAACGCTGAAAAAAAAAGCTCAGACGCAGATGATAAACTGTTGCTCTGTTTATTATGTCAAGGTTAAACTCATACAAAGGATCTGAAAAAATGTTCATGTTAAGAAGAAAAACAAACTGCTCTGTTTAGTAAAAAAAATCATACATGGGATGCAGCATAGCTGAACAAATGCTAGCCATCGGAAGAAACTATGGGAGAAATGAACACTCAAATAGACTAAGGAACTCAGAGATTGCCCTTCCAAAAAGCCGAAATCGTGAAATATAGATGCATATGAGGGGTGACAAAAAAAGATGTAGGTTCTCGTGGCGTCAAGTCACATGCTCATGAATGCGCACGCATATAGATTCTGTATAGCCGCATTATATAGGTTCAGTACGGGTGAAGCATGGAAAACTACTATGATTGAACATTCACTGAAGTAGGATAGCAAAAAGGAGAAACCTGGTTTTAACTAGGATAGCAAAAAGGAGAAACCTGGTTTTAACTAGGATAGCAAAAAGGAGAAACCTGGTTTTAACTAGATTGGACTAGCCACACCATGGTTCTCAAGACTCAAACCTGAGGACTAAAAAGGCTAAAAAAAGGGTAGATGTCCTACTAACAATCTAAAAAATAAGGACAACGCCATTTTACTGGATAACAAAAACGAATGAACATTAAATGAGCTCATTTTACTGGATAATGAGTACTGACTAAAATTAAGAAACACTGATGACTGATGACTTGCCAGAAATGTATAAACACTGTGGGCAGGAACAAGATAACGCAGGTACATAAAAACAAAGATGGTGTAAGCATGATAAGGAGTTGCACAAACATGAATCTGCACCCATAAGGCCAGAGCGCTCATGAGGAGACTGCTCCACATGGACTGTTCCACATGGTTTCAAAGGTATTGAAGAGCAAAATTAAATATGAACAGCTAATAGGAGAAACTGATAGTGTTGAGGAATGGAAAGGAAAATCTGAACGAAGAAACAGAGGAAAACCTGTTGTAACAAGCCAGCTCGGTTAGAATAGTTGCAAATTTTGCATCTCCATGACATGAGGGTGACAGCGTCTCGATGATATATTTTACAGTGGCAGTTGCTCGATGAATAATCAAATGATAAAAAAAAAATGAATGTACAAGATAAACTGACTTACAGAACCCATTTTCTGCCTTTCACGACCAGAGAACAACAGCTGAATAATCGAATGAAAGAAAAGATACCAAACAGATAGTTCATAAAAAGGTTCCAATAGCTTGAAGCAAACATACACATACGCACACACTGTTAGCTACCGGTTAATTACAGAGAACTTTTTTTTAAATGGGGGCAAAATATTTGCCTCATCCATTAATTAAGCACAAGAGAGTTACCCAGTTATCTAATGGAAAACCGACGAAAACCGGTGACAGAGAACCTTATTGTGCACTATAGACTAAAAGGTCGCACCAAAAAATTAGGTGGATGATTGAACTTAGCCTCACATTTTTAAAATGCACACGTACGCACCATGGTGATGAGGTGCATTGATAGGCTAATTTGTTGATAAGATGCTTACCAGCTTAGCCATCAGAATATAAAGGGCTTTTCTTTTGGCTGCCACAGCCATTGAAAGTGACACCGCTTGAGCCCCGCTGGCAACTGGCAGCTCGCTCTATAGCCACTGGAAGTGACACCGCTGTCAGCGGGCTTGTTGCCGCCGCCCCGTAAGAAATCATGTATCTGATCATGTATCTAATCAAGAATAATAAGGTTTTGAAGAAATTAGAAACTTAAAACAGATGAAACTGAAGAAATAAGGAAAAGAATGACGAGACTAAAAACTGGAAGAAATACAAAACTGAGGATCAGTGAAGATAGGCAAAAAATTATGACAAACTGAAACGCTAAGAAAGGATAGAAACTTAAAAGATAGATACATTAAAATAAAGGTAGCTATATCTCGAGGCTGACCAGGCTAAGTAACACTGCAGAACAATGAATAAAAATTGAACACTGACTACTCACAGAAATGATCGACTGAATAACCTGAACACTCACAACATGAAGGACTGAACACACACACCCTGATCTACGAATGATAACTAGTGAGGTGAATGAATGAATAACACCAAGGACTAGCTAAGACAAAACAATGGCTAGACAAACAAACAGAAAAAGTTATACACCGACTCATTGCTTATCTGGCAACCAAAACTGAAACAATAGTGACGATGGTCTGAGTATGAAGATGACGGGCGTAACTAAAAGAAAAGCTGAAAAACTAAATACCAAATCTATCCTCTGAATATGACTGAATAAGACAATGACTAAAACTGAAAACTAAAATAAAAAAACTGAATAAGATTGAAAATTGAAAACTAAAATAAGGACTGAATATGCCAACTAGCATCTGTGCTAAATAAATTCACCCCCCCCCCCCCCCCCCCAAATGCATGCATCTGTGCTGTTATTCAGGAATGAATAAATTGGTAAAACAGTAGCTAACTATCCTACCTATGTGGTAACACACATAACTGGAGAAAAATGCATGACCCTAACACTGAACACTGAAAACAAAACTGAAGAAAGTGATTCTTAGGTATCGAAAAGTGTACATCTGCACTGAAGATGACTGTAACTGAAAATGACACTTAGCAGAAACACAAGCAGCAGCCCCCCTAGTCATAATTCACGCAGGACTCTACACGAAAGAGGCGAAAAAGATTCCTCCCAAAATCCGAAGACCCGTTTCCTAATCAAGCGTTTCACAAGGACTAAATAGAATGAACTAAAATTCACAATGAAGGGAACAACTGAGCAGACAGTGCTGAAATACAAACTAAGAAATGGGACAGACTGAAGTAAAACAAACTGAAACCTGGAGATGATGAAGCAAGAAGAGAAAACACTGCAGAAACAATGTGAACTGAAACTGAAACTAGGATTATGAACAACACACTGAAATGGAAAAATTATAAAAAGATAGCTGAGAGGAACACTGAGAGGAAATGAAACAAAAAACTCACCAACCTACTGAACTAGTAATTATGAAACTGCTGTCGGCCACACAGTAAAAATTCTTCGATTCAGGTTCAGGGGTGAAGAAGTCACAGAAACATGGCAACAACCTACTGAACTAGCATCCCAGGGGGACATCCACCATGCGATTTATGAAGTCCAATTTCCATCAAACATGGGAATAACCTACTGAGGAGCTGCTTAGGATGATTTCAGCACGATTTCAACACAATTTCAGCATGAATTCACATGAAAAGTTTAGAACTGTTTCGACGAGCTTTTCAGCGTGATTTCGAATCTGAGTGCCGCCGTGGAAAATGATCTACAACACGGTTGTGTGTGACCCCCGGAACAACTAAGGAACAACGGAGGTGGGGAGGCTTGCTCTGTACCTTCTGCCCGCCGGCGAAGACGGCAGCTTCCGTCTCCTGGGCGAGCACTTGCCGGTGACGAGCCCGAAGGGACGCCTCCGCCGACCTCCTCTCTGTACCGCCCTCTCTCCTTCCTACCGCTGCTCCCCGGAAGCTGCCCGCGCTCCATGATCTCCCGCCAGCCCTCGCCGTTGCTCGCCGACGGGAGCGCCTCCCCACCGCATCCGCCTCCCTCTCCTCCGTTCCTCCGCTACACAACGGTCGCGAAAGCCCAAAGCCCATAAATCAAATCATCAGCCGACGGGTCGGCGTCCAGAGCATATGGGCTACCCGCCAACTGAAATAAGCCCAGAGCCCATAAGTCAAATCAACAGGCGACGCGCGCGCGAAAGACAAAGAACGTCGGAATCACTAGTTGAGGGAGTACTCGTCGCAAACATCACTCCAATTCCCCTGATTGCGACAAGTGGCGCACTCACAATATAGGAGTTTTCTCCTTTTTCGTAGATCCGTTTATTCAAAATGTTTTATCTCTCAAACCGTGCGTCCAAATCTCGAACCGCTTTCACCGTTGGATTCCTCGCGTCAAGATCTTCAAAACTAGATCTCATGTTGATAGGTTTTGACGAACTTTTTTTTCAAGAAAAAAACCGGACAAAAAAACCGAACCGAGAGCATGGGTTTTTTCCCTTTCCGAAAGAGGCATGCCCATGCCTCTCACGAAATCACAACCGTGCCTCTCGCGAAAACAAAACCGTGACTCTCGCGGAAAAAAAAAAGAGAGAAAACGCGTTTTTTTTTCTGTTTCCGAGGAGGCACGGCCGTGACTCTCGCGAAAGCACAACCGTGACTCTCACGAAAGAAAAAAAAACAAAAAATGCATTTTTTTCTGTTTCCGAGAGACACGGCCGTGACTCGCGCGAAAGCACAACCGTGCCTCTCCCGGAAAGCAAAACCGTGACTCTCGCGAAAGAAAAAAATACAGAAAATACATTTTTTTTCCGTTTCCGAGAGGCACGGCCGTGACTCTCGCTAAAGCACAACCGTGCCTCTCTTGAAGCAAAACCGTGATTCTTGCGAAAGGAAAAAAAACAAAAAACACGTTTTTTTTCATTTCCGAGAGGCACGTCCGTGACTCTTGCGAAAGCACACCCGTGCCTCTCGCGGAAGCAAAACCATGACTCTCGTGGAAGAAAAAAAAAGAGAAAACACATTTTTTTTTTCGTTTCCGAGAGGCACAACTCTTGCGAAAGCAAAAGCGTGCTTCTCGCAGAAGCAAAACCGTGACTCTCGCGAAAGGAAAAAAAAAGAAAACGTTTTTTTTCGTGCAATTTTTTTTTTCTGTCGAAAAGCTAAGGAAGACCGGTGAAAAACCAAAACATTGAAAAAAAATCAGAAAAAAACCGTTTAAAAAGCCGAAAACGCGTGCGAAAAAAAAACAAAATTCGGAGGGAGCGCGACAAGTGGCGCTGATCGTTGCGAGGCTCCCGAAGAAGCGCTCGTTAACTAGTTGCTCTCAAAAAACGTGGAACGAGGACACGAGCGAGGCTGAGATTAGCTAATGTACGATCCGATGGCTTAAAAAGCAGCCTGAAGCCAAATGAAAAACAGACGGCCGAAAATTAGAAACGGCCGAAAATTAGAAACAGTTTTTTTCTGAGCAAAAGAGAGGCCTCCCTCTCCGATTTCCTATAATAAAACCATATGGTCTTGTACAACATCCACAAACACTACACAACCAAAGGAAAACAATAGAGCAATTGAAGGAAAAGCACAATTCTATTACAGACCAGACCCAGATAGCAGGGACAAGATCATCCACACACCAACTACGGCGAGACCAAATGCAAAAGAAACACCCATGTGGAGGAACAGAGCAGCCATTTAGGACCACACATCCAGGAAGTCTTCGTCCTTCAATGCCACGAAATTAGCCACCAAGCCTAGGAACGCCTGGTCTCCACACCTCGGAGGCACGATAAACTTCATTTGCCACTTGCTCAATTAGTTTTGCTCCCAACGTCAGCATTTTTCCCTCTAGGTCCTTTATCTGCGGAATGGACCAGTCGATGATCCAATTACACATTAGTTTCACCAGAACCATCGGATCATAAAATTTCTTTCTGTTAAAAGTCACATCATTCTACACTTTCAAATGGACCAAAACAGAGCCGAAACGCCGACAAGTACAAGCTTCTTGTCACGTTTTGGGAAGGTTTTGATCCACCTGCCGAAGCAATCATCCAAATTTGTAAGGAATATTATTTGGATCAAAAGCATATCATAACAAGCTCCTAATCAATCTTGCAGCAGAGCAAGAGAAAAACAAGTGATCAATGCTTTCATCTTGCCCACAGAAAGCACAATTTTATCTCTTTTACATCCCCTTTTCAGGAGGTTACTTCTAGTTAAGATACTTTTCCTATTTATCAACCACCGAAAAACTTTGATTTTAGCAGGTATTTTAATTTTCCACAGAAATTCTTGTAGGAAACCACAGTCAATTTTAAGTAAGAACATATAAAGCGTCTTGACAGAAAATTTCCTGTCAGCAGTAAGTATCCACAGAGGCTTATCTTTACCCCCATGCATAATTACTCCTTCACATCTTTCTTTCAAACTATTCCAAAGTTCTAGTGATTCCGCAAACAGGGTTCTTATAAAAGTAAAGTTGTGCCACCCTTTTTCAACAGCTTCGGTCACAAAAATATTATGATCAAAACATGTAAAATAAAGGCCTGGATAAGCATCCTTAAGTGGTTTACTCTCAACCCACCAATCTTCCATAATCTAGTATTCTTCCCATCCCCAATCTTTTTTTCACATGTTGATAAAAATAGCTCTTTAACCTTTAGGAGATTAGACAAAAAAATGTGGGTCCCCAACTTTAGGCTTAATCCCTGCAATGCATTTCTCCTTCACATACTTTCTAAACAGAACCTCTTGCCATAACCCAGTTTCAGTTTTTAATTTCGAAATTTAGGATCCCCAAGCATCCCTGTTGTTTTGGCATGCAACATGTTTTCCATTTAACTAGATGATATTTCTTCTTATCTTCTCTGCCTGCCATGCTAATCTAGCTCTGGAAAAGAAAAATCAGCTTTATTCCTAATTCCCACCGGAATCGGATAAAAGTCATCATAAACAGGGGAATATTAGTAAGACAGGACTGCACAAGAGTAACCCTTCCAGCTATGTTCAACAATCTCCCTTGCCAGCAAGCAGATCTCTAGAGCCAGAGGAGGAGCGTGAGGACGAGCAACAGGAAGAGCAGCAGGAGCCGCCATCTACGCCACCTCGTGCGCCAGCGGTAGGGCCACCGCCACCATCGGCACCAACGCGGTCATGGTCGCCTCCAATCTTCATCGATCTAGCCGGCGACGAGGACAAGCAGTAGGACGCGCCATCACGCGCGTGCTCCGGCAGCCACCCTAGTTAGATCTAAGGTTTATTTAATTTCTATTTATTTTTTAGTTTAATTACGAAACAGACTTTTGGCGGTGTATATTTTAAATTGAATAAGAAACAAAATCAAAATGCACTAGCGGGCCGGCGAACACAGATGGACATTTGTTGTCCACCTATCCACCCAAACGGACACACCGTTTGGGCGAGTTGCCCTAAGAGCATTTCCAACATACGCGTGATTACGCGGCGCGCTATTTTTTTTTTCAGCGTCAAAATAGCCTTTTAGCGCACGTATAAGGGTGTTTGCTTTAGCAGAAGCGCTATATATTGCGGGCCGCATGTAGCGCTCCAGCGGGCACGCTAAATTACAGCGTGCGCGTCTAGCACAAACAACATTTCCTATGAACATAGAACCAAGAAGATCAAACACACATAAAATAAATCAATAACAAATAATTCAATTATTATTACAACTCAAACAACTAGTTTATTTTCCAATACAACAAACATACAACATCAAACTAGTTTTGTCGCCCATTCCATGCCCACCATCCCTCGATTAGATCCTTTTGAAGATCATCATGCGTTTCAGCACGTCGAATGGCATAATAGGAGGCAATAAAGCGGGCCACCCTCCCAGTCCTCCTCCGCACTCGCACGGAACGTCCCAACAACTCATACTGAGAGTAGTTTAAATCTTGCCCACGCTCATTCTCGATGATCACGTTATGCATGATCACACAAGCGTTCAAGATGTACCAAAGGATCTTTTGATCCCAAAATTTAGCCGGCGGAGAAACGGTGCGCTTGAGGGGCGGCGGCGAGGAGAAGAGGTGGAGGAAACAGCGGCGGTGCACGGGGATAGGCGGGGGAAGTGCCGACGGGTCGCCGGAATGAATAGGAAAGATGTGGGCGGAGGTGCCAGCGCCTGGAGGTTTCAAATCTAGCGGTCGGTGAGATTCGCGCGCCAGATTACCATGTCCAACACGCTGGAGCGGACGCATCAAATAAGCAGCGCGCGATGCTGTTTTCCCCAGCGCACTGAACCAACTTTGCCGCGCGCGGGATTTTAGCGCGTTTGCTGGAGCGCCGATTTCGGTCGCACGCGCGTCAAATAGTTGTTTTTTTCAGCGTGCGGCTAATCTAGCGCATCTGTTGGAGATGCTCTAAACAAACACTGAAGTGAGATTATATTTTTGACGGGCTGAACTGTTGGTTAAATGGGCCAACCCGAATCGCTGGGCCTGATGGTAGATGGCGAGGCTTGCCAGAACGGTCGCGGGTGCCAACGGTCGACGACGACGTACAAGGCTTTGAACCGTGTGACCGTGAGTGGCGGCCACGCGCTGGAACAGGCATTTTAGCCAAACTGAATGAATGAAACATGGTCGAATCGCGTACTGCACTGCAGGGGAAGCAAATCGAGTACTGATGATGATGCAAATTAATACTCCTATAAGATGTTCTGCACGGGCAGGAATACAAAAACATCAGCTTCCTCGTTCTTCGCCCAAAATTTTCTGAAGCCGTGCCTCTATTTTTCCTACTCTATACTATCGTAAGTGTTGTACTATCTGTGAACTGCTCAAGGATTTGTCACGCTGCGAAAACACAAGCACAAAGGTACTTGTGTCAGAGAACGATGCCAGTAGTTGATCTACTAAACGGTGCTGGATCGAACCTGAAACATCAGACCTGTGCACATATCTTCAGAGATTACAGATGTGTTGCTCAACTGGCAGGAAACTTGCTACCGACTATGCACAACTACAAACCATGCACAGAATTGACGACGCAGCTACTGTTCTTGGAGTTGTGAATCCTACTTGAACCGCAATGTCAAAACAGCAGAATTGAACAAGTTTACGACAAGAACGCAAGCAAGTTTTGTCAACACTATCTATCTGTCTAGCTATCTGTAGGCAAAAGTATATAGGCGTCGGAGTTCCGCCGTCATCGTGTCCGTGTCCGAGGCGCCGAAATTTCTGAGGGGGTGAACTTCTTCTCCTCCGCACCATCAGCATCCGAGTGTCGCGGCAGCAGCTCAACTATGCTGCATTGTCAGAAAGTCAGTTGTTAGCTAGGCACGCATCGGACCCATAATCCAAAAGGACAAAACCTGAAACAAAATAACTGTGCAAGAATGTCTAAGAGAATGATTTGTTGGCGCAGCACTAGATACATGGGCATAATTAAGCAGCCACGATTAACTTGCTATGCTGATTCGATGACGTAAACACATACTGCATTGTCCTTGAATGCACTACTCCTAGTTCTCATTCAGTTTAAGTTTATGGAGAACAGTATCATAAGGCCACGCGTTGTCCCGCTTCTTGTCAACACGCAAAAGAAGAAGAAGAACCCACTACATTTATCTGAAGTTCTGAACCCGGCCGCATCGTTTACAGTTACAGGGCTACAGCTAGGCGCCGAAACTTAAGATCGCAGCTCCAAGAATGGGGGTTTTGGCCTCACCTCTCGGCGCGAAACACCTGGAAGCTGAAGTTGCATGCTGCTGGTGCTGGCCCGCCAGGTTGCGGCCATGGCTCAGCATCGTGTTCCTTCCACCCAAGATGTGCCGCTCCTGCCCAATTTAGACAAAGCATCTGAATTCGTTGCCAAGACTGGCCAAGAACGAAGCAAGAATGGCCAAGAACATACCAAGATTCGCAAGAACAAACGAAAGAATCAGCAAAGGCTTCGACATACCTCTGGCTGCATGGCGGCGGCGGCGGCGGCCTGGCCGTCAAGGGAGTGCCGCACGGTCCACGCCCACGGAGGCCTCCGTGCTCCTCCTCCCGGTCCCCGGGGCACAAGCTGGAGCGCCAGGATCAGAAGGCGCCGCCGTGTGGACGGAGGCAGGCGCCCTGACCTGATGATCCCGTCCGCCTCCTCCTCCTCGTCGGTGGCGGCGACCGCTCCCTCCGCGGCCGCGGCCCACCTCCTCAGGAGGATGTAGAAGAGCAGCGCGGCGGCGAGGACGGCCGCCAAGCTGAGGGCGTCAGCCCTCCGTGCGAGACGCTCGAGCAGGGCCCGCAGGTACGGGAACTCTTCGCCGGAGAAGCGACGGCGCAGGGGACCATACCTCGGGCTCGGGGAAGGGAGGTCCGCGAAGAGGTCCCAGAAGGGCTTGAGCAGGTCTTTGGCCAGCCGCAACCGGTTGACCAGCAGCCTGGATGCCTGCTCCCACTCGTCCGTCGCGCGTGGCGGGAGCCGAGCCGGCAGCAGGGACGGCGCGGGCGCCGGGAGGGGCAGGAACAGGGGGCCGCGTGGCCGGAGCGGGAGGAACAGAAGTCCCTGGCGTGCGGCCTGCATGGCGGCAGGCGCGGAGGAAGGTGGGGGTGGAGGTGGGAGGAGGAAGGCGGAGGCAGCGGGGAGGATGGTGGAGAGGTGCGAGGAGGAGGGGCCAGGGAGGAGTCACCGGCGGTGGTTTTATACGGTGGCGGTGGAGGCGAGAGGATGAAGCAGGGAGGCTCCGGCGGTTATTTTGTTGGGCGGGAAGGAAATTTCTGTTGGTTGTTGGTTGGAAGTTTCCAGAACCCGATGCCGGCCTCGACGAGGCGGTGGAAGCCGGCGTGCCCGACGGAGTGCGACTGCTGCTCGACGGCACCGGTGGACGCGAACTCGAACTCGAACTCGACCGCACCGGTGCACGCGCGCGTCCATACGCAACGCACACACGCCCGCGTCATGGAGCGCATGCATGCTCGGGTGCTCGCCGGCGTGCTCTCGCCATAGCCATGCAACACCCAAAGCCAAAGGAACCCCATTTATTAAGTCATGTAAGGCAAAACCCCTTCCCTATCGCAAGTCGAATTGAAGGATCCAACAGGTGACCTCCCAACCCTATCCCTCCCGCGCCGCCACCCGCGAGGCGGCCACGGACGGTTCCCCGTTCTCCTCCGTGCGTCCCCTTCCTCCCCCTGCTCCTCCCTCGCCGCCGCCGGTGGGCGCGGCCAGGCGAAGCCCGGTCAGCGCAGGCGGCGGCGAGGCTTTCTTCGTCCCCTCGCGCGGATGGTCAGGTGTGGGCCAGATCCGCCGGGCTGGGGCGCCGGACTGGTGACGGGTGCGGCGGTGCGGCGTGCTAAGGAGTGGGCGGCGACATCCTCCTGGCGGCGGTGCGACGGGCGTCACGGGGGTGGTTCTCACCCCTGGTCGGGCTGGCCATCTCCACTCCTGGGCGATGCGGGCAGCGCCAGCGTCGGGTGGAGAGGGCCGCGGGCGGCGCGAGCTGCGGGCGGCTCCCCTGCCGTGGCCTGCGGCGTGAGGAGGCGGCGCAGTAGGGGGTGGCTCCGGCGAGTGGTGGCGGTGGTGGCGATGCATGCCGGCCGGATCTGGCGCAGCCTTTCCGGCAGGTGGTGCGGGCTGCTGCGGCATGCTCCGGTCGTCTCTGGCGGTCCCTGGGTGCTGGAGGTGGCTGGAGTGGAGGCGTGCCATGGTGGGGTGGCCGGCGGCGTCTGCGGCTGGGCTGTCCTCATCCGTGGTGCGGCTCGGTAGGGCGGTGCGGGACTCCCCCTAGGGGTCCCGGCGTGGATGGGGCTGCCTCGGCGTGGTGGTGGCTCCTGGCGATGGTTTGGGTCGTTCACGGCGGCGGCTGGACATCTCCGGCGTCGGCCCGTCGGTGTACGGCCTGTGTCGACCTTCGATCCTTCTTCTCGGTCGTCCGTCCGCTATCTTCGTCGATGGTTGGCCCTCCACCAGCTGCGGTCCATCACCCGTCTGATAACCCACAAGTATAGGGGATCGCAACAGTTTTCGAGGGTAGAGTATTCAACCCAAATTTATAGATTCGACATAAGGGGAGCCAAAGAATATTTGCAAGTATTAGCAACTGAGTTGTCAATTTAACCACACCTGGAGATTAATTATCTGCAACAAGATGATCTGTAGCAAAGTAATATGATAGTTTTGATAGCAGTAGTAACAGTAGCGGTAACGGTAACAATGATAGCAATGATTTTGTAGCAGTTGTGACAGCAACAATAGCAATAGTAACTTAGCAAAACCAATATGTGAAAAATTCGTAGGCATTGGATCGGTGAATTCATTGGATGATATTCATCATATAACAGTCGTAACCTAGGGCGATACAAAACTAGCTCCAGTTCATAAATATAATGTAGGCATGTATTCCGTAAATAGTCATACGTGCTTATGGAAAGAACTTGCATGACATCTTTTGTCCTACCCTCCCGTGGTAGCGGGGTCCATAAGGAAACTAAGGGATATTAAGGCCTCCTTTTAATAGAGAACCGGAATAAAGCATTAGCACATAGTGAATATATGAACTCCTCAAAATACGGTCATTGCCGGAAAGTATCCCGAATACTGTCACTCCAGGGTTTACGGATCATAACACGTAATAGGTGACTATAACTTGCAAGATCGGATCTAGAACATAAATATAATGGTGATAACATAAACGGTTCAGATCTAAAATCATGGCACCCGGGTCCAAAGTGACAAGCATTAAGGATGGCAAAGTCATCGCAACATCAATCTCAGAACATAATGGATACTAGGGATCAAGCCCTAACAAATCTAACTCGATTACATGATGAATCTCATCCAACTCCTCACCGACCAACGAGCCTACGAAGGAATTACCCACTCCCGGTGGGGGAGCATCATGGAATTGGCGATGGAGAAGGGTTTGTGATGACGAAGATCGAAGATCCCCCTCTCCGGAGCCCCAAACGGACTCCAGATCTGGCCTCCCGATGAAGAACAGGAGGTGGCAGCGGCTCCATCTCGTGAAACGCGATAAATTATTTCTCCTTGATTTTGTTCTCCGAAAATAGGATTTTATAGCGTCGGAGATAGGGTCAGCGGGGCCACCAGGTGGGCACAACCCACCTGGGCGCGCCAGGAGGGGGGCATGCCCTGGTGGGTTGTGCTCCCCAGGGACCCCCCCTCCGGTGGTTCTTCGCTCCAGTATTTTTCTTTTATTGTATAAAAATTCTCCAAAAAGTTTTGTTTCATTCCGAGAACTTTTATTTCTTCACAAAAACAACACCATGATAGTTCTGCTGAAAACAGCGCCAGTCTGGGTTAGTTTCATTCAAATCATGCAAATTAGAGTCCAAAACAAGAGTAAAAACGTTAGGAAAAGTAGATACGACGGAGACGTATCACCGTCTCGCGCCCGACAGCAGGACCAAGCTCGTCTCGCGCCCGGCAACAGGACTGACCTTGTCTCGCGCCCGGCAGCAGGACTATGCTTGTCTCGTGCCCGACAGTAGGACCGAGCTCGTCTCGCGCCCGGTGCCGTAGGATGGAGCGATGGAGACCAGTTTTGGCCGGCCTATTGGGTCTCGGCACTGGGGGCAGCCCAGGGGTGCGAAAGGCGGGTCCTTGCCACTCGTGTCTTTGGTTGGGGTAGCGGCGGATCTCGGGTGAGGTGGTGTCAAGGTCTTGGATGGCGGGGCGGCGGCCCTGGTGGTGAGTTCGCGAGGTTCTTGGGCACAGCCCGTGGCTTGGTGCTGCCCGGTTGCCACGGCCGTGCGGGCGGTGTGGTAGCCGCGGTGTGGCGTTCGGTGGCGATGAATGGTGGTCGGGGTGAAAACCTGCTCTATCTTCGGACGGACCAGCGGCGGCGAAGCTCGTTCCCTTTCTGAAGGCGTCGTCGCGGCTCTCATTGCCCATCGTGTTGCTCCAGGGGAAACTCTGATCCTCGGATCGGGCGGTGGTGGCACTCCGGTGCCGTTACCTTCCTAAAGGCGCCGCCTTGGAGCCCATGGTTCATCATATGCGGCTTCGCCTCTTCGCGTAGTGCTAGGGATGGTGTTGCTGCGCTCAGCGCCTATGTATCCTGTCTTGGGTGTGTGTGTGCGTGTGCGTTTATACCGAGTGCTGTTGATCTTTGCTTTATATATAAAATGGGGTGAAAACCTTTTTCGGTAAATCGCAAGTCGAATTCTGTCCTAGTGGTTAGCCCATCTAGATAGCATGCACGAGGATACGGTTCGAATCCCACCTTGGCCTCTCATTTTTCGTAAACAGCAGATTTTGTTTAAATTCAAATCAAATTCTTATAGAATCTGTTCAAATAAATAGGTCCTTTTGCATTAGAAAAATGTGTAGATTTCAACCTATCCTCCGGTTACATATTTGACCACTTGAAATCAAATTCATATGGAATATGTCGAAGTACATATGATCTAGATCCTTTTGTATTAGAAAAAATGTCTAGATTTCAAACCTGTCCTCTGGTTACAGATTTGAACGCTTGAAACTTCATGCATTCAATTAACGAAAAATGTGTCTGGCGAACTACATCTTTTTTTGCAACAAAAGCGTTGCCATCCAGCAATGCCAGGTTGCAAGTTTGATTCCTCGGGAGTCTCTCCTTTTTTAGTATTTTTACGTTGTGCGTTACAAAAACGAAAATACGCTTTGTGCCTCGTGGGTTGGCCCAGCTGTGAGCCAAAAATCCCAGGTTCGACCTGCCACATCGACAATCCGTGTTTGGAAACATGCTCAAGGTTCAAAATAGACCGGGACTAGAGATTTGGTGTGCTAATTTCAGGGTAATAAGTTTAGGGTTTGATTTAACTTTCGTCTACGAGTTTAAGGTTTATTTTGTACTTTTCCTAATTTAAAAATCACTACATTTACACATACATAATGCTAAACCTGAAGCTGAGTGGAATCTAAAAGTTATCATAACCTATACAGATGAGAAGAAACAACAAAAGCTCAGTAAAGAGGAGACAAATTACTGATTAGGTATTTCTTGTAATACACAAAAGATTAGCATGAAGCAAGGCAAGATCAATATCAAACCTAGGCTTGATTTGTAACAATAGAGTGCATGTACAAGCATATTATATACCAAGTATCAGAAAGAAAGATCTTATATCTCATTTGTTAGAATTAATCCGATGCGCTAGTTGATCTACCGCGGACCAATCAATCACACGAGCACGACACCAATATTCCGGGACCTGACTATGGACGCTCCTCCCATGACACTACTACAATACCGCACCCCGACCACCCGGGCACCGGCACATGCCGTCGGCTCCCCTTGCGTGCATGTGCTATTATGTTGGTATAGATTACATCGTGTGTCTACCCTTACATTATATAAAAGGTCTAGGATACAAGAGTACTACTAGGGGACAACACCATAATATGACTCCAAGTCAAACTGTAACCTACCTTGTACAAAATATTCGGCACAATTCCAACAAATTCCACCTTGGCGAATATTCTCCACCACCTTGAATTCATCTATGTGTCGAATCTTACATTGGACTTAAGATATGCCACGAGCACCGCTTCTACTCCCAGACTCCATGTGACTCCACCTACAATTATAGTCCCTTCTTGTCTTCTACATAGTCAACACTGGAGCAAAATTAAGTTACTCTTTATTCTAGCTTGTGCTCCCAACTTCAGGCGTATCCATTCAACGTCATCACA
The DNA here is from genome assembly GCA_011799875.1 of Thinopyrum elongatum. NCBI lineage: Eukaryota > Viridiplantae > Streptophyta > Magnoliopsida > Poales > Poaceae > Thinopyrum > Thinopyrum elongatum. The sequence goes on from CM022301.1 coordinate 39,629,154, forward strand.
CACCGATCACTAATCCGCGTGAAGGTGAACAACATGCATATTTTATCTAAGCATAAAGCACACACATGCGCAGTCCCGACAAATTTTCTCTCTAAGGCCATGAGCACACATTGGCGAATAAATACATTTAAACAAGCATGTATACAATCCCTTCACTAGTGCAGAATCGGGCTTTAGTCCCGGTTCGTAAGGACCTTTAGTGCCGGTTCTGCAACCGGAACTAAAGGGTGGGGACTAAAGACCCCCCCCCCCTTTAGTGCCGGTTCGTCACGAACCAGGACCAAAGGCCCACCACGTGGCACGAGCCCGCGCCGGGGGGCTGGGGGCCTACACCAACCGGGACTAAAAGGTTTAGGGGTTTATGGTTTATTTTTCCTTTTAATTTTGTGTTTTTTATTTAATTCTTTTTCATTTTAAACATATTTTACGCTACTACATATTGTACACGTTATGCATATATATAAATAGAATTTCTCGTAGAACCGATCATATATATATCATCGAATTTCTCACACGACTATTCATATATATATATATATATATATATATATATATATATATATATATACATAATTTGGTATATACAATTTCTCCTACAATTTGCAGATCATTACATGGAGGCATTACAGTTTGTAATGGTATTCTCCTTTAGGATCTATGACCTGGTCGAGCAAAAATCCCGCTATTTCCTCTTTAATTGCTCGTACGCGATCCGTTGGTACGAGCTTATCCTGCATCTCCATCATCTTTAAAGAAGGAGATCAATATGAATGTATTAGTTGTGTGTATATATATTAGATAATGATATCAAAATTATGAATAGTATTCTGGCAAACGTACCCAAAGTGATCTACCATCTTTGCTCCTTTCGGACGCCATCATGCGAATGTTCTCGCAAACGTAGTATGCACATAAATTATTCCCCGGCGCCTGCTTCATGGCCTTTACGAGAATAGAATTCAATCAGATAATAATTAATCAAGTAAGATAATGGTATTGAAACTAGAATTAAAGAGATGGTAGCTAGCTAGTACTACTTAATTAATTACCTTGGGTCGCACCCATTTCAGTTTTTGTTTCCATGGGCCTTCAACCTGTTTGATGAACTTTTCCCAAGCCCTGCCCGCCGGCAAAGAAAATGAATAAAGGAGTTATTAATTAGTTGATATCAGGAAATGAACTAAAGAGGCCGACATAGTGCGATAATGATTGAAATTACCTGTCGACCATCCCCCTCTTGATTGCGTAGTCATTAATATCTTTAAGTAGTGAGTCCAGTACTTAAACTTTTCCCTCACTAACTTCAATGATTAGCAGGATCCAGTGAAAACTGCATGCGCACATGTTTGTATAATTAAGCGGGCATGTGCATAACTCATCAACTACACTTATTAACATCTAGTAAGCAAAAACAGAATTTGTAGTACAAGACAGTGTCACTCACCCGAAGTTGTAAGGAAGTAGTATTTCTGGTTGGGTATTTAGTCGCTTCAAGAGCTCTAGCAAGATTCTCTCTGTGTCTTTTCGATCCCATTCACGTGACCATGTCTCTTGATTAATGGTATTTGGGTCAATGAACCCAATGCCATAGCGTCCAGCTCTTTTCATTTCATACATCTTTATTCTGCATAATACCACAGAAAAGAATATAGTGAGGATAATTACAGGTAATGAACGAGCACTACAGCTAGCTAGAGACTTAAATTACAGAAAGAAATCACTTACAGACAATAGCAACTGACGATAGATCAGTCGAGTGCGTCTTGATTGAATAACTGAAACATTTCTTGAAACTCAACCCACAAATCTTTTTCATGGAAGTAATGCTCTGCCTTGACTTTCACCATGAGGGACTCTCAATTGGTCTTTACTTCTGATGTCTACTACGCAACCTTCTTCTTGTAGACGTTGTTGGGCCTTCAAGTGCAGAGGTTTGTAGGACAGTAGCAAATTTCCCTCAAGTGGATGACCTAAGGTTTATCAATCCGTGGGAGGTGTAGGATGAAGATGGTCTCTCTCAAACAACCCTGCAACCAAATAACAAAGAGTCTCTTGTGTCCCCAACACACCCAATACAATGGTAAATTGTATAGGTGCACTAGTTCGGCGAAGAGATGGTGATACAAGTGCAATATGGATAGTAGATATAGGTTTTTGTAATCTGAAAATATAAAAACAGCAAGGTAGCAAGCGATAAAAGTGAGCGAAAACGGTATTGCAATGCTTCGAAACAAGGCCTAGGGTTCATACTTTCACTAGTGCAAGTTCTCTCAACAATGATAACATAATTAGATCATATAACTATCCCTCAACATGCAACAAAGAGTCACTCCAAAGTCACTAATAGCGGAGAACAAACGAAGAGATTATTGTAGGGTACGAAACCACCTCAAAGTTATTCTTTCCGATCAATCTATTGGGCTATTCCTATAAGTGTCACAAACAGCCCTAGAGTTCATAGTAAAATACACCTTAAGACACACATCAACCAAAACCCTAATGTCACCTAGATACTCCAATGTCACCACAAGTATCCGTGGGTATGATTATACGATATGCATCACACAATCTCAGATTCATCTTTTCAAACCAACACAAAGTACTTCAAAGAGTGCCCCAAAGTTTCTACCGGAGAGTCAAGACGAAAACGTGTGCCAACCCCTATGCATAAGTTCACAAGGTCACAGAACCCGCAAGTTGATCACCAAAACATACATCAAGTAGATCACGTGAATATCCCATTGTCACCACAGATAAGCACATGCAAGACATACATCAAGTGTTCTCAAATCCTTAAAGACTCAATCCGATAAGATAACTTCAAAGGGAAAACTCAATCCATTACAAGAAGGTAGAGGGGGAGAAACATCATAAGATCCAACTATAATAGCAAAGCTCGCGGTACATCAAGATCGTGCCAAATCAAGAACACGAGAGAGAGAGAGATCAAACACATAGCTACTGGTACATACCCTCAGCCCCGAGGGTGAACTACTCCCTCCTCGTCATGGAGAGCACCGGGATGATGAAGATGGCCACCGGTGATGGATCCCCCCCTCCGGCAGGGTGCCGGAACAGGGTCCCGATTGGTTTTTGGTGGCTACAGAGGCTTGCGGCGGCGGAACTCCCGATCTAGGTTTCTTTCTGGAGGTTTTGGGATTTTTAGGAGGTGTTGGCGTCGGGGACAAGTCAAGGGGGTCCACGAGGTAGCCACGAGGTAGGGGGCGCGCCCAGGGGGGTAGGGCGCACCCTCCACCCTCGTGGTGGCCTCGGGACTCTTCTCAGAAATCTTTTCGTTCCAGTATTTTTTATATTTTCCAAAAATATTCTCCGTAAATTTTCAGGTCAATTGGACTCCGTTTGATATTCCTTTTCTGCAAAGCTCAAAAACAAGGAAAAAACAGAAACTGGCACTGGGCTCTAGGTTAATAGGTTAGTTCCAAAAATCATATAAAATAGCATATAAATGCATATAAAACATCCAAGATAGATAATATAATAGCATGGAACAATAAAAAATTATAGATACGTTGGAGACGTATCAAGCATCCCCAAGCTTAATTCCTGCTCGTCCTCGAGTAGGTAAATGATAAAAACAGAATTTTTGATGTGGAATGCTAGCAAGTGCACAAGTTTGATCAATGATGATTTCAATCACTTTTTCTAGCATCATTATGCATCATAACAGTAGCTCATATCATAAAGGTTCTCATGATCAAGTAGCAAGCTATTCACATGTTAAAGCATAGATCATAAACTTTCTTGAAAACTAACAAACTATGTTCTCAGTCATCAAACAATTGCAATTCATCTTATTTTCAGGAAGGGTCTATGTAAGAGCTTTGATTTAGCAAATCCCACATACTCAACTATCATATAGTCTTCCATGATTGCTACCACTCAAAGCATATTTTTAGAACAAGTAGCATCCATCGAACACAGAGAAAGATACGGGCTTAATGTTTCGCCTCCCAACTTATTTATCATATAGATAATTGTCAACAATAATAATCCATGATCAAATATATTTGAATGGCCATATATGCTTAGATCTTTCCCCATCACATGATGCTTGCCAACTAAAGAGTAGGTTGGAATGAGAAGGAATACTACTGACTCTTGCATAAAAGTAAAAGATAGGCCCTTCGCAGAGGGAAGCAGGGATTTGCAGAGGTGCCAGAGCTCGAAGCTTTTAAAACAGAGATGAAAATAATTTTGAGAGGTATGCTTTCATTGTCAACATAACGACCGAGAGTTCTCACTATCTTCCATGCTAGACACATTATAGGCGGTTCCCAAACAGAATGGTAAAGTTTTTACTCCCCCTCCACCAACAATCACACTCCATGGCTAGCCGAATTCATGGGTGCCGTCCATACCAACAACTTTCCTGGGGGAGTTTTGTTTAATTATTTGAAATTTTGTTTTTGATCTTTTGATTATAGGACTGGGCATCCCAATTACCAGCCACTCTCTCGTGAATGATAAGTGAATAAACACTCATCGTGAGAATAACCCACCTAGCAAGAAAGATACTGACAGCCCCTAGTCGCTACATGAGCGATTCGGACATACAAAACAGATTATTATTTGAAGGTTTAGAGTTTGGCACATGCAAATTTACTTGGAACGGCAGGTAAATACCGCATATAGGTAGATATGGTGGACACTCATGGAAGAAACTTGGTTCAAGGAATTTGGATGTACAAGCAGTATTCCCGCCTAGTACAGAAATTTTGGATAGCAAAAGATTCTAAATAGCAAGCACCACATGTTGGAGGATCCATAACAATATAACTTCTATACAAATATACCCAAGCATAACTCATTACGTTGTCTTCCTTGTCCAACTTCAACTAATTTGATCAAGTTTGAAAATAATTAATGGGGCTCACAATCATAGAAGATGTCCAAGATAGTATATTTATATGTGAAATCTCTTTTCCTTCAATATTCTTTCATGAATTGTTCAAGTGACCAATACTATGTTTGCTAACTTTCAATAAATTTACCACCTCTACTTCTTATATGTGAACTCATTACTCCCCATGGTATAAGCATATGAAGCATATATAAATTCAGATTTATGATATTCAATTCATTCAACCATTTACTCATAGGATATAAGTGAAGCACGTGAGTAAATGACAAACTACTCCAAAAAGATATAAATGAAGATCAATGAGTAGTTGAATAATTATGTAGCTATGTGAAGACTCTCTCTCATAAATAAAATTTCAGATCTTAAGTACTTTATTCAAGCAGCAAGCAAACCAAAATAAAATGATATTCTAAAAATAGCACACATCGTGTGAAGGAGCAAAAACTTAGGCTCACCCGATACTAACCGATAATTTTTGACGAAGAAAGGTGGGATGCCTACCGGGGCATCCCCAAGCTTAGATGCTTGAGACTTCTTGATATATTATATTGGGATGCCTTGGGAATCCCCAAGCTTGAGCTTTTGTGTCTCCTTAATTCCTTTTATATGATGGTTTCCCTAAATCTTAAAAACTTCATCCACACAAAACTCAACAAGAACTCGTGACAAAAGTTAGTATAAATCAAATGCAAAACCTTATCATTCTCTACTGTAGCAAATCACTAAAATTATTATTTAACATTGCATACTAAATGCCTCTGCATATTTAATACTCCTATCCTCAAATAGAATGATTAAACAAGCAAACATATGCAAACAATGCAAATATAACAGCAATCTGTCTAAACAAGACAGTCTGTAAAGAGTGCAATTGTACTGATACTTACCTAACTCAAAAAATTCTGAAAATTTACCAAACTGTATAACATTTGTTGTTACTCATTGTGTAAAAATTTCAAGGTTTTACCACGTTCTGACTTTCCAGAAGAATTCAGACAATGATAGAAAACTTTCTGTTTTCAAAACAGCAACATATAGACATGCAAAATAAGCATGGTAAAGGCTATACTTGACCTTTTATTGAACTAAAAGGTACAAAACATTACTCTAAATAACTGCAAGAAAATACTAATAAAATAAAATGACGCTCCAAGCAAAACTCATATCATGTGACGAATAAAAATATAGCTCCAAGTAAGGTTACCGATAATGTTGGAGATGAATGAGGGGATGCCATCCGGGGCATCCCCTGTAACACCCCTGTGTATTAGCCACTGTGATCTACTGCTAATAATACCAAGTCATATCATTTGCAGTGCTTAAACATAGTGGTTAACCAAAGCAATTCAACTCCATTCTGAAAATCAACTCAAATTCAAAAGTGCAAAATAAATTTGCTCAAACACTGTTGCAAAAATGTTCACTAAATAGTAAATATTCCGGAAGCACTCATAAAAATATAACCAATGATATTTGGATTGGTTAAATGACTCAAACCACATGAAACAGCACCAAAATAGAATTATTTAATCTTATTAAAATCATATCAAATTCAAATGAAACCCAACTTTGCCCAAACCAATTTTTGGTGAAAGGTAATATTGCATTGCAATATTTGAGCCAAGTCCCATATTTTACAAAAGTGCATAAGTGGCCTAGCTATTTCAAAACAGAAAGAAAACAAAAGAAAATAAAAACAGAAAGTTAAAAAAAAAAGGGAAGAGGCACTTTGCACAGGGCCTAAGTGCACAGTGCCCCAACCACCAGCCCACCTGGCCCATCTCCCCTTTCTCTCACCTGCGTGTCGCTGACGCCTTGGTCGAGCACGCGTGCGCCGGCGCGGCGTCGACACGCCGCCGCCACCGACGCCCACCGACAGCGAGGAGGATAAGGACCTGCCTCGTCCATCTCCCCTGGCCCTCCTCGCTCACTTCTCCCTTCTCCCCTCGCTCTCTCCTCCTTTTCCCCATCGGCGCCCGACGCGGTCGCCGCCGTGCCTCGCCTGTCACCGCGGCCACAGCTGCCACCTCGCTCCGCCGACTTGTCGAGCAGCTCCGCCATCGACTACTCCGTCGATCGGTGGTCTCAGTTGGAGCGGGGGAGCACCGAGGAGCTGGATCCTTCTCGCCCACATCTCCGGCCGCCGCTGTTCGCTTTCGTCTCCGGCGCCGTCCCTGCAGCTACTAAACTGTCAACGGCCAGACGTGCGAGCCGCTCGGTGAGCTCCACCTTTTTCTTCCCCTCTGATTGGCTCTCGCGCGCTCTAGCTGCCTCCTCCATGCATGCCCGAATGGACCGCCGCGGAGCTCGTCGCCGGCGAGCCCCCGACGACCACCTGGTTTTGGGCTTGTGCCCGTTGTGCTTGCGACGCCATGTAGATGATGTAGGAGTAGATCGCCGCGCGTTTTGGCCCTTGTCTAAACTAACGCGAGTTCGCCGGGGTTCGGCCTCCGCAACGGCTCATCGCCGGTGCCATTTCCGGTCATCTCTGGTCTGTACGAGGCCACCACTCGACGCGCGAGTCTTTTAGCTTTCGAATGCACCTAACCACGACTCGAACCGAGCCCTGTGGACGATTTCCGACGTGTTCTGGCGATCGGCCGCCGCGCAAATGGTCGTTGGAGTAACTCCGGCGACGCTGCCGACGTGGCAAGGTGGGACCCACCCCCTGAGAGGCTGCCAGTGGGCCCTAGTGCCCCGGTTGACCACGTTGACCTGGTCAACGCCTATTACTGTTCACTCGCTGAGTATGACATGTGGGTCCCGTCTGATAATTAAGCTAATTAAATCTTAAAACTAATTTGTTATTTAAACTAGTCGCTGACATCAGGGGCCCACCCCACTCATCACTCTGTTAATTTAATTAATCCATTGTTAGTCTTAACAGAGGCTGACATGTGGGTCCCACTGGACCCACATGTCAGGTTTGACCTGGTCAGCCGCTGTTGACCTGCTGATGTCAGCATGGCTTCATGCTGATGTCATAATTCAATTCTGTTAATAAAAATAATTCCAAAAAATCATTTAAACTTTGAAAATTAATAACTTTTAAACCGTAGCTCGGATTGAAAAACCTAAAACATGAAAGTTGCTCAGAACGACGAGACGAGTTTGATCATGCCGTCTGTTTCCATGTCGGAACCCCCTACGTAGAAGAACTCGTAACTCCGAACCCGATTTGGATAGATGAATAGTGCATAATCACCGGTAAATAAATTCCACCTTAATCCTATAATAACTAAAACGACTTAGACATACTTCAGGCAACCCTGCACTGCATCATAGTCGTAGCATGCCCTGTGTTGCATCGTTGCTGTGTATTTACTTGTTTCCTCCCCCTCTCTTCTCTCTCGGTAGACCCCGACGTCGACGTAGCTCCCGAGGCCGACGCTGCTCAGGAGCCCGACGACACAGTTGACGACCCTGCCCTTGCCGTCGAGCAGACAGGCAAGCACCCCCATTTTGAGCATTCCGATATCGCCCACTCTCTTCTCTCTTATGCTTGCATTAGAAGTACTGCTGCTACTGTTGTCCTATATCTGCTGCATAGCCTGTTTACTTGTAACCTGCTGTTGATACTTTCCTGCTATCCTAAACTATTTAGAATAGGTTGGGTAGAGACCATCTGAGACTCCACTTAACCTGACTGCCCTGCTGGATGTTCAGAAGACCCGAGCAACGGGATCGAAGATCAGATCCTGGCACCGCACGTCACTTCCCCCTTAGATTGCTCGACACTACTGGGTTGCTATCGAGTGCCGAGGGTGATACCTCGTCAGCACTTTTGATGGTAACCTTGTAGGTTAGTTATTCGGTCGTGGTAAGCGAGGGTGATTCCTCCTACACCACCCCCGATACCGACGCTGTCATGCAACACTTCAAGTGTGGACCTCGAGGGTGATACCTCCTTCGTTCACCTTGATGATAACATCAAGTGGGATTCCGTCGAGGGTGATTCCTCAGGGTTCCCCCTTGGTGTCAGACACACGGAGACTCACAGAGACTTTGGAAACTATGACTGAACACTGAACCATGATACTAAAGACGGGTCGGCCCTGAGGGGTACCCGCGCGAGCTTAATTGCGACTGATGTGTAATCGGGTGTAGCTGGAGGGTACCCGAGAGTTGAACACGAGGCGTGGCCGGACATTCTTAGCCCTTGCCGCAAGTCCTCGAGACGGGGCGACGGGGTCACATCGATCGTGAGTCTCTGCTCGTTACCGCGCGCTCCTAATCCACTAACGGTTTGGATATTTGATCCGAGGGGCCTCTGGCCTGATAGCACTAACCATCACGTGGGCATAGTATGGGCGTTCTGCGTCGTATACTTCAGCCTGAGCTTAACGGACATCAGTGACTGAGCGGCGCGCGCCGAGTTGGACTAGTTAAGCAACTGCGCTTGTATTAAGGGGTTGCTAGGTCTGCTCTCGGCCGCCTGACGCAACGTGCAGGAGTTCCCGGGGCAATGGCCCAAGACCCCTGGGGGCATAGGTTAGTCCGGCGTGCTGACCTCTCTGTTAAGTATTTGGTCGGGTTGCGGCGTGTTGCTTAGCCGAGGCCGGGCATGACCCAGAAAAGTGTGTCCGACCGGAGTTAAGCGAGCGTGGTGGGTAAGTTGGTGCACCCCTGCAGGGAAGAACTAATCTAGCGATAGCCTGTCCTACGGTAACGGACACTCGGAGTTGTATCCCGATCGGTACAACTAGAACTGGTGACTTGAGATGAAATGGATAGTATGGCCCTGGGATTGCTTTCTCGCAGGGAGTCGAGGAAGAATCTCAGGCCGAGGTTGATGACACTACTATACTTTACATTATGTAATCTGCACTCTTCTAATGCTGCAAGACCGATGAAGATGCTAGTCTTCGATAGGACTAGGTCCTCCCCTCTATTCTGGCATTTCTGCAGCCCAGTCCACATATTCAGCCTCCCTTGAAAATGTTGCATATGTAGTGTAGATCCTTGCTTGCTGAGTACTTCGGATGAGTACTCACGTTTGCTTTACTTTCTTTTTCTCCCCATACCATATGACGCCGCCAGATGACGGAGCCCCTGAGGTAGCTGCCCCCGTCGACGACTACGGCTACTACTACTACTACTACCCTCCCAGCGAGTACTACTACGAGGAGCCGACCGATGACCAGGAGTAGGATTCAGAGGGTCCTAGGCAGGAGGCCTACACCTTTCGATCGTAGCATTTTATTTTGCCCCGCCTTCCTAAAGGCTTATCTTCATTTCTGTAATATATCTGTACCCAGATATCTGATGCTTCCGCTGACACTTGTATGCCATCGAGCAATGTATTTGAGCCCTCGAGGCCCTGGCTTGTAATATAAAGCTTGTATGACTTTATTTATGTTTTAGAGTTGTGTTGTGATATCTTCAAGTGAGTCCTTAGGCTTGATCGCGTGCATTTGCGTGTATGGTTAGTGCACGATTAAGCTGGGGTCGTGACATCCCCAAGCCTAGGATCTTGGTTGTCCTTGAATATTACCTTGGGGTGCCTTGTGCATCCCCAAGCTTAGGGTCTTATCACTCCTTATTCTCCTCATATTGATATCTCACCCAAAACTTGAAAACTTCAATCACACAAAACTTAACAAAACCTTCGTGAGATCCGTTAGTATAATAAAACAAATCATTCACTTTGGTACTGTCACAGGTTGGTATCAGAGCCAACTGCCTCTAGAAATCCCCCGATCCAATTCCTTGGCCGAAGTTGAGTCTAGTGGTCAAAAACTATTTTACTAACTTGACTGTGTGGCTTACGGGCCCACGTCGCCAACTGGGTGGTATAAGATCTTTTATTCCTTGATCTTTCCTCTGGGACTCCGATCTCTCTTCTATTCGGGTTTAATAAAATTACTAACACCGACACTTAGGGTCTCGTAACTTCCATCCATCCGGAGAGCTAGATTTCTGTGCGATTTCTCTGTCATTGATCTGATTAGTCTGATAATCATTTTCCTTTCCATTGTTTTGTTTAACCTTTCTTTCCGAGATCTGATATATTTCTCATCGTCATATGACAATCCTGAACTTCTTTGTTTCAGATGGACCGTCTGTTTCCCCCGCGCCCTACGACGCAGCTTGTGCTTTGCACCTGGGCTCGAGACGTCCCTGGGTTTCCAGCTGTTCTGATCGCCCTCTTGATCAGGCTGGGATACCGCTGGTGCCCCGAGTACATGGTCTATGAGGTTTATCGTGAGTTCAACCAGGAGCAGTACTATGCTGATATTCGCATCTACGATCAGCAGGATGACTCAGACACTGAGCTGCATCGTTTTCACGGTATCGGCGTGACGATTGAGATGGCAGTCCATGATGCCGCCTACTCTGTTGTCGCACGTCTTCGAGGACAGTTCAGCGCTGACTTGGATGCCTCTGAGTATCGGTACATTCCGTATGCCCCTGCTGGAGATGCTACTGGATACTACACAGCTGTCTGTGCCCCGTACGAGCCTCGTCGCTACGATCAGCGAGTTCTGATTCAGTGTACTCAGGCTCTGGATCGCACCGTTCGCGCTCTTGCTGTCGAGTTGTTTGCCACTCGAGCACGACTCTACGAAGCTATGACGCAGTTGCTACCAGCTGTTCGTGCAGGGATACATCCGGAGCACATTCTTTACCCGAGCAGGACTGAGATGCCATCAGGGATCGATTGGCCTGCTGTGGGAGGTCACACGCCTGCATGTGGACCTCTTCTTTCAGCTCGAGACCGGGTTCTGCATCAGAGTGCACATGGAGCGCAGGATCCTTCTGCGACGAACGTCCGTCGTCCGCACTTGCAGCTACCCCGTTTTAGTGGTTTTCTCCGACGTTGATGTAGCCTTTGCTATGTCTCGTTGTGTACTTCCTTACCGAGAGCCTGCGCGCCGCCTAGCATGTCTAGCTTTTGAATTTGCGCCGTTATGCTGCCCGAATGTAACCGACTCTGTATGGATCTGTATGACTTAATGACTACTATTAAGCATCTGTTGTACTACTTAAAATTCCGTCGAGTTACATCATGTTGTTCCTACAATACTCGCCGTGGCTTCTGCTAAACTACCCCTGTTGATTTAGCAGGATGGGTGATAACAATCCACCTCCGCCGCCACCGCCTGACTATATGGCAGCAATGATGCAACAGTTTGAACTCAACCGACAGTTCATGACGGGGATTATGCAACAATTCCCTCGTCCCAATGCCGACCAGCCGCCACCTTCCATCACCTTGCCAGAATTTATGCGACTCAACCCGTCGTTCTTTCGCAACACAGTCAACCCGCAGGATGCCGATGATTGGCTGCGTGACATCTCCTATGAGATGGAGTCTGCTGAAGTCACCCCGGCCAATTATGTCACCTTTGCGACATACCTTCTGAAGGGTCCCGCATCACAATGGTGGGCCACTCACCGACAGACCCTACCACCTGGTACCGTCGTCACTTTGGTAGAATTCAAGATTGCTTTCTGTGGCCGCTACATTCCTCAAGCTGTCATAGCCCGGAAGAAGGCCGAGTTCCATAGTCTCGTTCAAGGTAGCAAGACTGTGGAAGTTTATCAGCGCGAGTTTCTTGATTTGTCTCGCTACGCTGAAGAAGACATCCCCACTGATGCTCGAAGGCAAGAGAAGTTTCGTGAAGGGCTGCATCATGATATTCAGTTAGCTCTGCTCGTTCAAGACTATCCTGATTTCGCCACCTTGGTGAATAAGGCTATCATGGTTGAAACTGGTCTGAAGAAGCACAAGGAAGCAACCAGACGCACCCGTGAGGCGGGCTCGTCTTCCCAGAAGCGCCGCATCTGGATACCTCAGAGCATGTACCGTCCAGCAGCTCCTGTGAACATGCCTTCATATGTTGCACCTCGTCTGCCTCCTCCACCACCGAGGCAGCCTCTGCAAGCTCCAGCACCTCGAGCTCCTGCACCTCGTCCTGACAGTGGACTATGCTTCAAGTGTGGCCAGCTAGGTCACCGTGCTAGAGATTGTTCTCAGAAGCAGAATCAGTTGGCTCTTCCTTCTGCTGGCCGTGGTAATGGCCGTGGGAATTCTCAGCCTCGCTCCAGCAATATCAGGCCTTCTTATGGTCATGGACAGAACTATCATGTCAACATGGCTGAAGCTCAAGATCAACCTAAAACCGTGATGGGTACAATTCTTGTTAATTCTGTACCTGCAACTGTTTTATTTGATTCAGGAGCATTGCATTCATTCATGTTAGAGCATTTTGCACTCATGCATGACGTTAGAAGTGAAGCGCTACACCATTCATTAGCTGTCAACACTCCCGCGGTCCAGTGCCGAGCCTTCGAGTTCAGCCCCGAGGTCATTATTGATATTGAAGGGTTGAAGTTCCGCGCTTCTCCCATTATACTCAAGTCTTCTTCAATTGACCTTATACTGGGAATGGATTGGTTGAAGGCTCACTATGCCTCAATCAATTGTGCCACTAAAGTTGTCCACCTCTTACACCCATCAGATGAGATAGTAAATTATCATGCTCACCTCAATCAGAACGCCGAGGCTCAGATTTATGCCTTGAATGCGTTGAACGCTTCTCCGCTTGAGGGGATCGAGAACATTCCAGTCGTGTGCGACTTCCAGGATGTCTTTCCAGAAGAACTTCCAGGAATACCCCCTGCTAGAGCTGTCGAGTTCGTCATCGACTTGAAGCCTGGCACCACTCCTATCGTGAAGCGTCCTTACAAGATGCCTCCGCACCACCTTATTGAACTTAAGGAAGAAATCGATAAATCACTTAGGAAGGGCTTCATCCATCCCAGTTCCTCTGCCTGGGGAGCACCGTCTCTCTTTGTCAAGAAGAAAGATTGTACGAATAGGTTGGTCCAAGATTACCGTCCTATCAACCAGACAACCATTCAGAATAAATATCCGCTTCCCCGGATCAATGACTTATATGATCAACTTGCTGGATCTTCGGTGTTCTCTAAACTCGACTTGAGGTTGGGTTATCACCAGATCCGTGTCCGTGAAGAGAATATTCCCAAAACCGCCTTCGTTACTCGTTATGGCTCCTATGAATACACCGTCATGTCATTTGGCCTGACGAATGCTCTAGCTACGTTCTCCAGCTTGATGAACTATATATTTATGGATTACCTCGACAAATTCGTTGTGGTGTATCTGGATGATATCCTAGTATATTCGAAGAATAAGGAAGAACATGCCGAACATCTTCGCCTTGTTCTGGAGAGGCTTCGAGAGCACAAGTTGTATGCCAAGTACTCCAAATGTGAATTCTGGCTTTCTGAAGTAACCTACCTTGGACATGTGATTTCCAAGGACGGTATTGCCGTTAACCCGGAGCGTGTTCAGGCTATCCTTGACTGGACTCCTCCGAAGAATGCCAAGCAAGTCCGAAGCTTTCTCGGTCTAGCCAGTTATTGCCGTCGATTCGTTGAGAACTTCTCCAAGATTGCCAAGCCCCTGACTAATCTGCTCCACAAAGGCGTTAAGTTTGAGTGGACAGACAAGTGTCAGGAGAGTTTCCAGACCCTCAAGGACAAGCTTACTTCTGCTCCAGTGCTTGCTCCTCCTGATTCTCGCAAGGACTTTGTCATATATTGCGACGCCTCTCGTCAGGGATTAGGCTGTGTCCTAATGCAAGAACGAAGAGTAATTGCGTATGCTTCACATCAATTGCGTCCTCATGAAGAAAATTATCCAGTGCATGATCTTGAACTTGCTGCAGTGATCTATGCATTAAAGTTATGGCGACATTACCTTCTTGGTAACCGGTGTGAGATTTATACCGGTCATCAAAGTCTGAAATACTTGTTCACTCAACCGGATCTTAATCTCCGTCAACAACGTTGGTTGGAAACAATTACGGACTATGACTGTGGTATTTCTTATACCCCTGGCAAGGCTAACGTGATGGCTGATGCCCTGAGCCGCAAGTCATATTGCAACAACCTCATAGTTAGGCGAGCTCAACCTCGTCTTTATGCAGAACTGACTCAGCTGAATCTGCGAATTGTTCCCCAGGGTTCTCTTAATAACCTTGTGGTACAGCCAGACCTTCAGAAGGCTGTTAAGGAAGCGCAAACCAAAGACGCTGAAATTGACTTGATGAAGAAAGAGATTCACCTTGATAAGTACCGGGATTTCTCAGTTGCTGAAGATGGAACATTATATTTCAGGGACCGCATCGTAGTACCTCGCTTCGAGCTTATGACTGACAAGGTCATGAAGGAGGCTCATGATACACCGCTGTCTATCCATCCGGGTAGCACCAAGATGTATTGCGATCTTCGACAGAGCTACTGGTGGTCAAAAATGAAGCAGGACATTGCTCGATATGTTGCTGAATGTGACGTATGTCGTCGCGTGAAAGCAGAACATCAGAAGCCTGCTGGAATTCTTCAACCACTTCTAATTCCGTTGTGGAAGTGGGATAAAGTGAAAATGGATTTCATTACTGGTCTTCCCAAGTCTCAGAAAGGTCACGATGCTATTCTTGTCATCGTCGATCAACTTTCCAAGGTTGCTCATTTCCTGCCTGTCAAGGAGACTACCACCGCTAGCCAGCTAGCAGAACTGTATATCTCCAGAATCGTTTCACTCCACGGTATCCCGAAGGAGATCAGTTTGGACCGTGGCGGTCTTTTCACGTCCAAGTTCTGGGAAAGTTTCCAAGAAGCTATGGGGACTCACATTACATGGAGTTCAGCTTATCATCCCCAATCCCAAGGCCAAGTTGAGCGAGTTAACCAAGTGCTTGAAGATATGCTTCGCGCTTGTGTTATATCATTCGGTAAGAAGTGGGAAGAATCTCTTCCGTATGCTAAATTCTCTTATAATAACAGTTATCAAGCCAGCTTGAAGATGGCTCCATTCGAAGTGTTATACGAACGTAAGTGTTGAACCCCTCTGAATTGGTCAGAACCTAGGGAACGACCACTCGTTGGACCGGACATTATTCAACATGCCGAAGAACAAGTCAGAATTGTCTGAGAAAATCTCAAGGCGGCTCAGGACCGCCAGAAGAGCAACTATGATCGCAAACGATGGGGTCTGACTTATCAACCAGGTGATCAAGCTTATCTTCGTGTCACTCCGATGAAGGGCACCCGTCGATTCGGAATCAAGGGCAAGCTAGCTCCTCGCTATATAGGTCCCTTTCGCATAGTTACCAGACGTGGACAAGTGGCTTATAAATTGGAGTTGCCGCCACAATTCTCTCATATTCATGATGTCTTCCACGTGTCGCAACTTCGTAAATGCTTCAAGGAATCTCCGGACCGCGCAGTGGATCACGAGATGCTTGAACTGCAAGATGACTTGTCGTAGAAGGAGCATCCGATCCGCATCCTTGATGAAGCTAAACGTGAAACTCGTCAGAAGACGATCAAGTTCCTGAAAGTGCAGTGGACGAATCACACTGAAGATGAAGCCACTTGGGAACGCGAGGATCATCTTCGGGAAGAATATCCCGACCTTTTTCCTTCTACCTCCTAAATTTTCAGGACGAGAATTTCTTTTAGAGGAGGAGAACTTGTAACACCCCTGTGTATTAGCCACTATGATCTACTGCTAATAATGCCAAGTCATATCATTTGCAGTGCTTAAACATAGTGGTTAACCAAAGCAATTCAACTCCATTCTGAAAATCAACTCAAATTCAAAAGTGCAAAATAAATTTGCTCAAACACTGTTGCAAAAATGTTCACTAAATAATAAATATTGCAGAAGCACTCATAAAAAAATAACCAATGATATTTGGATTGGTTAAATGACTCAAACCACATGAAACAGCACCAAAACAGAATTATTTAATCTTATTAAAATCATATCAAATTCAAATGAAACCCAACTTTGCCCAAACCAATTTTTGGTGAAAGGTAATATTGCATTGCAATATTTGAGCCAAGTCCCATATTTTACAAAAGTGCATAAGTGGCCTAGCTATTTCAAAACAGAAAGAAAACAAAAGAAAATAAAAACAGAAAGTTAAAAAAAAGGGGGAGAGGCACTATGCACTGGGCCTAAGTGCACAGTGCCCCAACCACCAGCCCACCTGGCCCATCTCCCCTTTCTCTCACCTGCGTGTCGCCGGCGCCTTGGTCGAGCACGCGCGCGCCGGCGCGGCGTCGACACGCCGACACCACCGACGCCCACCGACAGCGAGGAGGATAAGGACCTGCCTCGTCCATCTTCCCTGGCCCTCCTCGCTCACTTCTCCCTTCTCCCCTCGCTCTCTCCTCCTTTTCCCCATCAGCGCCCGACGCGGTCGCCGCCGTGCCTCGCCTGTCACCGCGGCCACAGCTGCCACCTCGCTCCGCCGACTTGTCGAGTAGCTCCGCCATCGACTACTCCGTCGATCGGTGGTCTCAGTTGGAGCGGGGGAGCACCGAGGAGCTGGATCCTTCTCGCCCACATCTCCGGCCGCCGCTGTTCGCTTTCGTCTCCGGCGCCGTCCCTGCAGCTACTAAACTGTCAACGGCCAGACGTGCGAGCCGCTCGGTGAGCTCCACCTTTTTCCTTCCCCTCTGATTGGCTCTCGCGCGCTCTAGCTGCCTCCTCCATGCGTGCCCGAATGGACCGCCGCGGAGCTCGTCGCCGGCGAGCCCCCGACGACCACCTGGTTTTGGGCTTGTGCCCATTGTGCTTGCGACGCCGTGTAGATGCTGTAGGAGTAGATCGCCGCGAGTTTTGGCCCTTGTCTAAACGAACGCGAGTTTGCCGGGGTTCGGCCTCCGCCACGGCTCATCGCTGGCACCATTTCCGGTCATCTCTGGTCTGTACGAGGCCACCACTCGACGCGCGAGTCTTCTAGCTTTCGAATGCACCTAACCACGACTCGAACCAAGCCCTGTGGACGATTTCCGACGCGTTCCGGCGATCGACCGCCGCGCAAATGGTCACCGGAGTAACTCTGGCGACGCTGCCGATGTGGCAAGGTGGGACCCACCCCCTGAGAGGCTGCTAGTGGGCCCTAGTGCCCCGGTTGACCACGTTGACCTGGTCAACGCCTATTACTGTTCACTCGCTGAGTATGACATGTGGGTCCCGTCTGATAATTAAGCTAATTAAATCTTAAAACTAATTTGTTATTTAAACTAGTCGCTGACATCAGGGGCCCACCCCACTAATCACTCTGTTAATTTAATTAATCCATTGTTAGTCTTAACAGAGGCTGACATGTGGGTCCCACTGGACCCACATGTCAGGTTTGACCTGGTCAGCCGCTGTTGACCTGCTGATGTCAGCATGGCATCATGCTGACATCATAATTCAATTCTGTTAATAAAAATAATTCCAGAAAATCATTTAAACTTTGAAAATTAATAATTTTTAAACCGTAGCTCGGATTGAAAAATTTAAAACATGAAAGTTGCTCAGAACGACGAGAAGAGTCTGATCGTGCCGTCTGTTTCCATGTCGGAACCCCCTACATAGAAGAACTCGTAACTCCGAACCCAATTCGGATAGATGAATAGTGCATAATCACCGGTAAATAAAGTCCACCTTAATCCTATAATAACTAAAACGACTTAGACATACTTCAGGCAACCCTGCGCTGCATCATAGTCGTAGCATGCCCTGTGTTGCATCGTTGCTGTGTATTTACTTGTTTCCTCCCCCTCTCTTCTCTCTCGGTAGACCCCGATGTCGACGTAGCTCCCGAGGCCGACGCTGCTCAGGAGCCCGACGACACAGTTGACGACCCTGCCCTTGCCGTCGAGCAGACAGGCAAGCACCCCCATTTTGAGCATTCCGATATCGCCCACTCTCTTCTCTCTTATGCTTGCATTAGAAGTACTGCTGGTACTGTTGTCCTATATCTGCAGCATAGCCTGTTTACTTGTAACCTGCTATTGATACTTTCCTGCTATCCTAAACTATTTAGAATAGGTTGGGTAGAGACCATCTGAGACTCCACTTAACCCGACTGCCCCGCTGGATGTTCAGAAGACCCGAGCAACGGGATCGAAGATCAGACCCTGGCACCGCACGTCACTTCCCCCTTAGATTGCTCGACACTACTGGGTTGCTATCGAGTGCCGAGGGTGATACCTCGTCAGCACTTTTGATGGTAACCTTGTAGGTTAGTTATTCGGTCGTGGTAAGCGAGGGTGATTCCTCCTACACCACCCCCGATACCGACGCAGTCGTGCAACACTTCAAGTGTGGACCTCGAGGGTGATACCTCCTTCGTTCACCTTAATGATAACATCAAGTGGGATTCCGTCGAGGGTGATTCCTCAGGGTTCCTCCTTGGTGTCAGACACACGGAGACTTTGGAAACTATGACTGAACACTGAACCATGATACTAAAGACGGGTCGGCCCTGAGAGGTACCCGCGCGAGCTTAATTGCAAGTGATGTGTAATCGGGTGTACCTGGAGGGTACCCGAGAGTTGAACACGAGGCGTGGCTGGACATTCTTAGCCCTTGCCGCAAGTCCTTGAGACGGGGCGATGGGGTCACATCGATCGTGAGTCTCTGCTCGTTACCGCACGCTCCTAATCCACTAACGGTTTGGATATTTGATCCGAAGGGCTCTAGCCTGATAGCACTAACCATCACGTGGGCATAGTATGGGTGTTCTGCGTCGTATACTTCAGCCGGAGCTTAACGAACGTCAGCGACTCAGCGGCGCGCGCCGAGTTGGACTGGTTAAGCAACTGCGCTTGTATTAAGGGGTTGCTAGGTCTACTCTCGGCCGCCTAACGCAATGTGCAGGAGTTCCCGGGGCGATGGCCCAAGACCCCTGGGGGCATAGGTTAGTCCGGCGTGCTGACCTCTCTGTTAAGTATTTGGTCGGGTTGCGGCGTGTTGCTTAGCCGAGGCCGGGCATGACCCAGAAAAGTGTGTCCGGCTGGAGTTAAGCGAGCGTGGTGGGTAAGTTGGTGGACTCCTGCAGGGAAGAACTAATCTATCGATAGCATGTCCTACGGTAACGGACACTCGGAGTTGTATCCCGATCGGTACAACTAGAACTAGTGACTTGAGATGAAATGGATAGTATGGCTCTGGGATTGCGTTCTCGCAGGGAGTCGAGGAAGAATCTCTGGCCGAGGTTGATGACACTACTATACTTTACATTATGTAATCTGCACTCTTCTAATGCTGCAAGACCAATGAAGATGCTTGAAGATGCTAGTCTTCGATAGGACTAGGTCCTCCCCTCTATTCTGGCATTTCTGCAGCCCAGTTCACATATTCAGCCTCCCTTGAAAATGTTGCATATGTAGTGTAGATCCTTGCTTGCTGAGTACTTTGGATGAGTACTCACGTTTGCTTTACTTTCTTTTTCTCCCCATACCATATGACGCCGCCAGATGACGGAGCCCCTGAGGTAGCTGCCCCCGTCGACGACTACGGCTACTACTACTACTACTACCCTCCCGGCGAGTACTACTACGAGGAGCCGACCGACGACCAGGAGTAGGATTCGGAGGGTCCTAGGCAGGAGGCCTACGCCTTTCGATCGTAGCATTTTATTTTGCCCCGCCTTCCTAAAGGCTTATCTTCATTTCTTTAATATATCTGTACCCGGATATCTGATGCTTCCGCTGACACTTGTATGCCATCGAGCAATGTATTCGAGCCCTCGAGGCCCTGTCTTGTAATATAAAGCTTGTATGACTTTATTTATGTTTTAGAGTTGTGTTGTGATATCTTCAAGTGAGTCCTTAGGCTTGATCATGTGCATTTGCGTGTATGGTTAGTGCACGATTAAGCCAGGGTCGTCACATCCCCAAGCTTAGGATCTTGGTTGTCCTTGAATATTACCTTGGGGTGCCTTGGGCATCCCCAAGCTTAGGGTCTTGTCACTCCTTATTCTCCTCATATTGATATCTCACCCAAAACTTGAAAACTTCAATCACACAAAACTTAACAAAACCTTCGTGAGATCCGTTAGTATAATAAAACAAATCATTCACTTTGGTACTGTCAAGACAAGATTCATAATTTTTATCACATGATGCCTACTGTAACCTATCATTTCTACAATTTATATTAAGCAATATAAGCCATAGAAACTAGAAAACAAGCAAACTATGCTTCAAAAACAGAATCTGTCAAAAACAGAACAGTCTGTGAAGATCTAAATTGAAATCATACTTCTATAACTCTAAAAATTCTTAAAAATTAGAAAGGCGTATAAAATTAGTATATCAATCATCTGTAAAAAATTCAGAGTTTTTCCACGTTCCAGTGAATTTAAAAAAGTCTGTTACTGGAAGAAAAAGTTTCTGTTTTTGCACAGAATCAAGTCAACTATCAACCACACTATCCCAAAGGATTTACTTGGCACTTTATTCAAACAAAAGCTATAAAACATGATTACTACAATAGCTTAATCATGTGAACACACAAAAACAGTAGGGGTAGATATTGGGTTGTCTCCCAACAAGCGCTTTTCTTTAATGCCTTTTAAGCTTGGCATGATGATTTCAATGATGCTCACATAAAAGATAAGGATTGAAACATAAAGGGAGCATCATGAAGCATATGACTAGTACATTTAAGTCTAATCCACTTTCTATGCATAGGGATTTTGTGAGCAAATAACTTATGGGAGCAACAATCAACTAGCATAGGAAGGCAAAACAAGCATAACTTCAAGATTTTCAACACATAGAGAGGAAACTTGATATTATTGCAACTCCTACAAGCATATATTCCTCCTCATAATAATTTTCAGTAGCATCATGAATGAATTCAAAAATATAACTATCACATAAAGCATTACTTTCATGATCCATAAGCATAGAAAATTTACTACTCTCCACATAAGCAAAATTCTTCTCATTCGGAATAGTGGGAGCAAACTCAACAAAATAACTATCATGTGATATTTTATTCACATAATCAATTTGAGCATTAAAATCATGATGACAAGTTTCATGGATATCATTACTCTTTATAGCATAAATGTCATCACAATAATCATCATAGATAGGAGGCATGCTATCATCATAATATATTTTCTCTTCAAAACTTGGGGGACTAAAAATATCATATTCATCAAACATAGCATCCCCAAGCTTGTAGCTTTGCATATCATTAGCATCATGGATATTCAAAGAATTCATACTAACAACATCGCAATCATGCTCATCATTCAAAAATTTAGTGCCAAACATTTAATAGAATTCTTCTTCTAACACTTGAGCACAATTTTCCTTTCCATCATTTTCACGGAAGACATTATAAAGATGAAGCAAATGAGGCAACCTCAATTCCATTCTTTTTGTAGTTTTGTTTTATAGACTAAACTAGTGATAAAACAAGAAACTAAAAGATTCGATTGCAAGATCTAAAGATATACCTTCAAGCACTCACCTCCCCGGCAACGGCGCCAGAAAAGAGCTTGATGTCTACTACGCAACCTTCTTCTTGTAGACGTTGTTGGGCTTCCAAGTGCAGAGGTTTGTAGGACAATAGCAAATTTACCTCAAGTGGATGACCTAAGGTTTATAAATCCGTGGGAGGTGTAGGATGAAGATGGTCTCTCTCAAACAACCCTGCAACCAAATAACAAAGAGTCTCTTGTGTCCCCAACACACCCAATACAATGGTAAATTGTATAGGTGCACTAGTTCGGCGAAGAGATGGTGATACAAGTGCAATATGGATAGTAGATATAGGTTTTTGTAATCTGAAAATATAAAAACAGCAAGGTAGCAAGCGATAAAAGTGAGCGAAAACGGTATTGCAATGCTTCAAAACAAGGCCTAGGGTTCATACTTTCACTAGTGCAAGTTCTCTCAACAATGATAACATAATTAGATCATATAACTATCCCTCAACATGCAACAAAGAGTCACTCCAAAGTCACTAATAGCGGAGAACAAACAAAGAGATTATTGTAGGGTACGAAACCACCTCAAAGTTATTCTTTCCGATCAATCTATTGGGCTATTCCTATAAGTGTCACAAACAGCCCTAGAGTTCGTAGTAAAATAACACCTTAAGACACACATCAACCAAAACCCTAATGTCACCTAGATACTCCAATGTCCCCACAAGTATCCATGGGTATTATTATATGATATGCATCACACAATCTCAGATTCATCTATTCAAACCAACACAAAGTACTTTAAAGAGTGCCCCAAAGTTTCTACCAGAGAGTCAAGACAAAAACGTGTGCCAACCCCTATCTATAAGTTCACAAGGTCACAGAACCCACAAGTTGATCACCAAAACATACATCAAGTAGATCACGTGAATATCCCATTGTCACCACAGATAAGCACATGCAAGACATACATCAAGTGTTCTCAAATCCTTAAAGACTCAATCCGATAAGATAACTTCAAAGGGAAAACTCAATCCATTACAAGAAGGTAGAGGGGGAGAAACATCATAAGATCCAACTATAATAGCAAAGCTCGCGGTACATCAAGATCGTGCCAAATCAAGAACACGAGAGAGAGAGAGATCAAACACATAGCTACTGGTACATACCCTCAGCCCCGAGGGTGAATTACTCCCTCCTCATCATGGAGAGCGCCGGGATGATGAAGATGGCCACCGGTGATGGATCCCCCCCTCCGGCAGGGTGCCGGAACAGGGTCCCGATTGGTTTTTGGTGGCTACAGAGGCTTGCGGCGGCGGAACTCCCGATCTAGGTTTCTTTCTGGAGGTTTTGGGATTTTTAGGAGGTGTTGGCGTCGGGGACAAGTCAAGGGGGTCCACGAGGTAGCCACGAGGTATGGGGGCGCGCCCAGGGGGGTAGGGCGCACCCTCCACCCTCGTGGTGGCCTCGGGACTCTTCTCCGAAATCTTTTCGTTCCAGTATTTTTTATATTTTCCAAAAATATTCTTTGTAAATTTTTAGGTCAATTGGACTCCGTTTGATATTCCTTTTCTGCAAAGCTCAAAAACAAGGAAAAAACAGAAACTGGCACTGGGCTCTAGGTTAATAGGTTAGTCCCAAAAATCATATAAAATAGCATATAAATGCATATAAAACATCCAAGATAGATAATATAATAGCATGGAACAATCAAAAATTATAGATACGTTGGAGACGTATCAACTTCTCTCAGGTACCATTCATGCAATTCATACATTCTCGTTGATAGAAGCGGGATCTCCTCAGGCTTGACCAGAGGTTGGCCGCGGACATATTTCCATTGTAGTTCCTCCTCTGTAAACCCGCGGAGTTCCTCGATGCCTAGGAGTTGTTCAACAGTGATACCAGCCTCTTTAGCCTACCTTCTATGATCGTCGGTTATTACCAGCTGATCGGCGGTACTCACATGTGTTTGTACAATGAGCGGGGGGGTCAATTGCACTGCCTGTTCTCCCAGTTGGGGAACAATTTTCCCGCATTTTTTACCTGCTTGGCTCGAGCTCGAGCTCGACTCCTTCTCTTTTTGTGCACAATATAACTTCTTGATAGAGCGCTCATAGTTTGAGTCCCTATGCTTCACAGCGGTTGAGCATTATCAATAAAGTGTTGTACCACTTTCTCAGGTACTTTCTCCTTTGGCGGCGGAGGGGGTTTCGATGCAAAATGTGCCGCCACTTGGGCAGCCACTTCGGCTTTGTTTTCCTCCTCAGTCATGTGGTAAGGCAACTTCGGAAGAGGCTTGAGGCTTGGACCAAATTTGAATTTCTTGCCTCCTTTTGTACCGCTAGCCGCCATAGCTGCGGCGCCCCTCTTCCATTGTTGCTGAGGCGGCGGAGACTACTGACACGGTGCCTGACTTGGAGGAGGAGTCGGCTGACGCGGTGCCGGACTTGGAGGAGGAGGAGTCGGCTGACGTGGTGCCGGACTTGGAGGAGGAGGAGTGGGCTGACGCGATGGCGGACTTGGAGGAGCAGGAGTCTGCTGACGTGGTGGCGGACTTGGAGGAGTGGGAGTCTGCTGACGCGGTGGCGGACTTGGAGGAGGAGCCGGCTGACGCGGTGTCGGTGGCCTTGGAAAGACGATGCAATCCTTTCTCCATAGAATAATACGATGTATGGCCTCTCCCAGTGTGCGCTCCTCGTCACCTCCAGGAATGTCAAGCTCTAGCCCCAAATATCTTGTCATTACTTCATCAACCCCAACACGAGCATAGCCAGCTGGAATCGGATTGCAATGGAAGGTTGCTTCAGGGGGATTTGTTAAAGCATAGCCGTCTGCCACCTTCATGGATATGTTCTTCACTTTCATGT
The DNA here is from genome assembly GCA_011799875.1 of Thinopyrum elongatum. Classification (NCBI taxonomy): domain Eukaryota; kingdom Viridiplantae; phylum Streptophyta; class Magnoliopsida; order Poales; family Poaceae; genus Thinopyrum; species Thinopyrum elongatum. The sequence goes on from CM022301.1 coordinate 39,654,170, forward strand.
GTAGCTCACAAGTTGTCGTAGCTATGATATCATCCACAGGGTATCTATCCAGCAGTGCATCATCGCCCGGGGTGGAACCCATGCTGCTTCTCGGCATGGATGGGACGGTGCTATCCAATGCTGAATCTGCTTGCTGCTGCCCTGAGACCCCCTTTCCTGGCTAAGTGAGTCGATCGGCTCCTGCTGCCGGATGAAAGCGTGCCAACTTTGCGTGCTTTGATTCTACGATGCGAAGGTGGTCTGCTTCCTGCTTCCTCTGCTCCTCCTCCAGCTTCCTCTTCTCCTCCTCCTGCTGCCTCTTTCTCGCACGGCTTCTGTAACTGTCGTTCCAATCTGCAAACCCCTCAAACCACGGAACAACGCCTTTGCCTTGTGTTCTTCCCAGGTGTTCAGGATTCTTCAGGGCGCGCATAAGCTCGTCATTTTCTCTGTTGGGCGTGAACACCCCTGTTTGAGCCTCTTCTATTGCAACAAGTAAACTGTCGATGGCTACTTTAAGACATGCCCGCTCCAAAACCAGCCCTGTCTTTGGGTCCAACTTCCCCCCATGCGCATAGTCCTGCACCTGGGGGGCCAGCTCAATGTAACTGGAGTGACCCCTGCAGCAATCATCTCTTGCTCAGCGATATCCCACTTAGGTCAGGAAAACCTCGTAGCCACCTGGCCCCAGATTATGGTGCCACTGCTTTTTCGCAGCATTAATCTTGTTTATTTTCGACCGTTCCTGAGCTACTTCCAATTCCTTGAACTTCACGAAAGCGTCCCAGTGATCTCTTGACTTCTCCAGTGTTCCCTTGAATTCTGGAGTCTGCTTTTCTGCTTTGACATACGCGGCCCATATATTTTTCTTGTGGTTGTTGAATGCTATCGCCATCTTCTTAAGAGCATTGTTCTTGACTTTCTTCAGATCTGCATCTGTCAAATGATCTGGTAGGGTGAAATGTGACATGAGCGATTCCCAAAGCAGATCTTTTGCTCTTTGGTTGACAAAAGTAATATCTGGATCTCCCTTTGCTGGCTTTTTCCATTCTTGAACGGAGGTCGGGATTTGGTCCCTGACAATAACTCCGCATTGACGAATGAACTTGTTCGCATTCTTCTTAGGTTCAAGCGGTTCGCCATTAGGTTTGATGGCATCGATGCTGTACTTTACGCCAGCCTGTAACTTTTTGGCCGGGCCTCGAACTGTCCTGCTGCTTGTAGAAGATTTGCTCGATCCGGAGGGCTAAAAGAAGAAAGATCGATTCGTTAATATATATACAAATCAATTAAAACATGTGATGATCACCAGATGCCTTATATAAATATACCTCGCCGGTCTTTGTTATTTGAAGAACAACATTTTCTTTGTCGTCATTGTTCTGGACTTCATCTATTCATTCATCTTCATCAAATATCATATCCTCACCGGTATTGTTCAGATATTGAGAGCCGTGATCTTCTTCAGTCTCATCTGGGCTCGGAGAGCGTATAATGTCGAACATAGTCTCTTCTCCTTCTCTGCCGGTATTGTCCATAGCTTTTATTTAACTAATCCAGAAGAAAGATAAAACAATTTAGTATTCAAATTAGAATGCATGCATGCAATCAATAAGGAAAAACTGAATCATAATAGATAATATATATACATCTCAAATAATCCAGATAATATGCATCATCGAATATAATCTCGAATACATCATCTCGAATATTATCGAATAATATAATCTCGAATACATCGTCTTGAATATTATCGAATATAATCTCGAATACATCTCGAGTATTATCACTAATACATCTCGAATATGATCATATATATAACATCACTAGCTAACATCACTCGCGGTGGACACCCAAAGAGAAGGAATGATCACGGGATCATAGCTCGGGTGAGATCCCTGAAGAACCTGCCAGGTATTGGAGAACCTAACGTCCAACGCAACCATGTACCGACGGACGTGCTCGTCTTCCTCCCTGACACGGTGACGTACCACCTTCGCGGGGGACACCAGCCTCCGCACTAAATGTGGCCCACGCGCCCGCCACCAAAGAAGCTCCAGGACGACGACGGGACCCGGGTTCCTCACCAAGATGCGCGCCCCTGAAGGTAGCACTTCCCAGTGCCAGCCCGGCGGAGCCCAGTCCCGGACATGGCGTCTCTGAAGCAGGACATCGTCGTGAACGAGTCGACGACGAGGATGCGGGCCGGGCATCGTTGATGTCGAGAACAAATTCTATGCGAATTTAACATTTTTTAAATGCTTGATTGTGATTTTTGTAATTCTTTCACTTGATTTTGCAAATACATAACAAGCTTTTGCAAATACAACATTAAAAAATGTAACTTTTTTCTATGCAAATTTTTTCTATGCTTGGTCAAAATTCCTCAAATGTTTTCTATACATTGTATACATACATATACTAATTGCTATACATTGGATCAAATGTCAAAATTCCTCAACTTTTTTCTATACATTGTATTCGTACATATAAATATACTAATTTCTATACATATTGGATCAAAATGTCAAAATTCCTCAAATGTCAAAATTCATCAAAATTTCTATACATACATTATATACTAATTAATTCCTCAAATGTCAAAATTCCTCATCTTTTTTCTATACATCTAATCATCTAGTGAAAAAAAATGTCAAAATTCTTCTGAAAAATGTCAAAATTGCTATACATATATACTAAAACATACAAAAATACAGATAAATCATCTAACTTAAGAAAATGTGTGTGAGTGTGTGTGTGTGTGTGTGTGTGTGTGTGTGTGTTCATGCATGTGTGTGTGTGTGTGTGTGGGCTCGGGGAGGGGCAGCCATGGCGGCAGGGGACGAGGGAGAGGGGGGAGAGCTCACAGCGGGGCGACGGCGACAGCGAGGCGAGACGAGTCGGGGGCGGCGCGGCGAGGAGCTCGGGGAGAAGCGGGCGCGGGCGGCGTCGCGGGCAGCGTCGGGGCTCGGGGAGGAGGGCGCGTCCGGCGTCGGGAATCGGCGCGAGGAGGCGCGGGCGGCCGGCGTCGGAGGCGGCGACGAGCTCCGGCGTCGGGGGAGGCGAGATGGCGCCGGGGCAGACGCGTACGGCGGCAGCCTGGCGGCCCGGCGATCTCCTCTGTAGTGATCGAAGAAGCAGAGAAACTGAAAAAATTTCAAGTGTTGTATATATATGCGCAGGCCTTTAGTCCCGGTTGGAGCCACCAACCGAGACTAAAGGTGAATTTCACCAGCCGAAGCGGCGGGAAGCGCAGCCCTTTAGTCCCGGTTGGTGGCTCCAACCGCGACTAAAGGGGGGGGGGGTCTTTAGTCGCGGTTGGAGCCACCAACCGCGACTAAAGACCTGTTCCTGGCACGGCGCACTGCGGTGGATGTTTAGTCCCACCTTGCCCAGCGAAGGGTGTCCGCACTGGTTTATAAGCCCCGGTGCGGTAGCTCTTTCGAGCTCCTCTCTAAGCAGGCCTTTGTGGGCCTATTAAACCTGTGCTGCCCTGTTGGGCCTGCTGGGCCTGCATCCTGGCCCAACTAGAGGTTGCGTTTCTAGTCGTATGCAGGCCGTGGCGGCCCAGTAGGCGGGCTTTTTTTAATTTATTTATTTTTTTGTTTTTTTTTGTTTTTTGTTTTATTTATTTTCTTTTGTTTCTGAGTTGTTTTTTACTTTATTTAGAGTTTCTCTGTGAATCTTTTTGCTTTAGGTAAAAAAAAAATAAACTTTCTGTCAGTGCCAGCAGTTTTCAAATTTGAATAGTTTAAATTTGAATTATTTGAAATTTGTGTGAATCATTAGTTTGTGCATAACTTTAGTTTAAAAATAGATTTTTCAGTGATTCTTTTTTCTGCTGTTTAATATTAGCGTGTTTTATCATTATATTCAATTTTGTAATTCTTAGGTTATTTTAAAAATGAAATGCCTTTGTAAGAGATGAGTTTTCGTCCGAAACCATGATACTTCGAAAAAGATTGTCCATTTTGTGCACGAAGTGCATCCAGTTTTTGTCGTAACCCTCTCAACTTTTTAGCACATGCTCTGTGGGTGAAATGATGATACCATGCCAACATTCAACCTTTTCAGAGTTCATTTTGTAGTGATTTTCAATTTCAGGGTCGTTTAGCTAAAAAATTAGTAAATGCATGAAAAAATAGCAAATGAAGTCAGAAAGGGTTGAAAATTGATGACGTGACTTTGAATGGTGCATACTGAACGCACAAAAAGTCTGGAGTTGAAATAAGTTTAAAAAAATGAAATGCCTTTGGAACAGATGCGTTTTCGTCCGAAACCCTGATACTTCGAAAGAAATTGTCCATTTTGTACACGAACTGCATCCAGTTTTTGCCGTAACCCTCTCAACTTCTTAGCACATGCTATGTGGGTGAAATGATGATACCATGCCAACTTTCAACCTTTTTAGAGTTCATTTTGTAGTGCTTTTCAATTTCAGGGTCATTTAGCTCAAAAAAAGCAGTAAATGCATGAAAAATAGTAAATGAAGTCAAAAAGTGTTGAAAATTGATGACGTGGCTTTGAATGGTGCATACTGAACGCACAAAAAGTCTGGAGTTGAAATAAGTTTTAAAAAATGAAATGCCTTTGTAACAGATGAGTTTTCGTCCGAAACCCTGATACTTCGAAAGAAATTGTCCATTTTGTACACGAAGCGCATCCAGTTTTTGCCGTAACCCTCTCAACTTCTTAGCACATGCTATGTTTGTGAAATGATAATACCATGCCAACTTTCAACCTTTTCAGAGTTCATTTTGTAGTGCTTTTCAATTTCAGGGTCATTTAGCTCAAAAAAAGCAGTAAATGCATGAAAAATAGCAAATGAAGTCAGAAAGTGTTGAAAATTGATGATGTGGCTTTGAATGGTGCATACTGAACGCACAAAAAGTCTAGAGTTGAAGTAAGTTTTAAAAAATGAAATGCCTTTGTAACAGATGAGTTTTCGTTCGAAACCCTGATACTTCGAAAGAGATTGTCCATTTTGTACATGAAGTGCATCCAGTTTTTGCCGTAACCATCTCAACTTTTTAGCACATGCTATATGGGTGAAATGATGATACCATGCCAATTTTCAATCTTTTCAGAGTTCATTTTGTAGTGCTTTTCAATTTCAGGGTCATTTAGCTCAAAAAAAATCAGTAAATGCATGAAAAATAGCAAATGGAGTCAGAAAGGGTTGAAAATTGATGACATGGCTTTGAATGGTGTATACTGAACGCACAAAAAGTCTGGAGTTGAAATAAATTAAAAAAATGAAATGCCTTTGTAACAGATGAGTTTTCGTCCGAAACCCTGATACTTCAAAAGAGATTGTCCATTTTGTACACGAAGTGCATCCAGTTTTTGCCGTAACCCTCTCAATTTTTTAGCACATGCTATGTGGGTGAAATGATGATACCATGCCAATTTTCAACCTTTTCAGAGTTCATTTTGTAGTGCTTTTCAATTTCAGGGTCATTTAGCTCAAAAAAAATCAGTAAATGCATGAAAAATAGCAAATGAAGTCAGAAATAATTTGTCTCTACACAATATTTCTTCGCGTTTCAAATGCCAATACACATAGGTACCCTAACTATTACAAAGATTCCCTCCGGTTTGTCCGAAGTGGGACTTTCTAGATATATAAGTCCGAAAACTCACTAGAGAAGAAAGTGATGATAGTGTAGCCCGGTCACATCCCAGAGTGGGATCTTTGGGTATAAAACTTTTTCTTCGCGTGTGTCCATTTGCGCCGTAACCATGGACAATCTTCATCATTTAACTGGATGCTTGGGTCAATATTCACCGTGAAGGGAGCAATTTCATGAAACTTTTCATAATCTTCTGACATGTCTATCTTATCCTCCACTTCCACGATATTTCTTTTCCCTGAAAGAACTATGTGGCGCTTTGGCTCATCGTATGATGTATTCGCTTCCTTATCTTTTCTTTTTCTCGGCTTGGTAGACATGTCCTTCACATACAAAATCTGCGCCACATCATTGGCTAGGACGAATGGTTCATCTGCGTACGCAAGATTGTTGAGATCCACTGTTGTCATTCCGTACTGCGGGTCTTCCTTTACCCCGCCTCCTGTTAGATTGACCCATTTGCACCGAAACAAAGGGAACTTCAAACCACATCCATGGTCAAGTTCCCATATCTCCTCTATGTAACCATAATATGTGTCCTTTGGCCTATTGGTGTTTGCTGCATCAAAGCGGACACCACTGTTTTGGTTGGTGCTCTTTTTATCTTGGGCGATCGTGTAAAATGTATTCCCATTTATCTCGTACCCTTTGAAAGTCAATATATTCGAAGATGGTAACTGAGACAGCAAGTACAGACCATCTTCAACAGCGTCGTCATGCATGAGACGTGTCTGCAACCAACCGGCAAAAGTCCCCGTTTGTTCATGTGTAATCCAGTCGTCAGACTGCTCCGGGTGTTTGGAGCGTAGAATATTCTTGTGTTCCTCGATATACGGAGCCACCAAGATGGAATTTTGTAGAACTGTGTAGTGTGCTTGCGCCCAAGAATGCCCGTCCATACATATTATTGCTTTCGGTCCTAGCGTGCCTTTTCGACCTAGTCTGCCCTCATGCCGCGATTCAGGAACACCAATCGGCTTCAGGTCAGGATTAAAGTCAACACAAAACTCAATGACCTCCTCATTTTCATGGCCCTTGGAGATGCTTCCTTCTGGCCTAGCACGGTTATGAACATATTTCTTTAAGACTCCCATGAACTTCTCAAAGGGGAACATATTGTGTAGAAATACAGGACCCAGAATGGCAATCTCTTCGACTAGGTGAACTAGGACGTGCGTCATGATATTGAAGAAGGATGGTGGGAACACCAACTCGAAACTGACAAGACATTGCACCAAATCATTCTCTAACCTTGGTATGATTTCTGAATCGATTACCTTCTGAGAGATTGCATTGAGGAATGCACATAGCTTCACAATGGCTAATCAAACGTTTTCCGGTAGAAGCCCCCTCAATGCAACCGGAAGCAGTTGCGTCATAATCACGTGGCAGTCATGAGACTTTAGGTTCTAGAACTTTTTCTGTGCCATATTTATTATTCCATTTATATTCGACGAGAAGTCAGACGGGACCTTCATACCGAGCAGGCATTCAAAGAAGATTTCCTTCTCTTCTTTGGTAAGAGCGTAGCTGGCACGACCCTGATGTATGCCGTCTTTTCCGTGCATACATTGCTGGTCCTCCCGTGCCTCCGGTGTATCTTTTGTCTTCCCATACACGCCCAAGAAGCCTAGCAGGTTCACACAAAGATTTTTCGTCACGTGCATCACGTCGATTGCAGAGCGGACCTCTAGGTCTTTCCAATAGGGTAGGTCCCAAAATATAGATTTCTTCTTCCACATGGGTGCGCGTCCGTCAGCGTCATTCGGAACAGATTGTCCGCCAAGACCCTTTCCAAAGATTACTTTTAAATCCTTGACCATATCAAGTACATCATCACCAGTACGGTGGCGAGGCTTCTTCCGGTGATCTGCCTCACCTTTGAAATGCTTGCCTTTCTTTCTTACCGTAAGCCTGCTTGGAAGAAATCGGCGATGTCCCAGGTACACATTCTTCTTACATTTATCCAAATATATACTATCGGTATCATCTAAATAGTGCGTGCATGCACGGTATCCCTTGTTTGTCTGTCCTGAAAGGTTACTGAGAGCAGACCAATCATTGATGGTCACAAACAGCAACGCATGTAGGTCAAATTCCTCATGTGTGTGCTCATCCCACGCACGTACACCTTTTTCATTCCACAGCTATAAGAGTTCTTTAACTAATGGCCTTAGGTACACATCAATGTCGTTGCCGGGTTGCTTAGGGCCTTGGATGAGCACTGTCATCATAATGAACTTCCGCTTCATGCACAACCAAGGAGGAAGGTTATACATACATAAAGTCATAGGCCAGGTGCTATGATTGCTGCTCTGCTCCCCAAAAGGATTAATGCCATCTGTACTTAGACCAAACCATACGTTCCTTGCGTCAACTGCAAAGTCCCCCCACTTTCTCTTGATTTTTCTCCACTGCGGCCCATCAGCGGGTACTCTCAACTTCCCATTTTTCTTACGGTCTTCTCTGTGCCATCGCATCAACTTGGCATGCTCTTTGTTTTGGAACAAACGTTTCAACCGTGGTATTATAGGAGTATACCACATCACCTTAGCAGGAATCTTCTTCCTGGGGCGCTCGCCCTCAACATCACCAGTGTCATCGCGGCTGATCTTATAGCGCAATGCACCGCATACCGGGCATGCATCCAAATCCTCGTACTCACCACGGTAGAGGATGCAGTCATTAGGGCATGCATGTATCTTCTGCACCTCTAATCCTAGAGGGCAGACAGCCTTCTTTGCTTCATACGTAATGTCGGGCAATTCGTTGTCCTTTGGAAGCATCTTCTTTAACATTATCAGCAACTTTTCAAATCCCTTGTCAGATACACCATTCTCTGCCTTCCATTGCAGCAATTCCAGTGTGGTGCCCAGCTTTTTCTTGTCATCTTCGCAATTTGGGTACAATAATTTCTTGTGATCCTCTAACATGCGCCGCAACTTCAGCCTCTCCTTTTCACTTGCGCAATTTCTCATTGCATCGGCAATGGCCCGACCAAGATCATCAGCGGGCTCTTCTGATGCCTCTTCTTCAGCTTCTTCCCACATTGCCAGCTCAGCTTCTTCCCCCATGGTTGTACCATCGTATTTAGGGAACGCATGGCCAGAATAGCTGTCGTCATCCTCTTCTTCTTCATTCTCTTCCATTAGGACCCCTCTTTCTCCGTGCTTGGTCCAACAGTTATAGCCGAACATGAAACCAAACTCAATCAGGTGGACGTGAATGGTTCTTGAGTTAGAGTAATTTCGATCATTTTTACAGTCAGCACATGGACAACACATAAAACCATCCGCCCGCTTGTTTGCCTCAGCCGCAAGCAGAAAAGTATGCACGCCATTAATGAACTGGGGAGAGCATCGGTCATCGTACATCCTTTGCCGGCTCATCTTCACTACACAAATACCGAAAAGACCAAATTAATACAAGTTCATACACACTTATTTTCATAAAACAACATACAAACTCTCTAACTAAAGCATTTAAATGCAACAACAAATGCGATCAAGATCGCAACTAAGGTAACAATTGATCCAACAGCATAATGATACCAAGCCTCACTATCAATGGCATATTTTCTAATCTTTCTAATCTTCAAGCGCATTGCATCCATCTTGACCTTGTGATCATTGACGACATCGGCAACATACAACTCCAGTTTCATCTTCTCTTCTTCAATTCTTTTCAATTTTCCTTTCAAATACTCGTTTTCTTGTTCAACTAAATTTAACCTCTCGACAAGAGGGTCGGTTGGAATTTCCGGTTCACATACCCAATAGATAAAAACATCTATGTCACGTTGGTCGGCATAATTGTCATAAACACGAAATGCAACAAATAGTTATAAAAAAGAATATATACCACATCCGAATAATAGACCGGACGAGGGCCGACAGGGACGGATATCAAAACCACGCCACTATGTATAACAAACAACGTACGAGTAAGAAAATTATACAAGTAACTATCTAAATCACATAAACATGATTATCTTTTTATAAAAAGGATAAGAACAAGAGGCTCATCAAGGTGGTGCCGGCGACGGGACGGTGCGGGCAATCGGCGGTGCTTACGACGGGGACGGGAAGGCACTAAGTAAACCACACCTACATATGCAAACTAAGAAGTTAATTTGAGCTCAAATTGCATATAAATCAAATAAACTACCACATATAAATACTCCCAAACTAAAACCCACAAATCACTATACTTATAGAGCATTGCAAGAGCTAATCTAGCAATGAGAGATGAAAGGACAAAGTTGCTAACCTTTGTGAACACTTGGATGGACAAATTTTGGCAAAAATGGAGGATGAGCTCGAGAGGAGAGGAAGAAAGCAGAGAGGAGAGGAAAGGGGAAGAACAGAGAGCTCGCGGGCTGGACGAAGGGTTTATATAGGAGCATCTTTAGTCCCGGTTCGTGACACAAACCGGGACTACAGGTTAGCCTCTAGTCCCGGTTTGTGTCACGAACCGGGACTAAAGGTGCTAGTGGGGCCCCAGCCTGACACCAGCCTGTCACCACCCCTTTAGTCCCAGTTCGTGTCACAAACCGGTACTAGAGGTTCAACACAAACCGGGACTAATGATTCCCGCCCCCCTAGCCGTTGGAACCGGCACTAATGGTCACATTAGTACCGATCCGTTTACAAACCGGGACTAATGTGGCTCACGTAAAGTAGTTTTTCTACTAGTGCTTCAAAAACTCTATCTAAAGCCACATACATATTCCACACACACAAAAAAACCCACATACATACACAATGCCTAAATTTTTTCTCTCTAAACCATTAGTACACAATACAAAATAAATTAGCACATCAACTATATATTTCTTCTCAACCAAACATTGCCCAATCAATCTCTTCAAACTAATTAGGAAAAGCTAATCTTAGGGTTCCACCAACTACCAAAATATGCAACCAAAATAGCAAGTTTTGACCCCAAAAAAATGAGGCATAGAGGGAGAATGCCTCAAGCAACTTCGGGAGGCTGAGATCCATAGTTTTTGGCGGTTAGACGAGTGGATGGGAGGGAGGGTGGAGAAGGAGAGAGGGGCGACCCTCTGTTCGTCCTGGTGGCTGGGAGGAAAAATACGTCAAGGCTGCGAGTGGGATGAGTCCCACACGTGGCCCCGCAGTCACTTAAGTGTTTTGGTAACAAAAGCCCAAGCCAATGGCATTGCTGGCCATGCCGGCGAGTTCAACGTTTCTGCCTGCCATGTAGACTCCCAACGCCAGATCGGCCAGGACATGGGTCGGGCCAGAAACGCCGGCAAGTTTGGCGTTTCCACTATAGGCAGCAACGCCGGAAGCTGAAAATTTCATCCAAGCTTATTTTGTGCAAAACTTTTCAGACAAGGTCAGAACAATGATTTTGGCCTCGGTGAGATACTTGCATCTATTGCAGAAGGCCCATGTTCGAATCTCGGCAGGGTTCCTTTTGTGACAAAATTTCGTACCACGGGAATAGAATGAAATAAAAAGCAAAGTAATGCAGCATGGGCCATCAAACCGTAGACGTAAAGAAGGCGAGTCGCCTGTTTTTATATATAAGAAAAGTTTCAAATACCGAGAACTTCAGAATGTAACACAAATATTTCATTCACCTTCGTAATTTCGGAAATTTCGTCCATTTTTTCCCCTTGCAGTAGTGCTGGGTTTCTTTTAAAAAACGTAGAGCAAGAGCTAGGCCGCATTTCGGTTTGAGCTACCTAGTGCAGGCCCCGATTGATCACTCTCTGATACGACCTAGATGTATTTTTTATTTCGGTATCGATAACTCCCGAACGTGCCCTATTTTTGCTCCTCGTCCCGAACGCTTTTTTTACCATTGGATGATTCGCACAAATCACAAAGCAGAGAAAGAGGACACGTCAGACTCAGAATCGTTCGGTAGTACTCTGTTCGTCCCGAACGACCCCCGTCCCACACTCTCTCTCCAACCCCGCCGCCCACACACACCAATCACATACCTGGCCGCCCACTCACAGCACGAGCGGGCGCATCGCGCCGCCGCGCCGTTCGGTCGCGCGTTCCGGCCGGCCGCCGCGCCTCTGCAGGTCCCGCGGCGGCCTCGGGGAGGAGCATGGCAAGTTCCAGCGGCGTCTACGCGATGAGGAGGTGCGGCCACCACCTATCCACCTCGTGCGCCGCCGATGCCGTCGAAGTTGGCGTTTGGTGCGGGCAGAGAGGAGCAGCGAGAGGGAGATGGGGGAGAGGCAGTCGGCGACGCAGGGGGAGGGCGGATCCGGCGACGCACGCGCACCACCCTGATGCGCCGTCGGCCTCCATGCGGGCTCCAGCCGCCCCGTTCCCGCGACGGCCAGGAGCTTCGAGCTCCTCAAAGCTGCGGCCATGGCGTGGCGGCTACCACGCCGCCAGGGAGGAGATGCAAGCCACCACGTTTCCGCAAGGAGGAGGTGCTGGTCACCGCGCCGCCGGCGAGTAGAAGGGGTAGGCACCGCGCCCGTTCTAGAGACGTGGAGTCTGTTCTACAGGCTCTACATCTCGCCGCGTTTTCTACAAATTGTGCATCTCGTGTCTGAGGTATGAATCGTGCCCACGCCTCTCCCATTCCAGTTCTTCTACTAACTAATGTGAGTTCTCCCTAGACGTGTTGCCGTCCTGCTGATTGCTGGATTTTTAGAAGATAATCAACAGGGGGTGTTGCTTAGTGTAGTACTTTGGGGACTGGAACCTATGTATTAGCTGCAGGAGATGAATCCTCTAGAATTTGTCTCCTGCTAATCGGCACAAATGTGGGTAGATGTTGCCATGGCACATTTTGCTGCAACATTTTGTTGTAGGCTACCATTTTTTGTGGTTTTGTTCGGGAGCACATGGCAAGTTACAGATTAAAATGTCCCCCCTCCCCTAAAAATGATGGCAAATTTGTGTCCAGTGATGGCAAGTTGATATGCACCCCCACTGCAAATTTGTCATGTTTTGTGCTTCGCAAACATCAATATTGCCATGGCAAAAATACTTGTATTTGGCATGGAAAATTTTAGATTAAGTTGCCATGGCAAATTTTTACTCCATTTTTGCCATGGCAAATTTAACTCGATTTTTTGCCATGGAAAAAATACTTTTATTTCACATGGCAAATTTTGGATTAAGTCGCCGTGGCAAATTTTCTTCTAAGTTGCCATGGCAAATTTATTGTAAAGAGCATGGCCAATTTTAATTTAAATATCATGAAAAATTTACATTTTTAGAACATGGCAACTTTTACTATGTATAATTGTGTAGCCATGATATTTTTGAAGTTATTTCCATGGCAAAGTACTACATTTTTGCCATGGCAAATTTAACTCCATGTTATGCCATGGCAAACTTCTTTAATTAACATGTTCAAAAACATGCAAACTTGCCATGGAAAAGTTATAGATGTTCAAAAACATGGCAAACTTTTCCATGGTAACTTAAGATGTTCAAAAACATGGCAAACTTTGTAGATGTTCAAAAATATGGCAAATTTGCCATGGCATTCTAAAATGTTCAAAAACACGGCAAACTTTAATATGTGCAAAAACATGGAAACTTCTTTTAATTAAGTTTGTTCAAAAACATGGCAAACTTCTTTTAATTAACATGTTCACAAACATGCAAACTTGCCATGGCAACTAAAGATGTTCAAAAACATGGCAAATTGCAATGGCAATTTACGATGTCAAAAACATTTGCGAACTTGCCATGGCAAACTTCTTTTAATTAACATGTTCACAAACATGCAAACTTGCCATGGCAACTAAAGATGTTCAATAACATGGCAAATTGCAATGGCAATTTAAGATGTCAAAAACATTTGCGAACTTGCCATGGCAAACTTAAGATGTGCAAAAACATGGCAAACTTCTTTTTTAATTAAGTTCGTACAAATACATGGCAAACATGCAAACTTCTTTAACTAAGATATTCAAAAAACATGGCAAACTTGCTATGGCAACTAAAGATGTTAAAAAACATGGCAAGCTAAGATGTTCAAACCCATGGCAAACTTGCCATGGCAACTAAAACCAGTATTTGTTTATAGATGTGATTTTTTCCATGGCAACTAAATGCATTTTTTGCCATGGTTCGTTGTGTCTTTTTGCCATGTCCATCCGAAGAATGTTTGTCATGGCCATTTACAAATTAGTTTGAGAACACGGCAAGTTTGTTCTTTCAAATTTGTTTTTGCCATGGCAAAAAGTTTTGATCCTTTGAAATTTGTTTTGCCATGGGGATTACATGAACGATATCATTACAACTTAAGATGTTTTCTTTATTTTTTTCTGAAAATTTTCTGTGTCTAGAGAGAACCTTTTTCACCATATCACTTCATGGCAACTTTTTTGTTTTATTTTTTTTTGTAAATTTCGTAGTGATGGCAACTTGTCGTACTGTAGAGATGCAGATTGCCATGAACTTCTTCCTTTTTTTGTGCCATTTTTGAAAACATAAACTTGAACATGGCAATTTTTTTCATAGAATGGCAGTAGTCAATGACAATTTTGTAGTGCAAAAGACCAGTGTTTATTAGTCACAGAAAAACTGGGCTTTTTACTAGTCATAACTTTACATGGGCTTTATTTTTCGTTTTTCTTTTCACAGGAAAAAGGCCTGTAGGCCCACTTTCTCTACTGGATCGTGTGTTTTGTGTAACGACAAGTTTGATCGTTACGGAAGGTGAGGCGTTCGGGCTGGAGGTTCTTTTCCACCGAACGAATTCGTTCGATCCTTCTCCACTCCAGCACGAACGAGTCGTTCGGTCTGGGAGTCTCTCAGACCAAACGTCAGCGCGATATCGGGGTCCTTTTATTTTTGGTGTTCTTTGTACTACCTCGACGGTAGATGAATAGATTGAAAATTTTGGTCGAAAAAAAAAAGCTAGCGCAGGCCCCGATCGATCACTCTCCGATACGGCCGGGCGGCCAGTATCACTCGGACTCGTCGACCCACCACCCACCGTGCGTGCACCGGGCTCGGAGTCACGACAGGCCACCGTTAGCCTGTTATATATAGTATAAGTACGTAGCTAGGATCGATCATACTAAACAACTTTCAAACACGACAGGCGAAGAGCCTCCTACTCGATCGATAGGAAGGCCTTCCAAAACCGCGTGTGAAAATTCCCAAAAGAAGCAGCGTAGGATCGATCGAGCATGAACCGTTTGTGGTGCTCGCTCTCCCCGATGCTCCGCCGCTGCAGAGTTCCGGCCGCCCCGCAGCGCCTGCTTGACTGGTGGTGTTCTTCTGCCTCCCGCGTCACGCCTGCTCTACTCCGTCGTCCACCGTCGACTGTGCTTCTTCGGCAGTTCCGTTGGTACCACGACCCTCGGAAGGCCATGACGGCGACGGCGATCGGCTTGAGCGCCGCGGTCATGGCCGCCTGCCAGGTCGTGCCCGGCACCAACCGCTCCCACCTGGTCGTCCTCTCCGCCCAGAAGGAGCGCGACCTTGGCGAGTCTCATTTCGCCGAGTTGAAGTACATCTACCGGCATAGGACGGTCGACCCACTCCATCCGGATAGCATCCGCCTCCGTCTCATCGCCGACAGAATCATCCACGCGGCCAACCACGGCCTCGGCATCTACGACAGCCGTGACGCCCCCTTGCTCAGCGTCACCCGGAAAGGGAAGAAGAAGCCGTGGGCACGGCAGCCGCACACCAGGCACTTCCATGGGCTCGACACATGGGAGCTGGTCCTTGTCAGTGATGGCAGGCCCAGAGCCACGTCCTCGCCCGGTGGCAGGATTTTAGTCTCCACCGGTCTGCTCGACTGGCTTAAGACCGACGGCGAGATCGCCTTCTGTATTGCACACGAGGTGAGGTTCCTACCGAACCGCAGGGTTTCATGTTCAGGTCCATTTGGATTATTCAATCTGACGACGTGCGTTGTTGTCGGTTATTTTCCCTAGGTTGGGCACCACATTGCAAGGCACACAGCGGATATCACGAGTAGGTTGTTGCTACCGAAATTCCTACGCCCAACCTTCTTACGACGGTACATATTACTATATAATAACCTTCTTCCCTTTCGAAATAATTAATAATTTATTTAGATATAGACTTATTTAGCTTTGGAGCGTGTTATGTTACGAGAACATACTATGTTACCACAAACACCTCTCTCCTCATTAACTACTTGCCACATAAGCAAACTTGTCTAGAAATGTGTTATGTTACTTGCTATGTTACTCCCTCTATGACCAGCTTAACCGACCATCACCCGATTGAACTTGGTGAGTTCAGTCAAATTCCAGTCACTATGTAACTAGCTTTTTTTTAGGAACTATCTAACTAGCTAGTATGGTAATGTTCAATGTGTCCCCCTCGTGGAAACCCTTTTCCAGACTTAGATTGCTTACTTTGTTTAGTATGAAACCCATGCAAGTATTTCATGTTAATTTGAAGCTCTCCTGATAATGTTGCCTATGTATGTAAATAGGGATGAGATAGAGGCAGATCGCATTGGAATCTTGCTGCTCGCTTCTGCTGGTTTTCATCCAGACCATGCCCTTGCATTCGCTAAGAAGGCAGCTACAGTTGTACCAAAGTATTCTGTACTGAAACAGATGCTAGAAATTACTCATCCCCACCCTGAGGACAGACTGGCGCGTTTATCAGAGACTAAGACCATGGAGGAAGCGCTTGAACTGTACAGAGAAGCTACTGCCAGGGATAAAGTAACTGAAAAATATTTCGGTAACCCAACCATGTAAGATATACCTTTTTGGGTGAATTCCACGCAAAGTTACGCAAATGGTATTTTAAATTTTTTGTAAAGGTGCGTTTGTAAAAACATCTGATACTTAATATATGGCCTTAGATCTCTCCGCAAGAAAATTGGTATTTCAATTTATGAAAATACCTTCCAGTGAAGATTAACTCTCCTAGTAATGAAGATTAAACTAATACCCCAAAAACCCCTGGTTACTAGACTGGAGGCTTAACTTGAGGATTGTAGAGAATGTTTGCAACTCGCGCTGCACCGGACACAACTTCCTATTATTGTCAAGATGGACTGCTCTGAGGCGGTATTTATGATCAATTTAAAGGTTGGAGACCAATCCATGTATATGTATGTGGTTAGATAGTTAGGAGTACAGTGGTATTCCCAGCCCATCGGAATTCAAGTCCTAGACTTGACACTGGTGCTCGCAGTTTTCTGGATCTATTTCAAGCCTTCCGGCGATGTGCGTTCAGAGGGAGAAGACGTTTTCGTCAACTACAAATGTGTTTGTGACGACTTTATTAATCTCAAGATGATGTGCCGGCTTAATTTCTCGAGGGTGCTCATAGGATACGGTGTGCATGTTTGCGTTCATAAATGTGAGTATATGTACATATATAAGCGTCTGTGTCTGCGTCTGTATTATATTAAAAAGGAGATGTTGATGTCCGAAGATAGGAATATCTTTTTGGGGTTTTATTTTTATTTATTTGCAGCTCAAATCTGTTAATCAGATGCTGATACGTGTTATTTGTGGGGAATATATCGGGGTACGTTCATCCGGTGTGTCCGGTGATTATTGACAGGATGGTCTGATTTTACTGTTGACTGGATTGTTGATCGGTTGGTTCATTTTGGATATGCACGTTCTCATCTCTTGAGTACACCGTCCTAGATGCAACTGCTTGGCGAAAAGTTGCGATCGGCCAGGCGCCCGGCTGTGACGACGAGCTCTCGCGAGGTGAAAAGCTGCAACCGGCGAGGCGCATAGCTGCATGCAACAACGAGCTCCGGCCAGGCGAAAAGTTGCGACCGGCCAGGCGCGCGGCTGTGACAAAAGGCTCTGGCGAGGTGAAAAGCTGCGACCGCCCGCATAGCTGCAACGACGAGCTCTGACGAGGCGAAAAGCTGCGACCGGCTGGGCGCACGGCAGCGACGACAAGCTCCGGCGAGGTGAAAAGCTGCGAGCGACGGGCCGCACAGCCTCGACGTCGATCTCCGGCGATGCGAGAAGCTGCGACAACGGTGCGAGGGGCTGTGACGACGGCGAGCGGCCATGATATTAGGCCAAACCTACCGTAATGAGTCACAGGTGAGATTAGGCCAAATAGAGTCTGAGATGCTCCTTCGATGTTTCTAAATGCGCTCAGCATAATCTTCTATTTCTTTCTTTCCGATGACAACAGACCGTTGGTATACAACAACAGCAGATATGGATGCCACATGGCATTATAGAGGGCATCAAGTTTCTATTCTTTCATC
Organism: Thinopyrum elongatum; assembly: GCA_011799875.1. NCBI lineage: Eukaryota > Viridiplantae > Streptophyta > Magnoliopsida > Poales > Poaceae > Thinopyrum > Thinopyrum elongatum. The sequence continues at coordinate 39,671,983 of CM022301.1, forward strand.
TCTCTCTCTCTCTATATATATATATACTAATAAAGAAATGTGCGTTTCTTCAAGTTTTTCATCGGCTCATTATTGAAAAGATTTTTTTCTATTCAAGGCGGTACTAAATTTGTGTCTGTTCGTCTTTTTTTTTTTTGAGAAATGTCTGCTCGTCTATTAGAAAAGAAAAAACGCCAGCATTCCGTACATGGATCGTCCGCAGTGTGGCCTAGCAAAGCCCATTTATTATCATGCCCATGCAGGTGCAAAAATCCTATTTATCACATGCAGCGTCAAATAGTTGCAGCTTCGCACAAGGCATCCAAGCTGGGCTGAACCGTTTTTGTGTGTTCTGTTTCTATTTTTTCTTTTCTGTTTCTTTCCTGTTTCTCTTGTCTTTTTTTCCTTTCAAATTTATTTTTCTTTTTTCCTTTTTTGCATATTTTTTTAAGTTCATATTTTCATAAACATTCGAATTTTTTAAAATGTGCAGAATTGCAAAAAATATCCTGTTTTAAAAAAAAAATCCATTATTTTAAATCTTTGTTCTCATTCCAAAATTGTTTCAAATTTTAAAAAAAATGTTCCATTTTTCTTTATGTTTTCCAAAGTTGTTTGAGATTTTCCAAAAAATGCATTTTTAAATTATTCCAAATACGAAAAATATTCTTGTTTTAGTGAAATGTTCGCAAATTCAAAATAATTTATGAGTTTAAAGAAACACATTTGCTAAAATTGTTTTGAATGTTAAAATATGTTACCGTTTATAAAAACAATTCACAAATTCAAAAAATCTTCTTGTTTTTATAAAAGGTTCATGTTTTCAAATAAAATTGTGAATTTCGAATGTTTCAAATTTTGTTGTATATTTCGAAAAATGTAAATAATTTCAAACTATTGTTTGGGATTTTCAAAATTATTCATGTTTCCAAGAATATTCGGCAATTCATATTTTTTTTAAAAATAAAAAAAGACAAAAAATGTTTCCATTCTGGCATTGGAATATGCTCTTAATGGTTCAAGCTGGCCATTGGTTAGCAGGTCTCGTTTGTTCGAGTGGCTAGCAGCACGTAGTCGGATCTTTGAGGGCATGATTTTGATCCTTAAACTCATCGTTTTTTGGATTTTTTTCGCGCCTTATAAACACAGGTCGTCTTGGTGCCTACCAGTGTGGTGGCCCATACATGAACTGATGTGCGTCCCATGCGCTATTTTACGCAATTAGCGTCATATAGTAGCCCCACACAGTTGGCCCAAGATAAAGAAAAAAAATGCTCCATCGCACAGGCATTATTGGGCCTCAGCTGCACTCCCCTACTGGGTCGTCCGCATCCGACCCATCGATCCTCGCCGAGGGAGCCAAAAATATTTGCCGGTCGTAAGGAATAGAACTTGCAACGTTGCATCCACATCGTCAGGCGGATGCCAACTGAGCTAGGGCGGCTTTGTTACATAAAAATGGCTGGTCCTCCTATTAAATATACGTATAGGTTTTGTTCCGCCCGCTCATAGTTCCCGAATTTTTCTGTTTGTCCCCCGGGTGGGACAAACTGGGCCTACCCACGCATTTCTTTTTCTGTGAGACAGACGAGCAACAAAAACTTTAAGCCCGAGGGAATTGAACTATGGACCTTCCCTATTGTGTCGATGGACTAAACCAACTCAATTATCTTGCAATTATGATGAGAATATAGTATCACCTTGGAACTTTATAGTAAATCCCCACCAGTTTGTATATGTCTATAGGTTGTCTGGAAAGAAGAAGTGTGTGTCAAAATAAGGAAGTTATCTCGAGAATCATGAGCATAAGGTGGGACTCCATAAATTATTGTCGGTGCTAGCTTCCAAATGCCAATAAAAGAGAATGTGTTGGTTTGGCTCGAATAAAAAAATTATGGGCACGTGAGCGCTAAAATAATCAAAGAGAATAAATCCTAATAAAGAAGGGACATTGATGTCTGATTATGCGCTAAATACGCTAATGAAACGGGATTAATGTGCTGCAATTAGTAATCCATCCGGTTACGCAAACGTAAGAGAGAGTGGTCGAAGCAACCGTTCCCCGAAGGTCGCCGCATAGCTACCAAATGAGGATGCAAACACAACCCCGAGATAGAGGCGGACCCGGAGGAAAAAAAGGCACGAGTTGGATCGTTGCTGCCACGCCGACTAACCCCACCACTATCAAGATCTCGCGGGACAAACATGACCCACGAGAAGACCACAACTCCTTGCTCTATCGCACCGCTGTGGAGATTGTTTTTGGTGGACACATCAATTATATCTCCCATCGCTTCTCCCAAAAAAATATCTCTCCCATTGCAACGCATGGGCATATGTGCTAGTTACACTTATGCATAAATCAGACCACAAGGGGGGTCGTGTCATCTTCGGCGGTGCCAGGCGAGGACTCCAGCAGATCAGGCAGGTCCTCACTGACGGAGAACCTCAGCCACCGCTTCATCTCCATGTACACCGGGGCCGCTTGCAGCGCAAACCCGACGAGCACCGCCAGGTTGCTCACAGCCATCACCTTGAAGGAAGCCAACGCCATCACCACGACGATCAGGATAGTCAGAGGGATGATCATCAGGACGGTGCCAACGGTGCCCAACGGGATCCGTAAAGGTCGGCAGGCGCTAGGGTGGGTCACTGATGACCCACAATTATAGGGGATCAATCGTAGTCCTTTCGATAAGTAAGAGTGTCGGACCCAACGAGGAGCAGAAGGAAATGACAAGTGGTTTTCAGCAAGGTCATTTCTGCAAGCACTGAAATTGTCGGTAACAGATAGTTTGATAGCAAGATAATTTGTAACAAGTGACAAGTAGCAATAGTAAGAATAGGTGCATCAAGGTAGCCCAATCCTTTTTGTAGCAAAGGACAGGCTGGAACGGTCTCTTATAATAAGCAAAGCGTTCTTAAGGGCACACGGGAATTTCATCTAGCCACTTTCATCATGTTTGTTTGATTCGCGTTCACTACTTTGATAATTTGATATGTGGGTGGACCGGTGCTTGGGTGTTGTTCTTACTTGAACAAGCCTCCCACTTATGATTAACCCCCTCGCAAGCATCTGCAACTACGAAAGAAGAATTAAGATAACAATATAACCATAGCATTAATTAAACATATGGATCCAGATCAGTCCCTTACGGAATAGCACATAAACTAGGGTTTAAGCTTCTGTCACTCTAGCAACCCATCATCTAATAACTACTCCACAATGCATTCCCTTAGGCCCAAAGATGGTGAAATGTCATGTAGTCGACGTTCACATAACACCACTAAGGGAATCACAACATACATATCATCAAAATATCGAACGAATATCAAATTCACATGATTACTTGCAACATGACTTCTCCCGTGGCCTCAAGAACAAGGGCAACTATTCACAAATAATATTCATGCTCAAGATCATAGGGATATTAAATAGCATAATGGATCTAAACATATAATCTTCCACCAAATAAACCATCTAGCATCAACTACAAGATGTAATCAACACTACTAGTCACCCACAGGTACCAACCTGAGGTTCCGGTACAAAGATTGAACACAAAAGATGAACTAGGGTTATGAGATAAGATGATGTTGTTGAATATGTTGATGAAGATTGGCCTCCCAAAGATGAGAGGGTTATTGGTGATGACGATGGCTTCGATTTCCTCCTCCGGGAGGGAAGTCCCCCCGACGGAATCACTCTGCCGGAGGGCAAAAGTGCTCCTGCCCAAGTTCCGCCTCGAGACGGCGGCGCTCCGTCCCAAAAGTCCTATCCTTATTTTTTCTAGGTACAACGAGGTGCTATACAAACGGTTTTTAACCCCTTTTCGCGATGGCGTTCTGAACTGTCACCTAGTGAGTGACTGCGATAGGGGGGTCCTTCCCACACGACCCAGAAACCGTCGGGGATAGGGAGCCTTGATGCATACAGTTGTCCCTATATAACCGTTTCTGATATCTCAAATATCCCAAACGCTTCATCCTTGCTACTCGTTTATGCTCGCATTGCCATCGCAGTCGGAGTTTTGTGGTTTTACCTAAAACCAGGCACATTTCAGGCACGTACCAAACTGGCTCTAAGTTTACGATGCCTGGCACATCACAAACAGTTCATGATTGTAAACCGTGTACAATAGGTAGACAATCAAACACATTTAGTTTTCCCGCACCGTTTGTGATAGTGTCTGACATCACACATGCTTTGCAAACGGCAACTGTGTGCATTGTTACACATGTTTCCTCTCCGTGAACCGTGTCGGATTATAATGTATATCGCACACGCTGTGCTTTATAGACCGTGTGCGCCGTAATGACCTGCACACCGTAATTTCACACTAATTTAATTGCTGCTATTTAAAATTGTACCTAATTTGAACTTGAAAGTAGGCTATAGCTTTATTCATATCCATCAGGTTCAAACAACCAATGCATTATTCGATTCACAGGTACTTATGTTTAAGAATTACATAATTACCAAACAAAGAATGATGAACCAGGGTTCTATACTTGTACTATTACAGATGGTAAAGAAAGAGGCGAAACACATTCTGGTTGCTGAACAAGGTGAAGCGGAATGTCCCTATTGTGCTCTCCTGGATGCAGAAGGCACACACGACTCTAGTCCAACCCCTTGTGATGGCCGGCCGTCAATCATGTAGTTTGAGAGGTAATCTTGAGTAAACTGCTTCAGAATCCACTGCGAAGGAAAAAAGATTCAGACATTATCATCTAACACAACTCATTACAGGCAGTAAAAAGAAGGCTACAGAGTTCTTACTTACCATCCTGCAGTTCACTGTTGTCTTGCATAAAGTGTAAACAAATAGTTTGATTGACATATTTTGACCCATTTTAATAACAATCTTTATCAGTTTCCTCACTTGATGCTGGTTCATGAATATCTCATTGCCCCATACGCAGAAAGGGTCGAAGTGTGGATCTTTGGCAATGACATATGTACCTAAAAGCACCAAGTTAATATTAGAAGCTAAACAACAATTACAAAATGATGTAGTACAACACTCACTACTGCAGGATGCTGCTAACGCGACACTACGATCAGAGACCCTTTGACGAAACTGTGTGCGATGCATTAATCGCAAACGGTGATGTAAAAAAACCGTCAAAAAAGATGCAAAACATTTGCGATGGCGGATACATCAAACACGGTTTAGATTTTACTTGCGTGTGCGATGCTAGGCATACGGTTGATCCAGACAAACTGTTTGCGATTAGACAGAACAACAGAAACGGGCAACCATATCAATGTGTGTGCGATATATGGTATACAGTTCGCTCCGATGAACTGTTTGCTATTAGGGAAAGCAACAGAAACGGTCAGCCAGATCAAGGTGTGTGTGATATACGGCATACGGTTCACTCGAATGAACTGTTGTCGATTAGGGAAGAGAACATAAACGGTTCAACTTAACAAGATGTGTGTGATACGCGGCAAACAGGCCCGGAAGTTAATTTGAGAACAAGTACACAGAGGTTAATTTGACATACATGACTTATAAGTTTCACAGAAATCATATCACTTTTTTTGGAAAACATTTAATTGCGTTGAATGTATATAGTGCTCCGTCCTATTAGTTGAATTAACCTTGAGGTCCATGTTTTGGAAACATGTCCTAAAGTAACAGGATAGACCTTGATTCAAGCCAATCAACATGTGTTCAAAAAACAAAAATTATCAAAAAGTAACGAGATAGACCTTCTTCAAGCCAATCAACATGTGTTCAAAAAACAAAAAATGTCAAAAATTACAAAACAAGGACCTCGAGGTTAATTCAACTAATAGGAGGAAGCACTATATACATTTAAGACAATTAAATGTTTAATTCAGCACAGTTAACTTGGGAGTTCTGTTAGATGAGCTATCGGTAGGGAAGCTGGTCCTTGCTGCTGTAGGATCCCTCTTTGCATCCTTTATTGCGCACCCGGATGACCGACTGTTGCCGCCCAATGGTCAATGCCACGCCCCTCGCGAATGTAGAAGCTTCCCTCCATTGGATGAGTGGCAAATGGTTAATCAAGAAGAACTGTTTGCGATGATGCAGAACAACAGAAACGGGCAGCCAGATGAGTGTGTGTGTGTGATATACGGCATACAGTTCACTAGGATGAACTGTGTGTGATTAGGCAACACAATAGAAAAGGTTCAACTTAACAAAATGCGTGTGATATGCCGTAGAGAGCGGCCGTGTGCTACTACCGCCGTCTTGGTCGATTAGTCCCCTTTATATTCTGTGCCATATTTTGACCTTAAATTTAACCAACAAAATGTTGATGCATGTTACAAAAATTATATAATTGGAAACTATGTTCAAATAAGAATCCAACGATATAATCTTTGGCAACATGCATTCGTATTTTATTAGTTAAATCCTACTTAGAAACCAGGATGGGGGTATAGTAGGTAATTAAATCGCAAACGTATTTTTTTATTAACCGTATGTGTACGTGTCCTTTCGTCCTCCTCTCGCACGTCTTGTCACCCCGCTGCCACAGACGGCTTCGAGCGCAAGCTTGAGCAGCGCGCGGGGGCGTTCTTTTGGCCAAACGGTGGTGAGCCCGTTCCCATACAACCGCGCAGGTTCCCGCGCAAGCTTCCAGCACGACTCGGTGAAATCCCTCAAAATCCCAATGCTTACCAGCCTACTATATAAACCCTCACGCCCGGCGAGTCCTGCGCCGCAATTTCCCCTCCCTCCCTGTAGCTTATCTCATCTGCTTCTCCCACAATCGCCAATGGCACCAGTCTGTCGTCATCGCTCAGCCACTTCGCTGTCATCAGAGGACAGCTCCAGCTGGGAGGCTATATCGCGGCGGCGGCGCAGTCCCCGGCGTAGTTTAGTGCGCGTGGCGTCCCTGTTGGGTGTGCGCGGAACACCTACCACACGCTCCGCCGCCGCTGCCCATCGGCAGTTGTTGCCGGCCGCCGTTGCCGCCACACCACCATCGAAAGCCAGGGCCATCGCCTGCTCCGCCGCGGCGGCCCAAAGGCGGGAAGTGGCCGTCGTGGCCGCCACCCCACTGCCGGCCACCGTGGCCATCATCCGCTCCGCCACCGCGGCTCGAAGGCGGGAGGTGGTGGTCGTGGCCGCCACCCCATCGTCGGCCACCGTGGCCGCCAGCCCACCATCGACCGCCGGGATCATCACCCGCTCCTCCACTGCCGCCCGAAGAAGGGAGGCGGAGGTGGAGGCCCGCACGTGCGTCAGCGACCTTGCGCGCTACATCGAGTTCCTGCGGGAGGAGGAGCAGCGCCTCGTCGAGAACGCAAAGAGCCTTACCGCAGCCGTGGCCGCAGCACACGCCGACGCAGAGGCGAGGAATCAGGAGATCTACGAGCAGTCCGACCGCTTCGAGAGGGGTCGTCTGGAGCGGCAGAGGGCGTTCGAGGTGAGTGTCGCTGAAGGTGCAACAGCGGCAGGCACCGTATTGCAGTTGTCCAGCTCGTCGGTAGGCTCCTCCTCCTCTTCCTCTTACTAAGCGCGCTCGGCAGAGGAGAGGCTACCGGAAGTAGTACAAAGCCCCTCCATAGTAGTAGTAGTATTTAGGGGCTATTTTGTTCAGTTCATATGACTATAGATGTGGTGGAACTACAACGTACTTAAAATTAGTTAGTATATATAGTTGAACTACCTATTTCAGTATGTGGTTGGCAACAATTGGGGAAAAGTTTGGTCGGTTCAGCTGTCGAGTTGAAGTGTTTGTATAAATTAAGAACGACTGCTTAATCTATGAATGAAATCTATGCTTAATTACTGAATTTTAGTTCTAAAAATTAGATAGTGCTAGTGATTTTTAGCTGCATATTTTGACAAATCGCAGTGTTACAAGGATTGACAAATGGCAATGTTACTAGATCAACAAATGTCAATCTTTCCAGTTTGACAAATGGCAGTATATCCAATATGACAGATGCAAATCTTATCCAATTGTCTGTACGTGGTTGCACACGGGTCATCCGAAAAAACCGTTTGCATTCAAGGGAGGTACAAATCCTGCTTGCCAGATTTTCTCTTGGCTTAGCGCCGAAGTCTCGCTTTGCATACCTTATTCAATCTGAACTGTTTGCGTTGAAGAGATGCACAAATCCTGCGTGGCGAATTTTCCCTTGGCTTACTGCGGAAGACCATAGCTCTCACTTTGCATACAGGTGTTCTATCTAAAACGTTTGCGATGAAGAGCTGCACAAATCTTGCTCGGCACATTTTCCCTTGGCTTACTGGGGAAGCTGTCGGTTTACATACGTGTGTTCTATCTAAAACGTTTGCTATCAAGAGCTACACAAATCCTGGTCGGCATATTTTCGCTAGGCTTCCTGGGGAAGCTGTCAGTTTGCATACGGGTGTTCTAACTAAAATGTTTGTGATGAGTGTTTTATATTTAAAAACCGTATTAAACTGCGGCTTGGGCGCCATTAATGGAGAGGATGCGAGCAAGGCGGGCGGCCATGGAAGTCAAAGGGCTCGCGTCCCAGTGAGCCTGCGCGGCATACAGCTCGCACGCTTCCCGATGAGCCTATGCATTGGAGTACAGCTCGCACGCCTCCCGTTTAGCCAAGCACATGTCCGCACGGCACCTCCTAGCCATTAAAAGAGTAAGGCATGGCGTCACGTGAATGGTTAACAGAACACACACGATTTAAATTATACAAAACGTTTGAGATGTTACAGTGGCAGCTATTTGTTTCAAAATGCCTTTGTTGGATGTTATTCGAGTGCGCCTTCTCTCAAAATGGACACGAAAAATACCACAACATGTCGGGTGCCATTCCATGATAGCATGCCAAGTTTCATGAATTTCAGACGAGTTTTGGATTTACTAGAATTTAAAAACAAAGTATCTCAACGTTTTCCCAGCAATCAACAGTGCCCTAGTGTTTGAAATTCATTCTCATTTCTTGCATGGGACCTAAGCATGCACCCAAGGACACATATTTGATTTTTCAACCAATTTATATGCACTGGAGCATGTGCATGTAGTTCAAATTTGAATTATGCACATAAAATGCCTAGAAAACCCAGTTAATGTATAAAAATGTCCAAACGAACCCCGAAAAATTCCAAAATTTAACACAACACTCCTGTTATTCTATGTTGACACTAAAAATTTTTGAAATCAATAAGAGGCAATGGATATCATTTCGTCCCCAAAGGTGGCACGTTCCCTACCGAAACCATCAGGCTTGTTGTGAGAAGCTCTGGTTTGTGAGAAGCTTATACCCAAACCTGCCCCAAATGGGACAAAAATTTACCACGGCATGTTGATGCCGCTCCATGATAGCATGCCAAATTTCATGAATTTCAGACGAGTTTTGGATTTACTGGAATTTAAAAACCAGGTATCTCAATGTTTGCGGCCAAGTGACGGTGGCAGCGTGTTTGACATTCATTCCCATTTCTTGCATGGGACCTAAGCATGCAACCAAGGACACATATTTGAATTTTCAACCAATTTATATGCATTAGAACATGTGCTTGTAGTTCAAATTTGAATTATGCACATAAATGCATTAAAAACTCAATTAATGTATAAAAATGTCCAAAAGAACCCCGAAATTTTTCAAAATTTAACAGAACACTCCTGTTGTTCTATGTTGACACTAGAGAAAAAATTGAAATCAAGAAGAGGCAATGGATATCGTTTCGTCCAGAAAGGTGAAAAGTTTCCTACCGTAACCATGAGGCTTGTTGCAAGAAGCTCTGGTTTGTGATAAGCTTATACCCCAACCTGCCCCAAATGGGACAATATTTTTACCACGACATGTTGATGCCGTTCCATGCTAGCATGTCAAGTTTCATAAATTTCAGACGTGTTTTCGATTTACTAGAATTTAAAAACCATGTATCTCAATGTTAGCGGCCGAGCGACGGTGGCAAGGTATTTGACATTCATTCTCATTTCTTGCATAGGACTTAAGCATGTAACCAAGGACACACATTCCAATTTTGAACCCATTTATATGCACTGGAGCATGTGCATGTAGTTCAAATTTGAATTATGCACATGAATGCATAGAAAACTCAGTTAATGAATAAAAATGTCCAAGCGAACCACGAAAAATACCAAAAATTGATACAACACTCCTGTTGTTCTATGTTGACACGAGAAAAATTTTGAAAGTAAGAAGAGGCAACAGATATCGTTTCGTCCCCCGAGGTGGCACGTTCCCTACTGAAACCATCAGGCTTGTTCTGAGAGAAGCTCTGGTTTGTGAGAAGCTTATACCCAAACCTGCCCCAAATGGGACAATATTTTTACCACGGCATGTCGATGCCGTCCCATGATATCATGTCAAGTTTCATGAATTTCGGACGAGTTTTTGATTTACTAGAATTTTAAAACCATGTATCTTAATGTTAGCGGCCGAGCGACAGTGTCAAGGTGTTTGACATTCATTCTCATTTCTTGCATGTGACCTAAGCTTCCAACCAAGGACAAACATTTGATTTTGCAACCCGTTTTTATGGACTGGAGCATGTGCATGTAGTTCAATTTTGAATTATGCACATAAATGCCTAGAAAACTCAGTTAACGTATAAAAATGTCCAAACGATCCCCGAAAAAATATAAATTTAACACGACACTCCTGTTGTTCTATGTTGACCCCAGGAAAAAATTGAAAGGAAGAAGAGGCGACGAATATCGTTTTGTCCACAAAGGTGACATGTTTCCCTAACGGAACCATGAGGCTTCTTGTGAGAAGCTCTGGTTTGTGAGAAGGTTATACCATAACCTGCCTCAAATGGGACAATATTTTTTACCCCAGCATGTTGATGCCATTTCATGATAGCATGCCAAGGTTCATGAATTTCAGATGGGTTTTGGATTTACTAGAATTACAAAAGCAAGTACCTCAACGTTTGCCAGATAGCCATGGTGCCGTGGTGTTCGAAATTCATTTCCATTTCTTGCATGGAACATAAGCATAAACCCATGGACACATATATGATTTTACAACCCATGTTGGTGCACCGGAGCATGTGCATGTAGTTTAATTTTGAATTGTGCACCTGAAATGGCTAGAAAACCAATTTAATGTATAAAATGTCCAAACGAACCCTGAATAATTCCAAATTTTTATGACACACATATAGTTGCATGTTCACTATAGATAAAAGTTCTAGCAATTCAAACACCCTTCATTGCCGCTGTGACTCCATTATGTAATTCAAATCAAGATGAAAAATCAAGTAGATCCCACACAGTTTATTATCACCAACCATGTGAGATGCAGTATAAAATATCTTGGAGCACTGTCGGTGTATAGTACGCCTATGGCTTACGCGAAATGGTGCGTCGGCTACAGTCCACTGCCGGCGTGTCAAGCACACTAGCTCGCTCACCAAATATCATTTCATTGTTCAATTATCGCAGGTGAAAGATGGGGACGTGGACCCGCGTCGTGAGGGCAACTTCGGCGGCCCACTCCGGCGAGAACGCGGCCGCAGCCGCCATGCATGTGCTAACAAGGTGCATGAGCGCGGCCGCAATCTGCGATCGGGTAGCCAAGGCAGCCCAAACGGCCGCTGTTGCTTCTTAGGTGGCGGCAGCAAAATCTGCCTCAGGGATAGCAACTGGCGAGAGCGGCACAGCAGCTATCCGTTCCGTAGCGGCGGCCTTAGCCCTGATGGAGTCCGCCCACGACCATGTCGAGGCCGCCCACGTCCAGCTCGTGGCGGTCACCGCACAAATCGAACGAAGCTTCTTCGACAACGGTCGGCAACCCACGGCCGAAGAGTTGGCAATCGCCGAGAGCGTTCGAGCAGCCGTCCGTTCCTCCGCCGCATACCTTGCCACGACAGAGCCCGTCCAAGCCCAGATCGCGGCCGCCCACGCCCAGCTCGTGGCGGCCTTTTCCAAAGGGATGGCGGACGCGGATGGCGAGATGCTTGCCGAGTATGGTGCGATGGATGCCATGGAGCCCCTTCCCCAGGAGACCGTCGGGCGCGAGCTGGACATGGAGGAGGCGGTGGAGATCGATGAGCACCAGCCGTATTAGTACTCTTTGTTTTGCTTAATTAAGAGCGCCAGTCTTTAATTTGTTAGAGTAATGTTTAGGTCAGCTAGCCCTGTTTAATTGCTGAACTTGCTCGATTAAGAAGTGTGGGTGTGATGTAGTCTCCTTTGTGTACCCAAATTATGCAATGACGTGGATGACCACTGTAACCAGGGAAATTCAAACCAAAATTTTTGACGTTTAAACTCATCACACACGGGTTAAGCTATCTGAATAGTTTGTGATGTTCACATATCGTACACAGTTCTGAATAAGGGACCGTGTCTGATGACACTTTGCGCGGTAGTATTTTCGCTGAACCGATTCAAAATTTTCGGCTTCCACGGAAATATCTACCTTCCCGCCCCCTCCCCCTTACCAAAAGCCACATTTCCCCTATTTCTGCCTTCCTTTCCAAGTTGAAACCTTTACTCCTTGCTTGCAGCGCCGCCTCCTTGCCGACGACCCTCCTTCACGCTGCTCGACCTCGTCTATCCAGGCAGGTAATCCACACCCGACCCCCATCCTCCTCCTTCTTCCACATCCCACATGCCCTGACCGCCGGCGCGACACCTTCCACCCAAATCACCGACCCCTCCACCAAATAAGCGCCACCCTAAGCCATGGTGCACGCAGTATAGCCAAGAGCTCAAGGACCATTTGGCAGCGGAGAAGCAAATCGCGGCCGCACGTGCGGATAAGGTCGCGATGGCTGCCATTCGTGCCGACCCCCAGATTTTGAAGGAGCACCTTGCCGTCGAGGCCACCGTCGACGCCTCGCGTGCCGACGCCGCGACGCGGTTGGCTGCTTTAAACTACAGTTCATGGCATTTTCTTGAGGCCACCCTCGGTGCCTTCGACGAAGACTACGAGGTGTTTTCTCAGCGTGCACGTGCTTACCTCAACTCGAGAGCCAGCAGGTTGGTGCTCGAAGCGGCTCAGGCAACTCACCACTACGACAAGGGAACACACGATGCGGAGGCCTCGCCCTCTTCCATGTCCAAGGAGCCAATCATCATCGATATCTCCGACGATGAGGAGTAGCTTGTCTTATTAGCTCACTATAAGGACCCATGTTCAGTTTGCTAGCTACTGCCTTTCCTTAACAACTTCTAGTGAATTGTGCTATCTACTTTTACCATGCAATCTGTTGCGCTAGTGTATATGTTCTATATGTCGTGCAATATGGTGCTCACTTATTAACTGTTTGGTTAATTAGTTGTCGTCTTCAATTAACTGTTTGGTTTAATTCTGTAAATGTGATGTTCAATTCTTCAGGCTGCAATTTTGTATTGCCTTCCATGTGAGAAATAAATCGAATTTTTCTTTACAAAATACATGAGAAATAAATATAATTGCTATATTTCCAAGTTGTCATGCATGCTTGGTTTGGTTAATTGTCTGATCTTTTAGTATATTATACATTGTGCAATGTGGTGCTTAGTTAACGTTTGTTTCATTTGTTGTGGTGTTTAGTTAACTGTTTGGTTCAATTCTGCAATGCGATGTTCAATTGTTGTGGGTGCATTTTGTTATTGTATACCATGTGAGAAATAAATCAAATTTGGCTATACTAAATACATGAGAAACAAATACAATTGCTATATTTCCAAGTTGTTAAGCATGCTTGGTTTGGTTAACTGTCTGATCTTCTATTAGGAGTATGTTATATTGTGCAATGTGGTGCTCAGTTAATGTTTGGTTCATTTGTTGTGGTGTTTAGTTAACTGCTTGGTTCAATTCTGCAATGCGATGTCCAATTGTCCTGGGTAGAATTTTATATTATTGTGCATGTGAGGAATAAATCAAATTTGGCTGCACTTAATACATGAGAAACATATACAATTGCTATATTTCCTAGTTCTTAATCATGCTTGGTTTGGATAAATGGGTTTTCCATGTGGCTTGAATTAATCTGATGAATCTGCAATGTGCTTATTTTTCATCAACATATTTTACTAATAGCATACGAACCCTCACTTAACCTGATCACTAACTACCTTATATGTGTTGCAGGAAAACAATGGGAAGCACTGAGGTTTACAATCGAGGTTTGCACATGCATGATCCTTTGTCTAATAGCACATTATTGTGCAATTGCAGGAACCATTCTAATATTTAGGTTTTTAATAATTTGGTCTTGCGCATGTAGGTCCTGCTGTCAGAGGTTTTGACCCACTGTTCGACCCTTTTTGCATATGGGGAAATGAGTTGTCCATGAATATCCGTCAAGTCAAGAAACTCAGAAAGATTGTTAGGATAAAGAAATTAGCGACAAAAAACAACAAGATCTTTGTCTGCACAATGAAGAAGACATCAGTTCACTACAGGATGGTACTAACTATTATACCTTGCCGTTTTTATTCCTTTGCCCCATTTCCAATATAGAGAAGATATTTATGCAAATCCTTGTTTTCAGGCCTTTCCAAAGCAGTTCAATGATGATTACCTCTCAAACCACCTGTATGGTCAGGAGGCGAGGAAGGTATTCATACAACACCCACGGTTCAATATTGAAGTGTTCCTGAAGAGGATGAAGGATGGACGGTCAATCATCCACAGGCACTGGCCTAAAGTTGCAAAGACCTTCAGCATCAATGAAGGCTCAATATTCGCCTTCCGCTTCAGCAGTTTTCCAGATGAGATACATCTGTCTATGTACCGTCTATGATGCTAATTTCGAAAGGTTATATATGTTGCATGTGAAACTTGGTGCTGGTGCAGTTGTGTAATGGGGTAGCTGAGTGCTGAAGCTATATGATGTTGTACTCTGATGTATTTTAATTATGAAATTCTGCTTTCTTAATATGAAAATGAAATATATTGTGTGCTTAATATGAAATGTCAATTAGATTAATAAATGGATTATTAATAATAGGACAATTATCCTGCTAAAGTTTTCTATTGCAAACGGTTATTGAGAAAACACCGTGGGCAATGACCTCAGGCAACACACACAGTTTCTAGGAATAAACCATGTTGGATTAATGAATAATCACACACGACATCCTCTTGAAAACTGTTTGCGTTAGACCACCTTGCGCAAACGTTTACCACATAAAAACTGTGTGTGATGGACAACCTTTGCCACACAGTTTCTTCTACGCACCGTGTGTGATGCATTCAATAACGCAAACGATAAAATTGTTAATAACGTGTGCAATGGAAACGCTATTACAAACAATTTAACGGGGAAAATTGTGTGTGATGTACCTGCGAACAGAAACGTTTTCCTTGGATCGTCTGTGTGGGATTTATATACGAACGGAAACGTTTAGCGGGGACTGACTGTGTGGTATGTACTTACGACCGGAAACGATTTTGCCTATATAATTGTATTTTTTAGCACTACTGTACGTATAACCGTATTTGATCGCTCGCCGGTCGCACACGACCTCATTTTGCCAAGCGTGTGTGCCAGGAGGGCATATCCCCGACGGTTTCTGGGTCGTGTGGGAAGGACCCCCCTATCGCAGTCACTCACTAGGCGACGGTTCCAAATGTCGTCACGGAAATGGGTTAAAAATTATTTGTATAGCACCTCGCTGTACCAGTGACTCCCTCCATCCCATTATATAAGATTTTATTATATGTATATCTAGACATCATCAGAACATTAAGGTAACACTCTTCCTTGTTGCTATGTAGCCTGTGATTGCATATTTAGTCATTCAGTACAATGCATGTTGCTATGTTGCCTTAGATATATTAAATATGGCCCTAGTTAATCTACTGATAAATGGGTTAGAGATATATTCAGTGAAATGTCCGATTCGACGATTAATCCCTATATGGTACCAGCTACCGATATCCTGAATAATGAGTACACATAAGCAATGCGATGAAACTAACCTCGATGGAAAACATCACTGTTCTCAAGATTGTCCTGTATGAGTACATATAAAGGCATGTTAAGCACAACAGGCTAAACATCAACCAAATATATCCATGGTAGACAACATAATCTACAAATGATAGCTTCAGTGTGCAGGTTTAAGCACGCTAGTTAAGCAAAACAAGAAGTGGAAAGGTGTGTTAACTGCATCAGGCATAACATTTAAAAACAAGCAAATAGTCATGCAAACTAGTATTGTGCAGGTCTAAAGTACACCAGTTATTGTTAAAAAACGAAAAGGCATGTTAACTGCAACCTCCTTAACAGCAACCAAATATTGTAATTCATAGTGGTATTGTTGAAACTGTTATTGATGAAATTGAACTACACGGCAAATAGTTGCACATATAGAGCATCACATTGTGAAGAACTGAAATAAACAAGGCATAAGGCCATCTCTAGCCGATCCTTTAAAAGTTAACGGACTAAAACCCTTAGTGGATATATATATACTCCAGCAATTTTTGGTCGTTTCTAGTCGATCCCCTAAACTTAACGTTGTAAACTTCAATTTGATCAAGTTCGAAGCAGGTTCAACCGAAAGTAGCATGCATTCAAACATAAACATAGATAGTTTTGCATAACCGAACATAAAACATAAATTTAAACTAAGCTAAAATACTTTCGGTCGAAGTGGAGGTCGAGCCAATCCTTCCTCGTCAGGTACGGTGTGCCACGAGCCGGGTCCGGGCCGGTGCCGTCGTCGGGGTCATTGGGGAAGACACTCCTCCACTCGTCGACATCGATCTCCTCGTCCTCACCGTCTACCTCGACGCCCTCTGCGCCGCCGTCCTCCCCGCCTTCGACCTCGTCATCGGAGGAAAGCACGATAACCTTGCCGCCCTACGCACCGGCAAAGATCACCCGCTCCGCCTCCACGAGCTCCGGGTGCTGCCGGCGGAGCTCTTGCATGTAGGCCTCGTCGGCGGCCTCGGCCTCGAGGCGCTCCCACGCCTCGCGGTCCTCCCGCGCCATAGCCGAGCTCACCACCCCTGGCTCCGGCGGAACAAGGTCGACCGGACGTGTGCCGAAGGGGAAATTGAGCGTAGCCGCCGCACCGTGGTAGTGGACCTGCCAGCGCTCGTACTCCATGGCCGCGAGCTCGGCCGTGTGGAAGCTACCGAGCCACCAGCGGGTGTGGGTCTCCCGATCCGTAATCTCGGTAACCCACGTCCCCCACCGCCGCTGCCGGACCCTGAGGTAGGACCTCGTTGGCGGCTGGGCCCGAGGGAGGATGGGGAAGTCCTTGAACAGGCGTAGGGGCACGGCGGCGGGCGGTTCGGGCGACCGACGACGCCGGATCGATAAAGAGCCCGCGGAGGACGACAGGGACACCTCGGCGGCCACCTCGCCAGCGTCGGGCGAAGAAGCCGCGATAAACCTCTTTTTGGCCATTGGCTCCTCGAGCTCCCCGGCACATAGGCAGGGGTTGAGGATGGAGGCGGCAGCGGCGGCGATGGCGGTGACCTACCAATGGTTTCGAGCGAGGGAGGGGTGGTGTGTGTCTGTGTGAGCGGAGTTTTTGGTGTGTGTGGAGGGGGGTGGGGGCAAGGTGGAGTTTGAGGAAATACCGTGGCAACTGAAAATTTTACTAGGCGGGAGGAAAATGCCGGGCTACTGAAAATTTGGATCAAGGGCGAGCAGATATTTTTGAGATTGCGAGGGATGCAGAGGCAGGAGTAAAATGCCATGGAAACCGAAAATTTGAATCAAGGGCGAGCAGATATTTTTGAGATTGCGAGGGATGCAGAGGCGGGAGTAACAAGGCGGGGCTACTGAAAATTTGAATCAAGGGCGAGCAGATATTTTTGAGATTGCGAGGGATGCAGAGGCGGGAGTAAAATGCCGGGGCTACTAAAAATTTGAATCAAGGGATTGAAGCAGAGCGGGAGTAACAAACATCGCACACGGTCCGCACATACTAATCATGTGCTATCAAACATTAAAACCTTCTAGGCGGTAGATATTTTCGAGATTATGAGGCAGTAGATATTTTCGAGACCGGGAGGCAAGCCTCGTGGAGCCCAATCTATTGTGCTGATGTGAGTGACTGTAGGCCACGGGCGTGGCACACGGGTAGTCTGACCGAACCGTGTCTGTTGCGTACCCAATCGCAGACGGTTTCTACATCCAACTCGTGTGCTATTTATAAATGTGGCAAAAAGAATAACGTGGGAGAGGGTCAGAACACGAACACACTTGCATGTGGACCAAATATATGTATGAAAAGGGTGGTTTGATGTTCGAATACCCAATGCACAACTTTGATGTGGCACCTGTCGCACAAAAGCACAGTATTGCTAGTCAGCCACCCCCTACGAACTCCACTTCGTATCGGGGGTAAGGGAATCCTAGCTACGAATGCATGCCCCCAAATAGCTAGGTCTGAAATCTAACCCTACCGTAACACAAAACCTATAGGAGTCCATCATATATATATGGTCAAACTTCCCCTTTCGCTTCCCGACAAAGGTGGACCGTGTGCCGACCCACAAATGTGTGCTTGTGGCGGGAGATGGGTGAGACCACATACAAACCACTTGCGGGTGGCCCTACTATATGTATTAAAAGGGTGTGGTGTGATATTTAACTACCATTCACAACTTTGATGTGGCACATGTGCCTCGAAAATTAACCGGACTTCCCCGACCCCATGGAGGTTGCAGGTAGAGCGAAGTAGCCCACCCCACACACACACACACACATCGGGGGGAGGGCATCTCACCAAGACGTACTGTAACACGGACCAAGCAGAATCCAACTTGGTTGTACAACCTCTCCCGCTCATTGTTGGTCAAAGTGATGGACGTCCACACGGCCCTGCAAAATGGGCTAGCTTGTCGCCGATAACCTCGCGAGGGAGTACTGTATGAAGACAAACCCACTCTATGCATGTGGCACAAGTATGTATATGGAAGTGGTGTGTGTGGTGTTTGAATACCCAATGCGCAAATTTGATGTGGCACTATGCTTTGGAGCCGTAAAATCCCCACACTGAGTGAGGGTTCACGATGCGTAGCATGCGCTCAAACTTATTTAGGCTTGGAATAGTCGACCTACTATACGGTAACTCGAAGCAAAGAAGAAGAATCCACCCTGGTGACCTTTCTCGTCGTTGGTCGAAATGATGGACGTCCATGCGGGCCCATGAATATATATAGGCTTGCCGCCCATAACCAAGCGAGTGAGAGTGTATCCAAAGGCAACCATTGCATGCGTGTGTCCCGAACATATTTATGGAGGTGTGTGATGCATGCATATGTGTTGAATACCCGACCCAATGCACAACATTGATGTGGTGCATGCGTTGAAAATCGCAGAGGTCTCCACACAAAGCAAGAGGCCATTCATGACGTGTCGTGTGCTCGCCCCCCCCCCCTCGATCCAGCGGGATGGATTCATGTGTACACATGCGCTATTATATATATGTAATCTAACATCATGATCTATATCATGAGACAAACAAAAAATTAATCCCCTCCTAAGTCAAATTAGTTAACCTCTCTCGCGCTGTCGGTGAAAGTGATGGACCAAGCAAGCCGACAGATGGAAGCATCGCCGATAACCGCGTGAGTGCCATATATAGGACAACAACCATCGCGATTGCACATGTGCCAGAACATATATATGAAGAGGTATGTTGTGATGTTTTGAATACCTAATGCACAACTTTGATGTGGCATTTGCCTCAAAAACCGCAAAGTCCCCACACAGAGTGAGTTCATGTGACACCTAGTGTGTGTGTGTGTGTGTGTGTGTGTGTGTGTGTGTGTGTGTGCTGGTCACCCCCCCTTCGACACGTACTATACACCTAGTAACACAGCCCGAAAAGAATTAATCCTCCTTGTTCGTCAAACGTACCTCTCTCTCGCTGGGTCAAAGTGATGAACAATGAACTCGCGGGCCCAGCACAGAAGCGAAGCGTACGTCGCACACGAGTGATCATCCTATATAGGACTACGTACCACCGTCTGCATGTGGCCCAAATAGGTGTTTGTGCGATGTTTGAATACGCAATGCACAACTTTGATGTGGCACCACATATATAGGAAACCAAAAAGTCCCCACAGAGAGCGCGAGGTTCATGATGCATGGTATGTGCTATATGTACGCCCCCATTCGACGCGTGGTATATATGTACTTCTACTGTATAGCACAAACCAAAAAAGAATCATTCCTTGATGGTCAAATTAACCTCTCTCTCGTTGGGTCAAAGTGATGGAGGACAACCTCGCATGCCCACGGATGGAAGCGCCACACGTGAGTGAGTTCCTATAGGGCAACCACCTCCTGCATGGTATTGCGTGATGTTTGAATACCAATATAATGTACAACTTTGATGTGGCACCTGCCTCGGGAACCGGAAAGTCCCCACATGGAGCGAGGTTATGACACGCATATATATAGAGTATTCATGTTGCCCCCTCTTTGACATGTACATACTCCTATCGTGCATATACGTAACACAAACCAAAAAAGTACCGTCCTTGTTGGTGAAATTAACCTCTCTCTCATTGTACGTTCAACTGGTCGACGACGACCTCGTGGGCCCACAGAGAGAGGCATACGCGAGTGAGTGTCATAGGACAAAACCACTGCGTGCATGTGCCCGTGTGTTATGTGATGTTTGAATACCCAATGCACAACTTTGACATGGCACATGCTTCGCAAACCGGAAACGCACTACACCATGATGCGTAGCCCCCTCACTTCAAGCTGGTGGGAGGGTGTGTACGCACGTGCTCGAACTTTGATATGGAATCTCACCATGATCGACACCACACACATGCCAAGATGAATCCACCTTTTGGTCAAATGCCTCTCGTTGTCGGTGGAAACTGAAAACCTTTGCGGGCTAACGAATGGGCACGTCGCTGATAACCGCACGAGGGAGAGTGTCCGAGAGGACCACCAATGCATGCACGTGGCCCGAACATGTATGTATGAAAGGGTTGTGTAATGCTTTAAATAACCAATTCACGACTTTGATGTGTCATATATGACTCACAAAATGATCAATAATCCCACACGGAGGTTCAAGACTCGTAGTGTACTGCCGAACCCCTCCCCCCACCCCCCCCCCCCACACACACATACATCCCACACCACCACAGCCACTCTGAGGCATGCCAAACTTTTTCTGCAGTGAACATGTGACCAAAGGGGAGTGTCGTGTTAAAATTAAAAAAAAACAGACATCATTTGACCGTTTTTATACATTGATTGATTTCCTAGGGATTTAATGTGAAAAAAATCAAATTTGAGCTACATGTGCACCAAAATGGATTGCAAAATCATATGTGTCCTTGGGTGCATGTTTCCTTGTGCAAATTATTTCAAAACATTGAGAATATAGATTTTTAAAATTCAGTAAATCCAAAACTTAGTTGAAATTCATGAAACTTATCGTGGTGTCATATATGGACACCAGTAGACTGTGATATTGTATTTTTTCGTCAAATTTGAGACCCGTTTTGATATAATCTTCTTACAAACGGGAGATTATTAAAAACTGGTAACCAATATCTCATACGGATTATTTATTCGGACCGTGTGCGTTAGACCGTGCCATGCTTCGGTTAAGCAGTAAAGCGGTAGAAGGAATCATCAATAAACCAAAAAATATACGTGCTGCCACACGCACTGTGTGCCGTGCGGGCAGGCGTGATTTGACGGGAGGCATACCGGGAGGCGCGCGTGCAGGTGTGCGTATTGACGGGAGGCGTGCGAGTTGCTGTGTGAAATGATGAGAGGAATGGCAGAAGTCCGCCGCGCAGGCTCACCGGGAGGCGAGACAGCCTTTAACCGCCGCCCGCCTCGCTCCCACTGGTCCGTATTAATTACGCGCCCGAGCCGCCGGCCATAATAGGCGGCCACACCACCGGTCCACAGTGGTCACCAACGTCTGGACTCCGGAGTGTATGAGGATGCCGCCGAAGCGCATCATCGGAGGGAGTGGCGACGCCGGGGCTGGTGAAGCACCCGCACAACGCGTGAAGCTGGGCACAGAGGTTGCCGCCGCCGCCGATGAGGTCTCGCGTGGGCAGCAACACGACCTTGACTTCGTCGGCGCCGTCGTGCCCCCCTGATAACCCACAAGTATAGGGGATCGCAACAGTTTTCCAGGGTAGAGTATTCAACCCAAATTTATTGATTCGACACAAGGGGCACCAAAGAATATTTGCAAGTATTAGTAGCTGAGTTGTCAATTCAACCACACCTGGAGATTAATTATCTGCAGCAAAGTGATCAGTAGCCAAGTAGTATGATAGTTTTAATAGTAGTAGCAACAGCAATAGTAACGGTAACAGTGATAGCAATGATATTATAGCAGGTTCAATAGTAACAAGAGCAGTAGTAACTTAGCAAGAGCAATATGAGAGAAATTTGTAGGCATTGGATCGGTGAACTCGTTGGATGATATTCATCATATAACAGTCATAACCGAGGGCGATACGGCACTAGCTCCAGTTCATAAATATAATGTAGGCATGTATTCCGTAAATAGTCATACGTGCTTATGGAAAGAACTTGCATGACATCTTTTGTCCTACCCTCCCGTGGCAGCGGCGTCCTATTGGAAACTAAGGGATATTAAGGCCTCCTTTTAATAGAGAACCGGAACAAAGCATTAACACATAGTGAATACATGAACTCCTCAAACTACGGTCATCGCCGGGAAGTGTCCCGACTTCTGTTACTCCGGGGTTGCCGGATCATAACACGTAGTAGGTGACTATAACTTGCAAGATCGGATCTAGAACATAGATATAATGATGATAACATAAACGGTTCAGATCTGAAATCATGGCAGCCGGGCCCAAAGTGACAAGCATCAAGCATGGCAAAGTCATAGCAACATCAATCTCAGAACATAATGGATACTAGGGATGAAGCCCTAACAAAACTAACTCGATCACATGATGAATCTCATCCAACTCCTCACCGACCAGCGAGCCTATGAAGGAATTACTCACTCCCGGTGGGGAGCATCATTGAATTGGCGATGTAGAAGGGTTGGTGATGACGAAGATCGAAGATCCCCCTCTCCGGAGCCCCAAACGGACTCCAGATCTGGCCTCCCAATGAAGAACAGGAGGTGGCGGCAGCTCCGTCTCGTGAAACATGATAATTCTTTCTCCCTGATTTTTTTCTCTGAAAATGTGATTTTATAGTATCAGGGTTGAGGTCTGCGGGGCCACTAGGTGGGGACAACCCACCTGGGCACGCCTAGAGGAGCGGCGCGCCCTGGTGGGTTGTGCCCACCCAGGTGCCCCCCTCAGGTGGTTCTTGGCTCCAGAAATTATCTTTTATTGTATAAAAATTCCTCGCAAAGTTTTGTTCCAATCCGAGAACTTTTATTTCTGCACAAAAACAACACAATGGTAGTTCTGCTGAAAACAGCGTCTGTCCGGGTTAGTTTCATTCAAATCTTGCAAATTAGTGTCCAAAACAAGAGGAAAAATGTTAGGAAAAGTAGATACGACGGAGACGTATCACCCCCCAGCCGGAGCCGGAGGTCAACAGCAACTCCGGCAATGACTGCGACTCCGACGGAAAACCAGTTAGTCATCTATATACCCATTTGTGCGGCAAACATATCATGTGTTTTCTCTGGATACTCCCCTCCCCTCTATAATTTTTTTGGAATACAAATCCTATGGTTATGTTCTCTCAGTCCATGAAATCAGAGTAATTAAGATCCGTTAGATGCACGTAGTGTATTGATTGTTTCAATGTTATCCGTATAGAGTTAGTGATTAATTGTTTGTTCTGTACAAATGATTTTTGTTAATAATCGAGTAGGGTTAGCTTGCGTGCTAATAATTCGTGGCCAGATCTTGAGAATTGATTTTGAATGTCCTACATATATGTTTGTGCCTTTTTTCTTCCAGATCTTGAGAATTGATTTTGAATGTCCTACATGTATGTTTCTGCCATTTTTTTCTTTCAGATTGGTATGTACACATATGAGGCTCCGGCCAGCGTTGCCGCTGGATGTAGATCTTGGACCTGGCAGCGCGGCCAGAAGCGGCCACGCGCCCCTGGACCTGAGGAACCAGTAGAATCTCCGGCGGACCGCATCAGCGATCTCCCAGACGCCATCCTTGGGGAGATCATCTCCCTTCTCCCCACCAAGGATGGCTGCCGCACACAAGTACTCGCATCTCGGTGGTGCACTTAGTGGCGCATCGCGCCTCTTAATCTCGATTGTCATCAGCTATCTGTCGATGATTATTCTGAACTCCTAGGAGCCATCATCTCCTCCCACCAGGGCTCCGTTCAACGCATCTGCATCCCGGCATGCTACCTGCTGGACATACCCTGCACGGTGGCCGCCTGGCTGACATCCCGCCAATTTGATAAACTCCAGCAACTTGAGTTCTACCATTACTACAGCGATGGGTTACCACCCAGTGCTGCATCTGTGCCCTCACCACTGATGCCCATCTCATGGTTTTCCTCCTCTCTCCACACCGCCACCTTGACCCGGTGCCATCTAGCAGACAATCTGGTACAAATGCTTCGACTCCCACTGCTGAAAAAACTTGCGCTTGTGTTAGTTGATTTGTTGGTGGCCTCACTGCACAGCATCATCCACTCCAGCTGCCCTGCACTGGAGCGTTTGGTGCTTGTTTTTGGAATAGGAATCCATATCCCTTGTCTCAAAATAAAGTCGCCTCACCTTGTAAGCATTGGAATTCTTTTTGAAGGACAGGAGCTCATCATCGAAGATGCCCCTTCACTTCAAAGGTTGCTCCTTGATTATTGTTATGAACCTTCACAAATAACTGTGGTCTCTGCGCCTAAACAGGAGACCTTGGGTGCAATTCGTGATCCATTTAAATGGTTCGAGATGATGTTTGCCTCCACACCTATTGAGGTACTGTATATTATTCATGTATACTTTTTTAATTTGCATTTTTCATTTGTGCGCATAAGTTAAGTATCATCTTGGAGTACACTTTCAGTGCTAATATTATGTTCTATGCTCAATGAAGAGCTTGTCCATCCTATCTGTGGTGGTGGATTCTGTCAAGACCTTATATATCAGTATGTGGTGTTTTGATCTCAACTTCATTATTGCCTTGCTGCAATGCTTTCCATGTCTGGAGAATTTGTATATAAAGGTGATGATTTCACGCACATTGAAAGCCCATATATAATGTACTATAATTAATCATTCAACTATCACTCTTTCAACATAATCTTTTTTAGACATTAACTGTTTTCAATCTTCATCTCTATTTAGGCAATAACACATGGAGAAAAAGGTATAACAAATCGATGGTTCAAGAAGCACCGGGATTTTCTTAGATCTCATGACATTCGTTTGAAGACAGTAACGCTGGAAGGATATGCATCCAACAATGCAAACACTAGCTTTGTCACATTCTTCATGTTGAATGCGAGGGCACTATTGTCCGTGAGGATTAAGTTTTTCGACAAGAAATTTCTCACGGCTGCAAGTGTTGAACAACATAAAAAGAAATTTCAGGTGGACGTAAGGGCTTCTGATCGTTCTCGGCTTCTATTTACAACAGCTTGTCGTCATCATGGAGCAATAGAAATTTTGTACTGGGATCTTGATTTTATGGATCAGACCGATCCATTTGATTGTGACTGCCGAAAACTTTGGTTGAGTTAGATGTCATTGTCCTATTCAATTTGGATTTTGTCTAAACCTGATGAGCAATTAATCCTCGTGCTTTTGTACTGTTTGTAAGCTGGAGTTAGATATTGTTGCCCTTTTCAACTCGGCTTTGACCCATATTTTCTTTCATACTAGGCCAATGGCTTGCCATTTATTTAATTAAGACATAAATATTATAAGCATTCACAACATAGGGAAAGAACATCACTCTCGTGGGATCCTTGAGATCTTTGTTCATTACAGAACCCGCAAGTTCTTAGCGCCCACTAGCACCAACAAACTTATTTTCAGCTAGCACACCAAATGGGTTGTAATTCTTAATAAGAAAAGCTGCATGGTAGTGATAGATTTGGATTTGTCATTTCAGACCCACGAGGAAAAAGCCTATCCAGGGCGGTGCCGACTCGACAGTAAACATTGAGAAACCTGGTTTTAAAATTACTGTAAATCCCAAACTCGCGTGAAAATCATGAAACTTGGCATGGTGTTATGACATGGCACCAACATGCTGTGGTAAAAATTATTTCAATTTGGGACAAGTTTTGGTATAAACTTCTTACAAACTGGAGCTTCTCTCAAAAAGGCTCATGGTTCCGAGAGGGAACTTGTCACCTATGTGTGCGCATACGCTGTCTCTTCCCGCCTTGATTTATTTTACAAAGGAAACATGCAACTATAGGAGCGTCGTCCTAAAAATATGAAATTATTCAGGGTTCGTTTTGCCTTTTTATACATTATTTGAGTTTTCTAGGCATTTTGGAACATACTTTGGTATGTGCAAAGGTCATGTGTGTACTAGCCACCTATGTTATTGGATGTTCAATCTGTTTATGGAATCAAGTCCTTATAAGTTATAAGTACATATGCTGTTGTTCTGTGTGCAATGACATCGCACACAGACCATACTAGGGAACCCGTTGGTGACGATTTCATCAATCGCTGACAATTGTATACCAGCAAGCCTTTGCCCACAACACACACGGCTTATTAGCAGCAATCGTCTGTATTATTATCGGTCTTCGCACACATTTCTGATTACAGACCTGTTTGCCACGTATCACACACATCTTGTTAAATTGAACCGTTTTTGTTCTCTTGGCTCAAAGCAAACAGTTCATCCGAGTGAACCGTATGCCGTATATTGCACACACCTTGATATGGCTGACCGTTTCTTTTGTGTTGCCTAATCACAAACAGTTCATCCGAGTGAACTGTTTGCCATATATCGCACACGCCTTCATCTGGCTACCCGTTTCTGTTGTTCTGCCTCATCACAAACAGTTCATTGAATTGAACCATATGCCTCGCATCGCACACGGAACTAAAATCTGAACCGTGTTTGATGTATCCGCCATCGCAAACATTTTCCACCTTTTTTGACGGTTTTTTACATCACCGTTTGCGATTAAAGCATTGCACACAGTTTCGTCGAAGGGTCTCTGATTGTAGTGTCGCGTCAGCAGCATCCTGCAGTAGTGACCATATGATCCAACTATAATAACAAAGCTCGCGGTACATCAAGATTGTGCCATATCAAGAACACGAGAGAGAGAGAGAGAGAGAGAGAGAGAGATCAAACACATAGCAACTGGTACATACCCTCAGCCCCGAGGGTGAACTACTCCCTCCTCGTCATGGAGACCACGGGGATGATGAAGATGGCCACCAGTGATGGTTTCCCCCTCCGGCAGGGTGACGGAACGTGCTCCCGAATGGTTTTTCGTGCCTACAGAGGCTTGCGGCAGCGGAACTCCCGATCTCGGGTTCTTTTCGGAGGTTTGGGTATTTATAAGAATTTTTGGCGTCGGTCTCATGTCAAGGGGGTGCCCGAGGGGCCCACAAGCTGTAGGGGCGCGCGCTACCCCCCAGGGCGCGCCCTGGCGGCTTGTGGCCACCTCGGTCACTTCCTGGCCTAGCTCCAGTTCTTCGGCGGTCTCTTTTGGTCCATAAAAAATCACCGTAAATTTTCAGCCCATTCCGAGAACTTTTATTTCTGCACAAAAAATGACACCACGGTAGTTCTGCTGAAAACAGCGTCAGTTCGGGTTAGTTCTAATCAAATCATACCAAAACCATATAAAATTGTTGTAAACATGGCATGAATACTTCATAAATTATAGATACGTTGGAGACGTATCATTATGGTATTAATAATATTGGTCTCAACATTTATGGGAGTACCTGAGATGTAGTGTTTGATTCTTTGCCCGTTTACCACCTTCGGATTGGTGCCTTCGGCATTGTCGATTTTGATGGCACCGGAACGGTAGACCTTCTCAATAATATAAGGACCTTCCCATTTAGAGAGAAGTTTTCCTGGAAAAAATCTTAAATGA
Source organism: Thinopyrum elongatum (assembly GCA_011799875.1). Taxonomy (NCBI): domain Eukaryota; kingdom Viridiplantae; phylum Streptophyta; class Magnoliopsida; order Poales; family Poaceae; genus Thinopyrum; species Thinopyrum elongatum. Next base: position 39,699,867 of record CM022301.1, read on the forward strand.
GTGTTGTATAGCAAGACAAGGTCACCTACATTAAATTCACGCTTTTGTATCCTTTTGTCATGCCATCTTTTAACTTTTTCTTTAAACAACTTAGCATTCTCATAGGCTTGGGTTCTCCATTCATCAAGTGAGCTAATGTCAAACAACCTCTTTTCACCGGCAAGTTTGAAATCATAGTTGAGCTCTTTAATTGCCCAATAAGCTTTATGTTCTAGTTCAAGAGGTAAGTGACATGCTTTTCCATAAACCATTTTATATGGAGACATACCCATAGGATTTTTATAAGCAGTTCTATAAGCCCATAATGCATCATCAAGTTTCTTAGACCAATTCTTTCTAGATCTATTAACAGTCTTTTGCAAAATCAACTTTATTTCTCGGTTACTCAATTCTACTTGACCACTAGACTCAGGATGATAAGGAGATGCAATTCTATGGTTAACATCATACTTAGCAAGCAATTTACAGAAAGCACCATGAATAAAGTGTGAACCACCATCAGTCATTAAATATCTAGGGACTCCAAACCTCGGGAAAATAACTTCTTTAAGCATTTTAATGGAGGTGTTATGAGCAGCACTACTAGTTGGAATAGCTTCTACCCACTTAGTAACATAATCAACAGCAAACAAAATATGTGTATAGCCATTGGAGGAAGGAAAAGGTCCCATATAATCAAATCCCCAAACATCAAATGGTTCAATAACAAGTGAATAAGCCATAGGCATTTCCTAACGTCTACTAATATTACCAATTCTCTGGCATTCATCACAAGACAAGACATACTTACGAGCATCTTTGAAGAGAGTAGGCCAATGAAAACCAGATTGTAATACCTTGTGTGCAGTTCTATCTCCGGCATGGTGTCCTCCATAAGCTTCGGCGTGACACTTGCGTAGGATTTGTTGCTGTTCATGCTCAGGTACACAATGTCCAATAACACCATCTACTCCTTCTTTATAAAGGTGTGGGTCATCCCAAAAGTAATGTCTTAAATCATAGAAAAACTTAGCAACAATGTAATTAGCATAATCAGCATACCATGAAGCACTACGAGAAGCATTTATGATAGCTAGTTGTTCATCAGGAAAGCTATCATCAATAGGTAGTGGGTTATCAAGAATATTTTCTAACCTAGACAAGTTGTCTGCTACGGGGTTCTCAGCTCCCTTTCTATCAATAATAAGCAAATCAAATTCTTGCAGCAAGAGAACCCATCTAATAAGTCTAGGTTTAGCATCTTTCTTTTCCATAAGGTATTTACTAGCAGCATGATCAGTGTGAACAGTTACTTTAGAATCAACAATATAAGATCTAAACTTATCACAAGCAAAGACAACTGCTAGAAATTCTGTTTCAGTAGTAGTATAATTTCTTTGAGAACTGTCTAGAGTTTTACGAGCATAATGGATAACATTTAATTTCTTATCAACTCTCTGTCCTAGAACAGCACCAACAGCATAATCACTAGCATCACACATAATTTCAAAAGGTAGATTCCAATTAGGTGGTTGAACAATAGGTGTAGAAATCAAGGCTTTCTTAAGAATTTCAAATGCTTCTACACAATCATCATAAAAAACAAATGGAACATCTTTTTGCAAAGATTAGTGAGAGGCCTAGAAATTTTAGAGAAGTCTTTAATAAACCTCCTATAGAAACCAGCATGACCAAGGAAACTTCTTATACCTTTGATATCTTTAGGACATGGCATCTTTTCAATAGCATCTATTTTAGCTTTATCAACTTCAATACCTCTTTCAAAAATTTTATGCCCCAAGACAATACCTTCATTAACCATAAAGTGGCACTTCTCCCAATTCAATACAAGATTAGTTTCTTCACATCTCTGCAGGACTCGATCAAGGTTGCTTAAGCAATCGTCAAAAGAAGTTCCGTAAACGGAGAAATCATCCATGAAAACCTCAACAATCTTTTCACTAAAGTCAGAGAATATAGCAGTCATACATATTTGAAAGGTAGTAGGAGCATTGCAAAAACCAAAAGGCCTACATCTATAAGCAAAGGTAGCGAAAGGGCAAATAAAGGTAGTTTTTTCTTGATCCTCTTTTGACACAGGTATTTGAGAAAAACCAGAATAACCATCTAGAAAGCAAAAGTGTGTATGTTTTGATAGTCTTTCTAGCATTTGATCAATAAAAGGTAGAGGATAATGATCTTTCCTAGTAGTTTTATTCAACTTCCTAAAATCAATAACCATTCTATACCCTTTAACAATTCTTTGTGGAATCAATTCATTCTTATCATTAGGAACAACAGTAATACCTCCCTTCTTAGGGACACAATGAACAAGACTTACCCATCTACTATCAGCAATAGGATAAATTATACCTGCCTCCAGAAGCTTTAGTATTTCACTTCTTACCACTTCTTTCATCTTAGGATTTAACCGTCGTTGGTGATCAACAACTGGTTTAGCATCAGGCTCCATATTAATTTTGTGTTGGCATAGAGTTGGGCTAATGCCCTTAAGATCATCAAGAGTATATCCAATAGCGGCACGGTGCTTCTTCAGAGTTTTCAATAATTTCTTTTCTTCATGATCTGAAAGGTTAACACTAATAATAACAGGATATATCTTCTTTTCATCAAGATAATCATATTTCAGAGTATCAGGTAATTGTTTAAGCTCAAACACGGGATCACCCTTGGGTGGAGGAGGATCCCCAAGGATCTCAACAGGCAAGTTGTGTTTCAAAACAGGCATTTTGTTAAAGAATATTTCATCTAATTCCTTCCTTTCATTCATGAACATATCATTTTCATGGTCTAGCAAATATTGTTCTAAAGGATTAATAGGAGGCACATCAATAGAAGCAAGACCAATAATTTCATCTTTATTAGGCAATTCTTTATCATGGGGTTGTCTACGAAATTTAGAGAAATTAAAATCATGAGACACATCCCCAAAACTTACAGTAACAGTTTCTTTTTCACAATCTATTTTGGCATTAACAGTGTTCAAGAAAGGTCTACCAAAAATAATGGGACAAAAATCATCTTGTGGGGAACCAAGAACTAAAAAATCAGTAGGGTATTTTAATTTCCCACACAAGACTTCAACATCTCTAATAATCCCAATTGGTGATATAGTATCTCTATTAGCAAGCTTAATAGTGACATCAATATCTTCTATTTCAGTAGGTGCAATATCATTCATAATTTCTTGATATAAAGTAAAGGGGATTGCACTCACACTAGCACCCACATCACATAAGCCATGATAACAATGATCTCCTATTTTAACAGAAACAACAAGCATGCCAACAACAGGTCTATGTTTATCTTTGTCATCAGGTCTAGCAATTCTAGCAGCTTCATCACAGAAGTAAATAACATGCCCATCAATATTATCGACCAAGAGATCTTTAACCATAGCAATACTAGATTCAACTTTAATTTGTTCAGGGGGCGTAGGTGTTCTAGTATAACTCTTACGAACCACAGCTGAAGCTTTAGCATGTTCCTTTATTCTAACAGGGAAGGGTGGTTTCTCAATATAAGCAGTAGGAACAATAGGATCAACATTATAAGTAATAGTTTCCTCTTCAGCTTTAATAGGTTCTACTACTTTTACTTCAATGGGAGGATGATATTTAAACCACTTCTCCTTAGGGAGATCAACATGAGTAGCAAATGATTCACAGAAGGAAGCTACTATCTAAGAGTCAAGTCCATATTTAGTGCAAAATTCATAAAAAGCATCGGTATCCATAAACGATTTAACACAATCAAACTTGAGGTTTATACCTGACTCCTTACCTTCGTCGAGCTCCCAATCTTCAGAGTTACGTTTAATTCTTTATAATAAATCCCATTTGAATTCAATAGTCTTCTTCATAAAAGAACCAATACAAGAAGTATCGAGCATGGATTTATCATTACGAGAAAGCCGAGCATAAAAATTATGAATAATAATTTCTCTTGAGAGCTCATGATTGGGGCATAAATATAACATTGAATTAAGCCTCCCTCAAGCTTGAGCGATACTTTCTCCTTCACGAGGCCAAAAATTATAAATATAATTCCGATCACGATGAACTAGATGCATAGGATAAAACTTCTGATGAAATTCCAATTCAATCGGTTGTAATTCCAATTCCCAATATCATCGCATAGCCTATACCATGTCAATGCCTTCTCCTTCAAAGATAAAGGGAAAACCTTCTTCTTGACTTCATCCTCGGGCAAACCTGCATGATTAAATAATCCACAAACTTCATCCACATAGATTAGATGCATATCAGGATGTAATGTTCCATCTCCTGCATAAGGATTAGCTAGCAGTTTCTCTATCATACCCGAAGGAATTTCATAATAAATATTTTCAGTAGGTTCAGTAGGTTGAGGGGCAACTCTTTGCTCTTCTGGTCGGGGTGAAGATACCCTGAACAAACCTCTCAAAGGATTATTTTCCATAGCAACAAGTGACCGTAAATTTCAGCACACTATATAAATGTTTCCTTACCAAAGGCGCTTCACTCCCCGGCAACGGCGCCAGAAAAGAATCTTGATGACTCACAAGTTTAGGGGATCTATCATAGTACTTTCGATAAGTAAGAATGTCGAACCCAATGAGGAGCAGAAGGAAATGACAAGCGGTTTTCAGCAAGGTATTCTCTGCAAGCACTGAAATTATTTGTAACAGATAGTTTTGTGATAAGATAATTCGTAACGGGTAACAAGTAACCAGTGTAACAAAGGTGCAGCAAGGTGGCCCAATCCTTTTGGTAGCAAAGGACAAGCCTAGACGAACTCTTATATAAAGCAAAACGCTCCCGAGGACACATGGGAATTATTGTCAAGCTAGTTTTCATCATGCTCATATGATTCGCTTTCGTTATTTTGATAATTTGATATGTGGGTGGACCGGTGCTTGGGTGCTGTCCTTACTTGGACAAGCCTCCCACTTATGATTAACCACTCTCGCAAGCATCCGCAACTATGAAAGAAGAATTAAGATAAATCTAACCATACCTTGAAACATATGGATCCAAATCAGCCTCTTACGAAGCAACACATAAACTAGGGTTTAAGCTTCTGTCACTCTAGCAACCCATCATCTACTTATTACTTCCCAATGCCTTCCCCTAGGCCCAAATCATGTTAAAGTGGCATGTAGTCAACGTTCACATAACACCACTAGAGCAAAGACAACATACATCTCATCAAAATATCGAACGAATATCAATTCACATGATTACTTATAACAAGACTTCTCCCATGTCCTCAGGAACAAATGTAACTACTCACAAAGCATATTCATCTTCATAATCAGAGGAGTAATAAATATCATTAAAGATCTGAACATATGATCTTCCACCAAATAAACCAACTAGCATCAACTACAAGGAGTAATCAACACTACTAGCAACTCACAGGTACCAATCTGAGGGTTTGAGACAAAGATCGGATACAAGAGATGAACTAGGATTTGAGAGGAGATGGTGCTGGTGAAGATGTTGATGGAGATTGACCCCCTCTTGATGAGAGGATCGTTGGTGACGATGATGGCTTCGATTTCCCCCTCCGGGAGGGAAGCTTCCCTGACAGAACAGCTCTGCCGGAGCCCTAGAATGCTTCTGCCTAGGTTCTGCCTCGAGACGGCGGCACTTTGTCCCAAAAGCTTCCTTCTAATTTTTTCCAAGTCAAAACCCTCCATATAGCAGAAAATGGGCACCGGAGACCTGCCGGGGGCCCACAAGCCCTAGGGGCGCGCCCAGGGGGTCGGGTACGCCCCCAGGCTTGTGGCCTCCTGGTGGGTCCCCTCTGGTATTTTCTTCGCCCAACATTTTTTATATATTCCAAAATAATTCTCCATAAATTTTCAGGACTTTTGGAGTTGTGCAAAATAGGTCTCTTAGATTTGCTCCTTTCCGATCCATAATTCTAGCTGCCGGCATTCTCCCTTTTCATGTAAAGCTTGTAAAATAACAGAGAAAAGGCATACGTATTGTACCATAATGTGTAATAATAGCCCATAATGCAATAAATATCAATATAAAAGCATGATGCAAAATGGACGTATCAGTCTCCAACGTATCTATAATTTTTTTATTGTTCCATGCTATAATATTATCCATCTTGGATGTTTTATATGCATTAATATGCTATTTTATATTATTTTTTGGGACTAACCTATTAACCTAGCGCCGAGTGCCAGTTGCTGTTTTTTCCTTGTTTTTGTCTTTTTCAGAAAATCAATACCAAACGGAGTCCAAACGGAACGAAACTTTTTGAGGATTTTTCTTGAACCAGAAGACAACCACGGAGCTTCGCGAAGAGGCTAGAAGACCCATGAGGGAGCCACAAGCCCTAGGGGCAGGCCCCAGGGGGGCACGCCGCCTAGGCTTGTGGGCCCCTCGCAGACCTCCTAACCCTAATCTTGGCTCCATAAATACCCAAATATTCCCCGTATACCAGAGGGCACACCAAAAATACTTTTTCGCTGCCGTAGGCTTCTATTCTCGTGAGATCCCATCTTGGGTCCTTTTCTGGCACTCTGCCGGAGGGGGATTCGATCATGGAGGGCCTCTACACCAACCTTGCTGCCCTTCCGATGATGTCTAGGTAGTTTACCACAGACCTACGGGTCCATAGCTAGTAGCTAGATTGCTTCTTCTCTCTCTTTGATCTTTAATGTTCTCGTCGATGTTCTTGGAGATCTATTTGATGTAATATTCTTTTGCGGTGCGTTTGTTGAAATCCGATGAATTGTGGATTTATGATCAACTGTAGTCCTTTCGATAAGTAAGTGTATCGAACCCAACGAGGGGCAGAAGGAAATGACAAGCGGTTTTCAGCAAGGTAATTTCTGCAAGCACTGAAATTGTCGGTAATAGATAGTTTGATAGCAAGATAATTTGTAACAAGTGACAAGTAGCAATAGTAACAGTAGGTGCAGTAAGGTAGCCCAATCCTTTTTGTAGCAAAGGACAGGCTGGAATGGTCTCTAATAATAAGCAAAGCGTTCTTGAGGGCACACGGGAATTTCATCTAGTCACTTCCATCATGTTGGTTTGGTTCGCGTTCGCTACTTTGATAATTTGAAATGTGGGTGGACCGGTGCTTGGGTGCTGTTCTTACTTGAACAGGCCTCCCACTTAAGATTAACCCCCTCGCAAGCATCCGCAACTACGAAAGAAGAATTAAGATAACAATCTAACCATAGCATTAAACATATGGATCCAGATCAGTCCCTTACGGAATACCGCATCAACTAGGGTTTAAGCTTCTGTCACTCTAGCAATCCATCATCTAATAACTACTCCATAATGCATTCCCTTAGGCCCAAAGATGGTGAAGTGTCATGTAGTCGACGTTCACATAACACCACTAAGGGAATCACAACATACATATCATCAAAATATCGAACGAATATCAAATTCACATGATTACTTGCAACATGACTTCTCCCGTGGCCTCAAGAACAAGGGCAACTACTCACAAATAATATTCATGCTCAAGATCAGAGGAATATTAAATAGCATAATGGATCTGAACATATAATCTTCCACCAAATAAACCATCTAGCATCAACTTCAAGATGTAATCAACACTACTAGTCACCCACAGGTACCAATCTAAGGTTCCGGTACAAATATTGAACACAAGAGATGAACTAGGGTTATGAGATGAGATGGTTCTTTTGAAGATGTTGATGAAGATTGGCCTCCCAAAGATGAGAGGGTTGTTGGTGATGATGATGGCGTCAATTTCCCCCTCCGGGAGGGAAGTTCCCCCGGCGGAATCGCTCCGCCGGAGGGCAAAAGTGCTCCTTCCCAAGTTTCACCTCGAGACGGTGGCGCTTCGTCCCAAAAGTCTTCTTCTTATTTTTTCTAGGTCAAAAGACCTTATATACCAGAAGAGGGCACCGAAGGTGGGCCGAGGGGCCCACTACCCACCAAGGCGCGCTAGGGAGGTCTGGCGTGCCCTGGAGCCTTGCGGCCACCTAGTTGCCCCTCTTTGGTAGTTCTTCTCTCACTGGTACAGCGAGGTGCTATACAAACGGTTTTAACCCCTTTCCGCGACGGCGGCAGAACCGTCGCCAAGTGAGTGACTGCGATAGGGGGGGTCCTTCCCACACGACCCAAAAACCGTCGGGGATACGAAGCCTCGATGCATATACAGTACTCCCTACTCGTTTGTGCTCACATTGTTATCGCAGTCAGTATTCTGTGGTGCTACGTTTAAGATGCGCGACCCATCACAAATAGTTCATGATTGTAGAAGTAGACAATCACACACATTTACTTTTCCTCCACTGTGTGCGATTCGATGTAAGAGCGCACACAGTTGTCGCTATAAAACTATGTGCGAAGCTTGAATACATCCCACATGATTCATCCATCGTACCCACATCGGATGATCGACGTATCGCACGCGTTCTTCTATGACCAAACATTTGTGATGCGCACAACATCACAAACAGTCCATAATTTCGAAGCGTGTGTGATAAGGTGACTATCGCAAATATTTAATAAGAAAGAGCTGTGTGCGATGTTGTTGTTAATCGCACACGTTTTTTCTTGGCTGATCATGTGTGCAGTGGAGATTGATCGCACATGTAGTGGATCCTAGAAACGTGTCTAATCTCCACGTCTATCGCGGATGTTTCGCTTTCGCAAACTGTGTGCAGTGTAATCCCTAATTAATCCCTAATTTAAAAATCACATGTTTTGAATTTGAAAGTAGGCAATCACTTATTTCATATCCAACCATGTTTGTTAAAAATATAGGTTCAACCACGAATGCATAATTCGATGCACAAGTACATATACTTAAGAACTACAGAAGCACCAAGTAAAGAGTGATGAACCACAGTTGTACTGAAGACTGTAAAGAGAGAGACGAAAGACATTCTGGTTGCTGGAGATGGTGAAGCGGAATGCCCATATTGTGCCCTCCTCCATGCGTAATGCGCGCACGACTCTAGGCCAACCCCTTGTGATGGCTGCCCGTCCATCCTTCATTGTCTTCATTATGATTTCTCGATGCTCATTGTAGTCTGGATGAAATACTTTAACCTTCATTGCGTGTCCACCAATCATGTACTTTGCGAGGTAATCTTAAGTGAACTGTTTCGGGAACCACTGCGAACGAAAAAGATTCAGACATTGTTGTCTAACAACTCATTATGGGCAGTAAAAAGAGAAGGCTGCAGAGTTTGTAGTTACCATCCTATAGCTCACTGTTGTGTTGGATAGAGCATAAACAAATAATTTGCTTGCCACCATTCGTATCTTTTTGCTAATAATCCTTATCAGTTTCCTCACTTGATGCTTGTTCATGAATATCTCATTGCCCCATACGCAAAAAGGGTCGATGCATGGATCCTTGCCAAGGGCATATGTACCTACAAGCAACAAGTCAATATTAGAAGCTAACGAGTGTCCAGGCCTGGATCTATATGCAATATATTATGGATGGACGAGCCAAGGGCATATGTACCTACAAGCAACAAGTCAATATTAGAAGCTAACAAGTGTCCAGGCCTCAGCTAACAAGTGTACAAGCCGAGGGATGAAACTAACCTCGGCGGAAAATGGTGGCTACTCCCGTTGTTGTCCTGCATACGTAGTGGAAAGGCATGATAAGTACAGCAACCTTAACATCAAACAAATATAGCAAAGGTAAACAACATCATCTCCAAATGATAGCTTGAATGTGTTGATTTCAGCATGCTGTTAAAGCAGATATAAAATGGAAGGCAATGTTACCGACAACAGGCTTAATAGCCATCAAATATTGCAATTCAAACTGGTATTGTTAAAAATGAATAGAACATAGGTAATGCTTAAACATCACACTGGATAAATGTGTAAAACTGAAATAAAGGGCATGTGTTAACTACACCAGGCATAACTGGAACCAGATATAGCCGTTCAAACTGGTATTGTTGCAGTCGAGCGGCACAGTTCCGACTTGCACATAATGAACATCACATTGTGAATGACTGAAATAAACAAGGCAAAATGATCAGTATAACAACCAAATATAGCCATTGAAAACTGGACAGAGTCTCACTGCAACCAACCTAACAAGCAAATACAGATAAACAAGGCATATGCTTGAAAACTGGACAAATGCTCACTGCAACCAACCTAACAAGCAAATACAGATAAACAAGGCATCTGCTTGAAAACTGGACAAATGCTCACTGCAACCAACCTAACAACCAAATACAGATAAACAAGGCATCTGCTTGATAACTGGACAAATGCTCACTGCAACCAACCTAAGAACCAAATACATATAAACAAGGCATCTGCTCGATAACTGGAAAAATGCTCACTGCAACCAACCTAACAACCAAATACAGATAAACAAGGCATCTACTCACTATAAACAACCAAATATAGCCATTCGTGAAACTGAAGTGGACAATTCATATTTAAACATCACATAGCCCTATTGAACAATACATTTTTGCATAACTGAAATAATTAAACACGGCACAGTTAAAGCACCACACGGCAAATGCTACTACAACAAAGGGTATGGGTTGGCAAGCTAGAAAGGTAAGATTTGCTTATAGGATGTTGCCTCACATGTCATGAACGGGATCCTTCCAGTTGGAAGAGCACAGACCCAAGGTGCGCTCTCTGATGTCACAGATGGGTTGTTTCACCTTGGAAGAACCTTTGTGGGTGCCCTCCTCGTGGTCGTGGTCGATGAGATCTGACTGGGCAATTGAGGATCCCAAGCCGCCGCTGTAGAACGTGTCCTTCAAAAATGACAAAATGGTCTCGATGGCGTACAAGGATCGCAAATCCTTGACCGCTTGGCGGAGGAGATCAGCGGCAGGGCCGTCGAAGAGATCGACGGCGATTAAACCAGAGGGGTTGGGGATGGACCACTTAACCTGTGACATGGCCCGCGTGAAGCCGTCGCTGTCGACGAGCTTAATGTCGTAGCCAGCTTTCCCGAGATACAGTAATACGCTAGCCCGCTGACATGAAGCCTTCGCATGGCAACGTAGTCAATGTCTTCGCCGGCTTCCGCGGTGACGTGTTGCTCCGGGATCGACAGGTCGGGGCGAACGGCAGCCTCCTCGCCAACGTCCACCGGAGATGCCATGATAAACCTCTTCTTGGCCGAACGCTCGTCGGGCTCCCCGGGATACGTAGTCGAGCTTAGGCTGTGACATTCTGGAGCAGGGGATGTGGATCTGGCGAGGAGGGACACCGCAGGCCTCATCTAAAAACTCAGGGGAGTGGGGCGACGGTAGGGGAATCGCTGGGTAACCTGAACTTTATTACCTAAGCTAGGAGGAACGGGCAGACCGGCAGGGGTTGTCGGCGGCGCCGGCGGTGGCCGCGAGCTAGGGTTCGAGGGGGGGAGGGGGCCGGGTGGGGGGACTGTGGAGGGAGGGTGGTGTTTGTGGATACGCCGCGGCTACTGAAAATTTTAGTAATGGTGGGTGGAGATGGTGGTGGACGAGGGAGGGCGACGGTTCAAATGCCTCGGCTACTGCAATTTTACTATAAGGTCGGTGCTGGAGGAGTGTGGGCGACGGTTGAAGTACGGCGGCTACTAAAATTTGGGTAAAGGAATTGATGCGGGGCGGGAGTGCCCAAGATCGCGCACGATCCAATAAGAATATGCGTGTATGATGATAAGGAAAAGTGGCGGAACCGCCGATTTTTGCAACGCTCAAGGCAGGTAGTTTGTTTTTATATTTCTAGATAGCTGGCCTATCGCACACGGTTCATCCTAATTTCTAAAAAACTACCCGCCTTTAGCTTGCGCAGGTGGTGATTTTACAACGCACTTGCATCGCACACGGTTAAGCCAGTACCTCCACCCTTTGCTCGCGCTTGCGCAGTCGTGGTGATTTTACAACACACTTGCATCACACACGGTTGAGCCAGTACCTCCACCTTTGCTCGCACTTGCACAGTCGTGGTGATTCACAGCGCACTTGCATCGCACACGGTTAAGACATTATACCCGTGTCCGTTGAGCGTCATCAGAGTCTTTGCAGCAAAAAAACGTTAGAGAGGGTCAGAGGACAGCCACTCCAGCATGTGGCCCAAATATATATGAGTGAAAAGGGTGGTCTGTCATGTTCAAAATTCCAATGCACAACTTTGACCGCGCGGTCCCACGGTTGGGAGCGTCATCGAAGATTGATGAGAGGGGCCAGAAGTCAAGAACCACCTAGAAGTGGCCAAATATATGTAGGAATATTGGGTGTGATGTTTAAAACTTTAAATACACAATGCACAACTTTGGTGGCACCTGTCTTGCAAACCCGAAAGCACCCTTGGATATATCTATAATGACATAATGTCGTAGCTAGCTAGGGTGCTTGACCCACCACCTCCCACTTCGTGTCAGCGGGGCGGATGCACGTAATGATACTTTGGTCATACATGCATGTCGCCATGACCTACCATGAGACGGACCAGTGAATCTATCGTTTGGTCAAACGACAACTGTTGTTGTTGATAAACCTCTTGGGCCAATAGATTGAACCATCATAAAAATCGCACGAGAAGGACCACAAAACTAGCACCTCTTGCATGCGGCCCAAAATGATGTACGTTGGAAGGGGTGATGTGTGTTTTCAATATAGAATAATGTACAATTTAGATTTGGTGCCTACCTCTCGATACAGACAACAACCATGAAGGCCAGGTAGTTAAGGACGAGATACGCAGGGTATGATGTAGGTCAAACCCAGCAATCCGAGCATGTGGGAGGGAATCCTGACAACGCATGAGCTCGAGCTTTGGTTGAATGACATGTGACGGTGACCGGCCCTAACACGAACTAGGAGGAATCCATTCATGGCCAACACATACCCCTCGTTATCAGTCAAAGGGATGATATATATACACTCGGGGAGCCCACATATATGCGTGTCGTCACAAAAAACCGCACAAGGGAGACGTGGTCGATCATAAGACCCCGTATACACTGCATGCGGCTCGAAAATATGTATGGGTACGTGTTTAAATACCGAATGCATAACTTCGATGGGCCACCAACTACATTAGAAACTGAACACCATACCCGACCCCAAGCCTGGTTCAATACGTACGATGTCGGTTTCCCAACTTTGAGGCGGCGGGGGGGGGGGGGGGGGGGGTCGTCCGACGCATGCGCTCAAACTTTATTTGGTCTAACATGGCACACATAGCAATAGGAAACCATCATGGTCAAACCCTTCTCGTTGTTGGGTCAAAGGGATAGATTGTGTGGGCCCCCCTCATTGTCGGTAAAGGATAATATATATACCTCGGGGAGCCCACAGATATGTGCAACATCTATAAACCGCACAAGGGAGACATGCTCGATCAGAACACCCTGCCCCCTATACCCTGCATGCGACCTGAAAAAGGTTTATATAATCGCCATGACAAGTCACTATAGAGTCAATCATTCTTTAATTTTTTTAGAGCAAAAAATAATTAATAAAAACATAGTCTACAAATTAGCAAAACAAGGATCCGAAGGTTTATATAATCGCCATGACAGGTCACTATAGAGATATTTATCTCTATAATGACCGTGTCATAGCATTTAAATGAAGCTTGAGATATGCAACTTCACATCGGGTCACCCATCCTCGGACTACTCCAGCCTAAGCACGCTTAACTTCTGTGTTCTATTCGACTAGGCTAGCGGATGGGAAGCCGCCCCTTGCTGATAGGAATTGCCTCCTTGCCTTTAAGGCGTTTCACGCTGGTCACTGTGATATTTACATGGCCGGTGTGTCGCCGCCTAGCCTTCAATGAGCACTGACACTGTCAGCGGGAAAATGATGGGAGAAGAGGCGGGAAACCGATGAGAGGAGTGGAAGGAAACGGTAGCCTGTTTGGATATATAACAACATTAATATAGAAAACTTAGTACAGAAGGAAGCGTGAGCTAGCACGACGCATGCGCACAGTGCTTACCCATGTACTGCATGTGTTGTCGAAAGGCTGAGGATTGCCATTCGATCTGGGAGCATACAATGGTGCAGACGTATGATCCGTGGGGTTTGGGTTCTGGCCAATCAGAACGCATGACTCAGATCACGCGCAGTAGGTGGGGAGGGGGGCATCGGCCACGGTTTGGTAGGCACGTGGCTTTCGTGAGTGAACCGTGTGCTATTTGAAAACATTTCGTGAGAAGAATCTCGGTTTTTAAATCCCTGTAAATCCAAAACTCATACAAAACTCATGAAACTTGGCATGGTGTCACGACATGGAACATATATGTCGAGGAATTTTTTTCGTCTATTTTGGCGCAAGTTTTATTACAAGGCTCTTACAAACCGGAGCTTCTCTCAAAGAAGCCTCGTGGTTCCGATAGGGAAACGTGTCCCCCTTGTGGGCGAAACGGTAATCACTGCCTCTTTTCGCCTTGTATTTTCTTCTACGAGCAACATGGAACGACAGGATATCCGTGCTGAAATTTAAACTTATTCAGGGTTCGTTTGGCCTTTATATACACTAATTGAGTTTCCTAGGCATTTAATGTCCATAATTCAAATCTGAACTTCAAATACATGCTCCAGTTCACCAAAATGGCTAGAATAATTATACATGTGTCCTTTGGTGCATGTTTAGGTCCCATGCCAGGAATGGGAACGAATTACAACCGTACCGGTGTCCTGGCTCGTCCTCAAACATTTGTTATATTGGTTTTTAAATCCCCGTAAATCCTAAACTCACTAGAAAGTCATGAAAGTTGGCATTGTGTCACGTCATGGCACATATATGTCGTGGTAAAAACATTGTCCAATTTGGGCCAAGCTTTATTACAAACCTCTTACAAACCGGAGCTTCTCTCAAAGAAGCCTCGTGGTTCCGATAGGGAAACGTGTTCCCCTTGTGGGCGAAACGTAATCACTGCCTCTTTTCGCCTTGTATTTTCTTCTATGGGCAACATGGAACGACAGGATATCCGTGCTGAAATTTAAACTTATTCAGGGTTCGTTTGGCCTTTTTATACACTAATTGAGTTTCCTAGGCATTTAATGTCCATAATTCAAATCTGAACTTCAAATACATGCTCCAGTTCACCAAAATGGCTAAAAAAAATTTATACATGTGTCCTTGGTTACATGTTTGGGTCCCATGCCAGGAATGGGAATGAATTACAACCGTACCGGCGTCCTGGCTCGTCCTCAAACATTTGGAATCTTGGTTTTTAAATCCCCATAAATCCAAAACTCACCAGAAAGTCATCAAAGGCGGCATGGTGTCACGTCATGGCACATATATGTCGTGGTAAAAACATTGCCAATTTGGGCCAAGCTTTATTACAAACCTGTTACAAACCGGAGCCTATCGCACGAACCCTCGTGGTTTCGATAGGGAAACATGTCCCCTTGTGGTCAAAACGATAATCGCTCCTTCTTCTAGCCTTGTATTTTCTTCTACACACAACACGGAACAACGGGAGATTCGCGCTGAACTTTGAAATTATTCAAGGTTTGTTTGACCTTTTTTATTCATTAATTGAGTTTTCTAGGCATTTAATGTCCATAATTCAAATCTGAACTACAAATACATGCTCCAGTGCACCAAAATGGCTAGAAAAAACATACATGTGTCCTTGGGGTGCATGTTTAGGTCCCATGGAACGAATGGGAATGAATTCAACCGTCTCTCCGTCCTAGCTTGGCCACAAACATTGCGAATCTCGGTTTTTAAATCTCTGTAAATCCAAAACTCACCAGGAAATCATGAAACTTGGCATGGTGTCACTACATGGCACATATAATTGTCCAATTTGGGCGAAGCTATATTGCAAGCCTCTTACAAACCGAAGCTTCTCGCAACCCTCGTTGTTCCGGTAGGGAAACATGCCCCTCTTGTGGGCGAAACGATAATCGCTGCCTCTTCTCGCCTTGAACTTTGTTTTCTACAGGCAACATAGAATAACAGGAGTGTCTTGCTGAAATTTGAAACTGTTCAGGGTTCATTTGGCCATTGTATATATTAATTAAGTTTTCTAGCCATTTAATGTAGTCCATAATTCAAATTTGAACTACAAGCACATGCTCCAGTGAAGCAAAATGGGTGGGAAATCATACATGTGTCATTGGGTGCATGTTTAGGTCTCATTTAAGAAATGGGAATGAATTACAAACTTCTCGTCGTCATGAAACATTGAGAATATCGGTTTTTAAATCCCAGTAAATCAAAAACTCACCCAAAAAACATGAAACTTGGCATGGTTTCATGACATGGCACATATATGTCGTGGTAAAAAAAATCGTCCAATTTGAGACAATGCGCACACATTAATAGCCAACGAAGTCCTTTTGAAACAAATAGCTGACACGCTAATATCGCAAACGGTTGTATTATATGAACCGTGTCAAAATTTAACCATACTCGGTGGTGTGCGTGCAGCTGTTTGATTAGACGGGACAAGCGCGAGAAGTCCGCCATGCAGGCTCGACGGGACATGTGCGAGCAGTCCGCCGCGCAGGCTTGACGGGACGCGTGCATCATGTCCACCTCGTAGGCTCGACGGGACACATGCGAGCAGCAAGGCCGCCCATGCTCACTGGGAAGCGAGCTCTTTGACCTCCATCCACCAGCCATCGCCCGCCTCGCTCACAACTTCTCCATTAATGGGTTAATTAAAGCACCTGGACGGAGGGTGTTTGCTTGTGATCCCATGGCAGCATTTGCTTTGTTCATGATTTCAACTCATATTCCGGCCTAATTTAAATTGCCACATAGGGCAACGGATAATACGACGACAAATAAAATGGCAACGAATAATACGATGACAAATTTATAATGGCGCAGATCATAATTGTCTTACATATTTTGGATAATTTAAAATGCCACATGCCGCAAAGCCCGGAAGACACGGGGGCAAGAGAAGAAGGAAATCACAGACAACGATCTGGGTCGCTACTGTCTCTACTCCTCGATGGATCGCCGTGCGACGATATCCTCCGGCTCCTTCTTCAATTCCTCATGACTTTGCTTGAAAGCAGCCACGGATTCCTCCACCTCCTGCTCGCGCTTGATCCAGAGCTTCCTCAAGTCACCCATCAGTTCCTCGACGACCGCTGTCAGCGTCATCCCCGAGGCACTTCTCTGCTCATGCAGCATCTTCCAGCTGGTGCCTCCTCCTCCTTCTCGTCGAGCGCCTTGAGGAGCTTCGCATTGTCACCCATGAGTTGCTCGACGAGGCCGGTCGCCTTGTCAACCAAGGCATCGCTGATCTCGAGCAGCTTCATCAAGCCGTCGACCAGCTCCTACTGCTTAATGAGGCCAGCAAGAATGTCATCGTCGCCGGCCAAGGACTTCAGCAAAGCCAGCTCGTCGGAATCGCCGACGCGGCGAGTGCGCTTGTGAGAGCCCTCGCGTGCCCGTGAGAGCTCGTTCGAGGGCACCGCGGCGCGCCGGGACATCTCTGCTGTGGCTGCCGCTTCGCGGCGGGACCTCTCTAGTGCTTCCGCGGCCTTGGTCTTTGTTGCCTGGTTATATGTCCACCCGAAACTCCTCCTACCAGTCATGGCGGAACGACTTGACAGGAAAGACCAGTTTTGTGGGTGATGAGGAGAGGAACTGTGAAGTAATTTTCGAGTGGGTAGTTTTTATAGCCCGGTGCTAAGTGTGAACACATATTAGTTTGATAGGTGTGAACAGATTTGCAATTACTTATTGCGTTGTAATCTGCAATGTGACGAGAAACAAAGTCAAAATTTATTGATGGTTCTGGGCTTACAAAGCCCGTTTCTGTTGTTCTGGTTCATCACAAACAATTCTTTTGGATCAACCGTATGCCACGCATCGGAAGCCCGAAACGTGGGCCCACATTCTCGGATGTACGTGTATGTGTCTGCCCACTATCACACATGGTCAAGATATCACCATCGTGTCCTATGGATGCGCCGTCGCGTCTCCCACGGGGTGCCAGAAGGTTGACCACGTGGTTGCTCGCCGTTGAGGCGGCCACAGCGCGCTCTGCTCGCGTCCGTCCGCGAGTTTTGCCCGCCATTGAGGCGGCCGCGGCGCGCTTCGCTCTGGCATCCTTGCGCGCGCTCTGCTCGCCGTTGAGGCAAATTTACAATGGCAACGGTTAATAATTGTCTTACATATTCAGGATAATTTAAAATGCCACATGCGGCAAGGCCCAAAACACTCACGACCTACATATGCATAAATTATAATAAAATATAGGCTAAAAGGCTGATCCGGCAGCCTTCCGACGATGGTCTTCTCGAACTCCACGATCAGCATAGCACCCTTGTGGCCGTTCATTATGTGTAACTTACTAATCATCGCACACGAGTACTCGCAGACGCATCGTGTGCGATACTCCTAGCCACCGCAAGCAACTAGTTTGCATTTTTCAAAGTTTTTTGTACGAACAGAATCGCACATGAACTAACTATAGTAACCATCTGTGTTATAATTTCTCATCGCAAATAGTTCATCGGAGTGGGTTGTTTGCTGCGTATCACACATATCTTGTTTACATGAATCGTTTGTGTTCTTTTGGCTCATCGCAAAGGCCGCATATCACACACATCTTGTTAAGTTGAACCGTTTCTGTTCTCTTCCCTAATCGAAAACAGTTCATCCGAGTGAACCGTATGCCGTATATCACACACACCTTGATTTGGCTGACCTTTTCTGTTGCATTCCCTAATAGCACACAGTTCATCGGAGCGAACTGTATGCCGTATATCGCACACACATTGATATGGCTGCCCGTTTCTGTTGTTCTGCCTCATCACAAACAGTTCTTCTGGATCAACCGTATGCCCCGCATCGCACACGTAACTAAAATCTGAACCGTGTTTGATGTCTCCGCCATCTCAAACATTTTGCATCTTTTTTGACGGTTTTTTTACATCCCCGTTTGCGATTAATGCATCGCACACAGTTTCGTCAAAGGGTCTCTGATCGTAGTGTCGCGTTAGCAGCATCCTGCAGTAGTGTCTCCAATATTTATTTTATATTCCAAAATAAGTCTCCATAAAATTTTAGATCATTTGGAGATGTGCAGAATAGGTATCTCTGACATAGCTTTTTCAGGTCCAGAATTCCAGCTGCTAGTATTCTCCCTATTTGTGTAAACCTTGCATATTATGAGAGAAAAGGCATTAGAATTACTCCATAAGGTGTTATAAAGCATAAAAGCACTATAAATAACAGTAGGAAAACATGGTGCAAAATGGATGTATCAGTCACCCTCAGCTTGATGAAGGCGATGAACTCCAATATCATCCCGATGCAGTAGAGGTAGTTCTCCGTGGCAATGATCTCCTGGAAGCTCATCCAGGACAGCAGGACCACACCGAACGCGGAGAACAGGATGCCAATCGGTGGAGTCGGTCTACTTGTCTTGGACGTGATGCCTATGTACATGATCATTGCCTTGGATATCGTCATTATTATTCGCTTTTCTATCAAATGTTCAACTGTAATTGTTTACCCACCGTATGCTATTTTCAAGAGAGAAGCCTCTAGTGAAAACTATGTCCCCCGGGTATACTTTGATCATATATTAAAATCCAAAAATAACTAGCTGCAATTTTCTTTACTTTATTTTATTTTGTGTTTTATTTATCTATCTATCACTACAAAATTTAATCATTGCAATTAACCGCCGAGGGATTGACAACCCCTTGTTCACGTTGGCTGCAAGGATTTGTTATTTTGTGTGCAGGTACTGCTAACGAGGTGTTGCGTGGTTCTCCTACTGGATTGATAACCTTGATTCTTAACTAAGAGAAATACTTATCTCTATTCTACTTCATCATCCTCTCCTCTTCAAGGAAATCCCAACGTAGCTCACAAGTAGCAGGAAGAATTTCTGGCGTCTTTGCCGGGGTGACATCATCAACCTTTATCAAGTACCTACGCATAAACTTTCATCTCCTTGCATTTAAATTATTTGCCATTTGCCTCTCGTTTTCATCTTTCCCACATCTAAAACATTTTCAAAAAATACAAAAATATTTTTCGTTTGCCTTTTTGCTTGTTTGCTCGTTTGCTTGCTTTTTGCCTTCATGTCAACACACCAAAAACCATAAAAACAACTAGGAAAATTAAAGGCATATGGATCCTCATCCAGTTGCTAAGCTTTTCAAAAGATCCAATTATGTTGAACCAATTGCTAGTGGGTTGAGTGCACTTGATTATCTCCATGAAGTTTTGCTTGAAAATCATGAATCTGGAAATTGTGATGAACTGTTGAAAGAAGAAATTTATAAAGTGATTCATGATAGCTCCTTGAATGAAAAGCATGATTGCAATGATGTTATTATAAATTCTATTAATGTCAATTGTGCTAATAATATGCAAAACTACAAGCTTGGGGATGATGATTTTGTTATATCCACTACTTATTACAATGATCATGATTGGGGTGATAATGCTTCTTATGATCTTGAAAATTTATTTAAGCCTCATGCTGAATATGCTATTGATAATAATGTTTGCAATAATATTGAAAGTGGGTTTCAAAGAGTGCCAACTTTAGGCAAAAAAGAATCCCACATATTTGGAGAGTGTTCAATCTTATGAATTTTTTTATAAAGGTGGGAGAGGTCATGACTTTAATTGATGTTAATCCCACTATCTTGGAAGCTCATAAAAATGTTATGCATGTGGACCATGAAGAGAAAAATTTATATGATAGTTATATTGTTGAATTTGGTTATGATCTTACATGTAATTATTATAAGAGAGGAAAATAAGTTTGTAGAAATTTTCATGTTACTAAATTACCTCTCGTTATGTTGAGATTGTCAATGTTTTATTCCTCTCCTTTGCATATGCTAGATATTTCTTATCTTATTAATTTGTTATCTTATAAAATGCCTATGCATAGGAAGTATGTTAGACTTAAGTGTGTTTGTCACATGTTTTATGATGCTCTCTTCGTTTTTCAATTACTATCTTTCATGTGAGCATCATTGTAATCTCAAGCCTATCTTAATGGCTATAAAGAAAGAACTTGTTGGGAGACAACCCAATAGTTATATTTTTCTGTTTTTTTTGTGCACACAATTATTCTACTGTTATGGTTGTGTTTTTATGTTTTAATAAGTGTTTGTGCCAAGTAGAGCCTTTGGGATGATTTGGATGATAGTTGATTTGATTCTGTGAGAAAACAAAAACTTTTGCATCTAGTAGCAGAATTGTTAAAATTTTCTGGAGCGTGCGAAAAATTCTGAATTTTTTACACATCATTGATATGAAAATTTCCCACATTTTTGTAACCTTTCAGAATTGTTGGAGTTATAGAAGTGTGGTCATTATTCGAATTACTACAGACTGTTCAGTTTTTGATAGATTCTGATTTTGTTGCATTGTTTGCTTGTTTTGATGAAACTATGGATTGTATTGGGGGGTATAAGCCATGGAGAAGTTAGAATACAGTAGGTATAATGCAATAATAAAATATAAATGGGTTTACAACAGTACCTAAAGTGGTGACTTGCTTTGTTATACTAATGGATCTCACGAAGGTTTTTGTTGAGTTTTGTGTGCTGAAGTTTTCATGTGTTGGGTGAGATCACGGTGGATGAAGGAATAAGGAGTGGCAAGAGCCTAAGCTTGGGGATGCCCAAGGCACCCCAAGGTAATATTCAAAGGTCTCCCAAGCAACTAAACATGGGGATGCCCTGGAAGGCATCCCCTCTTTTTCTACCAACTATCGGTAATTTTACTTGGAGCTATATTTTTATTCATCGCATGATATGAGTTTCGCTTGATGCATCGTGTATTATATGAGTCTTTTCTTTGTTTGGTTTTTAGTTTGTCACAATCATCTTTGCTGAACACACCTTTTTGAGAGGGACAAACATTATTCATGATTTGTTAGAATGCTCTATGTGATTCACTTATATCTTTTGAGCTAGGCAGTTGCTCTAGTGCTTCACTTATATCTTTTAGAGCACGGCGGTGGTTATATTTTAAAGAAATAGTTGCACTCTCATGCTTCGCTTATATATTTTTGAGAGTTGATAATAGTAATGGCAATTAGTACAAGTTATGAATTTGGTCCTAATATGATCGGTATTCAAGTGGGATATAATAAAAACTTTCATGTAGATCACTGAATATGATAAGTTTGATTCCTGGCAATAGTTTTGCGATATAAAGGTGGTAATATGTGGGTTGTGCTAGTGAGTAATTGTGGTTTAGTAAGAATATTGATGTTAAGGTTTGTGATTCCCGAAGCATGCACGTATAGTCTCTCGTTATGCTAAGAAGTTGGAGCATGATTTATTATTGATTGTCTTCCTTATGAGTGGCGGCCGGGGACGAGCGATGGTCTTTTCCTACCAATCTATCCCCCGAGGGGCATGTGTAGTAGTACTTTGCTTCGAGGGATAATAAACTTTTCCAATAAGTATGTGAGTTCTTTATGACTAATGTGAGTCCATGGATTATACGTGAAGGAAATATGCCCTAGAGGCAATAATAAAGTTGTTATTTTATATTTCCTTATTCATGATAATGGTTTATTATTCATGCTAGAATTGTATTGATCGAAAACTTAAATACATGTGTGAATACATAAACAAATACCATGTCCCTAGTAAGCCTCTACTAGACTAGCTCGTTGATCAAACATGGTTAAGGTTTCCTAACCATGGACATGAGTTGTCATTTGATAACGGGATCACATCATTAGGAGAATGATGTGATGGACAAGACCCATCCGTTAGCTTAGCATAATGATTGTTCAGTTTTGTTGCTATTGCTTTCTTCATGTCAAATACATATTCCTTCGACTATGAGATTATGCAACTCCCGGATACTGGAGGAATGCCTTGTGTGCTATCAAACATCACAACGTAACTGGGTGATTATAAAGATGCTCTACAGGTATCTCCGAAGGTGTTTGTTGAGTTGGCATAGGTCAAGATTAGGATTTGTCACTCTGAGTTTCGGAGAGGTATCTCTGGGCCCTCTCGGTAATACACATCATAAGCTTGCAAGCAAACGACTAAGGAGTTGGTCACGAGGTGATGTATTACGGAACGAGTAAAGAAACTTGCCGGTAACGAGATTGAACTAGGTATGAAGATACCGACGATCGAATCTCGGGCAAGTAACATACCGATGGACAAAGGGAATTACGTATGTTGTCATAACGGTTCGACCGATAAAGATCTTCGTAGAATATGTAGGATCCAATATGAGCATCCAGGTTCCGCTATTGGTTATTGACCGGAGAGGTGTATCGGTCATGTCTACATAGTTCTCGAACCCGTAGGGTCCGCACGGTTAACGTTCGTTGACGATATAGTATTATATGAGTTATGTGATTTAGTGACCGAATCTTGTTTGGAGTTCCGGATGAGATCACGGACATGACGAGGAGTCTCAAAATGGTAGAGAGGTAAAGATTGATATATAGGACGATGGTATTCGGACACCTGAAGTGTTCCGGAGGTTACCGGGTACATATCGGGTCACCAGAAGGGGTTCCGGGCACCCCCGGCAAAAGATATGGGCCTTATGGGCCAAGAGGGGAAATGCACCAGCCACAAGGGGCTGGTGCGCCCCCCATATGGGCCGGCCAAGAAGGAGAAGGAAAGAGGGGAAGGGAAAGGAAAGAGAGGGAATAGGATTCCCCCTTCCTTCAATCTCCTCCTCTCTTTCCTTCCCCCTCCGGCAAATATGGAAGGGGGCGCGCCACTTGGGAGGACCCCAAGTAGGATTCGGCCTACTTGGGGCGCCCTCCTGGCTGCTCCCTCCTCCCCCACCTATATATATATGTGGGGGGGGGGCCTAGCACAACCAGACAATGGCCTAGCCGTGTGCGGCACCCCCTCCACCGTTTACTATCTCGGTCATATTTTCGTAGTGCTTAGGCAAAGCCCTGCGGAGATCACTTCACCATCACCGTCATCACGCCGTCGTGCTGACGGAACTCATCTACTACCTCGATGTCTTGCTGGATCAAAAAGGCGAGGGACGTCACCGAGCTGAACGTGTGCAGAACTCAGAGGTGCCGTACGTTCGGTACTCGATCGGTGGAGCGCGAAGAAAGATTGACTACATCAACCGCGTTGTGAAACGCTTCCGCTTACAGTCTACGAGGGTACATAGACACACTCTCCCCCTCGTTGCTATGCATCTCCATGGATAGAACATTGCGTCTGCGTAGAATTTTTTTTGTTTTCCATGCAATGATTCCCAACAATACGCACTCTCACCTTTCCGCAATTTGCTAGCCTCTTCGGTACCATGCATTCCCCTTCCTCACCTTGATATGTGGTGCAAACTTCGCCGGTGCATCCAAACCCCGTGATAGGATACACTCTATCACACATAAGCCTCCTTATATTTTCCTCAAAACAGCCACTATACCTACCTATTATGACATTTCCATAGCCATTCCGAGATATATTGCCATGCAACTTCCACCGTTCCATTTTATTATGACACACATCATCATTGTCATATTGCTTTGCATGATCATATAGCTAACATAGTATTTGTGGCTCAGCCACCATTCATATTTTTTTATACATGTTATGCTAGATCATTGAACATCCCGGTACACTGCCGTAGGCATTCATATAGAGTCATATTTTGTTCTAGTATCGAGTTGTAATTTTCTTTCAAGTTGTAAGCAAATAGAAGTGTGATGATCATCATATTTATTATTAGAGCATTGTCCCAAGTGAGGAAAAAAAGAGACCGAAAAAGAGCCCATAAAAAATTGAGGCCAAATAGAGTCCAACCAAAATATAATCTAGAGCTGGCAAAGTTCTGGTCAAAATTTAGATTTAAATGAATTTAAACAAATTTCCAGAGAAGGCCACGTTGAAGGCGTATTTTCAGAATACGCCTCCACTTAGAAAACGGTTCAGGAGGGATAGAGAGACTGACAGTGGGGGCCCACTGTCAGGGTTAGAGAGAGAGAGAGAGAGAGAGAGAGGGAAACAGGGCACGACGGCCCTGTCGCTGATGGTTCTTCGGCGGGGAGACCACGGTGGTCGCCGGAGAGAGAGGGGATGGGTCCAGCACGTCATGGCGAACACGCACGTACCCGTGGCAATGGCTGAGGTGGACGGATGGCGGCTCGGGCTCCTTCTCTAGAGACGGCGGGCAGCGAAGCTCGTCAGAGATGGCGATTCCAGCGATGATCCAATGAACTAGTAGTACCAGTGCCTTCAGGAGATCACCGCGAGCTTGACGGGGGCATCAAACAAATACGGAGACGACTGGAGCAGAAGACGGCCGAGGGGGATCCGCGGCCAACTCTGGCGAGGATCGGCGGCAAAAGGACCTCCCGGCCTTGCCGCACTAGTTAGTGACTCGATTTGTGGCCAGTAGAGTTGATTGCGATGGTTGGAACGGCTTGGGGAGGGTTCTATTAAAGATGGAGGGTGACAGCATGTTGAGCTTCGCCGAAGAAGAGCTGTCGGCACACTGGGAGGGAGATGAGCTCGGGCTAGTCTTGGGGAAGAAGTAGCGCGACGCGGAGAAATTGCTCGGGCACGCGGGCATTGTGAAGCGCACTAAGTGGGGCAGGTGGCGCACTCGTGTGCACTGTTCCACCAGGTTGCGCTTCGGTCGCTTCCGGCGTGCTACCTACCGGCGTCAGGGAGCTGTAGGGCGAGGCTAGGTGGAGGTGCGGGAGGCTGCTGAGTGGCGGGGGCAAGATGCGGTGGCGCAAGGAGGAGAGACGGGCGGCAGCAAAGGGGCCCGATGCCTAGAGTGTGGCGATTGCATGTCGAACAGTAGGAGAAAGCTTATAGATAGAACCTTAGCAGTAGCGCGGGGATATGGTGCAGCGCTACTGCTATGTGTCCATGGTGCCAGCAGGTGGGCTCCATTTAGCAGCAGCGTTGGTCCATGGAAAAGCGCTACTGCTACTATATTTAGCAGTACCGCCGGTACCTATCCCGCGCTGCTACTATGTATAGCAGCCACCTTTTCTACCACCCTCCCCTCCCCCTTTCCCCTCTCCCTAGTCTACCTCGCTCACTTGGTTCGTCCCATTATTTCTCTTTGTTCTCCTACCTCTCTTCTCTCCCCATTAATGTCCCCATCCACCATCTCCTCCATTAATGACCTATCTTTCTCTCTTCCTCACTTCATTTGTCTCTCCATCCTTCCCTTTCCCACTCCTACCTTTGTCTCACTAGCTAGCTCTCTCTCTCTCCCTCTCCACTAGTTAGGTAGAGCATCTCCTTCCAATTAGATCTACCATATATATATATATATATATATATAGGTAGCGACACCGACCATCTATCGTATGCTCGATCCCTCTCTTAGATAGGTGACTAAAAAGTTGTGCTTTGCAATAATGGAAATATGTGTGTTTGCGTTATGATGGTGGGAATGTGCGTGTGGCATGAGTTGCTGCCTATGTGTATGTGCCGAATCGTGTGTGACATGAGTTGCTTATGTTTTGCCGAAATGTCGATTTATTTCTGTTTCGGCAAATTTCGGGCAAACTCTATATGTCCTATTTTTATGAAAGATCATGCCGAATTTTCGTATGACTTTGATGTATGCAAATGTATGCATGGTAATAATTCTTTTGCTTATTATACCGCGCGGGCAATCATGAAGGTTAGTGGAAGGGTGGTGGAAAGATGGTTGCGATCCGCAGTGCACGACATGTATGCAAATAAACGTACTGGGATTTTATGTCCATGTAGAAAATGCAAAGTAATCGTCATCTTGGACCCCTTTGAGCGTGGCAATTTGAAGGCGCACCTGCTCATGCATGGTTTCGTGGATGGCTATACTCAGTGGATAATTGAAGATGATGATGAGGACGTCCACATGGCAGGCAATAACGACATGGGGCTAGACGAAGAGATGACCGACGATGGACCCGAAGACGAGGGCGCCGGACGTCGTGGTGGAGAAGAGGCCAGACACGGCGAAGAAGAGGCCGGACATGGCAAAGAAGAGGCGGACACGCCACAGTCTTCGACGCTACTAAGTTCAGTCATGCAGGACCCTCATATTCGAGACCTGCTTTGCAAGAATACAACTAGCGACAGAGCTGCTTCTATAGAGGAGGTCAAGCTCGCACAACTGGAGGTAGACTCGAAGACTCCATTGTATGACGGTTGCGATCCCAAGGTGACCCGCTTGAGTTTCACGCTCGAACTTCTAAAGACGAAGGCCAAAAACAAATGGACAGATGCAAGCCTCGATGAGCATTTGAAGTATCTACATAATAAAGTTCTTCCCGTGGGGAACCTGCATCCTACTAGTGTCGATGAGGCCAAGAAGATCGTGTGCCCTCTTGATCTACCGCACATTAGATACCATGCATGCATCAACGATTGCATCATTTATCGGAAGGAGCACGCAAAAAAAACAGCTATCTGGTGTGCAATGCTTCTCGATACAAGAAGGACGGAAAGAAATCTCCTCAGAAAGTTGTATGGTACTTATTGATCATTCCCCGACTGCAGCGTTATTTCATAGATCCTAAGGAAGCAAAGCTCATGCGCTGGCACGCGGAGAGGGTGAAACCCGACGACGGAGATGATCTGAAGCTGAGACACCTTGCGGATGCTAGCCAGTGGCGAGCATTCAACGCCGAATATGGATATTTCGCAGATGATGCATGGAACGTCATGCTTTGCGCGAGTACCGATGGCATGAATCCGTTTGGCAACCAGAACACCAACCATAGCACATGGCCCGTGTTTGTATGGATGTACAACCTCCCCCTTGGTTGTTCATGAAGTCAAAGTACATACACATGAGCATGCTGATTCAAGGGCTGAAACAACCGAGAAATAATATTAATTTGTATCTGGGGCTACTGAAAGAGGAGTTAGACACGTTATGGAAAACACCGGCCAAGACATGGGACGCCAGCAAAGGTGACTATTTCTATATGAGAGCCACGCTGATGACGACGGTGCACGACTATCTCGGTTACGGATATGTCGCAGGCCAGGTGTGCCATGGATATTGCGGATGCACCAGGTGCATGGATGATATAACGTCTGAGCAGCTAATGAAAGATAGAGGGTCTAGGAAAATCGTGTACATGGGGCATCAAAGATGGCTCGAGAAGGATGAGCCGTGGAGAAACCATGGAGATCTATTCAATGGTGAGGCTGAGCATCAAGGACCTCCACGTAAGAGGAGCGACGCCAAAATCGATGAGCTGTTGAAAAACTAGGAATAGTGCCCCGCGCCAGGAAAGATGAAAAAGGTGCTGGAGCCACTACTGAAGGAATGGAAGACGAGGTCTATTTTCTAGGATTTGGAGTACTGGCCCAAATTCGACAGGCCTCATTTCCTTGATCAAATGCATATCACGAAGAATGTCCTTAAGAGCTTGCTTGCAACAGTGATGAACATGCCGGATAAGACCAAGGATTGGCCGAAGGCAAGAAGAGACTTGCACTAATGGAAAAGGGCTTATAGGAGATCACAAATTAGTGGCGGGCACGGCGGGGCACCCGCTACAGATATTTTTTAAAGAAAGGAGTGGCGAGTCGTAAAGCAAGCTCGCCATTGCTAAGCTAGTAGCTGTGGCGGGGGGCGAAGATTACCCACCACAGCTCTGCGTTTTCTAATTTCTTCCCGGCTGGTAAGCTACTGTGGTGGGTGAAGTCGGTCGCCCGCCACAGTTCGCTCGCACATGTGTGGCGGGCAGCTTTAGTCGCCCGCCATAACTATATTTGGGCAGCCAGGCGCCAACCGTTTTCAAATATTTTCAGACCGCGGGTGGCGGGTATTAGCAGTCGCCTGCCACAACTATATTTGGTCACGTAGCCACCTCCCACGGTTATACTTGGGTGGCAGGCTACTCCTCGCGCCCGTCACTGCTCTACGAGACATTACCTACCCCCCACGCCACTTGAATCTCATTCTACACCCAAACCCTTTCTCCCCTCCTCTCCCGCCATTGCCAACATCATGGCATCGTCCGTCACCACCGGCGAGGTCGAGGTCCACCGCCTCGAACGGCGTCGAGGAGCCAATCTTTCCCGTCGCCCGTGTCGTCCGTCCCCGCCTCGAAGTTCGTCAGCATCGCCGTGCAACGCTACCTCGCACTACTTCCCCATGACTATCACTCGTGCTTTCCTCCGCATGCAACGTCGTGCTCGTCTCCGTCGAACTCGCCGTCCGCTGACGCCTCCGCCATCGACCTCCTCCTCGTACAACCACCCTTACAACTCCGGCCCCGTAAGCACACCTCCCTTCTCTCTGTCAATAGTTACTTGTGGTACGGGTTTCTCTCTTTCTTTAGTAGTGTAGTTAAATGTACAACATATGGATAAAAATCTAGTACAACATTTTATTAGTGTAGCTAAAATTTGTTGTATGATGTATCATTGAATCTTCATAAGTGAATGTCTTAAAATTGATTGTGTGTGCTATACCAAAAGTACTACATATAGATGCAGGTGTATTCATAGTGAGTGCCAATGTTTTTGCGAAGCGTGGATTAAGTTCCGTTTCGCTTAATTTCTGGCACTCAATATGTCCAAATTCTATCAAAGGTCATGCTGTTTTTTTCTTAAATGTTATATCTAAATGACAAATTATTTAATGTGATTTGGATGAAGAAGCCAAGATGCCTCGTTAGGACTCCTACACCCATAGACGGGATTCCTACTGCCGTAGACATCGTCGCGAGGGTGGCTCAGTACACCGAGATCGTGCTCGAGCAGCCACAGAGAGCGCTCAGTCATATTCTGAGAGCGCTCAGGCATATTCCGAGAGTGCTAGAGCAGCCACTGGGAGCGCTAGAGCAGCCGCTTAGAGTGCGCAAGCAGCTGTGGAGAGTGCGCAAGCAGCCGTCGAATCTGCGACGACCACCCAAGACGAGATCACGAAGATGACAGAAGGCGAGGATAGCTCATGATGGAGCTGAACAACTAGTGCACTGCTTTCATGTGATCTATATGATCGATGCGAATGATGGAGCTAAACTTTTGCTTTCGAACTACTAATGAACTGTGCAACGTGGTGATTTGTATCGTCTATAATGCTATGAAGATTATGATGTGGTTTTGCTCTATGTGATTCGATAACTATGAAATTGACTTGTTGGCTTCTTTATTTATTTACGTAGATGAAGTGGAACTGGTATGTGGTGTACACCGGGAGGAATCCTGGAATTTAAGATTCATGGGAGATATGCAAGGAGCAAGTGGACATTTACAAAAATAGTTGCTACAAAGGATATAAGACTAAATAGAAGTTGAGGATCATTATGCTAACTACGTCCGCAGAGAAATTGAGGATCAGTATGTCAATTACGTCCGCAAAGAGAAAATCAACTATGAAGTATGCAATACCGTGTGGACAAATGGACGGGTAAATAATTTGATTATCTTTATCGAGCTCATTGTCATTATGGTATTGTTGTTATCTTGAGGTCTTGTATGTATGTGTTGTTGTACTAATGATGCGACATGAGTTGTTCTACACTAATGCGTACATATATTTGTATGAAGTTTAGATTATTGCTATGTTAAATGTAATGTGTATGATCGCTTACCTTAGTTGTATGATGTAATGTGGTTAGTTGTATGCTGTAATGTGGTTATTTGTATCCGGTGCTGGAATGGCTGGAGGGACGTAGCTGTGGCGGGCGACAGGAACGGCCCGCCACAACTAGTAGCATAAACCAATGGTGGGCAAGTAGCACTGCTCGCCACTGGTGGACTCTAACAGTGGCGGGTGCCCGCCCGCCACTGATGGCATCATAGCAGTGGTAGAAGGTCAGGGGCGGGCGCCCCTGGGAGCCTGGCCCGCCAATGCTGGCCATTTGGCTCCCGCCACTACTAGGCATTCCTGCAGTAGTGTTGGAAGATTTGAACATTAGGGCAGATCTATGTCGCCCAGTAAAAAGTCAGAGGAGACGGAGGAGGGGGACAGGGGCAAAAAAAGTCAGCAAGAAAGAAGAGAATTATTGCCCCCCTTCTTGCTTCACCTTAAGTCCGAAGGAGATCGATCAATTCTTCAAGTGTCTTACCGGAATCAAAGTTAGTTCCGGTTACTGTGGGAAGGTAAGCAGATTTCTAGACACCAGGAAGAAAAGGTTCAGTGAGATGAAGTCTCATGACTGTCACGTGATGATGAGCATATCCTTCCGGTTGCCCT
Source organism: Thinopyrum elongatum (assembly GCA_011799875.1). NCBI lineage: Eukaryota > Viridiplantae > Streptophyta > Magnoliopsida > Poales > Poaceae > Thinopyrum > Thinopyrum elongatum. Next base: position 39,730,937 of record CM022301.1, read on the forward strand.
TCGAGGGATAATGGACAAGCACGTCCGTGTGAAGCTTACTGGTCTGTGCAACTTTTTCGACGTCATCTCTCGAAAGTCAATCAGTGTGAAGAAGCTCGGCTACATGAAGAGATCGTTATCATACTAAATGAGCTTGAGATTTACTTCCCGTCCGTGTTATTTGACGTCATGGTGCATCCGTGTGTCCACATTGTGGACGACATCATCGACCTTGGGCCGTCATTCCTTTATAGCATGATGCCGTTCGAGAGGATGAATGGGGTCATCAAAAGGATTCGTTCGTAACATGTCCAGTCCAGATGGAAGCATCGTCCAGAGCTATCTAACCAAAGAGTGCATCTCCTTCTGTGAGAATTATCTAGGCGTCAAAAACCCTGTTGTTGGTTTGCCCGTCAACAAGCACGTTGGGAGGTTCGGAGGAGAAGGTCACACGAACGGCCCTAGGGAATTGCACGTGGACCACTTGGGTCGACGCAACGACTTTGACATAGCAAACTTAGTAGTGCTACAACCCCTAGACGTGGTAGATCCTTTCGTGACACTGAATAAAAAAACCATCACAAAGAAGTACTGTGACCAGGGGCTACACAAGACGGACGCCGAAGTTATTAGAGGGCACAACTCCACTTTCTTGCGTTGGTTCATAGTTTAGATATAGATGATCATGCTCTTGCTCATACTGATCGCTCTTCTCTTCTATATCATATTTTAGATATAGATGATGAAACATGTGTATGTGATCGCTCTTCGAGACTTGTCACATAACTTGTATCGCTATATCGAGCTGATGATGAGATACATCATTTGTGTTGGATGATGTGATGATATGATAAGACTATTATGTGTATGATATGATGAGAATGTTGTATGTTTATGATATGATTAGACTACCGTATAAAACCTATAAAATACAACGCAAATACGCAGCAGAAAAAAATATAGGTAATGTTAGCAGTAGTGTTGGTTAGCCAAAAGTAGCAGCGCGGGTACACGGGCAGCGCTACAGCTACCAAGCAATAGCGCTGGGCCAACCCATGCCACTGCTAGGTAGGGTTAGCAGTAGCGCTGTTTAAACCAACGCTACTGCTACAAGTTAGCTGTAGCGCGGTAGTAGTAGCGCGGGCACCCGCGCTACTACTAGATGTTTACCCCGTGCTACTACTATGCTTTTACCTAGTAGTGATACCTTGCGCCAGCGTGGTCACCACGTGCACTGGCATACGCGGTGCTTTTGCAAAGTGCAAACCATCTCTTTCGTGTTGTCCTTTCAAAGCTGGTCAGAGGAGTGCCTTTAGATTGCCACCTAACTCCAAGGACAAGACTTGAGACTGGCATAAAGTTTCTGGACAAAAACTTGTTCAACAAGTTGTGGTCAAATGGTTTGATGAAAAAAGCTGGTTCTTGGTGGTTAAGCTTCTCTTAGGAAGGAAATGAAGTGGTAAAAATTTCAGTTCCAACAGATAAAGAAAAATTACACTTGCTTCACAAAGTGCCTTTTCTGGACAAAAGCAAAATCATTTTCCTTAGCTAAAATTTTACAAAGGACAGTGGCAAAAATTTGCATGGGAAGGTAAGGCATGATGCCAGCAAAGGACGAAGGCGACTGGGATTGAATCCCCGCCGGCGTGGATCCCAAGATGAAGATGTCCGGCACCAGTGGCGGAGCCGGAGGGAGCGGTGGCACGGCTGCATTTGCCCGAGGCGGCGGCATGGTGCAGAACGGGGAAGGTGCCCGGAGAGCCGCGGCGAGATCCCATCCGGAGGAGGAGAGGCCGGCAACCCACCTCTCCTGGATGGGATTGCTGCCGATGATGATGGGAGTGAGTGGGGCACGGTGAGACGGCGACGTTGTCATTGGAGAAAATGAACAAGCGGTGAGGAGAGAGAGAGGGAGTGTGTGTGAACTAGCGAGGGAGGTGACGGGAGGGAGCAAGGGGAGTTATGAGATGTCGCATCGTCCCCCGCGCTTCCCCAAGCGTGCAGGCGCTCGCCCCATGTGGCTCGAGCAAGCCCGGCTCGCAAAAAACGATTGATTCGACTGTTCCTCCAAAACCAGGCCCATAGGTGCTTTAAGGTTCGAGCGGGTCAGAAAACAGATGTAGTCCAGACAACCAAACGAACCGACTTCATCTCGCGCGAGTCTGGCTAGACCTAATATTGCCTACCAAACGAGTCATTGTTCTCCACCAATCATCGCCGCTCCGATCGGGTCTCGTCCAGCAATGCCGCATTCCCCGTAAAAAAAGCAATGCCGCATCCATCCATCCAGTATGATCAACCCAGACGTGGTTCCGTAAAGATCGTCATCCAGCCCGCCCCTCCATCGATCCAGCAACATGCGGCCGCAGTGTCACCCTTCGTGCCGCAGCGTCATCGTCACGAGGTCATCTCCGCTGTTGTACCGACACACGGTGTGGCATCACTTCTTCGGGCTGCAGGTCTGCCACACGTGGTCCACCTTGCCGTCCGTGCGCGTTGACATCTACCGTGGTGTCCCTGCTGCACCTCCCGAGGCGCATGATCGCCAACGTCTGCACATGGTCTCTGTCATGCTGTTGGGATCTCCCTCGCTTACTTTGAGCACCGCCATCACGCTTCTACATGCAACCGACGTGGCCTCTCTTGGTCTACCTCTAGTTCTATCGACCAAATCTCGTCTTCGTCCAACACAAGATTATTGTCAGCGTCATCCTTTCTTCCTTCACCATTTCATCTGCTCCGACAACCGTGGGCAATGTTGACACCTTCTGCCCCCCCCCCCCCCCGCCATGCCATTTTGCACCACCCCTCTCCTGAAGGTATCATCTGTCGGTCCCTCCAACATGGTGTCAGTTCGTGTTGGTCCCCATCTACGCATGCCCGGTGCTGGCAACACTGACGTGTTCCTTCATGCCAGATGTGTCCCTGGGCTTGGCAAACCTGGTATGGCGCCTCGTCTAGGACGGCTTCGACAAAATCATCTTCGGCATCGACACCCTCCTAGATGACTGCCACAATCGAGTCGTTGTTTTCTTCTTCGGGCATGCCTGCGTTCCTGACCACATGGCGCTTCCTTGTGCCCGCGGCTCCACCTGCGGCTATCTCGACACAGGCAACCCCGACTCGACATCGATCATGGTGTTCACTTGCACGACTCTCTCAACCACAGCTACACCGTTTGATGCTCTCAACTACCTCTACATCGGCACATAGGACTATCACCTCGCTTGAGCAACTCATCGGCTTCCCCTACAGTCAACGTGTCAGCATCGCGACACCGTCCACGATGCTCTTTCTACGACTGATGGGGATGTCAGGCCATCGGCTTCTACCTTCGGTTTCTCTCCAGTCTAACCGTCCACGACGCTCATGTTGTTCGCAACGCTGTCGATACGACTAAGGGAGGATGTTACAGATATATTTGGTAGTTAGAGATTGCATGAGATTAGATAGGAATTGTTTCCAACTTATCTCTATGAGGCTTCTTGCCCTTCAAGTCTTGTATTCTATATATACTCGTCCTCAAAGCTCGATAATACACACCCTTTCAATGTCACTTGCTTGACCACCTTGGGGATTCCGTGGCCTCAATCTGACTGTAGACTTCAGATGATCCATGCTGGTAGAGCTGCCTGTGATAAACCCATGTTCATGGAAGTATTTGTTGTGGCTGCTTGGGGGTCTGGAAGGAACGTAATGACAAACTTTTCAGAGGGATCTCACTATTTCATGATTGATGGTTGGCCAGGTTTAAGGGGGATTTTGCCCTCCTAGTTTACAGATCAAAGCATAAACTAGCCCCTTTTATACTCTCTTTTGTACATTTTCTATTACTCACTCCCCATCTACTCTCTTTGTAATTCTTTAGCTGCTCACACTTGACCCCCTGCTACCCTCCCCCTTCCATATGTATAAGTAGTTTGTACAGATGATCCCTAAAATATAATAATAAAAACAAAGTCAGTGTCATTACCCCTCAAAAAATAATACGCGCACCGCATTACGTCAATTTTGTCCTCTCTATTCCTTACAACAAGACACGTGAAACTTTGTTTTGAACATTTTTGGAAACTAATTTTGTAGCAATCACTAATTGCTTATATCTCTTCCCTGTAAAAAATATTTTTTTTTGCGGGAAACTGTCGATCTATTCATTTTCAATCATGGCAGTACAACGAACACCGAAAATAATAAAAATTACATCCAGATTCATAGGCCACCTAGCGACGACTACAAGCACTAAAGTGAGCCGAAGGCGCGCCGCCGTCATCGCCTCTCCCTCGCCGGAGCCGGGCACAACTTTTTGTAGTAGACAGTTGGGAAGTCGTCGTGCTAAGGTCCCATAGGACCAACGCCTCAGAACAGCAACCGCCGCCGATGAAGAGAAGTTTAGATCGGAAAGATCCAACCTGAAGACACATAAACCAAGACGAACAAAGACCGGATCCGAGCGGATTCACCAAAGAAAACCACCGACCAAATCCCGCGAGATCCGCCGGAGACACACCTCAACACGCCCCCCGCCCCATCCCCCCCTCCCCCCCTCCCGATGATGCTAGACACACCATTGGGACGGGGGGCTAGGCGGGGAGAACCTTATTCCATCTTCAAGAAGCCGCCGCAGTCTCGTCTTCTTGATCAGGACATAAACCCTAACAAAACATGAAGAAGCACCTGAAAACGGAACCCTCCCGTAGGCAAAGGCCGGGATCCACCGCGCACCCACGATCCTAAGGCCACAGGAGACGTGGGAGATCGGCGGCGCCGCCGACGGGAGGCAGAAACCCTAGCCGCCTTTCTTGGAGGAGAGACAAAGGGCACACTTACGCTTTTCATCCCGTAAAAATTATTTTATCTCTAAAATCTGCTAAGGGGGACGCTACGCGTCCGCCGGCGGAAATTGAAAAAGAATTCGCCGCCTCGTTGACCATTGGATGGATAATTTAGTGACCGTCCGATCTACCAATGTAAGCAGCCATCCTTTGCAACAAGAGTGGTGTTTCCACAATAGTCTGCTTGTTGCAAGCACCCGAGCGTGTTTTCTTCTCTTTTTTTGCAACAAAGATCTTATTGCGGGAATTTTCCGCAACAGAGATCTTGTTGCAGAAATTTTAAAGATCACCCGTACCTGTATTTTTTTATTTTCTGCAACAGACATCTTGCTTAAGAATTTTTTTCGCAACAAATGTCTTGTTGTCGAATTTTTAAAAAGATCCGTCACCCGTGCATCTATTTGATCGGGGTCATCCAGCGGCTGGCCCCTTCCTCATCATTGAAACAAAGCGAGTGTTGCAGAATTCTTTGCAACTGACCTCTTGTTGCAGAAACATTTGCAACAGAGGTTCGGTTGCAGAATATTTTTTATCTTAATTTTTTGCGTGTTGTTGCGGAAGGACTTCAGCAACACCGGTGATGTTACAGATTTTTTTGTTTTTTGCAATCAAAGATGATGTCACAGTAGCACCGCCGTTGTTGTCGTTGTTGTTTTGCAACTCCGTCATTGTTGCAGAAACACGTCGCCACGGTCAGGCACGGGCAACTTCCACTGGTGAAGTTGCAAAAAAAAATGTTCGTCTTCATTTTTGTGCAACATAGGTGTTGTTGCAGAAGAAAATTTTGCAACACAGATAATGTTGCCGAAAAACAGGCATCACACGGAACCACGAGAAATAGTACTGGACGGACACATGCAGGACACAGGTTACAAAGAGGAGGCGAACGCGATCCACGTGCTGAGCCCAAGAATTTCCGTCAAACTAGCTATGCCCAAGGGATGACGCGCGTGAAAAGAACAGGCAAACAACATGCCGCGCGCCGTAGCACTACTGAATCACGTGGTCGATCGGACGGTGCAGCAGGCGGCGGACGCGTGCGTTAGAATCAGCCGGATGAATTGGAGACTTTTCCATCTGCTAATGCCCATATCTTCTCTCACATTCTGTATATACTGATTTTTAAAAAAAATTGTAAGTGAAACATCGGTAATAAGCAAAGTAAGTTCTTAATCTACCCTGCAAAAAAAAAGTTCTTAATCTACTGGCGGGTCTTTAAAGAAGAATGAGAAGCAAAATAGTGCTGGATCGGATTAAAGAAGACGGTAATGATCTCAGTCCAAAAGATTACCTAGGACAGCTAAAAAGGAAAAGATTTGCCGGAAATGTGTTATGGGTCTGGGGTCCAGATGAACCCAAGATTTGCCTGCTGCATCGGAATAAAGAAGGCGACAATGTGATGCCAACGCAAACCATTACTACCCACGAGGACAGCTCAAAAGACAAAAGATTGCCTTAGATGCCAATGCATATTTTGGACAGGGCAGCATCACCAGTCCCTGATATACGTAATCATTTAACAAGGACCATACCACCTGCACCTTTTCTGCTCAACATTACTTCTTGCTACATACTTTATCTGTTTTTATTTACTCTGCACATTAGATTTGACTGAATTCAAACTTCGTAAAATGTGACTAAGTTTATAGAAAATAATATAAACATTTATCATAACAAATATATATGATGTGAAAGTACATTCAATAATGAATCTAATGGTATTGACTTGTTATTGTATATATTAATATTTTTGTTAATAAACTTTATCAAAGTTTTCAAAGCTTAACTTTGACCAAAACTAATATACGGACTAAATAAAAACGGAGGGAGTACAAAGAATGCACCCATTTCGTAGCTCTTTTGCTATTGGACAGCTGCCTAAATTCTTTTTCCAGTTTTTGCTTATGTTTCTTTCTTGAGTTTCTTTCATGTCTGTGTGTTTGCTTATGTTTCTTTCTTGAGTCGGTTTTTGTCTTTCCTTATGTATATGTGTGGATGTCAGGTGTGTGTAAGTATTCATGCAATTACTACAAAATATGTGTGTCTGTGTGTTTGCTTATGTTTCTTTCTTGAGTCGGTTTTTGTCTTTCCTTATGTATATGTGTGGATGTCAGGTGTGTGTAAGTATTCATGCAATTACTACAAAATATGTGTGTAAAATATACTAGAGTGCTAATTTCTTTTTGTAAATTTTAAAAATCCAATTTCTGTGTAAATAGTGTGCAAGTTTTTGTCAGCATTTGTTTTTTTTTCATTTCTTTCTTCTTTAAGGGTAATATCAATGCTACTATTTCATTCTTTTTTATAAATTGTATTTTAATTTTAATTTTAATTTTAATTTTAGTTTTAAGAAGAAACTGGAGTAAGAAGAAATAGGGGAAGAAGAAGGTTGGAGAAGAAGTTGGCTATTGGGCCTTTGGATCTCGGTTAGACGGTGGAGAGCGATTTGACTAAACCGAAAAAAAACAAGTGTTGTTTAATAGTTGGCCCTATTTTGTAGTATTACCCTATGTATAAAAACACCATATAGGTGAAACTATTGTGAAACAACAATGCACCAAAGGGCAGAAGAATTTTTTCATTTTGCGGGAGAAAGGGCAGAAGAATTACTTATGACTTCAACATGCATATTTTCTCCGAGGAATTGCCAATGTCAATATTTTCTCAACTATTGATATAAAATATGGATTCTTATAATTTAATAATACATTCCTTCATAGTTGATGAATTACGTTTTCTTCTTTAATTGTAGTCAGATTATAGTCGCCAAGTTTGGGACACGGCATTTTGGCTCTCGGGCACATCTGCATCTGAGGGTGAACAGTAAATCATTTAAAATAGTAAACAAATTCAAAAAATTCTGATTTTTTTGTGATGCTAGATGCTCATGTGCGTGAAATCCGTGCCAAATTTTGTGGAGTTTGGACATTTCAATAGCTCTCAGTAAAAAAGACAATTTTTTGCGGCTGTAAGAAAGTTTATTGTTCATGTATGTTTTTACCGATTTTATTGTTTTTGCCAAGAGCTTCTCAGATGTTTGAACATGCTGAAATTTGACACAAACATCACGCACTGGAACATCTTCCACCGAAAATAGTTCAGTTTTTTAATCTTTTTAGTATATATTTTTTTTTAATTTACTGTTCACTGGGTGTAGATGACCCCGGATACCGAATTGAATATCGGCCATATTTGTACCTTTTGTAGGTGTAAGAATGACCATGAAATCTATGCATTTGTAAATACTAGATCATGAACAGAGGAGTAACGTCTCTCCCTAATATTCCGTATTTCCATAGTAAAACATGTGTAAAAAAAGATGATATTTCAGAGAAACCTCCAAAAAAACGATATTGTGTACCATCTAAGGGCGCTGAGGTGCCGAATTATGGATATGCAGATGAAGAATTTGTTGAGAGGATAATTGAATGTCACTAGCATAATCAATTGTAGGTAGAGTAGTGGCTACGGAGGATGAAGTTGTGGTTTAGTTTCTAAGCCTTTTAACCGCATCCTCTTGGTTTCTAGCACTAAGGGTAACTGCAACGCACGACCCCAAATGGTCCGGCCGCATCCGTTTGGGGGGAAATGGATAGAAAACGCGGCCAAAAGCGCAGAGCAAACGGATCAATTTTCGTTTTCTGTCCGCTTTCGACTCATTTTCAGCCCAACTTTGGGCCGCGTTTGCGTCAAAACGGACACGCGCGGATGGGCGCGGAGCGTGCCCATGTCCTCCCCTGGCCCGCCTGCCGGGGACACATGCGCCGCTTTTTCTATCCCCCCCCCCCCCCATCCCCCCCCCCCCACTCCAGCCGCACCCCCCGGACCACTCCCCTCCTGTCCCTAGCCGCCACCGCCGCCATTTTTATCGGCCGCGCGCTCGCCCCCTACCCTTGTCGCAACCCCTGTTTTCTCGACACCCCGAGTTGTCCAACCCTGGTCGCCTGATTTTAGCGCATCCGGTCACCGGATTTGGAGCGGATCTGGCCGGATTTAATTGCACCCGGCTGCCGGAGGATGCGCCGTGCCATGGACTGGCCGGGTACTGGACCGCACAGCCCCGGCAAAGCCCCAGGCCGCATGCAGGTATTGACTCTGCCTCTAGCCACTCGGATCTACCCCATCGCTGGTTCACCAGCAAATACACCAACGGCCGTCGTCCGGGCTCGGTCACTAGTAGAAAACGACCCATTAGCCCCGGTTCCAGAGGCCCTTTAGCCCCGGTTCTGGAACCGGGACTAAAGGGTCGGGACTAAAGCCCAAAACCTTGAGTCCCGATTCACTTACAAACAGGGACAGAAGGGGCTCCACGTGGCCGCTGCGGGGCGCCCAGGCAGGAGGACCTTTAGTCCCGGTTGGTATTACCAACCGGGACCAAAGGGCATCCACGCATCAGCATCTGGAAGGAGCTGGGGTTTTTATTTTTTTTCTGAAAGGGGGGGGGGGGGGTTAGGGGGTTTTGGAGGGTTAATGTAGGGGTTTCATATTGTGTTAGCTAGCTAATAGAGAGAAGTGTCGTCTCTTTCTCCGTGCTTGGTCGACGCTAGCTACTATACATATAGAGAGAACTCGACACGCTAGCTAGTAAGCAAATGAAGGAACCATTAATTACACAAGATCGTCATGAACATATACAGAGAGGAGTGACCTCTCTTTCTCCGAGAGATTGGTCGAACAACAAGTTTTCGTATATCTATCCGACGCTACTAGCTACATATATACAATATATGATCTCTTACAATCCCTAACATCTCATGTCTATATCAATTTCCACATGGTATTCTCCGGCTTTATGTATGACGTGGTCAAGAAAGAATCCCGCCAATTCCTCTTGAATTGCTCATATGCGATCATGTGGTAGGAGTTCTCCCGCATCTGACACATCTAATTTAAAGAAGGGGGTCAATACATATATATGAATGAAACTCAACACAAATGATGGTAATAAAATAAAATTGTTAATATTATTGCTTACACACTTCATATTGTTTATCAGAGTAGCCCCGCTTAGAGTCCGTCGCGTTGTAGATGAAATCGCAAACGTAGTATCCACATAAATCATTCCCGGCTTCCTGCCACAAGCACTTTACGAGAAATAGAGTTCAATCGAACTGATAATCAAGCATGATAAATGGTATTGATGAAACTAGAATCAATTGGAGATGCGCGGAACTAGGTAGTAGTACTTACTTTCGGGTGTGTAAATCGCAGCTCCCTCGGCAGTCCCGGAACAATTGCGGTGAACTCTTTCCAAACCCTGCCAGACAAAGAAAATAATTACTTGATCAAAGCATGATAAATGATATCAGGAAATGAACAAAGTTGCCGATATGGTGCGATAATGATCGATTGAACTTACTTCTGGAGCATTTCAGTCATGTCCGCATAGTCCTGGGGATCTTTTCGTCTCGAGTCTAAGACGGTTACTACTCCCTGGTCAAGCTTAATCTCTAGCAGAATAAAGTGGAACCTGCGCACGCATGCATAACTCATCAATTACATTACTATAACCTCGAGTAATAAGGGAAACCGAATATGCACAAGACAGTAACACTCACTTGAAGTTGTAAGAAAAGAGTATTTTATCTTTGTTTTGATTTTTAAGCAACGATTGTAGCAAGTTGTCCTCGGTATTTGTGACTCTGTTTTTAACCGTCCATTCATGTATGATATTTTGGTTAATGAACCCAATGTCATAGATTTGTGCTTTTCTGCATTCGATAATCTTCAATCTACATAATACAGTGAGGATAATTATATATACATGCAATGAAAGAGCTGAGCTATATATAGAGACTTAATTACAGAAGTAGTACTTACAGATAGTAGCAAGTCACGAGTTGTTTGTCGAGGGCCATTTGATTGTATAACTGGAATAACTCGATAAATTCAACAAGCAACAGCTCAGTTCCAATGAGGTCGTGCTCCTCTTTAATTCTCAGCACCAAAGTATTCTTCCCAGACTCACTGCAGGTTTTCATGTACCATTCATGCAATCTTCGCATCATCGTTGTTAGAGGAGGATGATCAGGTTTGACGAGAGGCTGCCCGTACTGGTATCTGAATTCGTCCACCTCCATTGTATCAAACTCTACATCATCGCTCAGGTAATCAGCAGGATTGGTACCGGGCACCATCCCCGGATGATTAACGACGATATTGCTAGACACCTTGAGCGGGGGGCACGATTGGTTCGCCTGTTCGCCGAGCTGGGGAATTTTTTTCCCACTTCTTCGTTCTGGTAACCTTGCATGACTGCAAATACTTCCCAACCGCTCCGCTTCCTTATATGTCCTTTCAATAATGCGCTCATAGTTGGATTGCGGCGGAGGCGGTGGTGGTCGCTTCAGGGCATCGATAGTGCGCTTCACTTTCACCGGATCTATCGTTTCCTTCGGAGGTGGAGGTTTCCGTGCTTAATGTTCATGCACTTCGGCAGCACTGATTTTCGCATTTTCCTCGTCGGTCCTCTCATATGGTAACTTTTCCAGAGGCTTGAAAGATGGACCGTATCTGAATTGCTTCCCGCCTCTGCTTGTACTGCTAGCCGCCGGAGCAGCGGCGGCTCTCTTCCGCCGTTGCTGACGAGGCGGAGGAGGAGGCGGAGTGCTCCGACGTGCCGGAGGAGGCGGAGTGCCCTCACGTGCCAGAGGAGGCGGAGTGCCCTGATCACTCGCCGGAGGAGGAGGAGGAGGCGGAGTGCCCTGACTCGCCGGAGGAGGAGGAGGAGGAGGCGTCCAGTTTGGAAGCTTGATGTACTCCTTCCTCCATAGACATGTACTCCTCAAAGCATTAACCAGCTGATTCTCCCCTTCACCTATAGGGTGGTCAAGCTCCAGCTCCTCAAATCCCTCCATTATTTCATCCACCATCACAATAGCATACCATGTGGAATCGGACCGCAGTGAAAAGTTCCTTCGGGTTGAGGAGGTGCAACAGAGCCGACAGCCGCCTTCAAAGTCAGGTTCTGCCATTTCATCATAAGCTCGCAATGTTGAGCTTCCGTGATAGTATCCACGGGGTAGCGAGGAGCCATGGAATCAGGCTGAACGAGCTCCGTGGAAGCCACGCTGCTTCTCCACTGAGATGGCGGGGTAGCTTCTGGGGTAGCTTCGTGCCGCTAAGATGGTTGGCCGGCAGCTACAAGTTCCTCTAGCTTTACTAGTCTTGCATTGAGCTTCTGCATTGAGCTCAGCTCCACTTTCCTCTTTCTCTCCCGGCTTTTGTAACCGCCTGCGCCGGCAAACCCAACCACCCACGGAATGGAGCCTGTTGTGCCTCGTGTTCGTCCAGGGTGCTCAGGATTCCCGAGGGCCTCAGTCAGCTCATCCTTCTCTCTGTCAGGAATGAACATCCCTTCCTGCGCTGCGGTGATATAATCCTGAAGCTTCTTCATTGGTATTACAAGTTGCTCGTCCGTCCAACGGCACTCCCCTGTTTCTGGGTCCAAAGTTCCCCCAACCCCGAAGAACCAAGTCCTTGAACGGCCTGGCTAGTTCAATGTCGCTGGTTGGACCCCTTTAGCAAACAGGTCTTGCTCAGATTTGTCCCACAACGGCCGGCCTTTGAGGTAGCCACCTGACCCCGTGTGATGGTGATACTGCTTCTTTGCAGTATTTTTTCTTGTTTGTCTCTGACATTTTCTTACTCTTGTCCGATGTCTTGTAGGCCACAAATGTGGGCCAGTGATCTCTTATCTTCTCAAATCGGCCGGTGAATTCTGGAATCTTCCCTTTGTCGACAAACTTTGTGTTCAACTCTTTCTTCCACCTCCTGAATAGATCTGCCATCTTCTTAAGAGCACACGCCTTGACCTTTGGCTCTATAACTGGCTTATTCGGATCCTCCTCTAGCGGTAGGGTGAAATTTGCCTTCAACGAGGTCCAAAGATCATCTTTCTGTCTATCGGTGACATAAGAAACTTCAGGGTCGTCGTCCTTAGGCTTATTCCATTTCTGGATGCTGATCGGGATGCTGTCGCTAACAATAGCTCTGCACTAAGTAGAAAATGTGTCCTTGGTCCGCTTGGGTTCGATCGGTAGGCCATCGTCCGCGAGTTGTGTGATCGTGAACCTTTCATCCTGGTGCAACCTTTTCTTCGGGCCTCGTCTCGTTACGAAAGTTTGGCTCGATCCGGAGGGCTATAAAAGAAGAAAGAAGCGTTAATATATGTACATACCAAAACAATTAATGCAACAATTAGTCAGCACAGGCTTAATTAATATATATACCTCGCCGGACTTTGCAACAGCTCCCTCCTCCGTTCGGTCCCCGGAGCCTTCATCATGGTCTCCTTCTTCCTCCGCCATTCGGTCACCGGAGCCATCATGATCATGTCCTTCCTCCTCCATTGTTCGATCACCGGAGTCGTCATCCTCTCCTTCCAGAAAATCGGTGTCGTTGTGAAACGACAAGGGATCAGCACCGGCGAGGATTATATCCCCCAACAACTGTTCTTGTTCTAAGTCTCTTTGATCCATAGTTTCTGCAAATATTACAACATGGCAATTAATATACAAATATGAGAGATGGATATATTAGTGGCAAACATAGACCTAGCTAGCTAATCACAACAAGGAATCATATTAGTGGCCTCGACGCTTCTAGGGTTTGGGGTGGCCTTGACAACGCTTCTAGGGTTTGGGGTGGCCTCGACAATGCTTCTAGGGTTTGGTCGGGCGAGAGGGGGTTGATCAACATCCCCGCTCATGTTGAAGAGTTACCGGAGTTTTCTATGAACAAAAAAAAATACTACCTATCACATGACATGTCCGGCGACTGGACCGGACCGCCTCTCTCATGAATGTCCGACGTCCGGACCGCCTCTCTCATGAATGTCAAACAAGGGATTCTCTTAACCTTTAAGGGATTTAACAAAATGGCGCCATTCTGGATGTGCAGAAAATGGTCCATATATTTTTCCTGATCTCATCTACCCTTCTATATGTCACGTTGTCTAGTGTCAAAGGATTCAAGAAAACCATGGCTTCATCATTAGCCGGAAGTAACAGGCGCATGATGGTACGAAGCTCTCCAAAGTTTTTTTGAAACGGAGTCCCGGATAAGATAATTCGCTTTTTGGTACGAAGTTCAGCAAGAGCCTTCTGAATATCGCTATTTGGAAGGCCTTTGCTGAACTTTGTACCAAAAAGCGAATTATCCTATCAGGACTCCGTTCCAAAATAACTTTGGAGAGCTTCGTACCATCATGCGCCTGTTACTTCCGGCTAATGATGAAACCATGGATTTCTTCAATACTTTGACACAAGAGAACGTGCACATATAGAAGCGTAGATGGGATCAGGAAAAATATGGATCAACTTAATTATGCACATCCATAATGGGGGCATTCTTGATAAATCTCTTATTAATGGGGGCATTCTTGATAAATCCCTTATTAAATGTTGCATATGTCAAAATTCAAACTTTGACATATGATCAAACTTTGGCATATGATCAAATGTTGCATATGTCAAAATTCAAACTTTGACATATGATCAAACTTTCATATATGATCAAATGTTGCATATGTCAAAATTCAAACTTTGACATATGATCAAAATTATTGCATCTAGTTATATTGGATCAAATGTTGCATCATGAAATATGCAACATTCAAACTTTTTTCAATATGACAAACTTTTAATACATTCAAACATCTAAAACATCAAATTCCTACTCAATAAAACATCTAAAACATCAAAACAAAACTATATCATCATATCATCAAGTTTTCATATATCATCATATATCATCGAACAAAATTACAACAGAAAAAATTGACCAAGTTTTCATATATCATCATACATCATCATATCATCATCATCATCTACTACTACAAAAAAGTTGACGAAGTTTTCATATATATATCATCATATCATCATCATCATCATCTACTACAAAAAAGTTGACCAAGTTTTCATATATCATCATATCATCATCATCATCTACTACAAAAATATTCATCCATCCATATTCAAAATGTTCATATTACAATATTGCCAAAACATACATACATTTTCTTTGCATATTCTTTGTAGGAGCATTACCAAATATGTAAATAAAGCACTCCAAGTCAGCAAAGGCAGTTCTATAAAATATCCCAAGTCAAATAGACACACGGCCAGAAGAACAAGCAATAGAACACCCCCAAGGTAGGATTTTGGGGGAGATGTCCTCAGATAGCCTAGAAGTTCTAGGACTAGATCATCATAGGATCATGAGAAGTGTAGCATCTGTAGCATCAAATCCCAGAGAGTAGCCTCAGAGCAACATCATCGGCTGGCATAAAATCAAGTCACATCTGTTCTTATCAGTGAGAGATTTACACGAGAAAGAGAGAAGGCAAGTGTAGTGTCTGTTCAAATCAGATTTAGGAGAGAGGGAAAATTGGGTAGATGAGATACTATCCATAACCTGGCAAGAAAAGAACTATGGACAGGAGAAATCATTATAATCTTTGCAATTACAAGCACTGTAACTATATAAATAAAAGAACTATATCCTTTATAATCTACCAAAAGAACAGTTGCATGTATGAGAAATACCAATAGAAGAGGAACTAATTCATGTTGTTTAATACATAAGAAAGTAAGCAGGCCATGACCAATTTACAGAAATTACCTATATATACCATCAGGATTATAACTGCTATAATGTAGAGAACCAGTCATTCATGGGTACTAGAATACTTGAGACAGAACAATAGCAGGCACTATAACTTATATATGAACAGCATAGGCAAGTGCCAGTAGAACTAGATACAATTAACTAATTAACTAGTAGTGCATCACAATGATCTCAGCAGTGTTATCAAATCAGCACTAACATCACAATGTCTATCTGAACTATAGCAATATGTCAGTGACAAATTAAACTGAGTTCTTCTTAATTAGGCAACATCTCCAATAGTGCACCAATCCTAAGTAGCAGATCATAGCCATCAAATCAAGTCTCCCCAAAACCTAGATCACACATAACCAATGCACAAAGGACCCAGATTACCATCAACAGAGCAACGGCCATCCATAAACAGAAAAACAAAAGAGGAAGAGCAGAACAGGGTGGCTTGCGGGGACGATGATGAGAAGGAAAGGGGAGGAGGCAGGGGCTCACAGCGCGGTCGTAGGGAACGGCAGCGGGCTCGGGGAGGGCTCGAGGTCGCCGGAATTGGTGGCGGCAGTGACGAACGACGTCGGGGAAGAAGGGGTCGCGGGCGCCGGCGTGGTGCTTCCCCAGGCAAACGAACAGGCAGAGGCGACGAGGTCGAGCATGGGGAGGCTTCCGGGTCGGTCAGAACGGCGAGAGGAGGGCGGCGCGTCGGGGCAGGGCAGGGCGAGGGCGTCGGCGGCGACGGCGACGAGGAGGCAGGGCGCGGTGATGGGAGAAACTGGGGAAAAATCCTAAGTCTGTGCTTATATAGCCAGACCTTTGGTCCCAGTTTGTAGCATCAACTGGGACCAATGCCACCTTTGGTCCCGGTTCATGCCACCAACCGGGACCAAAGGTCTCTTTTCGTCAGCCCAAAGGGCGGGAAGCAGAGACCTTTGGTCCCGGTTGGTGGCATGAACCGGGACCAAAGTGTGGCATTGGTCCCGGTTCGTGCCACCAACCGGGACCAACGGGCTTGCACAACGGCGTGGTGGGAGTTTAGTCCCACCACACTAGTTGAGAGAGTGGCGCACCTGTTTAAAAGACGCGGTGCGCCTGAGCCTTCGAGCTCCTCTCTAAAGCAGACTTACGGGCCTAACCTCTCTGTATATGCCTGTGGGCCTACTGGGCCTTTTGCGGGCCTGAATCCTGGCCCACCAGGCTGGTTGGGTTTCTAGTCGTATTCAGGCCGCGGTGGCCCAGTAGGCGGCATTTTTTAATTTTTTTTCCAGTTTTTTTGTTTTGTTTTTTGCATTATTTATTTTCTTTTGTTTTTTGCTTTATTTTTTTAATTCTTTTTGCTGTTAGGTCACAAAAATTATAAACTTTCTGTTAGTGCCATTAGTTTTCAAATTTGAATAGTTTAAATTTGAATTCTTTGAAATTTGTGTGAATCACTAGTTTGTGAATAACTTTACTATAAAAATAGATTTTTGAGTGATTCTTTTTCCTGCTATTTAATATTACTGTGGTTTATTCATTATATTCAAAAACAGATTTTGTTATTTTAGTTTCTAACAAAAAAAATCTTTATGATAATTCTTTTTGCTATTAAAGTTTCTAACAAAAAAATTCTTTATGAAAATTCTTTTTGCTATTAATGTTTTGAAAAAAAATACTTTGATAATTTTAGTTGCATAAATTTTTTATAATTTTAGTTTCAAAAATACTAGAAGTTTGTAAAATGTTTTTAGTTGATTCCTTTTGCTATTAGAGTTTTATAAAAGCTTTTTAGTTGATTTTTTTTGCTATTGAAGAATATTATAGTTTTGTTTTAGTTGATCATGACAGAATATTTTAATTGATTTTTTTAGTTGTTTCCTTTTGCTATTAGAGTTTCATAAAAGTTTTCTAGTTCATTCTTTTTGCTATTACTTCATTCTTTGAGCTAAATGACACTGAAATTGAAAAGCACTTCAAATGAACTATGAAAAGGTTAAAAGTTGGTATGGTATCATCATTTCACCCATATAGCATGTGCTAAAAAGTTGAGAGGGTTACGGCAAAAACTGGATGCACTTCGTGTACAAAATGGACAATCTCTTTCGAAGTATCAGGGTTTCATACGAAAACTCATCTGTTACAAAAGGCATTTCATTTCTTCACATTTAACTGCAGTGATATTCTAGATCAAAGGCATCATCATAATAGTTGTGGAGAGAAAGTCTTCACTTTTTCTTCGCTTGTGTCCTTTGCTTATTGCGCCGTAACCATGGATAATCTTCATCGTTTAATAGGGTGCTTGGGTCAGCCTTGACTTTGAAGGGAGGAATTTCATGAAACTTTTCATAATCTTCAGACATGTCTGTCTTTCCCTCCACTCTGTAACACCCCTATGTAATTGCCACTGTGATCAGCTGTAGATAATGCCAAGTCATATCATTTGCAGTGCTTAAACATATTGGTTAACCAAAGTAATTCAAATTTAATTCTGAAAATCAACTCAAATTCATAAGTGAAATATGAAGTTGATCAAACCTTATTGGAAAAATGTTCATTAAAAAGCAAATATTCCAGAAGCACTCACAAAATTAAAACTAATGCTACTTGGATTAGCTAAATGACTCCAACAAGATGAAACATCACCAAAACAGCATATTTAATACATTTAAAATCGTATCAATTTCAAATAAAACTCAATTTGGCTCAAACCAATTTTTGGTAAAGGCCAATATTACATATTAATATTTGGGTCAACTCTCACATTTTACAAAAGTGCTAAAGTGTGCTAACTATTTCGAAACAGAAAATAAATAAAGAAAAATCAAAACAGAAAACAGAAAAATAAAACGAGGCACTGTGCACTGGGCCTAAGTGCACAATGCCCCGACAGCCGGCCCAGCCAGCCCAACCTCTCTCTCTCCCTCGCGCTGTCGTCCTCCCCCTGGCTGAGCGCGCGCGCGCCGCCGGCGCCCGCCGACACTACAGGGGCGCGGAGGGGATAAGGGCAACGCCTGAGCCGTCTCCCCTGGACGCCCTCACTTCTCCCCCTCTCCTCGCTCGCCTCTTCGTCTTCTCCCCTCAGATCCGCGCGAAGCAAAGCGCCATCGTCGCCGCGTTCCGTCGTTTGTCGCGGCCACAGTCCCCGCCTCGTCGCCTCTCCGTGCCTGCCAGCTCCAACGACGAACGCTGCGTCGCTCAGTGTCACTGGGCGGAGCCGGGACCTTCTGCACCGAGCACACCGTCCTCGTCTTCCTCCTCGGATCTCCGGCGATCTCCTCGTCCCCGGCGATGCCTCTGCGCTACTAAGCTTACACCGGGCCACCGTGTGCCTCCGCTCTAAGCTCCCCTTTCCTCCCCATCTCTCTGGTCGCTCCCACGCGCTCGCTAGCCGTAGCTTCGCCTGAGCCCGAACCAGCTGCCGCCGACGAGCTCGCTGCCGTGGCCAACGTCGCCATCATGCGCAACCGAGCCCAGCTTCGAGCTCCTGGAGCTCGTGCGAGTCCAGCCAGGCCTCTAGCACCTCTCCCCGTGCCACATAGCGTCGAACCCGACGAAGCCCGAGCTCTGGCGTCCGTTTCGCCGCTCGCCGCCGTCGAACTAGCTCACCTCCGGTCGGTCCAAGGCCACCAGTCGACGCGGCGCTTTTCCAGCTTTCGAATGCATCAGACCGCGCGCGAAATGGCGTCTCCTAGCGCGATTCCGACGAGCTCCGGTGACGCGCCGCCGTTGCTTTGGTCGCCAGAGCAGTTCCGGCGCTGGCCGCCGACGTGGCTCGGTGGGGCCCAGCCCTGAGTCACTGACCGTGGGCCCTGGGGACCCTAGTAGACTGGGTTGACCCAGTCAACTGCGCTGACTGGGCAGCCCAGCCACTGACATGTGGGCCCCCGTGGTTAATTAATCTAATGATGAATTAAATAGATAAAAATAATTAGTTTAGACTAATGACGCACTGACATATGGGGCCCACCCCACTAATCCCTCTGATAGTTTAGATAAATCCACTGTTAGTCTAACAGAGGCTGACATGTGGGTCCCACCGGACCCACATGTCAGGTTTGACTGGTCAGCCGTCCTGTTGACTTGCTGATGTCAGCATTACTTCATGCTGACATCATAATTCCCTTTTCTGTAAAATAAATAAATTCCAGAAAATCATTTAATCTTTAGAAATTAATAACTTTTAAACCGTAGCTCAGATCGAAAAAGTTAAGACATGAAAGTTGCTCAGAACGACGAGACGAATTTGATCGTGCCGTCTGTTTCCTTGCCGGAACCCCCTACGTAGGAGAACTCGTAACTCTGAGCCCGATTCCGGTAGATGAATAGTGCACACATACCGGTTAATAAATCCCAGGTTAATCCAAAATTAACTAAAAGGACCTAGATGCATCTTTAGGCAACCCTGCACTGCATCGTAGCATAGCATGCACTATGTTGCATCTGTTTGCATTATGTTTACCTGTTTCTTCCCCCTCTTCTCTCTCCGTAGACCCCGACGTTGACGTAGCTCCCGAGGCAGACGCAGCTCCGGAGTACAACTACGTCCCCGACGATACCACTGACGACCTTGCCCTTGCCGCAGAGCAAACAGGCAAGCACCCCCATTTTGAACATGCCTATATCGCCTATTCTCTTCTCTCTTATACTTGCATTAGAACTGCTACAGCTACTGTTATCCTATATCTGTTGCATAGCCTGTTTCTTGTAACCTGCTTTGTTACCTACCTGGTTATCCTAGACTGCTTAGTATAGGCTGGGTAGAGACCTATCAGAGACCCCACTTGATCCCGACTGCCCCACTGGATGTCAGAAGACCCGATCAACGGGATTGAAGACCAGGCCCCGGCACCGCACATCACTTCCCCCTTAGTTGCCGACACTACTGGGTTACTATCGAGTGCCGAGGGTGATACCTCGTCAGCACTTCTGATGATAACCTTGTAGGTTAGTTAATCGGTCGTGGTAAGTGAGGGTGATTCCTCCTACACCACCCCCGATAACACCGTCGTCGTGCAACACTTCAAGAGTGGACCTCGAGGGTGATTCCTCCTTCGTTCACCTTGACTATAACATCAGGTGGGATTCCATCGAGGGTGATTCCTCAGGGTTCCCCTAGGTGTTAGACACACGGTTACCATTGTTACTATGACTTACACTGTACCATGTTACTAAAGACGGGTCGGCCCTGAGGGGTACCCACACGAGCATAATGCGAAGTGATGTGGAGACGGGTTGACCTGGATGGTGACCGTGAGATAAACGAGGCGTGGCCGGGCATTCTTAGCCCTTGTCGCAAGTCCTCGAGACGGGGCGATGGGGTCACATCGATCGTGAGTCTCTGCTCGTTACCGCGCCCTCCTAATCCACTTAACGGTTTGGATATTTGATCTGAGGGGCCTCTGGCCTGATAGCACTAACCATCACGTGGCCATAGGATGGGCGTTCTGTGTCGTATACTTCAGCCGGAGCTTAATAGACGTCAGCGACTGAGCGGCGCGTGCTGAATTGGACTGGTTACGCAACCGCGCTTGTATTAAGGGGTTGCTAGGTCTGCTTTCAGCTGCCTGATGCAACGTGCAGGAGTTCCCGGGGCGATGGCCCAAGACCCCTGGGGGCATAGGTTTAGTCTGGCGTGCTGACCTCTCTGTTAAGTATTCGGTCGGGTTGCGGCGTATCGTTTGGCCGAGGCCGGGCATGACCCAGTAAAGTGTCTCCGGCCGGAGTTAAGCGAGCGTGGTGGGTAACTTGGTGCACCCCTGCAGGGAAGAACTTATCTATCGATAGCCTGTCCTACGGTAACGGACACTCGGAGTTGTATCCCGATCGGTACAACTAGAACATGAGATGAGAACTGGATAGTACGGCTCTGGGATTGCTTTCTCGTAGGGAGTCGAGAAGGGATCTCAGGTCGAGGTTGATGATACTACTACTACTTTACTTTATGCTATTGTGCACTCTTCTAATGCTGCAAGACTGCTGAAGATGTTGAAGATGCTAGCCTTCGATAGGACTAGGCTTTCCCCTTCTATTCTGGCATTTCTGCAGCCCAGTCCACATATACAGCCTCCTTTTGACAATGTTGCATATGTAGTGTAGATCTTTGCTTGCTGAGTACTTCGGATGAGTACTCACGTTTGCTTTACTTTCTTTTTCCCCCATATCCCTTTGTTGCCACCAGACGTCAGAGCCCCTGAACCAGATGCCCCAGTCGACGACCACTACTACTACCCGTCTGGCGAGTACTACTACTACGAGGATTCGACTGACGACCAGAAGTAGGATCGGAGGGTCCAGGGCAGGAGGCCTATGCCTTTCGATCGTAGTATTTTATTTAGCCCCGCCGCTGTGAAGGCTTATCTCTGTTCTGTAATATATCTGTACTCAGATATCGGATGCTTCCGCTGACGCTTGTATGCCATCGAGCTATGTATTCGAGCCCTCGAAGCCCTGGCTTGTAATATAAAGCTTGTATGATTTTATTTATATTTTAGAGTTGTGTTGTGATATCTTCAAGTGAGTCCTTAGGCTTGATCGTGTGCATTTGCGTGTATGGTTAGTGCACGATTAAGCCTGGGTCGTCACAGGTTGGTATCAGAGCCGACTGCCTCTAGGTATCCCCCTTCCCAATTCCTTGGCCGAAGTTGAGTCTAGTAGTCCAAAACTGTTTTACTAACTTGGCTGTGTGGCTTATGGCCCCACGTCGCCAACTGGGTGGTATTAGGATCTTTTATTCCTCGTCTATATTCTGGGACTCTGATCTCTCTTCTATTCGGGTTAATTTTTTTTCTAACACCGACACTTAGGATCTCGTAATTCCCATCTTCCCGGAGAGCTGGATATCTGTGCGATTTCCCTGTCGTTGATCTGATTAGTCTGATAATCATTTTCCTTTCCATTGTTTTGTTTAACCTTTCCTTCCGAGATCTGTTATATTTCTCATCATCTTATGACAACCCTGAACTTCTCTATTTCAGATGGATCGTCTGTTTCCACCGCGGCCTACGACCCAGATTTTGCTTCACACTTGGGCTCGTGATGCCCCTGGGTTTCCAGATGTTCTGATCGCCCTCCTGACTAGACTGGGTTACCGCTGGTACCCCGAGTACATGGTCTACGAGGTTTACCGCGAGTTCAACCAGGAGCAGTACTATGCTGATGTTCGTATCTATGATCAGCAGAATGACTCAGGCACTGAGCTACACCTTTTCCACGTTAGGCGTGACGATTGAGATGGCAGTCCATGATGCCGCCTACTCTGCTATCGCACATCTCTGAGGAGAGCACGATGCTAGCTTGGATGAATCTGTGTTCCGATACATTCTGTATGCACCTGTTGGAGATGCTACTGGATATTACACAGCTATCTATGCCCCGTACGAGCCTCGACGCTACGACCCGCAGATTCTGATTCAGTGCACTCAGGCTCTGGATCGCACTGTTCGGGCTCTTGCTGTCGAGTTGTTTGCTACTCGAGCACGCTACTACGAGGCTATGACACAGTTGCTACCAGCTGTTCGTGCTGGGATATATCCGGAGCATATCCTTTACCCACGCAGAACTGAGATGCCGCCAGGTATTGATTGGCCTGCTGTGGGAGGTCACACGACTGCACGTGGACCTCTTCTTACAGTTCGAGACCGGGTTCTGCATCAGAGTGCATATGGAGCACAGGATCCTGCCCCGACGAACATTCGTCGTCCGCACTTGCAGTTACCCCGTTTCAGTGGTTTTCTCCGACGTTGATGTAGCCTTTGCTATGTCACATTGTGTACTTCCTTACCACGTGCCTGCGTGCCGCCTAGTGTGTCAAGTTTTCCAATTTGCGCCGTTATGCTGCCCGATTGTAATCGACTGTGTATGGATCTGTATGACTTAAATGTCTACTTTTAAGCATCTATTCCACTATTTCAATAATGTCGAGTTACATCATGATTATTGCTAAACACTCGCATAAGCTACTGCTAAACTACCCCTATGGAATTAGCAGGATGACTGACAACAATCCACCACCGCCGCCGCCACCTGATTACATGGCAGCGATGATGCAACAGTTTGAACTCAACCGCCAATTCATGACGGGGATTATGCAGCAATTCCCTCGTCCTGATGCTAATCAGTAGCCACCTTCCATCACCTTGCTAGAGTTTATGCGGCTCAGTCCGTCGTTTTTCCGCAACACAGTCAACCCGCTGGATGCAGATGACTGGCTGCGTGACATCTCCTATGAGATGGAGTCTGCTGGTGTCGCCCAGGTCAATTATGGCACCTTCGCGACATACCTTCTGAAGGGTCCTGCTTCACAATGGTGGGCCACTCACCGACAGACCCTGCCACCCGGTACTGTCATCACTTGGGCAGAATTCAAGAATGCTTTCTGTGCCCGCTACATTCCTCAAGCTATCATAGCTCGGAAGAAGGCTGAGTTCCGTAGTCTTGTTCAAGGCAACAAGACTGTGGAAGTCTATCAGCGCGAGTTTCTTGACTTGTCTCGCTACGCTGAAGAAGACATTCCTACTGATGAACGAAGGCAGGAAAAGTTCCGTGAAGGACTGCATCATGATATACAGTTAGCTCTGCTTGTTCAAGACTATCCCGATTTCGCCACCTTGGTGAATAAGGCTATCATGGTTGAAACTGGTCTTAAGAAGCATAAAGAAGCGACCAGACGCACTCGTGAAGCGGGCTCATCTTCGGGCTCGTCCTCCCAGAAGCGCCGCATCTGTATCCCTCAGAGCATGTACCGTCCAGCAGCACCAGTGTACAGGCCTTCTTATGCTGCACCGCGTCTGCCTCCTCCGCCACCGAGGCATCCTCTGCCAGCTCCAGCACCTCGAGCTCTAGCACCTCATCCTGACAACGGACTATGCTTTAAGTGTGGCAAGCCAGGTCACCGTGCTAGGGATTGCTCTCAGAATCAGAATCAACTGGCTCTTCCTTCTGCTGGCCGTGGTATTCCTCAACAGCGCAACTATAATGCCAGACCTTCTTATGGTCGTGGGCAGAACTACCACGTCAACATGGCTGAAGCTCAAGATCAACCAGATACTGTGATGGGTACACTTCTTGTTAACTCAGTACCAGCATCTGTTTTATTTGATTCAAGAGCATCGCATTCATTTATGTCAGAGCATTTTGCACTCATGCATGACGTTAGAAGTGAAGCGCTACACCATTCTTTAGCTGTAAACACTCCCGCGGGCCAGTGCCGAGCCTTCGTGTTCAGCCCCGATGTCATCATCGATATTCAAGGGTTGAAGTTCCGCGCTTCTCCCATTATACTCAAGTCTTCCTCGATTGATCTCATTCTGGGAATGGATTGGTTGAAGGCTCATTACGCCTCAATCAATTGTGCTACAAAAGTTGTACACCTTCTGCACCCGTCAGATGAGATAGTGAACTACCATGCTTATATCACTCAGAATGCTGAGGCTCAAATTTATGCCTTGAATGCGTTGAACGCTTCTCCGCTTGAGGGAATCGAGAACATCCCAGTTGTCTGTGACTTCCCGGATATTTTTCCAGAAGAACTTCCAGGAATACCCCCTGCTAGAGCTGTCGAGTTCGTCATCGACTTGAAGCCTGGCACCACTCCTATTGCGAAGCGTCCCTACAAGATGCCTTTGCACCATCTTATTGAGCTTAAGGAAGAAATTGATAAATCCTTAAGGAAGGGTTTCATTCGCCCTAGTTCCTCTGCCTGGGGAGCACCTTCTCTCTTTGTCAAGAAGAAAGATGGTACGAATAGGCTGGTCCAAGATTACCGTCCTATCAACCAGGCAACCATTCAGAATAAATATCCGCTTCCCCAGATCAATGATTTATATGATCAACTCGCTGGATCTTCGATGTTTTCTAAACTCGACTTGAGGTTGGGTTACCACCAGATCCGTGTCCGGGAAGAGGATATTCCAAAGACTGCATTCGTTACTCGTTATGGTTCCTACGAGTACACCGTCATGTCGTTTGGCTTAACAAATGCTCCAGCTACGTTCTCCCGCTTAATGAACTACATATTCATGGATTACCTCGAAAAATTCGTCGTGGTATATCTGGATGATATTCTGGTGTACTCGAAGAATAAAGAAGAACATGCTGAACATCTCCGCCTTGTTCTGGAGAGACTTCGAGAGCACAAGCTATATGCAAAATACTCCAAGTGTGAATTCTGGCTTTCTGAAGTAACCTACCTTGGCCATGTCATCTCCAAGGATGGTATTGTCGTTAACCCAGAGCGTGTTCAGAAAATTCTTGACTGGACCCCTCCGAAGAATGCCAAGCAAGTCAGAAGTTTTCTCGGCCTCGCTAGTTATTGTCGCCGATTCGTCGAGAATTTCTCCAAGATTGCCAAGCCCCTGACTAATCTGCTTCACAGAGGCGTTAAGTTTGAGTGGACAGACAAATGTCAGGAAAGCTTCCAGACCCTCAAGGACAAGCTGACTTCTGCTCCAGTGCTTGCTCCTCCAGATTCTTGTAAAGACTTTGTTATCTTCTGCGACGCCTCTCGTCAAGGTTTAGGTTGCGTCCTAATGCAAGAGCGAAGAGTAATTGCTTATGCTTCGCGACAATTGCGTCCACATGAAGAGAATTACCCAGTGCATGATCTCGAACTTGCTGCTGTGATCTATGCTTTGAAGCAGTGGCGTCATTACCTCCTTGGTAATCGGTGTGAGATTTACACCGATCATCAAAGCTTGAAATATTTATTCACTCAACCGGAACTTAATCTTCGTCAGCAGCGATGGTTGGAAACAATCACAAACTATGACTGTGGTATTTCTTATACCCCTGGCAAGGCTAATGTGATGGCTAATGCTTTGAGCCGCAAGTCATACTGTAGCAACCTCATGGTTAAACAAGCTCAACCCCAGCTGTATGAAGAATTGCGCAAGCTGAACCTCTGTATCGTCCCGCAAGGTTCTCTTAATAACCTCGTGGTACAGCCAGATCTTGAGAAAGCTGTCAAGATTGCACAAGCCAAAGATGCCGAAATTGGGCTGATGAAGAAAGAGCTTCACCTCGAAAAGTACAGGGATTTCTCAATTGATGAAGATGGAACCTTATATTTCAGAGACCGCATTGTAGTACCTCGCTTCAAGCTGATGACTGACAAAGTCATGAAGGAGGCCCATGATACACCGTTGTCTATCCATCCGGGTAGTACCAAGATGTATCATGATCTTCGTCAAAGGTACTGGTGGTCTAGAATGAAGCAAGATATTGCTCGTTATGTTGCTGAATGTGACGTTTGCCGTTGCGTGAAGGCAGAACATCAGAAACCTGCTGGAACTCTGCAACCACTTCCTATTCCTCTGTGGAAGTGGGATAAAGTGCAAACGGACTTCATTACTGGTCTTCCCAAGTCTCAGAAGGGTCATGATGACATTCTTGTCATCGTCGACCAACTCTCTAAAGTTGCACATTTTCTGCCTATCAAGGAGACTATCACTGCTAGTCAGTTAGCAGAGTTATATATCTCCAAAATTGTTTCACTCCACGGTATTCTGAAGGAAATCAGTTCAGACCGTGGCAGCATCTTTACTGGCTATTTCTGGGAAAGTTTCCAGAAAGCCATGGGAACCCATATTACCTGGAGTTCAGCATATCATCCACAATCTCAAGGCCAAGTTGAACGGGTTAATCAAGTGCTTGAAGACATGCTTCGAGCTTGTGTCATATACTTCGGTAAGAAATTGGAGGAATCTCTCCCGTATGCCGAGTTCTCTTATAACAACAGCTATCAAGCCAGTTTGAAAATGGCCCCCTTCGAAGTTCTCTATGGACGTAAATGTCGAACCCCTCTGAATTGGTCAGAAACTGGGGAACGACCACTTGTTGGACCGGACATTATTCAACATGCCAAAGAACAAGTCAGAATTGTCCGAGAAAATCTCAAGGCGGTTCAAGACCGTCAGAAGAGCAATTATGATCGCAAGCGATGGGGTGTGATCTATCAACCTGGTGATCAAGCTTACCTCCGTGTCACTCCTATGAAGGGCACCCGTCGTTTTGGAATTAATGGCAAGCTAGCTCCTCGCTTTATTGGTCCCTTTCGCATTGTGGCCAAACGTGGATAGGTGGCTTATAAATTGGAGTTGCCGCCGCAATTCTCTCATATCCATGATGTCTTCCACGTGTCGCAACTTCGTAAGTGCTTCAAGGAATCTCCGCACCATGCAGTGGATCACGAGATGCTTCAATTGCAAGATGACTTATCTTATAAGGTGCATCCGATCCGCATCCTTGATGGAGCTGAACGTCGAACTCGTCAGAAGACGGCCAAGTTCCTGAAATTCCAGTGGTCAAATCATACTGAAGATGAAGCCACATGGGAACGCGAGGATCATCTTCGGGAAGAATATCCTGACCTCTTTCCTTCCACCTCCTAAATTCTCGGGACGAGAATTTCTTTTAGAGGAGGAGAATTTGTAACACCCCTATGTAATTGCCACTGTGATCAGCTGTAGATAATGCCAAGTCATATCATTTGCAGTGCTTAAACATAGTGGTTAACCAAAGTAATTCAAATTCAATTCTGAAAATCAACTCAAATTCATAAGTGAAATATGAAGTTGATCAAACCTTATTGGAAAAATGTTCATTAAAAAGCAAATATTCCAGAAGCACTCTAAAAATTAAAACTAATGCTACTTGGATTAGCTAAATGACTCCAACAAGATGAAACAACACCAAAATAGCAATATTTAATACATTTAAAATCATATCAATTTCAAATAAAACCCAATTTGGCTCAAACCAATTTTTGGTAAAGGCCAATATTACATATTAATATTTGGGTCAACTCTCACATTTTACAAAAGTGCTAAAGTGTGCTAACTATTTCGAAACAGAAAATAAATAAAGAAAAATCAAAACAGAAAACAGAAAAATAAAACGAGGCACTGTGCACTGGGCCTAAGTGCACAGTGCCCCGACAGCCGGCCCAGCTGGCCCAACCTCTCTCTCTCTCCCTCGCGCTGTCGTCCTCCCCCTGGCTGAGCGCGCGCGCGCCGACACGCCGGCGCCCGCCGACACTACAGGGGCGCGGAGGGGATAAGGGCGACGCCCGAGCCGTCTCCCCTGGATGCCCTCACTTCTCCCCCTCTCCTCGCTCGCCTCTTCCTCTTCTCCCCTCAGATTCGTGTGAAGCAGAGCGCCACCGTCGCCGCGTTCCGTCGTTTGCCGCGGCCACAATCCCCGCCTCGTCGCCTCTCCGTGCCTGCCAGCTCCGACGACGAACGCTGCGTCGCTCAGTGTCACCGGGCGGAGCCGGGACCTTCTGCACTGAGCACACCGTCCTTGTCTTCCTCCTCGGATCTCCGGCGATCTCCTCGTCCCCGGCGACGCCTCTGCGCTACTAAGCTTACACCGGGCCAACGTGTGCCTCCACTGTAAGCTCCCCTTTCCTCCCCATCTCTCTGGTCGCTCCCGCGCGCTCGCTAGCCGTAGCTTCGCCTGAGCCCGAACCCGCTGCCGCCGACAAGCTCACTGCCATGGCCAACGTCGCCGTCATGCGCAACCGAGCCCAGCTTCGAGCTCCTGGAGCTCGTGCGAGTCCAGCAAGGCCTCTAGCACCTCTCCCCGTGCCGCATAGCGTCGAACCCGACGAAGCCCGAGCTCCGGCGTCCGTTTTGCCGCTCGCCGCCGTCGAACTAGCTCACCTCCGGTCGGTCCAAGGCCACCAGTCGACGCGGCGCTTTTCCAGCTTTCGAATGCATCAGACCGCGCGCGAAATGGCGTCTCCTAGCGCTATTCCGACGAGCTCCGGCGATGCGCCACCGTTGCTTTGGTCGCCGGAGTAGTTCCGGCGCCAGTCGCCGACGTGGCTCGGTGGGGCCCAGCCCTGAGTCACTGACCGTGGGCCCTGGGGACCCCAGTAGACTGGGTTGACCCAGTCAACTGCGCTGACTAGCAGCCCAGCCACTGACATGTGGGCCCCCACGGTTAATTAATCTAATGACGAATTAAATAAATAAAAATAATTAGTTTAGACTAATGACTCACTGACATATGGGGACCACCCCACTAATCCCTCTGTTAGTTTAGATAAATCCACTGTTAGTCTAACAGTGGCTGACATGTGGGTCCCACCGGACCCACATGTCAGGTTTGACTATTCAGCCGACCTGTTGACTTGCTGATGTCAGCATTACCTCATGCTGACATCATAATTCTTTTTCTGTAAAATAAATAAATTCCAGAAAATCATTTAATCTTTAGAAATTAATAACGTTTAAACCGTAGCTCAGATCGAAAAAGTTAAGACATGAAAGTTGCTCAGAACGACGAGACGAATCTAATCGTGCCGTCTGTTTCCTTGCCGGAACCACCTATGTAGGAGAACTCGTAACTCCGAGCCCGATTCTGGTAGATGAATAGTGCACACATACCGGTTAATAAATCCCAGGTTAATCCAAAATTAACTAAAAGGACCTAGATGCATCTTTAGGCAACCCTGCACTGCATCGTAGCATAGCATGCACTATGTTGCATCTATTTGCATTATGTTTACCTATTTCTTCCCCCTCTTCTCTCTCGGTAGACCCCGACGTTGACGTAGCTCCCGAGGCAGACGCAGCTCCGGAGTACGACTACGTCCCCGACGACACCACTGACGACCTTGCCCTTGCCGCAGAGCAAACAGGCAAGCACCCCCATTTTGAACATGCCTATATCGCCTATTCTCTTCTCTCTTATGCTTGCATTAGAACTGCTACAGCTACTGTTATCCTATATCTGCTGCATAGCCTGTTTCTTGTAACCTGCTTTGTTACCTACCTGGTTAATCTAGACTGCTTAGTATAGGCTGGGTAGAGACCTATCAGAGACCCCACTTGATCTTGACTGCCCCGCTGGATGTCAGAAGACCCGATCAACGGGATTGAAGACCAGGCCCCAGCACCGCACATCACTTCCCCCTTAGTTGCCGACACTACTGGGTTACTATCGAGTGCTGAGGGTGATACCTCGTCAGCACTTCTGATGATAACCTTGTAGGTTAGTTAATTGGTCATGGTAAGCGAGCGTGATTCCTCCTACACCATCCCCGATAACAGCGTCGTCGTGCAACACTTCAAGAGTGGACCTCGAGGGTGATTCCTCCTTCGTTCACCTTGACTATAACATCAGGTGGGATTCCATCGAGGGTGATTCCTCAGGGTTCCCCTAGGTGTTAGACACATGGTTACCATTGTTACTATGACTTACACTGTACCATGTTACTAAAGAAGGGTCGGCCCTGAGGGGTACCCGCGCGAGCATAATGCGAAGTGATGTGGAGACGGGTTGACCTGGATGGTGCCCGCGAGATAAACGAGGCGTGGCCAGGCATTCTTAGCCCTTGTCGCAAGTCCTCGAGACGGGGCGACGGGGTCACATCGATCGTGAGTCTCTGCTCGTTACCGCGCGCTCCTAATCCACTTAACGGTTTGGATATTTGATCTAAGGGGCCTCTGGCCTGATAGCACTAACCATCACGTGGGCATAGTATGGGCGTTCTGCGTCGTATACTTCAGCCGGAGCTTAATAGACGTCAGCGACTGAGCGGCGCGCGCTGAATTGGACTGGTTATGCAACCGCGCTTGTATTAAGGGGCTGCTAGGTCTGCTTTCAGCCGCCTGACGCAATGTGCAGGAGTTCCCGGGGCGATGGCCCAAGACCACTGGGGGCATAGGTTTAGTCCGGCGTGCTGACCTCTCTGTTAAGTATTCGGTCGGGTTGCGGCGTACGTTTGGCCGAGGCCGGGCATGACCCAGTAAAGTGTGTCCGGCCGGAGTTAAGCGAGCGTGGTGGGTAACTTGGTGCACCCCTGCAGGGAAGAACTTATCTATCGATAGCCTGTCCTACGGTAACGGACACTCGGAGTTGTATCCCGATCGGTACAACTAGAACATGAGATGAGAACTGGATAGTACGGCTCTGGTATTGCTTTCTCGTAGGGAGTCGAGAAAGGATCTCAGGTCGAGGTTGATGATACTACTACTACTTTACTTTATGCTATTCTGCACTCTTCTAATGTTGCAAGACTGCTGGAGATGTTGAAGATGCTAGCCTTCGATAGGACTAGGCTTTCCCCTTCTATTCTGGCATTTATGCAGCCCAGTCCACATATACAGCCTCCTTTTGACACTGTTGCACATGTAGTGTAGGTCCTTGCTTGCTGAGTACTTCGGATGAGTACTCACGTTTGCTTTACTTTCTTTTTTCCCCCATATCCCTTTGTTGCCACCAGACGTCACAGCCCCTGAGCCAGATGCCCCAGTCGACGACCACTACTACTACCCGTCCGGCGAGTACTACTACTACGAGGAGCCAACTGACGACCGGGAGTAGGATCGGAGGGTCCAGGGCAGGAGGCCTACGCCTTTCGATCGTAGTATTTTATTTTTCCCCGCCTCTGTGAAGGCTTATCTCTGTTCTGTAATATATCTGTACTCAGATATCTGATGCTTTCGCTGACGCTTGTATGCCATCGAGCTATGTATTCGAGCCCTCGAGGCCCTGGCTTGTAATATAAAGCTTGTATGACTTTATTTATATTTTAGAGTTGTGTTGTGATATCTTTAAGTGAGTCCTTAGGCTTGATCATGTGCATTTGCGTGTATGGTTAGTGCACGATTAAGCCGGGGTCGTCACACACTCCCACGATGTCTCTTTTTCCTGAAAGAACTATGTGGCGCTTTGGCTCATCGTATGATGTATTCGCTTCCTTATCTTATCTTTTTCTCTGTTTGGTAGACATGTCCTTCACATAGAGAACCTGTGCCACATCATTGGCTAGGACGAATGGTTTGTCTGTGTACCCAAGATTGTTCAGATCCACTGTTGTCATTCCGTACTGTGGGTCTACCTGTACCCCGCCTCCTGACAGATTGACCCATTTGCACTGAAACAAAGGGACCTTAAAATCATGTCCATAGTCAAGTTCCCATATGTCCACTATGTAACCATAATATGTGTCGACCTTTCCCCTCTTGGTTGCTGCATCAAAGCGGACACCACTGTTTTGGTTGGTGCTCTTTTGATCTTGGGCGATCGTGTAAAATGTATTCCCATTTATCTCGTACCCTTTGTAAGTCAATACAGTCGAAGATGGTCCCCTGGCCAAGGAGTACAGCTCATCAGAAACAGTGTTGTCACCCATGAGACGTGTTTGCAACCAACTGTCGAAAGTCCTGATGTGTTCACATGTAATCCAGTCGTCACACTACTCCGGGTGTTTGGAGCGCAGAATATTCTTGTGTTCATCGACATACGGGGTCACCAAGGTAGAATTCTGTAGAACTGTGTAGTGTGCTTGAGACCAAGAATGCCCGTCCCTACATATTATTGAGTCAGCTCCTAGCGTGCCTTTTCCAGTCAGTCTCCCCTCATACCGCGATTGAGGGAGACCAATCTTCTTAAGGTCAGAAATGAAGTCAACACAAAACCCAATGACATCCTCTGTTTGATGGCCCATGGAGATGCTTCCTTCTGGCCTAGCGCGGTTACGAACATATTTCTTTAAGACTCCCATGAACCTCTCAAAGGGGAACATATTGTATAGAAATACAGGGCCCAGAATGGCAATTTCGTTGACTAGATGAACTAGGACGTGCGTCATGATATTGAAGAAGGATGGTGGGAACACCGGCTCAAAACTGACAAGACATTGCGCCAAATCACTCCTTAACCTTGGTAGGATTTCTGGATTGATCACCTTCTGAGAGATTGCATTGAGGAATGCACATAGCTTCACAATGGCTAATCGAACGTTTTCCGGTAGAAGCCCCCTCAATGCAACCGGAAGCAGTTGAGTCATAATCACGTGGCAGTCATGAGACTTTAGGTTCTGGAACTTTTTCTCTGCCATATTTATTATTCCCTTTATATTCGACGAGAAGCCAGACGGGACCTTCATACTGAGCAGGCATTCAAAGAAGATTTCCTTCTCTTCTTTGGTAAGAGCGTAGCTGGCAGGACCTTCATACTGCTTTGGAGGCATGCCGTCTTTTTCATGCACACGTTGCTGGTCCTCCCATGCCTCCGGTGTATCTTTTGTCTTCCCATACACGCCCAAGAAGCCTAGCAGGTTTACGCAAAGATTCTTCGTCACGTGCATCACGTCGATTGCAGAGCGGACCTCTAGGTCTTGCCAATAGGGTAGGTCCCAAAATATAGATTTCTTCTTCCACATGGGTGCGCGTCCTTCAGCGTCATTCGGAACAGATAGTCTGTCGGGATCCTTTCCAAAGATTACTTGTAAATCATTGACCATAGCAAGTATGTGATCACCAGTACGGACGGCGGGCTTCTTCCGGTGATCTGCCTCGCCTTTGAAATGCTTGCCTTTCTTTCCACATTGATGGTTGGTCGGAAGAAATCGACGATGCCCCAGGTACACATTCTTCCTGCGTTTGTCCAAATATATACTTTCGGTGTCATCTAAACAGTGCGTGCATGCGTGGTATCCCTTGTTTGTCTGTCCTGAAAAGTTACTGATAGCAGGCCAATCATTGATGGTTACAAACAGCAACGCATGTAGGTCAAATTCCTGTTGGTCTTGCTCATCCCACACATGTACACATTTTCCATTCCACAGCTGTAAAAGTTCTTCAACTAATGGCCTTAGGTACACATCAATGTCGTTGCCGGGTTGCTTAGGGCCTTGGATGATAACTGGCATCATAATGAACTTCCGCTTCATGCACAGCCAAGGAGGAAGGTTATAGATACATAGAGTCATGGGCCAGGTGCTATGATTGCTGCTCTGCTCACCAAAAGGATTAATGCCATCCGCGCTTAAACCAAACCATACGTTCCTTGCGTCACCTGCAAAGTCCCCCCACTTTCTCTTGATTTTTCTTCACTGCGACCCGTCAGCGGGTGCTCTCAACTTCCCGTCTTTCTTACGGTCCTCTTTGTGCCATCGCATCAACTTGGCATGCTCTTTGTTTCTGAACAGACGTGTCAACCGTGGTATTATAGGAGCATACCACATCACCTTGGCAGGAACCCTCTTCCTGGGGCGCTCACCGTCAACATCACCAGGGTCATCTCGTCTGATCTTATACCGCAATGCACCGCATACCGGACATGCGTTCAAATCCTCATACGCACCGCGGTAGAGGATGCAGTCATTAGAGCATGCATGTATCTTCTGCATCTCCAAACCTAGAGGGCATACAACCTTCTTTGCTCTGTATGTACTGTCGGGCAATTCGTTATCCTTTGGAAGCTTCTTCTTCAATATTTTCAGTAGCTTCTCAAATCCTTTTTCAGATACACCATTCTCTGCCTTCCACTGCAGCAATTCCACTGTGGTACCGAGCTTTGTGTTGCTATCTTCGCAATTGGGTACAACCCTTTTTTGTGATCCTCTAACATGCGATCGAACTTTAACTTCTCCTTTTCACTTTCGCATTGTCTCTTTGCATCAACAATGACCCGGCGAAGATCATCATCGGGCACATCGTCTGGTTCCTCTTGATCTTCAGCTTCCCCCGTTGCAGCATCACCGTATTCAGGGGGCACATAGTTGTCATCATCCTCTTCTTCTTCGTTGTCTTCCATCATAACCCCTCTTTCTCCGTGGTTGGTCCAAACATTATAGTGTGGCATGAAACCCTTATATAGCAGGTGGGTGTGAAGGATTTTATGGTCAGAGTAAGACTTCGTATTCCCACATATAGGGCATGGACAACACATAAAACCATTCTACTTGTTTGCCTCAGCCACTTCGAGAAAATTATGCACGCCCTTAATGTACTCGGAGGTGCGTCTGTTACCGTACATCCATTGCCAGTTCATCTGCGTGCATTACATATAATTAAGTGTGTCAAAAACCATTACAGAACATCATGAATACAAAAGTGACCAAATTAATAGAAGTTCATCATCACATTAAAACCAAAGTACATACATAGTTCTCATTGAACAACACATAGCTCTCCAGAGCATCTAATTAAACCATACATTGAAACTATGTAAAAGATTTCAATGCAACAACAAATGCGATCATAATCGCAACTAAGGTAACAATTGATCCAACGGCATAATGATACCAAGCCTTAGTATGAATGGCATATTTTTTAATCTTTCTAATCTTCAAGCGTATTTCATCCATCTTGATCTTGTGATGATGGACGACATCCGCAACATGCAACTCCAATCTCATCTTCTCCTCCTCAATTCTTTTCAATTTTTTTCTTCAGCTAATTGTTTTCTTCTTCAACTAAATTTAACCTCTCGCCAATAGGGTCGGTTGGAATTTCCGGTTCACATACCTCCTAGATAAAAACATCTATGTCACGTTGGTCGGCATAATTGTCATAAACACTA
The DNA here is from genome assembly GCA_011799875.1 of Thinopyrum elongatum. Classification (NCBI taxonomy): domain Eukaryota; kingdom Viridiplantae; phylum Streptophyta; class Magnoliopsida; order Poales; family Poaceae; genus Thinopyrum; species Thinopyrum elongatum. The sequence continues at coordinate 39,766,657 of CM022301.1, forward strand.
AATGAACCAAATAGTTATAAAAGATAATATATACCACATCTGAATCACAGACAGGACGAGGGCCGACAGAGGCGGATACCAAAACCATCGCACTATATAATAAGAAACAATAATAAAAGTAAGAAAATTACACAAGTATCTATGTAAATCATACAAGTAAGAACTTTTTTCTTTTAGAAAGAAGATAAGAACAAGAGGCTCACCACGGTGGTGCCGGCGACGAGATCGGCGCGGGCGATCGACGGCGATGAGGACGGGGACGGGACAGGACGGACCGCCAAACCTAGACAAATCTTGAGGAAAATGGAGCTTGGACAAGGAGCTTCGAGAGGAGAAAGCTTAAGTATGGCTCGGGCATTTCATCGAACACCTCATGTGCATAGGAGGTGAGCTAGAGCACCACAAAGCTCTCCCACGGCCGGGCAAAAAAACAGAGCAGTGCACTGCTCTGCTCGCGGGCAGGGGGTATATATAGGCTTCCCTTTGGTCCCGGTTTGTGGCTGGAACCGGGACTAAAGGACAACATTTGGTCCCGGTTCCAGCCACCAACCGGGACCAATGGTTGTGGGCCAGAAGCGAGGCCCATTGGTCCAGGTTCGTGTATGGAACCGGGACCAAAGGGGTCAGACGAACCGGGACCCATGGCCCCCGAGGCCCGGCCGGCCCCCTGGCCTCACGAACCGGGACTGATGCCCCCTTTGGTCCCGGTTCGTGGGTGAACCGGGATTAATGCCCTTACCCGGCCTGTACCAAAGCCCTGTTTTCTACTAGTGGGTGCTGGCCCATAGGCTCGTCGGCGCACCGTTGCCGCTCATAAAGTGTGGCGACTGACCATGGAAGGTCGTGTGTCACGTGTCTACAACGCCGGAACATCCCGGATGGATGTTTGTTAAGTGCAAAAACGATGGGGTATGTGCTAGTTTAGCTTCAATTGTGCTCCCGGATTCGGTGCATTTTGGATAGCTCTTTGCTTATACTAAAAAAAATTGTGTAGGATGGATGCAACTATTGGTATTGCAAAGAAAAATACATTGATCTATTGATAGAACGAAATTTGATAGATGTCCGTGCACTTGTTGCTAGAATAGAGACTAATTAAAGATGAGACTAGATGCGAAGAAGCAACGTCTACTTCTTTAAACTCGAAGATGAAAGAAGTATGTAAGATCGAGAATCCACAGATCAACAATGAAGGCATCAAGAAGATACTAATCCAACTTCTGGGAGCAGTTACGGAAATTGGACATATTTCTTTAGTCTTACTATTCTAGTCAAGATTTGGTGAATGTACTCCAATGTATCAAAAAATCATTGATGAAGTAATATAAGAAATGAGGCAAAAAAAATGTATGCGGACGAGATGCGGCCAAGATAAGGCCGCACGTTGGGCGCAGGGCCGGCGCATCGACAAATCCGGGCGAACACCTCTCCAAGTCTCTCAAAATTGTTTTGCCGCCATCTTCACAATATTATTACCAAATGCACTTCACAAAAAAAATGTTAAAACAGGCAACTTTTCTAATGTAGATTAAACGAAAATGATACCATTCCGACAGGTCATTTCCGAAGTAATGATAGAGAAGGAGCTTTGGCATGTCCCTTCATCTTCACAAAATCGTTAAAGAAAGACTGGCCTTAGTGGGTGCATTCAGTAGTCCGTGTGATCAAATTGTGCAGTACTAAAGCTGCTCCACAAAGAACGATCCCTAACCAAGAAGACACGCAACAATTCCTTAGGCCAATCTTATGCAACTTTTGTTGAATCTATATATTCTGAGGCCGCAGCAGCTAACTGCTACTACTGTATGCATTACACATAGACGGAGAACCGCTGCGTGGTGCGTAGTACACACATCACGCGGTTGTCTTGACTCTTGACCGCTTGACGCCAATGAAGTCGGAGAAAAAAGCACAACCTTCCGAGTCGCCCAAGGACAAGGGGCGAAAACTGGCGGTGGTGGAGCAGCACCCCGAGCTGCTGATGGCCGCCCGGGAGGGCGACTCGGCGAGGCTAAATGTTCTTCTGGGCAACGGCGGTGCTGGAACCACTCCGCTGGCGGCTCATGCTGGCCCGTCTGGTGTCATCCTCAACATCATCGTCGAGGAGGCCGGCGCCGCTGATAAGGCTGCAGGGACGAATGTCACCATGGACATGGAGCTGGACAACATCCTCCATGTAGTGGCGTCCAGTGGAGATAGTCCCGCGTTCTTGGAGAGCGCGAGGATCATCCACGGCAAGGCCGCGCACCTCCTGGACGCACGCAACCAGAAGGGCGATACACCCTTCCATTGCGCCGCCAGAGCCGGGATGGTGAAAATGGTAACTCAACTCATCAGTCTGGCGGAAGCGGAGGGCGGCGGCGACAGGGTGAAGCTGGCGCTGAGGAAGCAGAACGAGCGGCGCGAGACGGCTCTTCACGAGGCCCTCCGCTTTGCGGACAAGGAGACGGTTTGGGCAATGGTCAACAAGTTAATGGCGGCGGATGCAGAACTGGCACGTTTGCCCCCTGCAAACGGCACATCGCCGCTGTACCAGGCCGTCTCGTTAGGGCACGATGATATCGCCGAGCGGCTGCATGAGCTGGACCAGGGGCTCTCCTACTGTGGACCAAATGGACAAAACGTCTTGCATGTTGCGGTTCTCAGGAGCACAAGTGAGTTGTAGATACGACATCATCATATTATTATTGTGTACCGTACTATATACTATAGTCCTTAATGCTACTAATTGTCTATAGAGCATATGATGGCATTTGCTCTAATTTTCTTTTAGAATTCTGTTAGTCTATCTATCAATTGCAGTAGGTTAGTATTAGTGTATGTTGTGAGGAGTAACATGTACTCCCTCCGTTTGTAAGTATAAGTATTTTTGGAGATTTTAATCTAGATTACATACGGAGCAAAATGAGTGAATCTACACTCTAAAATATGTCAGTTCATACTGAAATCTCTAGAAAGACTTATATTTAGGGACGGAGGGAGTATTTATCACTTATTATTCAACTCATAATTAACATATGCACCTAACTACTATTTTTCATGTGAGATTTGTCTAAGTGTGGAACTATATATGAGGATCAATAAGTTGTGATTTTTTTTAGATACGAAGATCTACCGGTTATGATCTATTTAGATACAGTTTGAAGATCTAACGTGTGTGATATGTATGGTTATGTAGATCTAACGGGCGTGGTCTGCTTAGGCACAGTTATGTAGGTTTAACGGATATGGTTTGCTTATTAGATACAATTGTGAAGATTTAATAGATATGATCTGTTTAGGTACAATTATTTAGATCTATGAGTACAATTTATGAGAATCAACCTGTCCTTGTCCTATCAAACCTCTAATTTGATGTTTTGGTGTCTCATAAAGGCGGAATATTCTTCCACTGGGAGACGATGCTTGTCTTTCTAAAAAAGGGTGTGGTTTACATGAGTGCACTTATGTAGATTTAACCATTCTGGTCTACTATTAAATAGATGGTCCATTGATCCACGTCTGGATATATTTTTTTCTTTGAAAATTTCTAGCACATCGATCATTTTGTGTATTATACTTTTAGTATAAAAAATAGAAATAATAATAATTAAAAAGGAAACAAATAGACAGATAAAAATAAAGCCCATCTCATATGCCTATCTACCTTTATTATAACTCTAGGTATGACGAAGAGTCTGCTGAAATGGAACAGTGACCTCAGCAAACAAGGGGAACAAACAAATGGGAGTACACCTCTTCATTTTGCAGCCTTTCGTGGGATTCGGAGAAGAGTAGAGTTGCTACTGGACACTGACAAATCTCTTGCATATCAGTGCGACAACAAGGGGTCATTCGCCATACATGAGGCGGTTAGGGGAAAGCAGGTCAATGTATTTCCCCGTTTGGATGTAGTTCGCACCTTGCTCAAGAAGTGCCCCGACTGTGCCCAGCTACGTGATGCCGAGGGCAAGACCTTCCTCCATGTAGCCGCGGAACATGACTATGCATATCGGCTACAGTATCCTGTTTTACAGGGAAAGCAAAGGTTTGCGTCCATCATGAATATGCAGGATAACGATGGCAACACTGGGCTGCACCTTGCTGTCATGGCCGGAGGGTTACAGACTTTGTTCTCTTTACTGAGGGACAAGGAAGTTCTGTTAAATTTATCAAATAACAAGGGGCAAACCGCATTGGATCTTTCACGGCGCATGCGGCCCGCTGGTGTCTTTTTTGGTTTGGTACGTAATCTATCCTCACTTATAATTATATAATGGTTCTCTACCAGACCTGCATTACTTTTTTACAACGAATTTGGATGGACTCCTTAACGAACTTATTTTCACAATTGTTTTCCAGTAATTCTAGGTATATGATTGAAATTTATAGTCTTTTTTGTTTAAACAGTCTACATGCTATGCTTTTAGTCATTTATCATTCAATTAGTGAAGCATAGATTCAATCGATCAACTGATATTAATCAAATTAGTATCTTTCCTCAGAAAGAAAGCCACTTTTTCATTTCAGCAAACCAACACTTTATATGCATGTACCATATATTATTTAAGAATTATATAATAATAATAGTATTCACAACAAATATATAATAAAATTTGTACTCCGTCTGTTTCTTTATATAAGATGTATTTGTTTTTGATAAAATTTCACAATGTAAGGTGCATTTGTTCTAATTCCTCATAATTCCAATCTTGGCCCTATAGAAAAAGGAAAGTATCTTCCCCTGATTGCATGTATCTCCCATTGAGAGAAAGAAAAGGAAATTATCTCTCTCCCGATTGTGTGTATCTCTTCCTTTCCTAGCCTAAATTATTTACTTGCCACTAACCAACGAATTAGACAAAGGTAATTTCGTCCTAAATAGTCTAAAATTATGTGTCTTGGTCACCGTGCCGAAAATAATACACCTTAGATAAAGGAATGGAGGGAGTATATCATATTTAATGAGGATGATGTATATTTTTTCGGTTAGGCTGGGGAAGGCCAGGATCAGCCCTGATTTGGAACATCCATGGTGTATTTATATGTTTGACTGACGCCGGGATGAGGAAAATCCCAGCCCAATCCATGTCGCTTCACAGGGTAGAAAAGCATCACCTCCTAGGGTGCAGTGGGGCACTTTCTGAACTGGATTGTGGTAGCAACTACATGCCTGGAGGGATATTTTCATTTTGGTCAATTAATCTCAATTTGCCACACAAGTTCTTATCAAGAGAAAACAGAGTTAAAAAAGGCACTGACGATGTGTGATTTACCACAACTAAATATGACCCTAGTTAAACTAGTTTTTATAAGCTAATACGTTGTAATTCCATTCCTTTATAAGCAAGAGTGCACCAGCAATACCAACTTCGGGCTTAATCGAAGACAGAAGAGAAGTGAACTATCCATTTATAGCCAGTTGTAGCACGGGCTCCAACAACCTTTCTGAGACAATGAGATGGACCATGTATTAATGATATAGCATGTAACTATAACAACCTATTATATAAGCGGGCTATTAGATTGGTTGTAAATGATGGGGCAACAAGATAGAGCCAACACTTGGCTCTATTATTAGCCATGCTCATAGAGCGTGCACCCTGTGATTTCCACCCCTCGACACTATTGTAGATAGAAGAAGAGCACATGCAATACTTGCGCCTCATCGTGTTATACATTGTACATAGATAATAGCAGTGATTTCGAAATTGCTCTATACCAGGCCCACCTGAAATGTACAACATTGACCTTGGCTCATGTGCCCTATGGTTGGGGAAACACACATGCCTTTAGCTCAGAGCCCGGGTCCATCAAATCCTCCACATCGCTAGCACTTTCCTGGCAAGTGGCCTTTACCAGCTTGGTCTCGCCCAGTCTAGCTAATATGGGTCGTCTGATCGCGCCATACCCAAAAGACTTGAAATCAAGGTTTGACGGTACCACTCTCCCCTTGGGAGAGGTTGTCCCACTATAGATCTAACCCCCAATTGGTAGGAGGAGCCCCTCCATGCAACCAAAACCAACTATGTTTATTCTTAGTTAGTGGAGATGACCACCATAGTACTCCCTCTGTACCAGTGCATTAGGCACATTTGGAGGGGCAGCGTGACTTGGGTGGCTACATATTGGACGATGTTGAGAAATCGAACCGGGAATCTTCCAATCACAGCGTAAGTTGCTCCCTTCTAAACGCAAGGAAAATCATCTCGCCTTGCTTGCCTGCATGCATAATGCGTCATACCTAATTGCTGGTTTGACCAAGAAATATAAACAAGCCTGGGAGGTGAACAAGGAGAGGAATTAATGCAGTGCACCTAAGCGTTTTAGAATTATCAAATTTTGGTTAAGTGTCTAATGCACCGGTACAGAGTGAGTAGCAACTCTAAACAGTACTAGTAGACAAGCATAACATACTTGCTCGAAGTGAGCCGTCATATAGAAAGTAGAGGGACACACTCAGTCTGGAGGATGGGGTGCTAGCCTATTTGCATAACAGACCTCATAGTTTACTAAAATCAACCTGTTGTCCATCTTTCACTTTCCTATTAATAAATCTGTATATTTTTTTCAAACATAAAAGGCTTATATATTTTGAACCATATGTCCAAATTTGGACCCATTTGACGGAGTTAATTGCTCAAAACCACCACATTTGTGGCTAGGGTACTCCAAAACCACCGCTTTTGTCAAAAATTACAAAAAAACGCCAACTCTGCGCCAAGTGAGTAACAAATAGCACGGATTCGATATTAAGCCATGTCTAATCAAGGTTTTGACTTTCGGTTTGTGCAATTTTTCGCCCCAGACCGAGATGGCCGAATTTCGACCATTTTCAAAAATTTCGTTCAAAATTTGACCCAAATTTGGCTTAAATTTGACCAAATTTTGACCAAAATTCATATTTTCGGCGGAAGATATTTTTCGCCCATGGCCGAGATGGCCAAACTTTGGCCGAAATCTGTTTTTCTCGGCTGAAATTCAAAGCACAGTGTCTAACAGCAAAACTGACGGGTGGGACCCGTATGTCCGGGCTGATGTGGCATAGACCAGTCCTAGTCAATGTTTGACCCTCTGAGGTGGACGATGGTCCCACTTGTCTGCCTCACACACCCTTCTTCCTTCCCAAATTTTTCTCCCCCCTTCTCACCAGATCCACCGGCGGATGGAGGCTGAGCTCACGGAGGCGCGCCCGCCGGCAATCCTGCCTTGCTGCGCCACTGCCTCGCGCTCGCCGGCAAACCCCGCCCTATGCCCGCGCTTGCAGTGCGGCCGCACCCCGCCCGCAGCGCCGCCGGCCGTCGCTTGCAGTGTCGTCGCCCCGCGCCCGCACCTGCAGTATGCCGGCCCGCGCCTGCGCATGCAGTTCCGCCGCCCCGCGCCTGCAGTGCCGCCGCGCAGCGCCTGCAGCTCCACCGTCCCGCGTCCGCGCCTGCGCCGCCGTCCCGTGTTCGTGCTTGCAGTGCCGCCGCCTGCGCCTACAGCTCCACCGTCCCGCGTCCGCGCCTGCACTTCCAGCGCCGCCGTCCCTAGCCTGCACCTGCGGTGACGCCCCGCCCCGCACCTGCAGCGACGCCGCCCCGCACCAGCCGGCAAGGCAGCGCTTGCAGCGCCGAAGTTCCCGCCCCGCCCCGCACCTGAGATGAACCACCGCGGCCCGCTGCTTCCGCCGGAGCTCCCGTCGTCAGGAATGGATCCGTGACCAGAGAGAGAGAGAGAGGACGGGGAAGGAGAAGAGGAAGGTGAAGAAGTGAGGGAAAAGGAGGTGGGTGGATGGCACATGGGACCCACGTTCCACCTCAGCAAAGTGTACACATAGACATGCCATGTTGGACCGACAAGTGGGTCCCGCCAGTCAGTTTTGCTGTTTGTGCGAGCTAATCTGTGAATCAGTGCTATTTGTTACTCACTTGGCACAAAGTTGGTGGTTTTTTGTGATTTTTGACAAAAGCAGTGGTTTTGGAGTACCCTAGCCACAAATGTGGTGATTTTGAACAATTAACTACGCCACTGCATTTGAGCACCGTCTTCTCCTTGACAAGATCTCCGAAACAAGACCAATGTTTAATATGTGTTCGAATAGATATTTTTAAACTTGACTAGAACATTCATGAACTTTTCTTATCCACTCATTTCGCCGTGGAGGTTTCAAATGGTGTCCCAGTGTGTTTCAGCGCGGTTTCATGATTTCTTGAAGGTTTCGTATGAGTTTCACTAGGCTTTTATAGTAGGTCAAGTCTTACTTGAGTTATAGTAAAATAAACAGTCATAAACTTTTGAAATTGTTTAAAATCTCACTTAAACTTGTGTGGAACCACAATCGAACTGAATTATGGTACATGAACCCATCCCGAACCATCAAAACCGCAATTAAAATCAGTGGAACTAGTGTGCGGGTTGATTTTTATGATATACAAGGTGCTTTTGAAAATGTGCCTACAAACCAGGATGGATTGAGATCCAGTGACTTGCTAGTCACCAGTCACCAGTGAACAGTACGGTGACTTGCCCCCCTCTTCACACCGTCTGATCTAAAATCGACGGACAGATGTGCGTGAACAGTACAAGATCTACAGTGTTCGGTCTACAATACCGCGCATATAGTAGCCGATCTACTGTACCCCGTCTGCAGTGTTCCCTGCTGCAGTGTTTGATCTGACCCGCCCCCTGCATCCAACGGTGGGCTACCCGCTAGTTACGGCGTGACTGGCCTGGATCCCAGTCCAACCAGGACTTGTCTGAACTTTGTCCATTGCTTTCCCATCTGAAAGCCAGCATTGCGCAGCAGGAGTGCTCCAGCGATGGGAGTACTCGATGCATTCTCCAACGTAGTCGTGGTGGAGGTCCATGCCCCGCCAACATACACTGCCCGCGGGCGTGCGGGAAACTCGTGAAGAACTCCTGTATGGTGGAGTCTAGAACCTTAATACTCCCTCCGTTCTAAAATAAGTGTCTCAATTTTGTACTAATTTTAATACAAAGTTGTACTCCCTCCGTTTACTTTTGTAAGTCGTTTCAGACAACTTAAAATAGGTTGTTTTGCACATTGTCTGAAATGTATTCAAGATCTTATAAAAGTGAACAGAGGGAATATTAAGATTGAGACACTTATTTTGTGACGGAGGGAGTAGGTCATCGGATCATTGCTGCATGTCATCATCGCATGGACCAACCACCAAAATTGCCTTCCCCTCTTTGTACCCCCTATACTTTTCTTCAGACCTTGCCATAGAAACTGCCTCATGCAAAAGGAGGAGGCTTACGTCCATCGGAAACTTGTTGGGCTTGCATATGCTCAACAACTAGCCTATTTAGATCTAGTACCCAGCACATCCTTTAGGAGACCAGGGTAGCACCATCACCGTCCAGACAATGGCCTGATCCATCAGTGTACTGGTCAATTAGCTGAGCCATCCTCCCCCATAGGTGATCCATTGCCCCTAAGATAAACGCGTGCTAGAAGGCTCATCTCTAGTATCCAGAGATGGCTGGAGCCACATATGGGATACCCTAGACAAGTCGTCTATTACCCTTCTCGGGTCGCTCTAGGTATACGTAGCAGTCCTTTGTCCTAGTAACTCTCTCCGTCCCATATTATAAGACCGTTTTGCAAGTTATAGGAAGTATGTTGCAAGATATCATGAGCAGCTAGTTGATATATGCATATAAAAAAACCCTCCATATATAGAGTATTAAACAACTATCTTTAATTATATATATGCAAATATATCCCAATAATTTTTATTTATTTTTGCAGGATCCACGGTTTTCGATAGACAATCTTCTAAAGGCTGCTGGTGCTCAGTACGGTGCTCACAGTGAAACCTACGGCCCTCGACTAGATGAGGAGAAGGAATCAAAAAAGATCTCGGATTCGACACCGACCATTGGCGTCGTATCAGCGCTACTCGTCACGGTTTCCTTCGCAGCAGCTTTCACCATACCTGGAGGGTACCGGACAGATGACGACCATGACAACAAGAACATCAAGGGCGGCATGCCAGTGCTCGTCACAAGCAACTCTTTTCAGGCATTCATCATCGCCAACAACCTGGCGTTGCTCTGCTCCACCATGGCCACCATCAGCCTCATGTACGCCGGGGTGCCCACCGTCGACATCCGCACGCGCATGACAGCCTTGGTCCTCTCCATTTTGTTCCTCAACAGCTCGGCCCGGACCCTGGCTGCGGCCTTCGCGTTGGGCATGTATGCCACGCTGGCTCCCGCCGCCACCGCGGCAGCTACTCTTACGGTTATATGCACGGCTATCACGCTGCTTGATCTTGCTTGGTTCGTCTACATGATATCGACGCAGAAACTGGTGCTTCGGAATAGGTTGGGTATTGTCGGGGCCTTGCGACGGTTTGCAGGTTCGGTCCTAGGCATGGTGTTGACGTGTCTGTGGCCGTACATCATAATTGCCTGTTTCTTAGCCTATAAGAAACATCATACGTGAAATCCATTCTAGGGGTCATCCTTAACGTACGACGTACCCTTATTCATAACAGTCTTATATTACCTTCTTCAATTTACTGTAAGGACAGTGTCTGTTCTCTGTGTGTTTTTCACTTAATTCTTATGGGTCTATATATATGTTTATTCCAAGGCTTCCCGTATCATGGGAAGAGTGTACCTGATCGATGCTTGGTTTGTAACTGTGTCTCACTACTTAAATATAAGAGGTTGTGCCTTCTTCTTTTTGAAAGATAGCAGGAGAGCTGCTACTACTCATTAAGAGGAAGCGGTAAAGAAACCAATGCTCGGTTATATGAGAAAAGCCAAGCTAAAACCTTTACAAAGAGCACACCACACCTAGCAAAGCTAGGGGTGGAGCACAACAGGACATACAGGAACGCTAAAGGCCGACATAACATGAACTGAAAGGCCAAAGCAGCATCAGCGTACATCACCCACCGCGCACACGGCCCGACGACTTCGACTTCGCTTCAACCTCACTAAAGAGCATCACTCGGTACTCTTGGACAAGGCCGCCACAAGCATGTTTGACGACATCACTGTCACCGAAGAGAGACGACATCTCCGATGAAAGAGGAGCGAACATGTGCCTCTCTGGTCACGAGAGGACGCCCAACATGACTCGCCAAGTGCCCACCACCGTCAGCCCCCGATGGATGTGCCACCAAAGGGTGCACCTGCTGCCCTTCCGTTGACCAAATGACCAGCCCCAGACGGATGCAACACCAACGACTCCAAGCTCACCAAAACGTTGCCCGTTTCAGACCCACCGCACCACCACTAACCAAGTGCTCCCGACATCTGACTTGGCTCCAAGGCAATGCTTCCAACAAAGTAATGACACCAAATGCGCCACCATTACACACAGTTTTCACCGGGAGACAAGAACTTGAAGCAGGGAGAGGTGTCGGATCCCCTCGATGGTGCCTCCAAGAAGAAAGAATCACACCCGAAGGCATCATTCGCCACCAGCCCAGACCAAACTCGAGCATGACTTTCGTCCGGGAGCCGTACATCATAATTGCCTGTTTCTTAGCCTATAAGAAACAGCATACGTGAAATCCATTCAAGGGGGTCATCCTTAACGTACGACGTACCCTTATTCAGAACAGTCTTATATTACCTTCTTCAATTTACTGTAACGACAGTGTCTGTTCTATGTGTGTTTTTCACTTAATTCTTATGGGTCTATATATATGTTTATTCCAAGGCTTCCCGTATCATGGGAAGAGTGTACCTGATCGATGCTTGGTTTGTAACTGTGTCCCACTAAATATAAGAGGTTGTGCCTTGTTTTTTTTTTTTGGAAAGATAGCAGGAGAGCTGCTACTATTCATTAAGAGGAAGCGGTAAAGAAACCGATGCTCGGTTAATTGAGAAAAACCAAGCTAAAACCTTTTCAAAGAGCACACCACACCTAGCACAGCTAGGGGTGGAGCACAACAGGACGTAAAGGAACGCTAAAGGCCGACATAACATTAACTGAAAGACCAAAGCAGCATCAGCGTACATCACCCACCGCGCACACGGCCCGATGACTTCGACTTCGCTTCAACCTCACCAAAGAGCACCACTCGGTCGTCTTGGACAAGGCCTCCACAAGCATGTTTGACGACATCCCCAGACGGATGCACCACCAACGGCTCCAAGCTCACCAAAATGTTGCCTGCTTCAGATCCACCGCGCCACCACTAACCAAGTGCTCCCGACATCTGACTGGGCTCCAAGGCAATGCTTCCAACAAAGTAATGGCACCAAAGGCGTCATCATTACACACAGTTTTCACCGGGAGACAAGAACTTGAAGTAGGAAGAGGTGTCGGATCCCCTCGATGGCGCCTCCAACAAGGAGGAATCACACCCGAAGGCATCATTCGCCACCGGCCAGACCAAAGTCAAGCATGACTTCCGTCAGGGTGCCGAGCACCTATGCGGGGGACGACGTCTCCAACACACCACCACCAAAAATCAGAGCAGCAGACGCTACTTGCTACACTGCACAAGAACTAGCCGAAGCACCACCGACGTGCAAGCCCAAAGCATCCCAGAGGCCGTGCCCAGACCACGCCGCAGCGGACCACCATCCCGTCAGGGAGCCACCACACAACGCGGTTGTAGACAGTCGCCGGCCGAACCACCACCAGGCCCCCACCCGCTATGGTGCCAGATCCGGCCGCCACAGGCTAAAGGCCGCCCGCTGAGGCGAGCCCGTGCCCCAGCATCACCCTCGGATAGCGACGTGCGAGTCCACGTCGGCCCTGGCCTCCACGCCGCATTGACTGTGCCCAGCACCTCCACGTCGCAGCGATGGCGCGCACGCACCTGCTGTTGGGCAGGCGCGCGACCAGCACCTCCATCTTGCCCCCATGGGTGCACATCGGGCGGATCCGAGGCACGCAGACCGCCAAGCACGAGATCGCCTTGACGCACCAAGCAGCAGCCCTACACGACGCCCCCCACCAGCAGGGGAAAGCGCCCCGCCACCGCCTTTCTTGGGGCCGGACCGGGCTTCACCGACGGGCGCCCTCTGGCCGCAACGAGACTGGAGGGGGGAAGAGGAGAAATGGTGGCGGCGCTAGGATTTCTACCCCGGTGTCGCCAGAGCGAGGCGACGCGGGCGTCGGGGGATTATTGTTGTGCCTTGTTTAGACATTGCAAGATTATTAAAATTGCATGCAGCTCCTGACACTCGCACTACCGCCGGCTTTGCTGAGAACAACGGTAACAAACTCCATTAAGAAAGAAACTCCCAATTTCTCATAGCTCAGGTCATTACCATGGATTCGATGACAAGTTGCCAACGGAGGAAACGACTATCCAGCAAGCACCGGGATACACATCCCCAATGGATATAATTAGAGAAAAGTATGTTTTTAGTCCCTCAAGTTCCCAAAAAATACAGACTTGGTCCCTCAAGATTTTTTGGTATACATTTGGTCCCTCAAGTCTCAAAACCGGACAAATTTAGTCCAAAACCAGATTTTGACCTGGTTTGACGGGTTTGACCGCGCAGACTTTGACCGGGTTTGACCGGATGAACAGTAAATTCGTAAAAATTTCAAAAACAGTTCAAAAAAATCTGAAAAAAAAATTCATGCAACATGCTTACATGCGCAAGGTGCGCTCCAAATTTCGTGGTCTTTCGACACACGAGGCGCCCGTGGCAAAAAAAAAATCTACACCTGATGAACAATAAAATTCGAAAAAAATAGCAAAAAAAATCAAAAAAATCTGAAATTTTTTGGGGTTCAATATACTGGTGTGCATAAAGCCGGTGCAAAATTTTGGCATGTTTCGACATTCGAGGAGCTCGTGGCAAAAAAAACAAATTTTCGCTCACAAAAAAAAGCCAAAATTTGTTTTTTTTGCCACGAGCTCCTCGAATGTCAAAACATGCCAAAATTTTGCATGGGCCTTGTGCACACCAGTATATTGAACCCCACAAATTTTCAGATTTTTTTGATTTTTTTTGCTATTTTTTTCGATTCTACTGTTCATCGGGTGTATTTTTTTTTTTTTTTGCCACGGGCGCCTCGTGTGTCGAAAGACCACGAAATTTGGGGCGCACCTTGCGCATGTAAGCATGTTGCATGACAAAAAATTTCAGATTTTTTTGATTTGTTTTTGAATTTTTTTACGAATTTACTGTTCATCTGGTCAAACCCGGTCAAAGTCTGCGCGGTCTAACCCGTCAAACCCGGTCAAAATCTGGTTTTGGACTAAATTTGTCCGGTTTTGAGACTTGAGGGACCAAATGTATACCAAAAAATCTTGAGGGACCAAATCTGTACTTTTTGGGAACTTGAGGGACTAAAAACATACTTTTCTCATATAATTATGTAGTGTATCTTATGGCTTGACCGCATAGGACAGGGCAACAATATTATCATTCTGTAGTTATTAAGTTTGACGAACCAAGATTCTGTAGTGTATCTTATGGCTAACGAAGATTCTGTCATGGGTTGATCGCTTAATTATATTCATTATCATTCTGTAGTAACTAAAGTTTGATTATAACATGGAAATACATCTATGTATGGGTCTATAAATCAATGCATGTTTGTTTTACTTACTCCCTCCACTCCTAAATATTTGTCTTTTTAGAGATTTCAAATGGACTATCACATACGGATGTATATAGACATATTTTAGAGTGTAGATTCACTCGTTTTGCTCCACATGTACTCACTTGTTGAAATCTCTAGAAAGACAAATATTTAGGAATGGAGGGAGTAGATACTAATGCCTCTCTACTATCAAGATATCTGGACTCTTAATCTACTTATCATGTTGTTAACAAATACTCTCTCTCTCTCCATTCCAGAAAATAAGGTGCACCCACTTCTTGAGATTTAACTTTGACCATCAATTAGACCAATAATACATAAATCATGTTACTGAAAATTATACTCTCTCCATTCCACAATGTAGTGCGCATAGTTTTTCCTTAAAGTCAAACATCACAAAGTTTAAAAAGATTTATTGAGAAAAATATCAACAACAATAAACCAAAATAAATATAATATGAAAGTCTATCTTGTGTTTTATGTACTAATATGAATTTGATAATAAATATTGTCGACGGGGCGACACCTATGGGATCCGGGGGACCCCTTTACGATTCGACAGGGAGAGAGGTATGCACAAAGAGCAGAATCAACGACCAACGCGAGGGGATTTTTACCCAGGTTCGGGCCGCTCGGAAGTGTAACACCCTACTCCTGCCTTAGTTTATTATCAGTGTTCTTGAGCCCAAGCTCCAGGAGCGCTCACAATGAACAGTACATTCAAAGAGCAGCTGCGCATGCAGGATGGGCCGAGTGTGCTTTCTCTAGGGTCCATCCCCTATAGCAGTTGCATTGGGCCTCCTTTTATATGCTCAAAGGGGTCACCACAGTGGCAAACAGTGGAAATGCGAGGTGTAAAGTAGCTACAGGGTTATCATACCTAACCACTGACGGTTTAGGACAAATGCATTTAATGCACCATGAGGTGTCTGTTTAGGTGTCCTTACTTTCTTGGGGATGGAAAAAGGGGCCATCCCATCAGCACCGCTTAAGCTCTCCCCCACCAACGCCCTGTCACGTATCCGAAGAAGGGACCAGTATGCCAGGTTGGCCGCTGCGCTGGAGCCGTGGCACAGTGGAGGAGCCTTGCCGAGGCGCGGATCTTGCCGGGCTCCGCAGGCTATCCCGGCAAGATCTTGCCGGGGGCCGAGCCCCAGATCTCCAGTTCTCCTTATCTTCTTATCCTTGGCTTGAATGCCTCTTTGATATCCTTGGATTAATCTTCAGTTGTCCCCCGACAAGCCTTGCCACGGGTATGGCTACAACTGTCCGTGCACAGGTATGGGGTACTAAAGGCCCGATATTTAGTACACCGACAGGAGCCCCCGGGCCTAGGCCACACACGAGTGCGAGACGTTGTTGGGCTAGGCCCAAACAGTGCGCGGGCACGCGGGCAGGGGTTAACTGCCTGCAATTATTCCGTTTACTGCGCTCCCCCACTACGCGCATTAAATGCGCGACGGGGGAAGCGTGCACTGAACAGCCGCGGCTGCAGCGCGTCTGCATAGGTGGGTCCACATTGGGCAGTAAAAGAGACAGCCTCGCTCCTTCCCCGTAAAAAGGAATCTGCAGAGGCGCTGCCTATTTACTCCCCCTTTTCTCTCCAATCTGAAATCCGCCATTGCCTCCTCCCTCTCAAGCTCGAAGCCAAACTTCTCCTCATCCGCCCACCGCCTCCGCACCCGCTCTATCCTCGGCCTTCGCCCTCGCAGCCACCATGCCACCCAAAACTGGCAAAGGCAAGGGCAAAAGCAAGGAGACGAAGGCCGATGTGCCGGAGAGCGAGCTGGAGAAGATGCGGAAGAAGCACGTCATCTTTGCTCCGACGCTCGACGTGAGAGCTTTGAAGAACCGGTACCAATGCATGTGGGCGAGGGAGACGACGGCTCACCCCGCGACTCGCGTGGTCCCAGGTTCTTCCTCCAAGGGCGGGCCAAACAGATATCCCTTTTTCACCGCTTACTTCTATTGCGGGCTCTGTCCCCCTTTCTCTAATTTCTTCAATGATATTATGTACACATACGGCTTCCATCTCCTTGATTTCACGCCGAATGCCGTTATGTGCATGTCCATTTTTGCTCATCTTTGCGAAAATTTCGACGGAGTCGTTCCCAACACCGCTCTTTTCCGCCATTACTTTATTCCTCGCATCCAGAAAGGGGAGGCCCTCTCCGGTTCTGTCGCCTGGATCCCTAGGGCTTGGAACAAGGAAATTTACCCAGATGGGGTTTACCGCGAGAAGTGGGATGAATGGCGGTCCGAATGGTGCTAGATCAAGGAAGCAGATCCCCATCCGTTATGTTCGCCCCGGCGGCAAAAGGTGGTCTGTGGCAACGATTGGAGCGATCTCGCTGCTGAAGACGAAAAGCTCACGATTGCCACCACCAGGATCCTTCGTCTGAAAGCTGCCGGGCTCACAATGGAGATGATCGGCTTCGACTTCCTCCGCCGCCGCATCGCCCCTTTGCAAAACAAGGGGAGACTAGCTTGGGAGTACCAGAACGCAGCAGATATTATGAGGTTGCGCCCCGGACTGAACAACAATTTGACTGCGATGCAGCTTGGCGCTCTCCGCCACAAGCTATTCCAGCGTGACGATAAACACAGATTGCCGGCAAGAATTGTTCCTTTGTGCAACAACTCCGCCTTGGGGTCGATCATCGCCACGATGCCAGTGTTCAACGCCCATGGCCTTGACGCGACTTGGGTCGAGCCATCTGAAGAGGAGGCGCAAAGGTTCTTAGATAACCTGTCGGAGAGGGCCATCCGGGAAAAAACAGACCTCATTCGCGCCACCACTGACGAGGAAGTGGCATATATTGCCACTAGGGCAGAAGAGGCGAAACTTGCCGCAGAGGCCGGCGGCGCCGGCTTCACAGAATGGGATACTAGCGACGCAGAAGTTACGACCGAAGGAGATCTTGCCGGGGAGGACAAACCCGCCGGGGAGCAAAGCAGCGCAGCCGCCGAGAGCTCGTATGATGAAGACGCAGCCGAAGAGGGGCTGCAGGAAGAGCTCCCAGCTCCGAAGAAAACTAAACGTGTTCTTCGGAAAGCTGCCTCCGGCGTCCCAGCAACCCAGCCTTCTCCCAGCAGCGAAGCTCCCGGTAAGAAGGCGGCCAGCAAGGCTGCACCGCGGCAAGGGGTTCGGCAGCAACCTACGCAGCGCGCAAGACACACTGGGGCAGCAGGGACGTCCCATACAGCAGCACCGGAGGCCGAGGCAGCAGAGCCACGCCAACCCCCTGCACCTGCTGCAACCAAAAGACCCAGGACCCCTCCCCTGCCTCCCCGTGCGGACCTTTCAACGGAGGTCGACTTCGACATCTCCGGTTTCAGCCCAGAACAAGAAGAGGAAGAGTAAGTATCCCTCCGCAGCCTTTATTTTCCAAATTCTGAATCGACCTCATTGCTTTGCTTTGTCTCGTCTCTGCAGCGATGCAGAAACCTTGGCGGAAAGGATGGCGAAGAGGGCGAAGACTTCCACGGGTGATGAGCCCCCGGCAAGCTTTGCGGGCGCGCCAGAAACTATCGTCATCAGCCCGGAGCCTAGCCCTCGACGCAGCCCCCAGCATAGCCCCCAGCATGAGTTCACCACTCAAGTTCGCTTGGCGGGTGCTGAGGTTTCTACCTTTGCCGCTAATACCTTTGGGCTCGCAGGAGGAGGACGGCAACGGGGAGAGTCGTCAGAGGATGCCTCCGTCAAACCGCCTCCGTCATCCACGCCGCCCGCAAGCGCATCCCCGGCAAGAACTCCTACCGATGAGCCTGTCCTGGAGGAAGGGGAGCCGGCAAACATGGGCACCGGCAACATTTCCCTGGCAACCAATGTTGCCAGGAGGGACGACGCCACCCCTCAACAGCTCGGTGCAGGTAACTACTTGCCTCGGAGCACTTGTTATTCCTTCCTTTATCTTTCTTTCTTTTTGTCTTCTTGAACTTCATTCTCGGTCTTACTTTGTTTCCCCGCTTCGTCCTTCAGGATTCCCTGTGATGGAACACATGGACGTCGATGCTGTCATCAAGGAAACCGCCAGAGATGCCGCCGCCAAAGCTGACGAGATCGCTGCTAGTGAAGCCGCCAAGGACACCACCGTCAAAGTCGACAGGGCTGCCGCTGACGAGGCCGCCAAGGCTGCACAGGGGGAGGCCACCAAGGAATCTACCGAAAGGACCGGCGAGGGGGCCGGCGACCGTACTGATGGCATTCCTGCCGCAGGAGCGCCAGGCGCTACGCCGGCCACCGAGCCGCTAGCTTCCAGTGAGGCGGTTGCCGAGGACCAGCCATCGACATCCGAAGCCCCCCCATCCGGTAGATATCTCAAGGTTGGCGACAACCTGTTCATCAACTTGCCGGGGACGGCAAGCATCGGGGAGCCGACTGAAGGAGAAACTTTTGATGATGAGGTCATCACCGTTGTTGGGCTTGAGATCGTTGATGAACCAAGCGCCAGCAGTGGCAAATCTGAAGAGGATCAGCTCTTTCAGGCCATGGGCGATAATTTCCGCAAGCTTCAAGCACTCCACCGTGCGCAAAAGGAGAAGGCCGATTCCAGGGCTGCTGTTGTCGTAGCAGCCGAGGCGGACTTCCAGAAGCGCGTTGAGTAAATGCAGGTCTGGTACGCTGAGGCCTTTCAAGAGCTGACTGCCGGCCGGGAGCAAATAAGCCAAAGCTGGATAGAGCTCCTCCTAAGGCAATCCGACATGGATAAGGCGCAAGAAGAAGCTGCACAAAGGATTGCCGCTGAGGTTGCTAGCCTGACGGAGCGCCGCATTGGGCTTGACTCTCACGAGGAAGACCTTGCCGCGTGCGAGCAGGCACTTGCCGCCAAGCTCCGCGGCAAGGAAGAAGAAATTGGAAAGCTTGTCGCGCGGCGGACCTAGGAGCTGGAGCAGAAACACAAGGAGACGCTCGAAGCTGCAACTGCAGATCATGCCAGCAAGCTCAAGGAAGCCATTGATGCCGCCGAGGTTGCGGAGGCCGCCAAGAACGAGCTGAGCGACAAGGTGAAGAATCTGGAGGCGGATCTTGAGGAACACAGCAAGGAGCTCTCGACGCTCAAAGACGACAGGGAGAAAACTCTCCAGAGTCTGGCAGAGATGCGAATCGCCATGTCCGACAAGACCAAGCAGCTTTCTTCAGCTAATGATGCTATTGCCGATCTGAGGCTGAAGTTGGCCATGCTAGAGAAGTCGCTTGAGGACAGCAGGGCCCACGAGAAGGCCCTGAGCAAAGATCTTCAAGATGAGAGGGACTTGCTCAAGAGCGCTGCCGCCGCCCAAGTTGACTATGAAAAGGGTGTGGAAATATGGACTGAACGCCTTGTCGACACTGCAGAAAAGCTTACGGCACAACTGTCAACCATGGGCCAGGATGGCCTGCAAGGCTTCAAGTATTCCACTGAAGAGAGGATATCCCAGAGCGCCAGGCTGACCATATTCTTCGAAAGCATTATTGATGCTCTGAAGTTGCTTCAATCCAATTGGGCGGCCCAGCTGGCCAAAGAATCCCGCCAGCTTTGCCGGGCCATCCTCCGCAAAGTACTCATCAAGGTGGCGCATTATAATCCTGGCGTCGATCTCACCAACGTGCTCGGCCACCTGCCAAAGGATGCAGATCTCGGAGCCCTTGAAGAGCTCGTCGCGCCCATCCTTGAGAAGGTGGATTCGATCAAGAGGATCGAAGGCCAGCGCAGGGACTAGCCGCTTCACCTCCCCTTGCCGCCATTCCATGTCAAAGACAATTTAGTCTTAAATTAGAACTGCGGCAACTATTGATGTAACATAACTTGCCATGTTTAAGTACATGAATGCTATTTCCCTTGTCCGATCTCTTTCTGTATGGCTTATACCCTACGCTTGCTGAAAACTTGCCGGCGTGCAACCTGCCGCGAGCGCCAGATGCGGGTCTTTAGCAGCCTGCTGGAGGTGCAGCGACCGGCAAGGCACCTTGGCGTTCTCAGTGCAGCCATCCAATCTGTTGAGCGGACTCGAAACAGAATAGAGGCGCAGCCAATTACGACAAGGGTTCCTTTGCGTGCAGGTTTTCCATACAGAGGCCGAAATCATCCGAGGAAGATAACTCCGTAACAAAAAACGAAAAACTTGCTCAAAGTTTAGCAACTTAGCTCTCTGTCGCTGTATTCCTTGTTCCTCCGGCTCCCTACATATCTCACCTTTCCCCCCCGTACGCCAGCACACTCCCTAATCCACTATCACATTTTACAAACACCAAATAACACACCCCCCACACACCTTACTCTCTTCCAAAATAACACCCCCACCCATCTCTTCCGCGACTCTTACATCAAAAGCTCACCTATGCCTCCGACTTCTTATTTCTTCCACACTCTTCCAACTTCCCCGTCCAATTTCTGAAACTTCCTGTCCACGCCCTCCTGGTTTCTGTTTTTCCCCCTCTCACTCCCTAAACACAACTCTCCATTATTACTCATGGCTAACCACTTCAACCAACTCCATCACCTCTCCTCCAACCTCTCCTCTCTACCTCCTTTCTTTATTTCGTCTACCTCTTACGAATTAAACTCTTCCGTCTGCTTTTACTACTTACTCCAATCCGGCTAGGGGTTAATTCCGAACATCGCCCATGGGTATCCATATCTCTTCCCCCCCCCCCCCCCCCCCCCCCCCCCCCCCCCCCCCCCCCCCCCCCGGCAAACTTGTGCGCGAAGGAACCTTCTATCTTTTGAGAAAAAGAAAGAAGAGAAAATAAAGACATGGAACCTTGGCGGTTCGTTAGTGCTTACCGGGAGCAAGTGTTATACAATATCTCAGACAAACATGCATATATAAACATGGAAATCAACAAGAAATGCACAACACTTAATCTTATTCATTTGCGCCCAGGGTCTGCGCCTGGCTTTGTACAAAGGATTACATGCCCCGCCGGCAAGACTTGCACAAAAGGTGGTTGTCGGGGGCCCCCGGCAACCGCGCCTTAAGGATAGAACTTGCGAAGATGTTCAATATTCCAGGAGTTGCTCACTGGAACACCATCCTCAGTCTCCAGGCGGATAGCGCCGGGCCTGGTGACTCATACTACCCGATAAGGGCCTTCCCACTTCGGCGTCAACTTGTTTGAATTCTTGGCGGATTGAATCCGCCGAAGAACAAGGTCGCCTTCCTCAAGGCTTCGGGCATGAACTTTGCGGCTATGGTAGCGGCGCAAAGCTTGCTGGTAGCGTGCAGCTCGCACAGCAGCCTGAAGACGATCCTCCTCAAGGAGCACAACGTCATCTTGCCGCAGCTGCTCTTGCTCAAGCTCATCATAAGCGAGCACTCAAGGCGACCCGTATATGAGTTCCGTGGGGAGAACTGCTTCCGCTCCATAAACTAGAGCGAAGGGTGTCTGGCCAGTGGCTCGATTTGGTGTCATTCTGATTGACCAAAGAACCGCCGGCAAGTCATCTATCTAGTGCCTTCCGCACTTTTTCAGCTTGTCAAAAGTTCTGGTCCTGAGACCGCGCAGCACTTCAGCATTAGCCCTCTTCGCTTGGCCATTGCTTCTCGGGTGAGCAACAGAGGCCAAACAGATTTTGCTGCCAAGGTCCTGGATATATTGCATGAAGGTGCGACTTGTGAATTGTGTGCCATTATCGGTGATGGCCCTGTTGGGCACACCGAAACGGCAAACTATTCCCTTAAAGAACTTGACGGCTGATTGTGCTGTCACCTTCCTCACTGCCTCCACCTTCGGCCACTTTGTGAACTTGTCGATTGCAACGTACAAGTACTCAAAGCCCCCGGTGGCCCGGGGAAAAGGGCCCAGTATGTCGAGCCCCCAGACCGAAAATGGCCAGGAGAGAGGAATTGTCTGGAGAGCTTGAGCTGGCTGATGTGACTTCTTTGAATGAAACTGGCACGCTTCACACTTGGCTACTAGTGCAGTTGCATCCTGGAGAGCAGTGGGCCAAAAGAAACCTTGTCGGAACGCCTTTCCAACAAGTGCTCTTGATCCTATGTGGGAACCACATATGCCTCCACGTATCTCTGCCAACAGCTCCAGTCCATCCTCCCGAGGAATACACTTCAATTTCACACCGTTTGGTCTCTTTCTGTACAGGACGTCATCGACGAACTGGTACATACTAGACTGACGGGCTACTTTTTCCGCTTTCTCTTGTTCCTCAGGGAGTTCTCCTGTCTGAAGAAAATGGACAATGAGCTGCGCCCATGCTGGAGCCTGTGGTTCGATAGCTAGGACTAAAGGCATCTCTTCTGCCGGGGGAACGTTTGTCTCGATGGCAAGGGCCTGAACCCCTGCTGGAGCTTGTTGTTCCCCGGCAGGTATGTCGTTGATCCCGGCAACTTCCTTGCCGGCGGCTCTCGGGAGCTCTGCCGGGAAGTACTGACCAGAATTCAACTTCCTTCTCTTTGCTTGCCTCATCGACGATGCCACAGATGGTTGAGTCAAATGGAGCACAAAAGTTCCATGTTCCACACGTAACTTAAGGGCAGCGCGCTTTGACAGGTCATCAGCAATACTATTTTCGGCACGAGGAATGTACTTCATTTGCAGACCGTCAAAGCGCTCATCCATTTTTCTCACTTCATCCACGTAGGCCTACATCAATGGACTTTGATAACTTTTGTTGACTTGCCTGACAACAAGCTGCGAATCACCTCTGATAATGAGCTTCTTTATACCAAGGTCTGCCGCGATCCTGAGACCGGCAAGCAGGCCCTCGTACTCCGCAGTGTTGTTTGTCGAGCTCTCCCGGGGAAAATGCATCTGGATCACGTACTTGAGGTGCTCTCCGGTGGGTGCGACAAGCAGCACGCCAGCACCGGCGCCTTGCAGCTAAAAAGCCCCGTCAAAGTACATGACCCATTCTCGATCAGTTTCCTTGCCGGGGAGAGTCGTTTCTTGAATCTCTTCGTCTGGCGTTGGGGTCCATTCCGCAATGAACTCTAACAAGGCTCTGCTCTGAACTGTCGAAGTACTTTCAAACTTGAGACCAAAGCTTGACAATTCCAACGCCCACTCCACAATCCTGCCGGTTGCTTCTGGATTCCGCAAAATCCGCTGCAACGGGAAGCGAGTGATGACGGTAATCTCATGTGCTTGAAAATAATGGCGCAGTTTCCTTAAGGCCATAAGGAGGCCGAAGAGCAGCTTCTGCACACCGGAGTATCTTGACCTGGCCCCCTGAAAAAGGGAGCTGACAAAATAAACTAGGCGCTGCACCATCCTCTTCTTCTGCACTGGTTCTTCTGGCTGCGCAGATCCTGTTTCGCCGGCACCAGACCTTGCCGGGGAAGGTCCCGGTACATCACTTGGCGGTCCTGCCGCTGCTGTTGCTTCCTCGTCGGCTTCCCTCTGCGCTACCATCGCAGCACTAACCACTTGATTCATCGCTGCTAGATACAGCAGCAACGGCTCTTGTGGCCTAGGTGCGACTAGTATCGGCGGAGAGGAGAGGTACCTTTTCAAATCTTGCAGCGTTGCCTTCGCTTCCGGAGTCCATTTCATTGGACCTGCCTTCTTCAAGATTCTGAAAAAGGGCAGGGCGCGCTCAGCAGATTTATAAATGAACCTACTTAAGGCAGCAACACAGCCGGCAAGACGACGCACATCCTTGACGCGTCTCGGCGCTTCAATCTGCCCAATAGCTTTGATCTTGTCGGGGTTCGCCTCTGTGACGCCACCGGCACGATCGTGCACTAATCATACACGCAAATGCATATGATCAAGCCTAAGGACTCACAGGAAGATATCACAACACAACTCTAAAACATAAATAAAGTCATACGAGCTTTATATTACAAGCCAGGGCCTCGAGGGCTCGAATACATAGCTCGATGGCATACAAGCGTCAGCGGAAGCATCAGATAGCTGAGTATAGATATAAAAGAGAAACAGAAAGGCCTTTAGGAAGGCGGGGCAAAATAAAACACTACGATCGAAAGGCGCAGGCCTCCTGCCTGGGACCCTCCGAACCTACTCCTGGTCATCGGCAAGCTCGTAGTAGTAGCCACCCTCAGAAAAGTAGCAGCACTCGTCGACAGGGGGCAGCTGTCTCAGAGGCTCCGCCATCTGGTCACGACAAACTGATATGGGGAAAAAGAAAGCAAAGCAACCGTGAGTACTCTGAAGTACTCAGCAAGCAAGGATCTACACTACATATGCAACATTATCAAAGGGAGGCTGTATATGTGGACTGGGCTGCAGAAATGCCAGAATAGAAAGAAGGCCTAGTCCTATCGAAGACTAGCATCTTCAGCGGTCTTGCAGAAATAGAAGAGAGTAGAACAATACAATATAATGTAGCAGTAATGATATCAACCTCACCCAGAGATCCTTTCTCGACTCCCTGCGAGAAAGCAATCCCAGAGCCATAAAGTCATCAACCTCGTCCTGAGATCCCTTCTCGACTCCCTGCGAGAAGCAATCCCAGAGCCTCATAACCTGTTATCATCTCAAGGGTCCAGTTCTAGTTGTATCGATCGGGATACAACTCCGAGTGTCCTTTACCGTAGGACCGGCTATCGATAGAGGTTTTCTTCCCTGCAGGGGTGCACCAACTTACCCACCACGCTCGCTTAACTCCGGCCAGACACACTTTCCTGGGTCATGCCCGGCCTCGGCCAAACGATACACCGCAACCCTACCTACAGCTCAGCAGAGAGGTCCCCGTCGGTCTACATCCTAAGCGCAAGGGGGTCTTTGGCCATCGCCCCTCGCCCTCCGGGTCGTTGCGTGCCGGGTGAACTAGGCTCCACCCCTCAGGATGGTGCCGGCCCAGCCCGGCCGCTAGGCTAAACTAGACATCTGACAGAGCTTTCGGCTGATGCTACGATGCAGAACGCCCATACTATGCCCACATGATGGTTAGTGCTATCAGGCCAGAGACCCTCTCGGATCAAATATCCAAATCGTTAGTGGACTAGGGGCTTGCGGTAACGAGCAGAGACTCACGATTGGTGTGACCCCGTCGCCCCATCTCGAGGACTTGCGGCAAGGGCCAAGAATGCCCGGCCACGCCTCGTATTCATCACTCGGGCACCATCCAGGTCAACCCGTCCTCACATCACACGCGGGTACCCCTCAGGGTCGACCTGCCTTTCCAAGTAACAGTGTAAAGTCCAAGTATCCATGTGTCCAAACATCAGGGGAATCCGAGGTATCACCCTCGATGGATACCCACTCGATGTAACTGCCAAGGTGAACGTAGGAGAAATCACCCTCGATGAGTTCACACTTGATGTGTTGCACGACAGGGTCGTATCGGAAGTGGAGAAGGAAGAATCACCCTCGATGCCCACGACCAAATAGCTACTCTACAGAGTTAACATCAGGAGTGCTATTCGAGGTATCACCCTCGGCACTCGATAGTAACGATGCAGTGTCGTTACAACTAAGGGGGGTGAAGTGTGGTGCCGGGGCCTGTCTTCGATCCCGTTGATCGGGTCTTCTGATAATCCAGCGGGGCAGTGGGGACAAGTGTGGTAACTGATAGGTCTCTACCCAGCATATACTAAGCATTTTAGGATATGCAGGTAATTATCGACAGCAGGTTACAAAAGCAGGCTATGCATCAGAATAGGAGCAAACAAATACAGTAGCAAAATCTCATGCAAGCATGAGAAAATAGAATAGGCGATATCGGGATGATCCAAGGGGGGGCTTGCCTGGTTGCTCGGTGGCAAAGGCAAGGTTGTCAATGGTGTCGTCGTGCTCCTGAGCTGCGTCGGTACCGGGAACTGCGTCGGGGTCTAACGAGAGAGAAGAGGGGGAGGAAACAGTATAAATACACAGCAAACATGAGCAACACAATGTACGACATGACAATATGCAGTGCCGGGTGTGTCCTAGCGTATGGTTGCACGTCACCGAGGAAGGGGGAATCCATCTGGGAATGTTTTCCTGGTTCCGGACATTTGTCAGACAGATGACCGGAGGGGAAGGGTTCCATGTTCGGATAGTTAGGGACGTGTGGCGGACGAACGGACGCGTATTTGAATTCGTCTCATCGTTCTGAGCAACTTTCATGTACAAAGTTTTTCGATCTGAGCTACAGTTTAAAAGATATGATTTTCCAAAGTTTTAAATATTTTCTGGAATTTATTTAATCATTTTAAATCAACATTATCCAGAACAGTGTATGATGACGTCAGCATGATGTCAGCAATCAACAGGGCGTTGACTGGGTCAATCTGACGTGTGGGTCCCGGTTGTCATTGACACAGTTTAACTAATCAGGGTTAATTAGCTTAATTAGGTGATTATGTTAATTAAACAGTGTTAATTAAATTAATTAATTAATTGATTATTTTTATTATTTATTCTTTTTTTTAACTTTTGGGGCTTGGGGCCCTGGGAGCAGTGGCCCAGGCCGGACGTGTCCGCATTGGGCCCTATCGGGGCCGGACATGTCCAGCCAACGCGTGCACGCGCGTGGGCAGAGGCGGGCGAGGCGGCGGCAAACGGCGCACGGGCGCAGGCGACGTGTGGCGGAGCAGGGCGGCTCCAGGCGGCTGAGGGTAGTGGGGAGCGGCGGCGCTGTGCGCGGCGACGGCTACGGCGTGGTTGACAGCGGCGATGGCGAGCGCGGGCTCGTGCGGCTGCGGAGGCGGCAGCGCAGTCAGGGGCGTGCGCGGGAGCGTGAAGTGGCGCAGCGAGCGCGGCCATCGGCGTCAGCGGGCGAGGCAGGGCGCGGCCGGAGCGCGGCAACCAGGACGGGCGACGGGAAAAGAGAGGGAGGCGGCGGCGGGGCTCACCCCCGTTTGTAGTTGAACGGGGCCGGCGAGGCTCGACGGAGCCGACGAGGGAGAGGTGAGGAAGCGAGGCGATGGCGGCGGGGCGGCGCCGGGGATGGGCACCGGCGTCGGGGGGCGCGGAGCAACGTGGGATCGAGCCCCTCCCCGATCCAGAGCCAGGCGAGTGGGGGTCCGGGGAGTAGGACGAGGCGTCCGGCGATGGGGGGGCTCTCCGGGCGGCGGCGGCGGTGTGAGAGGGAGAGACGAGGAGGAGTGGGGGGAGGGGGGAATGGGTTAGGGTTCGGGTGAGCGAGGGGAGACGAGGCCAAATAGGCCAGTGCGTGCGCGCGGGTGGGCCGGCTGGCTGGGTCGTGGCCCGGTGGGGGGAAGGGGGGTTTCTGTTTTTATTTTGTTTTCTTCTTTTCTATTTTTATTTTCTTTTTAGTTTTGGTTTTGCAAAATGTGTGGCACCCAAACGAATTTTGTAAAATATATGACCTGGTCCATAAATCACAGTGCAACATACCCTATCACTAAAAATTAGTTTGGGGTATTCATCATTTCAGATTTATTTTATATTTATTAATAGGTTATTAAATTTTGTTTTCAACCACTGTTTGAGGATGTTTGAATCGCTTACCCAATTCCAATAATGTTGGTTTCAATTTTTGAATTGTCTCTGATTTACTTGCTATTTAATGAACAATTTAGTTTCTGATTTGAGCAACTTTTATTTTCAACTTTCAGTTTGAATTTCCATTTTAATTTGAATTTGAAAAGAGATATGATCCAAATGATGTTTAAGCACTGCTGATCATGATGACATGGCATTATCAAAAGGGGATTACTATAGCAAAGTACATGGGGTGTTACAAATCTCCTCCACTAACAAGAATTCTCGTCCCGAGAATTAAGAGGTAGAAGGAAAAAGTTCGGGGTATTCCGCACGAAGATTATCCTCGGGTTCCCAAGTGGCTTCATCTTCAGTATGATTAGACCACTGCACTTTCAGGAACTTGGTAACCTTCTGACGAGTCCGACGTTCAGCTTCATCGAAGATGCGGATCGGATGCTCCTTATAAGATAGATCATCATGCAATTCGAGCATCTCGTGATCCACTGCTTGGTGTGGAGATTCCTTGAAGCATTTATGAAGTTGCGACACATGGAAGACGTCGTGGATATGAGAGAATTGCGGCGGCAACTCCAATTTATATGCCACCTGACCACGTTTAGCCACAATGCGAAAAGGACCAATGTAGCGTGGAGCTAGCTTGCCCTTGATTCCAAAACGGTGAGTGCCCTTCATAGGAGTGACGCACAGATAAACTTGATCACCAGGTTGGTAAATCAAACCCCATCGTTTGCGATCATAGTTGCTCTTCTGGCGGTCCTGAGCCGCCTTGAGATTTTCTCGGACAATACGGATTTGCTCTTCGGTGTGTTGAATAATATCCGGCCCCACGAGCGGTCGTTCCCCAGTTTCTGACCAATTTAGAGGGGTTCGACACTTACGTCCATAAAGTACTACGAAGGGGGCCATTTTCAAGCTGGCTTGATAGCTGTTGTTATAAGAGAACTCGGCATACGGAAGAGATTCTTCCCACTTCTTGCCGAAAGATATAACACAAGCTCGTAGCATGTCTTCAAGCACTTGATTGACTCGCTCGACTTGGCCTTGAGACTGGGGGTGATATGCTGAACTCCAAGTAATATGAGTTCCCATAGCTTTTTGGAAACTTTCCCAGAAATGACCAGTGAAGATGCTGCCACGGTCTGAACTGATCTCTTTCGGAATACCGTGGAGTGATACGATCCTGGAGATATACAACTCCGCTAACTGTCTAGCAGTGATAGTCTCCTTGACAGGCAGAAAGTGTGCAACTTTGGAAAGTTGGTCGACGACGACAAGAATAGCATCGTGACCCTTCTATGACTTGGGAAGGCCAGTAATGAAATCCATCTGAACCTTGTCCCATTTCCATAGAGGAATAGGAAGCGGTTGCAGAATTCCAGCAGGCTTCTGATGTTCTGCTTTAACGCGTCGACACACATCACATTCAGCAACATAACGAGCAATGTCCTGCTTCATTCTAGACCACCAGTACCTTTGACGGAGATCACGATACATCTTGGTGCTACCCGGATGAATAGACAGCGGTGTATCATGTGCTTCCTTCATGACCTTATCAGTCATAAGCTCGAAGCGAGGTACCACAATGCGGTCTCTGAAATACAAGGTTCCGTCGTCAGACAGCGAGAAATCCCTGTACTTTTCAAGGTGAAGATCTTTCTTCATCAGACCAACTTCAGCATCTTTAGCTTGCGCAATCTTAACAGCTTTCTCAAGATCTGGTTGTATCACAAGGTTATTAAGAGAACCCTGTGGAACAATACGCAGATTCAGCTTGCACAGTTCTTCAAAAAGATGAGGTTGAGCTCGCTTAACCATGAGGTTATCGCAATAGGACTTGCGGCTTAAGGCATCAGCCATCACGTTAGCCTTGCCAGGGGTATAAGAAATACCCAAATTATAGTCCGCAATGGTCTCCATCCATCTTTGCTGACGGAGGTTTAGAGATGGCTGAGTGAACAAGTACTTCAGACTTTTATGATCCGTGTATATCTCGCAACGATTACCGAGGAGGTAATGTCGCCACAGCTGCAATGCATAGATGACAGCAGCTAGTTCTAGATCATGTACGGGATAGTTCCCTTCATGTGGGCGCAACTGACGAGAGCCATAGGCAATCACTTTACGCTCTTGCATTAGGACACAGCCTAATCCTTCACGGGATGCGTCACAGTAGATCATAAAGTCTTTGCGAGAATCTGGAGGAGCAAGTACTGGGGCAGATGTCAGCTTGTCTTTGAGTGTTTGAAAACTTTCCTGACATTTTTCTGTCCATTCAAATTTAACGCCCTTGTGAAGCAGATCAGTCAGGGGCTTAGCAATCTTTGAGAAATTCTCGACAAAGCGACGGCAATAGCTTGCAAGGCCGAGAAAACTTCTGACTTGCTTGACATTCTTCGGTGGAGTCCAGTCAAGAATAGCCTGAACTCGTTCCGGGTTAACAGCAATTCCATCCTTGGAAATCACATGACCAAGGTAAGTTACTTCAGAAAGCCAAAATTCACATTTGGAATACTTGGCATACAACTGGTGTTCTCGGAGCCTTTCCAGTACAAGACGGAGGTGTTCGGCATGTTCTTCTTTATTCTTTGAATAGACCAGAATATCATCTAGATACACCACGACAAATTTGTCGAGATAATCCATGAAGAAGTAATTCATCAGACGGGAGAATGTGGCTGGAGCATTTGTTAAGCCAAATGACATTACAGTGTACTCATAAGAGCCATAGCGAGTAACAAATGCAGTCTTGGGAATATCCTCTTCACGAACACGGATCTGATGGTAACCCAACCTCAAATCAAGTTTAGAGAATACCGATGATCCAGCAAGTTGATCATACAAATCATTGATCCGAGGAAGCGGATATTTGTTCTGGATTGTGGCTTGGTTGATAGGTCGGTAATCCTGAACCAATCGGTTAGTTCCATCCTTCTTCTTAACGAAGAGTGAAGGTGCTCCCCAAGCAGAGGAACTGGGGCGGATGAAACCCTTCTTAAGTGACGTGTCGATTTCCTCCTTAAGTTCAAGAAGGTGGTGCGGAGGCATCTTATAAGGACACTTCGCAATAGGGGTAGTGCCAGGCTTCAAGTCGATGACAAACTCGATAGCTCCAGCAGGGGGTATTCCTGGAAGTTCTTCTGGAAAGACATCTTGAAAATCACGAACAACTGGAACGTTCTGGATGCCTTCAAGAGGTGAAGCATTCAATGCATTCAGAACATAAATCTGAGCTTCGGCGTCCTGAACTGTTTGAGCTGAGTATCTGACTGTCTGGCCGGAAGGGTGTGTGATGCGGACTGATTCAGTGGAATAGTCAATCAAAGCTTGATGAGGCTTCAACCAGTCCATACCCAGAATAATATCAATGTTGGAGGTCTTAAGGGCAATGAGAAAAACGGGGAACATCAATCCTCCAATCACAATGTGATTACCGTGGCTTACCCTGGTAGTTTGCCAATTAGCCCCGGGTGACTGGATTACCAATGGGGTGGACATCTTGTCGAAAGGGATATCATGGCTTCGTGCAAAGCTTTCAGACATGAAGGAGTGCGACGCTCCAGAATCAAAGAGTACAGAAGCTGGGGCTGAATTCACTAGAAGGGTGTCCATCACAATGTTGGTGTCCTGTCGAGCTTCTTCAATCTTGACATGGTTGACATGAACAAGCTGACTAGCAGGTGGTCTGGCATTATGATTTCTGCTAGGATGGTTTCGACGGCCCTTTTTACGGTCAACAGAACAACGTGATGAATTCTGCGGCTGACCCTGAGGGCAGTTGAAAGCACGGTGCCCTGGCTGTCCACACTTGCGGCACAAACCATCATTATGGAGAGGAGCCACAACATTGGACTGTCCACCCTGAATCGTTAGCTTTCTCGGCGGCGGAGGCAGACAAGGTGCAGCATAAGACGGCCTTGGCATTGGAGCAGGTCGATGATGTACATTGTGCGGAATCCACACTCGACGTTTCTGAACAGGCTGACCTGAGGATGAGCCAACGTCATGCGTGCGCTTGAGCGACTCCTGGTGTTTAGTCAGAGCAGTCTCAACTCGGAAAGTTTGGCTGACAAGCGTTGCGAAGTCTGTGCAATCATGGACAGCAAGTGCGAGGTTTATATCAGTACGCAGTCCTTCACGGAATTTCTCCTGCTTGCATGCGTCAGTGCAGATGTCATCTTCAGCATAGCGGGATAGTTCAAGGAATTTCCTCTGATATTCATCCACGGTCATTGTGCCTTGTGTGAGTTTGCGAAACTCCTGCTTCTTCTGGTCCATCAGACCTTGAGGAATGTACCATGCATGAAAAGCTGACTGAAATTCCTGCCAAGTGATTATAGTTTCAGCAGGCAACATACCCTTGTGGCTTTCCCACCATTGAGCAGCCGAACCCCTTAGGTGATACGTCGCACAGGTGACGTAACTGTCAGGGATAACATTAGCCGACTTCAACTGAAAGGCAATGTCACGGAGCCAATCATCAGCATCCATTGGATCAGTCGAGCTGCGAAAAGTGGACGGATTGAGGTGCAGAAATTCTGGCAGAGTTATTGGAGCAGACTGTTGCTGAGCATTCTGAGTTGGGAACTGAGCCAATACTCCGGTCAAAAACTGACGGTTGAGTTCAAACTGCTGCATCATTGCGGCAATATAAGGTGGAGGTGGGGGATCGTCAGCCATCCTGCCAAATCAACAGGGGCAGTTTAGCAAGGAGAACTGCAGATGTATGGAATTATTCATGAAGTAACACGCACGACAGAAGGAAGTGCAATAGATACTTCATCATAGTCACACCCGACATTCAAATCCACACATAGTCTCGGTTACAAACCGGCATTACGACAGCTGAAAGAAGAAGGCTAGACAACTAGGCAGCGCGTAGGCACGCGGTAAGGAAGTACACAACGAGACATAGCAAAGGCTACATCAATGTCGGAGAAAACTGTCAGAGCGAGGAATCTGCAAGTGACAACACAGGGTGCCCTCGATAAAAGGGTCCAATAAGCAGAACCTGGCCCACAATCTTGAAGCAAGGGGGGATATTTTCAGAACTCCGGGTGGATGTGATCACGAGAGCCTAATGCTGGAGTTAGTAAAAATTTAACCCGAAAGGAAGAGGGATCAGAGTCCCAGAGTAAAGATCAAGGAGTAAAAGATCCTAATACCACCCAATTGGCGACGTGGGCCCGTAAGCCACACAACCAAGTTAGTAAAACAGCTTTGGACCACTAGACTCAACTTCGGCCAAGGAGTTGGAAAGGGGGGTTCCTACAGGCAGTCGGCTCTGATACCAACTTGTGACGCCCCCGGCCCGATTGTGCACTAATCATACACGCAAATGCACATGATCAAGCCTAAGGACTCACGGGAAGATATCACAACACAACTCTAAAACATAAATAAAGTCATACAAGCTTTATATTACAAGCCAGGGCCTCGAGGGCTCGAATACATAGCTCGATGGCGTACAAGCGTCAGCGGAAGCATCAAATATCTGAGTACAGATATAAAAGAGAAACAGAAAGGCCTTTAGGAAGGCGGTGCAAAATAAAACACTACGATCGAAAGGCGCAGGCCTCCTGCCTGGGACTCTCCGAACCTACTCCTGGTCGTCGGCAAGCTCGTAGTAGTAGCCACCCTCGGAAAAGTAGCAGTAGTCGTCGACAGGGGGCAGCTGTCTCAGAGGCTCCGTCATCTGGTCACAACAAACTGATATGGGGAAAAAGAAAGCAAAGCAACCGTGAGTACTCTGAAGTACTCAGCAAGCAAGGATCTACACTACATATGCAACATTATCAAAGGGAGGCTGTATATGTGGACTGGGCTGTAGAAATGCTAGAATAGAGAGAAGGCCTAGTCCTATCAAAGACTAGCATCTTCAGCGGTCTTGTAGAAATAGAAGAGAGTAGAACAATACAATATAATGTAGCAGTAATGATATCAACCGCACCCAGAGATCCTTTCTCGACTCCCTGCAAGAAAGCAATCCTAGAGCCATAAAGTCATCAACCTCATCCTGAGATCCCTTCTCGACTCCCTGGGAGAAGCAATCCCAGAGCCTCATAACCTGTTATCATCTCAAGGGTCCAGTTCTAGTTGTATCGATCGGGATACAACTCCGAGTGTCCTTTACCATAAGACCGGCTATCGATAGAAGTTTTCTTCCCTGCAGGGGTGCACCAACTTACCCACCACGCTCGCTTAACTTCGGCCGGACACACTTTCCTGGGTCATGCCCGGCCTCGGCCAAACGATACACCGCAACCCTACCTACAGCTCAGCAGAGAGGTCCCCGTTGGTCTACATCCTAAGCGCAAGGGGGTCTTGGGCCATCGCCCCTCGCCCTCCGGGTCGTTGCGTGCCGGGCGAACCAGGCTCCACCCCTCAGGATGGTGCCAGCCCAGCCAGGCCTCCAGGCTGAACTAGACGTCTGACAGAACTTTCGGCTGATGCTACGATGCAGAACGCCCATACTATACCCACGTGATGGTTAGTGCTATCAGGCCAGAGGCCCTCTCGGATCAAATATCCAAATCGTTAGTGGACTAGGGGCTTGCGGTAACGAGCAGAGACTCACGATCGGTGTGACCCCGTCGCCCCGTCTCGAGGACTTGCGGCAAGGGCCAAGAATGCCCGGCCACGCCTCGTATTCATCACTCGGGCACCATCCAGGTCAACCCGTCTTCACATCACACGCGGGTACCCCTCAGGGTCGACCCGCCTTTCCAAGTAACAGTGTAAAGTCCAAGTATCCGTGTGTCCAAACATCAGGGGAATCCGAGGTATCACCCTCGATGGATACCCACTCGATGTAACTGCCAAGGTGAACGTAGGAGGAATCACCCTCGATGAGTTCACACTTGATGTGTTGCACGACAGGGTCGTATCGGAAGTGGAGAAGGAGGAATCACCCTCGATGCCCACGACCAAATAGCTACTCTATAGAGTTACCATCAGGAGTGCTATTCGAGGTATCACCCTCGGCACTCGATAGTAACGCTGCAGTGTCGTTACAACTAAGGGGGTGAAGTGTGGTGCCGGGGCCTGTCTTCGATCCCGTTGATCGGGTCTTCTGATAATCCAGCGGGGCAGTGGGGACAAGTGGGGTCACTGATAGGTCTCTACCCAGCCTATACTAAGCATTTTAGGATATGCAGGTAATTATCGACAGCAGGTTACAAAAGCAGGCTATGCATCAGAATAGGAGCAAACAAATACAGTAGCAAAATCTAATGCAAGCATGAGAGAATAGAATAGGCGATATCGGGATGATCAAAGGGGGGCTTGCCTGGTTGCTCGGCGGCAAAGGCAAGGTTGTCAACGGTGTCGTCGTGCTCCTGAGCTGCGTCGGTACCGGGAACTGCGTCGGGGTCTAACGAGAGAGAAGAGGGGGAGGAAACAGTATAAATACACAGCAAACATGAGCAACACAATGTACGACATGACAATATGCAGTGCCGTGTGTGTCCTAGCGTATGGTTGCACGTCACCGAGGAAGGGGGAATCCATCCGGGAATGTTTTCCCGGTTCCGGACATTTGTCAGACAGATGACCGGAGGGGAAGGGTTCCATGATCGGATAGTTAGGGACATGTGGCAGACGAACGAACCGCGTATTCGGATTCGTCTCGTCGTTCTGAGCAACTTTCATGTACAAAGTTTTTCGATCTGAGCTACGGTTTAAAAGATATGATTTTCCAAAGTTTTAAATATTTTTTGGAATTTATTTAATCATTTTAAATCAACATTATCCAGAACAGTGTATGATGACGTCAGCATGACGTTAGCAGTCAACAAGGCGTTGACTGGGTTAATCTGACGTGTGGGTCCCGGTTGTCATTGACACAGTTTAACTAATCAGGGTTAATTAGCTTAATTAGGTGATTATGTTAATTAAACAGTGTTAATTAAATTAATTAATTAATTGATTATTTTTATTATTTATTCTTTTTTTTAATCTTTTTTTTAACTTCTGGGGCTTGGGGCCCTGGGAGCAGTGGCCCAGGCCGGACGTGTCCGCGTTGGGCCCTATCGGGGCCGGACATGTCCAGCCAACGCGCGCACGCGCGCGGGCAGAGGCGGGCGAGGCGGCGGCGAACGGCGCACGGGCGCAGGCGACGTGTGGCGGAGCAGGGCGGCTCCAGGCGGCAGAGGGTAGCGGGGAGCGGCGGCGCTGCGCGCGGCGACGGCTGCGGCGTGGGCGATAGCGGCGATGGCGAGCGCGGGCTCGTGCGGCTGCGGAGGCGGCTGCGCAGTTAGGGGCGTGCGCGGGAGCGCGAAGTGGCGCAGCGAGCGCGGCCATCGGCGTGGGCGGGTGAGGCAGGGCGCGGCCGGAGCGCGGCGACCGGGACGGGCGACGGGGAAAGAGAGGGAGGTGGCGGCGGGGCTCACCACCGTTTGTAGTCGAACGGGGCCGGCGAGGCTCGACGGAGCCGACGAGGGAGAGGTGAGGAAGCGAGGCGATGGCGGCGGGGCGGCGCCGGGGTTGGGCGCCGGCGTCGGGGGGCGCGGAGCAACGCGGGATCGAGCCCCTCCCCGATCCAGAGCCAGGCGAGTGGTGGTCCGGGGAGTAGGACGAGGCGTCCGGTGAGGGGGTGTCTCCGGGCGGCGGCGGCGGCGTGAGAGGGAGAGACGAGGAGGAGTGGGGGAGGGGGGAATGGGTTAGGGTTCGGGTGAGCGAGGGGAGACGAGGCCAAATAGGCCAGTGCGTGCGCGTGGGTGGGCCGGCTGGCTGGGCCGTGGCCCAGTGGGGGGAAGGGGGGTTTCTGTTTTTATTTTGTTTTCTTCTTTTCTATTTTTATTTTATTTTTAGTTTTGGTTTTGCAAAATGTGTGGCACCCAAATGAATTTTGTAAAATATATGATCTGGTCCATAAATCACAGTGCAACATACCCTATCACTAAAAATTAGTTTGGGGTATTCATCATTTCAGATTTATTTTATATTTATTAATAGGTTATTAAATATTGTTTTCAGCCACTGTTTGAGGATGTTTGAATCGCTTACCCAATTCCAATAATGTTGGTTTCAATTTTTAAATTTCTCTGATTTACTTGCTATTTAATGAACAATTTAGTTTCTGATTTGAGCAACTTTTATTTTCCACTTTCAGTTTGAATTCCCATTTTAATTTGAATTTGAAAAGAGATATGATCCAAATGATGTTTAAGCACTGCTGATCATGATGACATGGCATTATCAAAAGGGGATTACTGTAGCTAAGTACATGGGGTGTTACAGCCTCGATCCCTCGCTGAGATACAAAGAACCCGAGAAGCTTGCCTGAGGGAACGCCAAACACACATTTCTCAGGATTGAGCTTTAAATTGTTCTTGCGCAGATTTGCAAATGTTTCTTCTAGATCTTGTATGAGCGTCGCTTTATCCTTGGTTTTGACCACTATGTCATCCATGTATGCTTCCATGTTTCTATGTAGCTGAGGTTCAAAACCGATTTGGACCGCTCTCGCAAATGTAGAACCAGCACTTTTCAACCCGAAGGGCATCCGTATAAAACAATACGTACCACACGGGGTGATAAATGCGGTCTTTTCTTCATCCTCTTTTGCCATGAAGATCTGATGATACCCTGAGTAGGCATCAAGGAACGATAGTAGGTCACAACCAGCAGTGGAGTCCACAATCTGGTCGATGCGCGGCAAGGGGAAAGGATCTTTTGGACAGGCCTTATTGATATCTGTATAATCAATACACAGCCTCCATTTCCCATTCGCCTTGCGCACTACAACCGGATTAGCCAACCATGTTGGGTGAAGCACTCCTCTGACCAACCCTGCCGCTTCTAATTTCTTGATTTCTTCGGCAATGAATTCTTGCTGCTCCAACGCCTGCTTCCTCACCCTTTGCTTGACGGGCCGTGCGTGGGGACAAACAGCAAGGTGGTGCTCAATTACCTCCCTGGGAACACCGGGGATGTCAGACGGTTGCCATGCAAACACGTCGACATTCGCCCGCAGGAAGGCAATGAGCGCGCTTTCCTATTTGTCATCAAGGGTGGAGCTTATGGTGAAAGCTCCTCCCGTTATGTCCTCCTTGACGGGCACCCTCTTGGTCTCTGGTGGAGCAGCCTTGTACTTCTTGTTCTTGCCGGTGGAACTCTCTGGCACATCCTCAACGGGAGCACAGCACTCCGAAGAGGTGCGCTTGCCGGAATTTGCGCCAGGGTTCTTGCCGGTCTTCCACTTCCCCCCGGGAGTTCCAGCGGCAGGAGCAGATGCCTCGGCGGCAGGTGCTGCAACTGCTTCCCGGTAAAGTTGATCGGCACAGATGAGTGCATCTTTCTTGTCGGAGTGGACAGTGATGACACTCACGGGCCCGGGCATTTTTAGCACATTATATGCGTAGTGTGACGCCGCCATGAACTTGGCCAGCGCTGGGCGGCCAAGGATCCCATTGTATGGTATGGGGATCTTTGCGACATCGAACACTACCTTCTTCGTCCGGTAGTTGAGCTCGCCACCAAATGTCACTGGTAGCGTAGTCTTGCCTTTCGGCTGGGTCCTTCCTGGATTGATCCCTTGAAACGTGCCTGTTTCCTCGAGATCTTCATCAGGAATTTGCAGCCTCTTGAGCACATCTGGTGAGATTAAGTTCAGTCCGGCCCCACCGTCAACTAGCATTTTTGTCACCTTGAGGTTGCGAATTGTCGGTGAAACCAACAATGGCAAGCACCCGACCGCAGTTGTGCGATCAGGGTGATCCTCGGCGTCGAAAATGATAGGCGTGTTGGACCACTTCAGAGGTTTGCGTGCGTCAGACAACGACTCCGTTGCATTAACCTCACGCACCCACTGTTTAAGCCCGTGGTGGGAAGAATGCAACGAGGCGCCTCCGTCGATACACATGGCCTCTGTAGCTCTCTGAAACTCGTGCTCACTGGACTCATCATCATCCTCATCACCATCATCTCCCTCATCCTTGTCGTGGCCTCGGGCGGGCCTCTCCCTCTGTTGCTTAGCCTTGCCGCGGCGACCACCTCGGCCACCATGCTTCTTGCCGGATCCCTCAGCACTGTCTTGGGCCTTCTCTTTGTCTCGCCTCTCGTATTCAGCTCTTTGTTTCTCAACGAGCTGTTCGACCTGCCGGCAGTTTTGGAGATCATGACCCTTGGTGCGATGGATCTTGCAATACTGCCTGCCGGAGTCCTCCGGCTTGTCGGCAGCCGCTAAGGCCCGGCAAGAGGCGCACCCGGCAACTTCCTTGCCGGGGTCGCCAACTTTGGCCTTCTTGACGGTGCCAGGGTTGCCGGATTCCTCGACAACAAGCACGGCTTTGCCCTTGCGTTTCTGATTCCCCCGCCGGCCCTTCCTTGCTGGGGCGGCAACGTCCTCGCCTTCAGAGTCGCCCCCTGCGCCAACATCCTCACCGGGAAGTCTCCTTCCCTCCTCAGCGCGAGCACATTTGTCGGCCAGAGTATAAAGCTCGGCGATATCTCTGACCTTATTCATCGCCATCTCCTCCCGCATCTTGCGGTCATGCACGTTCTGACGGAACGCGCCAATAACAGCGGCGGGATGAGCGTCTGGGATGCTGTACTGTACGCGGCTGAATCTCTGGATATACTTGCGCAAAGGCTCGCCCTCCTTCTGAGGGATGAGATGCAAATCACTTTCCTGGCCAGGAGTTGGTGACTCCCAACAAAGGCGCCAACAAACTAATGGCATAAATCCGACCAAGAAGAAATGGAATTCTCTGGCAGATGCATCAACCATGACCTGACGTTGAGTTTGAGCACCAACGGGAAGTAGTTGGCAAGTATCTTGTCGTCCCGGCCCCGGCAGCCCGCATCGCTATGTTGTAGATGCTCAGGAACTCCGACGGGTGAGTCTTGCCATCATATTTCTCCGGGACTTCGGGCTTGAATGTTCGGGAATTGGGCCACTGGACTTGCCGCAGCTCATGGGTAAACGTCGGGCTGCCTACCTCGTAAGGCAGGTCGCCTGCGTCCCCCAGCGCGGGCTCGTCGACAGCAGACCCTGCGCGTTTATCAGACTGATGGTGCGCTTCCCGTCGCCACTCGATGGTAGTTCGAGCGTTCTCCCTGCGACGTTCTTGAAGAACTTGGCGCTGATCGCGGCGCATCCGCGGATCGGACGACGCCGTGGAATCATCATCACGGCCGTCGGCCCACCGGGGTGACGACCGCCGCTGTTGTCGTGGAGGGGAGTGCACCGTGGTCGCTCCACCCCCGGTCTTCTCACCATCGGCCCGCACCGGATCGACAGACCGCTGCCGCGAGGGCCCTGCCTACAGCGGCCCATCCTTGTTGACGAAGCCGATGAGACTCTGGATGGTAGATCGCCACTCCTCCATCTTCTCCGGAGCAGGAGGAAAATCAAGGAGCAGTTGCGCACGTGGCAAGGCTTATGTCGGTGTGGGTGGCGGCCACAAGTGCGAGGTACATGAGGTGCTCTGACTTCTAACAATGCCAGAAGGAGCACCGTCACGATCACGCAACCGCGCGCCACTTCCGCCGACAGGTTGGCGTGCGTGATGGGTCCGCGCACCTTGGGATCGATGCACAGAGATCTCTCCATGGGGACGTTCAGAACCACCGACGCCGCGGCGCTGCTCGTCGCGCGCGACCTGGGAAGGTCGCAGCGCTTGCGCTGGCACCGGAGTCCTAGGAGGCGTCCTCCGATCTCTGGAGTTCGCTGCGTCGCGTGTGGGCAGCGCATCTCCATCTCTGGATCCAGCGGCGCGCGGATCGCCGCCGCCGCTGCGAGCGATGCCCCTCGCCTGGCTCGGATCGCCAGAGCGACGTGGAGGCTCAAGACCTCCACCTTCTGCATCCACGCCGCCGCCCGTCCGTTCGGGCACGGGCAAAGCGGACGTAGACGGTAGCGCCGTTACAGCACTCTTC
This sequence comes from Thinopyrum elongatum, assembly GCA_011799875.1. Lineage (NCBI taxonomy): Eukaryota > Viridiplantae > Streptophyta > Magnoliopsida > Poales > Poaceae > Thinopyrum > Thinopyrum elongatum. Next base: position 39,807,414 of record CM022301.1, read on the forward strand.
TTCTTGGGTGGCATGATGATGAACTGACGCGCTGATCGCTGAATCAGGTTCGCGCAACCTTCTTCCCCTACCTGGCGCGCCAAAGATGTCGACGGGGCGACGCCTATGGGATCCAGGGGACCCCTTTACGATTCGGCAGGGAGAGAGGTATGCACAAAGAGCAGAATCAACGACCAACGCGAGGGGATTTTTACCCAGGTTCGGGCCGCTCGGAAGCGTAAAACCCTACTCCTGCCTTAGTTTATTATCAGTGTTCTTGAGCCCAAGCTCCAAGAGCGCTCACAATGAACAGTACGTTCAAAGAGCAGCTGCGCATGCAGGATGGGCCGAGTGTGCTTTCTCTAGGGTCCGTCCCCTGTAGCAGTTGCCTTGGGCCTCCTTTTATATGCTCAAAGGGGTCACCACAGTGGCAAACAGTGGAAATGCGAGGTGTAAACTAGCTACAGGGTTATCATACCTAACCACTGACGGTTTAGGACAAATGCATTTAATGCACCGTGAGGTGTCTGTTTAGGTGTCCTTACTTTCTTAGGGATGGAAAAATGGGCCATCCCATCAGCACCGCTTAAGCTCTCCCCCACCAGCACCCTGCCACGTATCCGAAGAAGGGACCAGTATGCCAGGCTGGTCGCTGCGCTGGAGCCGTGGCACAGTGGAGGAGCCTTGCCGGGGCGCGGATCTTGCCGGGCTCCGCAGGCTATCCCGGCAAGATCTTGCCGGGGGCCGAGCCCCAGATCTCCAGTTCTCCTTATCTTCTTGTCCTTGGCTTGAATGCCTCTTTGATATCCTTGGATTAATCTTCAGCTGTCCCCCGACAAGCCTTGCCGCGGGTATGGCTACAACTGTCCGTGCACAGGTATGGGGTACTAAAGGCCCGATATTTAGTACACCGACAAATATGTAGATACTTTTGTCAATAAACTTGGTCAAAGTTCATAAAATTTGACTTTCAGAAAAACTATATGCACTACATTATTGAAACGGAGGGAGTACCATTATACACTTTTTTTAATACAAATTCAATGTTAAGATTTTTTATGACAGCATAACCCAGGTTTCATTGGTTAAACTTATCGTCAAACAAAAATCTTGAAAAGCGTGAACACATTATATTCTGGAACAAAGGAATTATTATGTTGAATTACTGTGGATATAGCAGATAAATATCAGCTGTGAAGTATTTTATATTGTGTGAAAATATTAAATGTTCTAGCACAAATAATACTAAACTATAATACAAGAATCTAAAACTTTTAAATATGTGATCGAGCCTTTTCTTCATTGCGTGACTAAGTAATATAGACCGAATCAGCATTTTTTGTGTGACAAGATCCTTATCATTATTCCACAAATGACAATAGCACCTATTCGGTTGAACTGTCAAAATAATACCCGAGTCAGCACTTTCGTGTGCATATTCATGAATCAGGTATTATAGACCAAATTAGGCTCCTTTAAGTGCCCCCGCAAAAAAAAAAGGCTCCTTTAAGTGCCTAGAACATCATTATTCGGAGAACTAACAATACCCACTGACGAATAATTACCTAAATAAAAAGGGTGCCGTGCACTGCCATCTGGTCTGCTTGATTTGCTCCTGGAATGTTTCTCTGAAACAAAAAGGGTGATTTGCAAGAATAAGGTAAGAACGTAGATACATAAGATTCTCTTGAATCAAACACGACCACAGCATGCACTATATGTCTATATCCCAGCAATTAATTTGGGCTGCCAAACCTCCCCTCAGTTAATCCGACGTCTATCATGCATAATGATGTCTACATGCTGTCACAGGTGAGATTAGGCCAAACAGAGTCGTATGTGAGATGCTCCTTTGATGTTTCTAAATGCGCTCAGCATGCTCTTCTATTTCTTTTTCATGACAACACGTTGGTATACAACAGCATATATGATGCCACATGGCATTATACAGGGCACCATGTTCCTATCCTTTTATTACACTTTGCATCATAAATCAGACCACAAGGGGGGTGGTGCCATCTTCGGCGGCGCCAGGCGAGGACTCCAGCAGATCGGGCAGGTCCTCACTGACGGAGAACCTCAGCCACCGCTTCTTCTCCATGTACACCAGGGCTGGTTGCAGCGCAAACCCGACGAGCACCGCCAGGACACTCACAGCCATCACCTTGAAAGAAGCCAGCACCATCACCACGACGATCAGGATAGTCGGAGGGATGATCATCAAGACGGAGCCAACAGTGCCCAGCGGGATCCGGAAAGGTCGGGAGGTGCTAGGGTGGGTCATCCTCAGCTTGATGAAGGCGATGAACTCCAATATCATCCCGAAGCAGTAGAGGTAGTTCTCCGCGGCAATTATCTCCTGGAAGCTCATCCAGGACAGCAGGACCACGCCGAACGCGGAGAACAGGATGCCGATCAGTGGGGTCCCGTAGCGTGATCTCTTGGCGAAGAACTCAGGGAGCATGCCACGCTCAGCCATCCCGAGAAGCTGGTAAGAATCACTGCTCATTTCAGTAACAAAGTTGCCCATGTTTGACAATGCGGCCGCCGCTTGAATCCACGAATGCAACCAGAACCCACCAAGAATTTTTGCAATGTCTGAAAAATATCCGTCTGTCCACGACTCCCGAACAACCGGAACTGCTGCTGTACAAGTGATCAGAGGGTAGAGGTATCCCCCGACTACTAAAACAAGAGCATAAGAAAGTGCCCTGGGGAGGGTTCTCTTCGGATTCTCAACCTCTCCAGCCAATGTACTGATTGAATCCCAATAGTTGAGGTTCCAAAACAGAGTGTTTAGATACAGGCCCCAATTCACATTGTCCAGGTCCATTTCAAACCATCTTGAAGGTTCAATATGTGGAATTGCTATCAATCCCATTACAAAGAAAGGGAGCAGAGAGAACACCCCAAGAAAGACTGCCACCCAGCCAACTATCGTTAATCCTCTGTAGTTCATGTAAGTAAGGGCAACTGTGAGGATAAGCACCGCAAATGTCCTTGGAAGCCCACCCCCGAGAGCTGGAACACTGGACTTGACATAGTCAAGAAAAAGGACTGGATAGAGAGCATTATCTATGACACCACTGAGCCACTTTGCCCAGCCTTGCTGAAAACCCCAAAAGGGCCCAAGAGCTGAAGAGACCCAAACGACATAGCCACCATTCTCAGGAAACATAGTACCCATCTCAGCAGTGATTAGGGCTTCTGGAATACTCCATATGAGCGCAAACAGAAGAAACCCCACAATTGCCAGGAGTGGTCCAGCAGCCTTGACACTATCCTCAATCCCAAAGGGACCCCCTGAGACTTCATAGAAAATGAGGAAGACAAGTGGGACCATGGAAACCTTTGGGATGCCATGCCCTCCCTTACGCTCTTTGCTCTCGTTGTTGACACCGTCATACTTGAAATCAACACGATCCTCCATACGAAGAAAGGCTGAATTTGCTCGTGTTACTGCTGTACTCCTCAATATCTGCAGTTGGAAAGCCAATTATCCATTAAAATACAAGCCTTATGTTGTCCCTTGTTTTACCATGCAGAATATGTACACAAGGACCACAATTTTGACGTCACAAACTTGTAACTTGTTCTGAATTAAATTAGTACTAGAAAGAAAAGTATGCCTTGATGCTAATCAAAGATGCATAGTTAAGGAAAATACCACTGAACTCGAATGGTTCTATAAAATAAAATTAAAAGATAACTCCACTGGCATTTTTACCATTCCGTCAATCTATGTTAGGCATTTTTTCCAGTCAGGTTCTGCATTTCACGAAAGCCATAGTTGAAATCAAAACAATCCCCCATAGGAAGGAGAGGTTCAATTTGCTTGTGTTATGCTGTGCTCCTCAATTTCTGCAGTTGGAAAGCCGATTATCAATAAAAAGTAAACCTTAAATTTCCTTGTTAGAACATGCAACATGTCCGCAAGGAATGTAAATGGTAGTATAAATCTAATTTTGATATTGATTTGATATCTTGTCTACACGGACTACTAAAAGAAAACGCGGCTTTTAAGTCACGTATAGTTCAAACATACACAAGGCTTTTCAATCTTTGCTAGTAAATCATGTATAAGTAAGTATCAAGTATCAACGTTATCATTTTATCCATCTTGTAGGCCTCACCAAATACCTTTTGGTCGCCTATAAGATAGCAGTCGTGTTAATTTTGTGAAACTCAGATATGTAAATCATGCATAGTCAAAACATGCACAAGGCTTAGGTGTCTCATGGAATTTTCGTATGGCATATAAGGTATTTAGCATATAGTACATCAATATGGTATTTAAGCTGTCGAATTATTGATGCAATATGAGCAAGTTTGAGTGATAATTTCCCTCCATCAATATCAGGACACTCAATCACCACAGCCCAAATCCATGGCGCGATGGCCAGCACAAAAACTACCACGGCGCAATGGCCGTGAGCACACAGAGCACGGGAGAGAGCATAGGATAGGAACAAGTAGCTTACCACCTGTGCCGGAGTACAGGAAGAAGAAGAAAAAGAAGAATCGGCCACCGGAGGGGCAGGGCAGAAGGAGCCGGAGTGGAAGAAGAATCCCCCGCTCAACACCACACGGCACCTGCGAGAGGAAACCGCATCAGTGAAGAAGAGCAAACGGAATCGAACCAAGCAAGGGGCGGCTGCAGAGAGAGGAGAAGGGGGGGGACCTTGGCTTGACGAGCTTCTCTCCCGGCGGCACAGAGAGGAGAGGAGGGAACCAGGGGCGGCGGCACACAGAGGCTCCCCTCCCGGCGGTGCCCTGCTCGAAGCCCTTGGAGACGGCGCGGATCGGGAAGCGCCGCTGCGACCGTGGCGGATCGGGCCTGACCTGCTCGATCTGCGGCGCCCCCGACCTAGAGTGGGGAGAGAAGCTCGATCTGCGGCCCGACCTGGTGTAGGGAGAGAAGGTGAAGTGAGGGAGGGAGGGAGAGGGTGGAGTGCGGCGGCGGTGGGAGAGAGGGCGAGTTCGCCGGCGGGGGTGGCTGTGGGGGCGGCGCCGATGTGGGAGCGAGGGAGGAACAGATCGAGACTGAGAGAGAGAGGAGTCTCGGGTGTTTACACGTTTTGTTATTCTGAGAGCATCGCCAAAAGCTGGGAGCGACTATGGTAGAATCTGGGTTTGTGGTAAAAAAAAAAATTACTAGAAAATTTGATTCTGGGCCGTTGGATCAAACAGAGATGGTACTGACTGTAGCGGAGGATCTGTGCCTCTATTAACATTTGAGTCCCTGAAATATTAGAAGCCATGGCAGGTTTTGAGGCTCTATCTCTGGCAGCCGATTTGGGTTATCAGAAGATCCAAGTTTCCACTGACTCTATGGCAACGGTTGCGCACCTGAGGAGTGAATACAGTAGGTCTTTCCGGCTATCGTTCACGATATCAGAGGAAGAATTCATGATTTTGTGTCTGTAGAGTTTATCCACGAGAAGAGGGATCTGAATGTTGAGGCTCACACTCTCTCCAAGGCAGCAACTACTTTACCTTTTGGTCGCCACGTGTGGCTTTCAAATTTACCAAACATTATTTGTATTTCTAAAGTTATTTCGAGTTACATAAAGTTGTGTCAACTCAAAAAAAAAAGAACATTCGTCCGTCATTCCTAGCCGTTGTCATTTCGACACCCTTCTTCCCTTCGTAGCGGCAGCGTACACAGAAAATTTTCCCAAACCTAACCCTTGTCTCTGTCACCGCTGCAGCTAGTGTCGATGGGCGAACTCCTTATTAGAGAATTTCTTTCTTAGACAAGAGGTGACGACGAAGCAGCCACGACCACAATTGAGTTCCGCCACTCATCAAGCAATCTTTCCCCTCCCTCCTTCACGGCGTGGTCTGCCTCTACACCCCTACTCTCCTGTAGCAACTCATCTCTACCTTCTTCCTTGTTGAATCATATTTTCTTTCTCCCTTGGCGTCTCTTTCCCCCCTCACATGGCCCTTCTCAACCCAAACCCTCGCCTCTGCCACATCATGCAGTCATCGCTGCTTGCCAGCGCTCAGGTGGGAGACCTTAGAGGATTTATTCATGGACGCATGGAATCTGATATCATTTTGCCTATTGCGGAACTTTGGAGTTGTAGACAAAGTTTAGGTCGCAAACCAAATAAAACGTGAGGTAATGTGCATCAATCTTTTTGGCATTCGTCTGTTGGATGTGGTACTGTTGTCCTTGAACCATTGTCCTAGCATTTTTGGATGCATCTTCTTAGTATGCCACCCCCATCTTTTGTGTGGATTTGGTTCCGATATGTGTATGGCTGAGTAATCCTTATTTTGATTCTCAAGGCTGGTAACTTGAGAGGAATAAGAAGGATATCTCTCTTTATATGTACGCAGGAAAATTAATCAATGGAAAAGCTTGTTATAGCTGGCTTAGACTATTTTCTGAGCAATTAGGTATAGTGATTTTCATCAACTCACCTTGATCTTGTACATGAACACGAACTAATCTCACATGCATGTGAAAGTACCTGAAAATTCATTATACACTTTGCAATGTATCCCAGTAAACTATTTTCTGAGAATTCACTATCTATTTTTTTAGCATTTTGCATCCAAACTAAAACCATGTAAGTGTTGGTTAAGTGAAACAATTATATTAGCTCGTTGGTCTTTCTCATTTGGTTGCAACAACACTCTGCTTTAAAAAATATAACATTTTTACCTTCTGTATGTAAAAAATAAGACACTATATTTTAAATTGGCAACCAATGATTGGAGTTGATTCCTCATTTTGTTATTTTTTGAGGTGACTGTTAAGTCGGCTATTTAGATTGTCGTGTAGAACACACTTCATGATGTGGGTATGGCTCCGTCCTGCCGCCGAGGGGTTATAGTGGGCCTTCCATGTCTCTAGGCAGACCTACTGCTGGGCTCCCTGTGGAGAAGCCACCCCGGTGTATTTGTCGATGTCATCTAATATCAAATTGGAAGACCGCTTTTCTAGGTAAGCATTGTATAAACTAAACTGTGTTTATTAGACAGTGATGGCAACAACAAATTGACATGCTAACAAATGAAACCTAAAGACGGGTGATCAAACTGGCAACAAGTATTGCGTCGACACCCACATTCCACAAAGCAAGTTGACATGCTGACCAATGAAAGCTATAGGCAAGTATATAGCTCAACACGTCTAGTCAGTGTGTGTTCTAACATCACCATCTAGAATGTAATCCATGGAGTTCTTAATTACATCTAGTCAAAAGTCAAGATAAGCCCAGCTTTCAGGAAAGTTAATGTATATTTCCATGTGCGTGTATAAAAACTAACCGTGTCAACTTATCAGGAAAATCTAATCGACCGTGCAAGCTCACCAATGACTGACAATATCCATCCAGACATAAATTTCTATGGATCCAAAAAAGCTCGTAGACGAGAAAACTACAGAAACATGATACAGCTGACAGCAGGTACGCTCTAAACATAAGCCATGAAGGGAGTTGCAGATAACATATATTTTTTAAATGTTACTGTTTTTAAAAAAAATCCCAAAACTAGATGTCCAAATTCATAAATTGCACTTCTATTACTCCGTCGGCCTCCCATAGGCCGAAGAGCGACTCTTCGGCCTCGCTTCGCCCGAAGAGGCCCATTTCGGACTCTGTTGGGCCGAAGACCACTCTTCGGTCTGCCTTACACCGAAGAGCCACTCTTCGTTCAGGTGAAGGCCGAAGAGGGCGAATCCTATATAATCGCCCGCAGGCGTCATAGAGGCGAGGCTTCGCTGAAGGCGTCCCACCCGACGCCCCAGTTTGGGCCGGCCCACAGTCGGCTTCGCTGTTTCTTTCTCTTGTATGTTTCTTTTCTTTTTCTTTTTTTCTTTTCCTGTTTCTGTTTATTTTCTTTGCTTTTACTTTTCCTTTTTCTTCTTTCTTTTTTCGTGCATCACACAAAATTTTATTGTCTATTACAAATGTTCATCGTGTACTAAGAAAATGTTCACGGTATATAACAAAAAGATTCACCATGCATTATAAAATGTTCATCGTATATTAAGAATTTGTTCAATGATTACAACAAATGTCCAGTGTGTATTTAATATATATTTTCAGCGTATATTACACAAAATTTTCAATGTGTATTCGAAAATTGTTCAATGTACATTACATAAATGTTCAATGCGTATTAAAAAATTGTTCACCGTACATTACAAAATATTCAAGGCATATCTGAAAATTGTTCAACATACATTAAAAAATGTTCAATGTGTATTTGAAGTTTTTTTCCATGTACACATTCATATGATAAAAAAAATCACAAATAGAAAACAAGAAAAAAACTGGTGCTACAGTGAACCGAATGGTACTGAATCGTCAAACTACAGTGTTTCAGCATTATGTTTTTTTAGTTGACTGCAAATGGGCCGGCCCAGTTGGACGGACCCTGTGCGAAGCCGGTGCTTCTTGAAGTACGCGCATGGCAAGGGCCAGGGTATGCGGGGTCAGTGACAAGAATAGGATGAGGGGTAATGTCTAGCATGTTGGGGGCATCCAGATGTGTACATGTGTGCGATTAATTAAAAAAATCTCTCACCGAGGGCCATGTAGGCTTGCGGTGATCAGTGTAGATTGATAGGCAAAATTCGTCCTTCACAATGCACGGTTCAAGTTATTCTTCATCTGAATGGATTCTACTCGTCGATGCGGTCTCGGTGACGCGAAGGTTTGCCCGAGAGAAGCTGGGTGGGGTTGATGGTCACTCTTCGGCCTTCATGTGAACGAAGAGTTGCTCTTTGTTTTGGTCTAAGGGAGACCCAAGAGTGGTCTTCGGCCCAACAAAGTCTGAAATGGGCCTCTTCGGCCTATGGGAGGCCGACGGGGTAATAGAAGTGTAATTTACGAGTTTGGACATATAGTTTTGGGATTTGTTAAAAAAATAGTAACATTTAAAAAAAAAACAGATAACAGCCCCATATTATAAACCAAACAGTAATGTCCATATCATCTACTCCCTCCTATCCATAATAAATGTCGCGGTTTTGAACTAAGGTTGAACTAACCTTAGTTCAAAACTGCGACACTTATTTTGGATCAGGGGAAGTAATATTTATAAAGTGGAAGACCATTTTTCTAGATAATCACTGTATAAGCTAAAAAATAAACAGTATTGTTCATATCAGCCTGACTCAACAGAATTAGAAACATTCTGAGGTTAAACAGGGACCTAATCAACCAGTTTTGCTAGGGAGCGATGGCAACACCCACATTTCGCAAACAATAAGCTGAACAATGAAGCCCAAAGAAGCATGATCAAATTGACAATAAGTACCCTTCAAAGAGACGATACGATCCTAGTGGCTTTGTTTTTTTAGTTGGGCTTGGTTGGCAATGACGTGGTGTTCCCCAATAAGCAGTCAATGTAGTTAAAACTAGGCAAAACCGGGTAGAGGGATGATTTGTGAACCAACAAGTTATGGGTGTAGAACAACCGGTTTTGAATTCAAGGGTTGAATCTTAAACCAAGTGGTTGGATCAGAGTTGTAATGTGGACTTTTCTTTTAACTAATTAGGCCCCTACTTTATGTCAATTGGACATGTATTTTTTAGATTAATTATAACAATGATTAAGATAGCAGTATGTTGTACACCTAACTAATATATTCGGATATATAAATGAGACAAACAGGCAGCAGGCAAAGAATTTTTAGAGCATCTCCACCGCCGCCCCCCCCCGCCTTTGAGTGTTGAACGGAACGCATTGAATTTTCCGAGGCTAGGGCGGTTTCGGAAAGCAGGAAAAGAGTGGAGCGGGGGCGTTCGTCAGATGTTATCCGGCGGGGCAGGATGTTGGTGGAGCTTTTACTAGGAAGCATTCTGGGATCGGGGTTAGACTGATGTGAAGGACTGCAGGGTGGTCACGAAGAGGAATTTAGGTGTGGGACGTTTCTGTAACGGGGTGATAGTGTCCGATCTTTGTTTGCCACGTTGAGTAAACTGCCTGGCTTTAGACTGAGAGGTGGTGTTCGCGTCGGAGCTGCGTTCGTTGCGACTCGTGCCGCACGCCTGCTGCCTGGGTGGGGGTTAGGGGTAGCCTCTGTTCGAGTAAGCTGGCCGCAGGACAGGTGTTCCAGACGAGCCGAGTGGGTTGTCGAAGTTTGGTTCAGGAGATGACTGACGGGTCGGAGTCTATGTCCTATAGGGCCCGCAGTCCAAACAACCGTGCAGTAGGTTAGGGGGATATCGAGAAAAGTAGTGTATGAGGGCGGCCGCGATTCCGAGAGGCGAAAACGAGTAAGTTGTGCGGGTACTGCGTCTATAGGACCGTGCGGGTGGGGTGTAGACACTGTGCTCACGTGGGGTACCGGTTGGGCGCGGACTTTGGGCGCGAACGTACAGACGGCTTCGGTACTGTGGGAGCGTATTGGAGGTTCGGGTATCCGATGTAGGAGCACATTTGCTAAGTGGTGGAGGCTATTAGAGGTTGCGAGGGTTCGTGTTGAAAGGGGTATGTACAGGGGGCAGATAGGGATGGGCAGGGGGAGGCGTCTCCTTTTATTGGCCAGGTTCTGCCAGGGGATATTGAGCTAGGGGTGTGGTTTTAATGACGTGTGACGGATCATCCGGGGCTTTCGTCTCAACGCATGAACGAGGTAATTGGTCCAGACGTGAGAACCTCCCACACCTTCCCCATCCGCACTATGAATGTCCTGCAGGCCGTGTGTTTTTGATGGCTCGCGTGCGATATAGAAAAAAAGAGAAGCAACTAAACCCCCAAAGAACACCCCCAGGACCACTTTTTTTAGCCCCGACGATAGAAAAACGCTCCATTCGCACCCCCAAAGCCTTGTTTTTCGTCGGATTTGAGGAAAATTGGCCCCAGCGAACCCATCCCAAACCCAGCCCCCTAGGGGGCAGCTGGGGAGGCCGGCGTTATTTTTTTGCGTGATGTGGCCCACCTGCAGCCACATATCTCCTCCCCCACCTTCTCTCTCCCCGTCCGCTTTCTCCTCGCAGCGCTGCTTGCCGCCGCCGAGCTCTCCTGCGCCGGCTCCGGGTGGCCGGCCCGTGCCCGGTCGGCTCTCCGCCCGCGTCCTGCCTCCGCACGCCTGCCTCGGGCCGGCTCGCCTCGGCGCCCCCGCTCCAGCCGGCTTGGCCGCCCGCGTCGGCCTGCTTCGCCCCCGCGCGCCTCCGCGGTCGCGCAAGGCTCTGCCTGCGCCCCGCCTCCGCCGCACATCCGCGCCCGCTGTCCCGCCCCGGCCGGCTCCCGTGCGGGCTTCGCCCGCGAGCTGGACCCAGAGTGCTTGAGCAGCTCGACGACGACGTCGATGAACCCTTTCTTGGCTGCGATGAGCAGCGCGGTCTCCTCGACCTCGTTGGACTCGTTGAGCACGGCGGCGCGGATCTCTGCCACCTCGCTGTCGAACTCCTCGCCGGTGCCGGTCATCTGCGCGTTGATTTCGGTGATGATAAGGCGCACGGCGTCGAGGTCGTCGCGCTGCACGCGCGAGGTGGAGCTCAGTGTCATTGTGCGGGCCCGTGACCTGCTTGATGATACGTCTCAGTCGTATCTACTTTTTCTAATGCTTTTCCTCTTGTTTTGAACTCTAATTTGCACGATTTGAATGAAACTAACCCGGACTGACGCTGTTTTCAGCAAAACTACCATGGTGTTGTTTTTGTGCAGAAATAAAAGTTCTCGGATTGGAACGAAACTTCGCGAGGATTTTTTATATAATAAAAGAGAATTTCTGGAGCCAAGCACCACAGGAGGGGGGGCACCTGGGTGGGCACAACCCACCAGGGCGCGCCCCCCTCCAGGCGCGCCCAGGTGGGTTGTCCCCACCTGGTGGCCCCGCAGACTCCAACCCTGATGCTATAAAGTCATATTTCTAGAGAAAAAAATCAGGGAGAAAGAATTATCGCGTTTCACGAGACGGAGCCGCCGCCACCTCCTGTTCATCATCGGGAGGCCAGATCTGGAGTCCGTTTGGGGCTCCGGAGAGGGGGATCTTTGATCTTCGTCATCACCAACCCTTCTCCATCGCCAATTCCATGATGCTCACCACCGGGAGTGAGTAATTCCTTCGTAGGCTTGCTGGTCGGTGAGGAGTTGGATGAGATTCATCATGTAATCGAGTTAGTTTTGTTAGGGCTTGATCCCTAGTATCCATTATGTTCTAAGATTGATGTTGCTATGACTTTGCTATGCTTAATTCGTGTCACTTTGGGCCCGGGTGCCATGATTTCAGATCTGAACCATTTATATTATCACCATTATATCTATGTTCTAGATTCGATCTTGCAAGTTATAGTCACCTACTACGTGTTATGATCCGGCAACCCCGGAGTGACAATAGTCGGGACACTTCCCGGTGATGACCGTAGTCTGAGGAGTTCATGTATTCACTATGTGTTAATGCTTTGTTCCGGTTCTGTATTAAAAGGAGGCCTTAATATCCCTTAGTTTCCAATAGGACCCCGCTGCCATGGGAGGGTAGGACAAAAGATGTCATGCAAGTTCTTTCCATAAGCACGTATGACTATTTACGGAATATATGCCTACATTATATTTATGAACTGGAGCTAGTGCAGTATCGCCCTAGGTTATGACTGTTATATGATGAATATCATCCAACGATTCCACCGATCCAATGCCTACGAATTTCTCTTATATTGTTCTTGCTAAGTTACCACTGCTATTGTTACTCTTGCACTTGCTACAAAATCATTGCTATTACAGTTACTGTTACTATTGCTATTGCTACTACTATCAAAACTACCGTACTACTTTGCTACTGATTACTTTGCTGCAGATAATTAATCTCCAGGTGTGGTTGAATTGATAACTCAGCTGCTAATACTTGCAAATATTCTTTGTCTCCCCTTGTGTCGAATCAATAAATTTGGGTTGAATACTCTACCCTCGAAAACTGTTGCGATCCCCTATACTTGTGGGTTATCAAGACCTTTTTCTGGCGCCGTTGCCGGGGAGCATAGCTATATTTGTTGAGTCACTTGGGATTATTATCAAATTATCACTATGAAGAATCTGAAGGATGCTAAGACTAAGATTTTTTCCCTCTAAGACGAGGGCAGGTAAGGAACTGCCATCCAGCTCCGCTTTAGATTCATCTTCTGTTATAAGTAGCCTTGCAACACCACCACATGCTATCAATTATGATATGTCGCAAGTTATTGATGATGCTACTTCTGCTATGAATGCTACTCATGATGATGCTAGTACCTTGCTTGATGATAATGTGCCACTAGGTGAATTTCTTGATGAACAACTTGCTAGAACTAAAGCTTTTGAGAATGCTGAAACTGATGAAATTGTTGAAACTGATGAAGAGCTTGAAACTGAAAATCTTGAAACACCTATTAGACATAGTTCTCCTAGATATGAATTGCCAAAGGTAACGGAAGGTTATGTTATGGATGAGGAGACAACTAGAGACATTCTTGCTTGTAAGGATAGAGATGATCTGGAAAAAATATTATGCAAGTATAAAGAAAAGACTTTGAATGCTAGAATGAAATGTGATCCTAAGTTTGCTACTTCACCTATCTTTGTTGATGATAAGGATTATGAATTCTCTGTCGACCCAGAGTTAATTACTTTGGTTGAATCTGATCCTTTCCATGGTTATGAAACTGAAACTGTTGTGGCACAACTTACTAAGTTGAATGATATAGCCACCCTTTTTGCTCATGATGAGAAGATTCGCTATTATTATATTCTCAAATTATTTCCGTTCTCATTAAAGGGTGATGCTAAGGCTTGGTATAATACTCTTGCTCCTGGTTGTGTGCGTAGTCCCCACGATATGATTTATTACTTCTCTGAAAAATATTTTCCTGCTCATAAGAAACAAGCTGCCTTACAGGAAATATTTAACTTTGCGCAAATTGAAAAAGAGAGTCTCCCACAAGCTTGGGGGAGGCTTCTCCAATTGCTTAATGCTTTGCCTGATCATCCTCTTAAGAAAAATAAAATACTTGATATCTTCTATAATGGACTAACCGATGCTTCTAGGGATTTCCTAGATAGTTGTGCTGGTTGTGTTTTCAGGGAGCGAACTATTGAACAAGTTGAAGAATTATTGAATAACATATTGAAAAATTATGATGATTGGACTCTTCCCGAACCACCACTCAAACCTACTCCAAAGAAGAGGGGTATCTTATATCTCAGTCCTGAAGATATGCAAGAGGCAAAGAAATCCATGAAGGAAAAGGTATTAAAGCATAGGATGTTAAAAATTTACCACCTATCGAAGAAATATATGGGCTTGAAACACCACCACCACCTAAGGTGGTAGAGGTAAATTATTTACTAAAGTTCGATGAAGGTGATATTCCTTATAATAAACATCCTAGTCAATGCCTTTATGAGTTTGATAATTACATTAGAAAACAAGATCACTTCAATGCAAATGTTATGAAACAATTGAAATACAATTCTGATATGATTGCTCGCTTGAGTGACTTGTTATTTAGAATATCAAATGATGTTAGAGGTGTAGGAAAGCATGCTTCTATGGTTCAAACTCAATTAGAACAAGTTGCTAAATCTCAAAGAGAGTTGCTTGATGAAATGAATAATAATATCAATGATCATGCTGTTAGAGTAGTGACTAGAGGAGGTAGAATGACTCAGGAACCACTTTATCCTGAGGGACACCCAAAAAGAATTGAACAAGACTCTCAAAGAGTTGACAATGATGTACCTAGTCCTTCTAAAAAGAAAAGAAGAAGAAAAATGATAGGACTTTGCATGCCTCTAGTGAACCTGAAGTTGAAAAACCTCCTGATAATGATAATGAAGTCTCTATCTCTGATGCTGAAACTCAATCTGGTAGTGAACACTCACCCTCTGATAATGAAAAAGACAATGATGAGGTTCATGAAGACACTCAAATAAATAATAAAGAACCGGATAATGATGTTGAGATAGAACCAGCAGTTGATCTTGATAACCCACAACCCAAGAATAAAAGATATGATAAAAGAGAATTTGTTGCTAGAAAACATGGTAAGGAAAGAGAACCGTGGGTTAAAAACCTATGCCCTTTCCACCTAAGTCAACCAAAAAGAAAGATGATGAAGAATTTGAATGCTTTGCTGAAATGCTGAGGCCAGTCTTTTTGCGTACTCGCTTGACTGATATCTTAAAAATGCCTCCTTATGCAAAGTACATGAAAGACATCATCACCAATAAGAGAAAAATACCGGAAGCTGAAATCTCCACCATGTGTGCTAATTATACTTTTAAGGATGGAGTACCTAAAAAACTTGGAGATCCGGGAATACCAACTATACCTTGCTCCATCAAAAGAAATTATGTGAAAACTGCTTTATGTGATTTAGGAGCAGGTGTTAGTGTTATGCCTTTCTCTTTATATAAAAGACTCGATTTGAATAAACTCACACCTACTGAAATATCTTTGCAAATGGCTGATAAATCAACTGCCATACCTATCGGTATTTGTGAGGATGTGCCCGTTGTTGTTGCTAATGTTACTATCTTAACTGACTTTGTTATACTTGAGATGCCCGAGGACGACAACATGTCGATTATC
Source organism: Thinopyrum elongatum (assembly GCA_011799875.1). Classification (NCBI taxonomy): domain Eukaryota; kingdom Viridiplantae; phylum Streptophyta; class Magnoliopsida; order Poales; family Poaceae; genus Thinopyrum; species Thinopyrum elongatum. The sequence goes on from CM022301.1 coordinate 39,822,928, forward strand.
CTCGGTAGACCCTTCTTGAATACTACAGGGGCTGTTATTGATTGCAATAAAAGCAAGGTCACTTTTCATATCAATGGTAATGAACATACGGTGCACTTTTCGAAGAAACAATTCCAAGTGAATGGTATTAATGTTATTGAAAAATCTCTGACGATCACTATTGGAAGTTTTCAACTACCTCTACCTGCCAAAAAGAAATATGAAATGCTTATTGTTGGGGACATCCATATCCCCATTGAGGTAACTTAGTGTTTTACGAAAGTTCTTCGGTTTCATGGTAATCGGAAGTGGTTGTTAATAAGACTTGATCAACCTTATTAATAAATCATTTTTGAGAGGTATGAAGTTGATGAATTCAGTGAGCACTACCTTCTGTCCCTACTTTTTGTTTCCTGTTTTTACTAGTTAAATAAAATAAAATGCCATGCCTTGCCTGTTTTCTGAGTTTTCCATGCAATAAAAAAATGACCCAAAAATAAAAGTTCTCAGAATGCTCTGAAAATTTAATACAATTTTTTTCTGAATATTTAAGAATTTTTGGTGCAAATAACATCAGAGGGAGGTGCTCCAGGTGGGCACAACCCACCTGGGCACGCCAGCACCCCCAGGCGCGCCCTGGTGGGTTGTGGTCCCCACGTGGGCCCCCTCACTTATCTCTTCGTCCCACATCATCACCTACCTCTAGAAAAAAATCACCATTGCTCTCTCTCTCTCTCTCTCGTGTTCTTGCTCTCAAACCCGCGGATTTCGATCTCTTTGCTCGAAGCTCCGTTTTCGAAACTGTTTCGGGGGATTGTTGCTTGGTATGTGCCTCCTTCATTGGTCCAATTAGTTTTTGCTTTAGTGGTTTATATTTAGAATAATTAGTGACTCTTGGTGCTGCTGTAGATGAGCTTGCATGTTGAATTCTTAGAGTTCTAAGTAGTTTGAATGCTTGATATGGCCTCTATGCATCCCTATGAGTAGTTGCTATCAATCTTGTGAAGTTTTGTTGAGAAAAATTTTGTGAACTAAAAATTTCAGAATTTTGTTCATAGGAAAAAGATGAGGATCTTTAGGAAGTTTGCTTCCAAGAAGAACTCCAATGGTGTTATTGGGGAGTCATCTGACAGTGATCTCTGCACCCGAAGAATGGCGGAGGTACGGTCGAGTGGATGGCCGCATAACCCATTCATGGAAGGGGCCGGAATCCTTCAAGAGTTTGCATAATATGCTGCTAATGCCGGCCTCACTGACTTCATCGCAGCTGAATGTGAACAGTATCATCTCCTCACAAATTCCTTTGTGCAAAGTTTTCATTTCTTGAGTAGGAATAATCCTCCTGAGGTGCAGTTTAACTTATATGCTGAACCCCATCAGATACCACTTTCTGAGTTTTGTGACATATGCATGATCTTTTCTGACGGGGATTTAGTAGAGCCTAGGCCCGCAGAGTTTGATGGTTTTTACCGCATTCTGACTGTGGGGGATGAGAGAGGGGCATCGGCTGTCACTGCCACTAGCTTACACTTTTTCGGCTGTGAATTATTTTGCTCTATTCATTGCGAAGTGTTTGCTTGCTAGAGAGAAGGTAGGTGCACTCAACGTGCCTGACTTTGCTGTTTTACGTCGTGCACTTTACGGCGACAACACTTATAGGTTGGGAGCTATTGTGGCACGTCGCCTCCACATTAACAGATCCAAGGGTAAGATACATGGTGGTATTTATGCTACTCGCTTGGCAAGTCACTTTAACATTCAGATACGCCAGCATGATTATCCTTTACCCAAGGTTTATCTAGATCGCTCGGCTATGGCACACCACCAATTTATTGATGGCGAGAACACTACTAGTGATTTTCCTTATAACCTTGTTTTTAGTGAGGACACTCGTGATATTATTCCGTTGCCTGCACCTGCTTTGTTTGATCCTATTGCCAGGGGCGGATACGGGATTATGCCTGAGGACATTGTCGCCTACCGGAACAACCTGGCTGCGGCACAGGCGGAGCCTCAGGAATGGGACCCTCAGGTACCAGCTCCCCAGCACTTCAACATAGGGCCCCATGGCTTCTTCGAGTGGTGATTACCAAGTTAGGCCAAAAGCCTAAGCTTGGGGGAGTAAGTATTTCCACCGATATTACTTTCATGTTCACACATTTCATTCCAGTTGTCGGTGTCCACACTTTTCCATTGTATTATCCATGCTAGATTTATTTTCTCGCTTTCTTCTAGTGTGTTTAAAAAACTTTGAGAAAATACAAAAATATTTCCTGCTTCTCTCTAGTATAACCAGCTGTAGTATTTAAAAAGAAAAACCAAAAAGATTTCCTTGTTCTTCTTTTGCTTGTTGGGAGCTCTCCCGTGTAAATAGTTTTTCTCGTTTTTGTTTTTCCTTTCTTAAATTTGCTTTCTTTCAGAAAACCAAAAACTCCAAAAATATTTCAGTGTGTTTCTCTGAATTTCTTTTTATTGAGTCATATCGAGGAGAAGACTAATACGTCCATTTTGCATCATGTTTTCCTACTATTATTTATGATGTTTTTATGCATAATAATGCTTTTTGGAGTAATTCTAATGCCTTTTCTCTCATAATATGCAAGGTTCACACAAAGAGAGAGAATTCCGGCAGCTGGAAATCTGGACCTGAAAAAGCTACGTCAGGCTACCTATTCTGCACAACTCCAAATGAGTTGAAACTTCACGAGGAATTTTTATGGAATAAATAAGAATTATTGGAGCAAATAACTACTAGAGGGGGCCCACCAGGTGGGCACAACCCACCTGGGTGCGCCAGGGAGCCCAGGCGCGCCCTGGTGGGTTGTGCCCTCCTCGGCCCACCTCCGATGCCCCTCTTCTGGTATATAAGTCATTTTGACCTAGAAAAAATAAGGAGAGGACTTTTGAGATGAAGCACCGCCGTCTCGAGGCGGAACTTGGGCAGGAGCACTTTTGCCCTCTGGCGGAGCGATTCCGCCGAGGGAACTTCCCTCCTGGAGGCGGAAATCATCATCATCATCACCAAAAACTCTCCCATCTTGGGGAGGGCAATCTCCATCAACATCTTCAACGGCACCATCTCCTCTCAAACCCTAGTTCATCTCTTGTGTTCAATCTTTGTACCGGAACTATAGATTGGTACTTGTGGGTGACTAGTAGTGTTGATTATATCTTGTAGTTGATTACTATATGGTTTATTTGGTGGAAGATTATATGTTCAGATCCATTATGCTATTTAATACCCCTCTGATCTTGAGCATGATTATCATTAGTGAGTAGTTACTTTTGTTCTTGAGGTCACAGGAGAAATCTTGTTGCAAGTAATCATGTGAACTTGATATGTGTTCGATATTTTGATGATATGTATGTTGTGATTCCCTTAGTGGTGTCATGTGAACGTCGACTACATGGCACTTCACCATATTTTGGGCCTAAGGGAATGCATTGTGGAGTAGTTATTAGATGATGGGTTGCGAGAGTGACAGAAGCTTAAACCCTAGTTTATGCGCTATTAGATGATGGATCCAAAAGTTTAATGCTATGGTTAGATTTATTCTTAATACTTTTCTCATAGTTGCGGATGCTTGCAAGGCGGTTAATCATAAGTAGGAGGTTTGTTCAAGTAAGAACAGCACCTAAGCACTGGTCCACCCACATATCAAATTATCAAAGTAGCGAACACAAATCAAACCAACATGATGAAAGTGACTAGATGAAATTCCCGTGTACCCTCAAGAACGCTTTGCTTATCATAAGAGATCGTTTTGGCCTGTCCTTTGCCTCGAAAGGATTGGGCTACCTTGCTGCACTTTTGTTACTATTACCGTTACTTGCTCGTTACAAATTATATTGCTACCAAACTACTCGTTACTTATAATTTCAGTGCTTGCAGACATTACCTTGCTGAAACCGCTTGTCATTTCCTTCTGCTCCTCGTTGGGTTTGACACTCTTACTTATCGAAAGGACTACGATTGATCCCCTATACTTGTGGGTCATCAAGGCTCTTTTCTGGCACCGTTGCCGGGGAGTGAAGCGCTCTTGGTAAGTGGAAATCGGTAAGGAAAAATTATTACTACATGCTGAAATTTATTGTCACTTGTTACTATGGAGAACAATCCTTTGAGGGGTTTGTTCGGGGTATCTTCACCTCGATCGGAACCACAATTAGTTACCCCTCAACCTACTGCACCTACTAAAAATATTGGTTATGAAATTCCTTCCGGTGTGATAGAACAACTGCTAGCTAATCCTTATGCAGGAGATGGAACCGAACATCCTGATATGCACTTGATATATGTGGATGAAATTTGTGGATTATTTAAGCTTGCAGGTTTACCCGGAGATGAAGCTAAGAAGAAGGTTTTCTCTTTATCTTTGAAGGGAAAAGCATTGGCATGGTATAGGCTATGCGATGATATTGGATCTTGGAATTAGAATCGATTGAAATTGGAATTTCACCAAAAAATTTATCCTATGCATCTAGTTCATCGTGATCGGAATTATATATATAATTTTTGGCCTCGTGAAGGAGAAAGTATCGCTCTAGCTTGGGGGAGGCTTAAGTCAATGTTATATTCATGCCCCAATCATGAGCTCTCAAGAGAAATTATCATTCAGAATTTTTATGCTCGTCTTTCTCATGATGATCGATCCATGCTTGATACTTCTTGTACTGGTTCGTTTATGAAGAAGACTATTGACTTCCGGTGGGATCTTTTAGAAAGAATTAAATGCAACTCTAAAGATTGGGAACTCGACGAAGGTAAAGAGTCAGGTATTAAGCTCAAGTATGATTGTGTTAAATCTTTTATGAATACCGATGCTTTTCAAAAGTTTAGCACTAAATATGGACTTGACTCTGAGATAGTAGCCTCCTTTTTTGAATCATTTGCTACTCATGTTGACCTCCCTAAGGAGAAGTGGTTTAAATATCACCCACCTATCAAAGAAGAAATTAAAGAACCAGTAATAGCTAAAGATGAAACTATTATTTACAATGTTGATCCAGTTGTGCCTAGTCCTTATATTGAAAAACCACCTTTCCCAGTTAGGATAAACGAACATGCTAAAGTCTCAACTGTGGTCAACAAAAGTTATATTAGAACTTCCAAACCTGCTGAACAAATCAAAGTAGAACCTAGTGTTGCTATGGTTAAAGATCTCTTGGTTGAAAATATAGATGGGCATGTTATTTACTTCTGTGATGAAGCTGCTAGAATTGCCAAACCCGATGAAAAAGATAAACATAGACCCATTGTTGGCATGCTTGTTGTCTCAGTTAAAATAGGAGATCACTGTTATCATGGTTTATGCGACATAGGTGCTAGCGTGAGTGCCATTCCTTTTACCTTATATCAAGAAATTATGAATGATATAGCACCCGCTGAAATAGAAGACATAGATGTTACTATTAAACTTGCTAATAGGGACACCATCACACCACTTGGGATTGTTAGAGATGTTGAAGTCTTGTGTGGGAAAATAAAATACCCTACTGATTTTCTTGTTCTTGGTTCCCCACAAGATGACTTTTGTCCCATTATCTTTGGTAGACCTTTCTTGAACACCGTCAATGCTAAAATAGATTGTGAGAAACAAACCGTCGGTGTTAGTTTTGGTGATGGGTCTCATGAATTTAATTTTTCTAAGTTTAGTAGGAAGCATCATAAGGAAGAATTGCCTAGTAAGGATGAAATAATTGATCTTGCTTCCTTTGCTATGCCACCTACCGATCCACTAGAACAATATTTGCTAGACCACGAAAATGATATGCATCTGCATGAAAGAAATGAAATAGATAAGATTTTCTTTGAACAACGTTCTCTGCTTAAACACAATTTGCCTATTGAAACTCTAGGAGGTCCTCCTCCACCTAAAGGTGATCCTGTGTTTGAATTAAAACAATTGCCAGACACTTTGAAATATGCTTATCTTGATGAGAAAAAGATTTATATTAGTGCTAACCTTTCAGAACATGAAGAAGAAAGATTATTGAAGGTTCTGAAGAAGCACCGAGCTGCCATTGGATATACTCTTGATGATTTAAAGGGCATTAGTCCCACTCTCTGTCAGCATAAAATTAATATGGAGCCTGATGCTAAACCCGTTGTTGATCACCAATGATGTTTAAATCCTAAAATGAAAGAAGTGGTAAGAACAGAAATACTGAAGCTTCTAGAAGCAGGTATAATCTATCCCATAGCTGATAGTAGATGGGTAAGTCCCGTTCATTGTGTCCCTAAAAAGGGAGGTATTACCGTTGTTCCTAATGATAAGAATGAACTTATTCCACAAAGAATTATCACTGGCTACAGAATGGTAATTGGTTTTAGAAAACTAAATAAAGCTACTAGAAAAGATCATTATCCTCTGCCTTTTATTGATCAAATGTTAGAAAGACTATCAAAGCACACACATTTTTGCTTTCTTGATGGATATTCCGGTTTTTCTCAAATACCTGTCTCACAACCTGATCAAGAGAAAACCACCTTTACTTGCCCTTTTGGAACTTATGCTGATAGACGTATGCCTTTTGGTTTATGCAATGCACCTACTACCTTTCAAGGATGTATGACTGCTATATTCTCTGACTTTTGTGAAAAGATTGTTGAGGTTTCATGGATGATTTTTCCGTTTACAGAACTTCTTTTGATGATTGCTTGAGCAACCTTGATCGAGTTTTGCAGAGGTGTGAGCAAACTAATCTCGTCTTGAATTGGGAGAAGTGCCAATTTATGGTTAATGAAGGTATTGTCTTGGGACTTAAAATTTCTGAACGAGGTATTGAGGTGGATAAAGCTAATGTTGATGCAATTGAGAAAATGCCATGCCCTAAAGATATCAAAGGTATTCGTAGTTTCCTCGGTCATGCTGGTTTCTATAGGAGGTTTATTAAAGACTTCTCTAAAATTTCTAGGCCCCTTACAAATCTTTTACAAAAGGATGTTCCATTTGTTTTTTATGATGATTGTGTAGAAGCCATTGAAACACTTAAGAAAGCCTTGATTTCTGCACCTATTGTTCAACCACCTGATTGGAACTTGCCTTTTGAAATTATGTGTGATGCTAGTGATTATGCTGTTGGTGCTGTTCTAGGACAAAGAGTCAATAAGAAATTAAATGCTATTCATTATGCTAGTAAAACTCTGGACAGTGCCCAACGAAATTATGCTACTACTGAAAAAGAATTTTTAGCTGTTGTGTTTGCTTGTGATAAATTTAGATCTTACATTGTTGATTCTAAAGTGACTGTTCACACCGATCTTGCTGCTATAAAATATCTTATGGAAAAGAAGGATGCTAAACCTAGACTCATTAGGTGGGTTCTTTTGCTACAAGAATTTGATTTACATATCACTGATAGAAAGGGAGCTGAGAACCCCGTGGCTGATAACTTTTCTTGGTTAGAAAATATTCTTGATGACCCACAACCTATTAATGATAGTTTTCCTGATGAACAATTAGCTGCAATAAATGTTTCTCATAACACTCCTTGGTATGCTGACTATGCCAATTATATTGTTGCTAAATATATACCACCTAGCTTCACATACCAACAAAAGAAAAAATTCTTCTATGATTTAAGACATTACTTTTGGGATGACCCACATCTTTATAAAGGAGTAGATGGTATTATTAGATGTTGTGTACCTGAGCATGAACAGGAACAAATCCTACGGAAATGTCACTCCGAAGCTTATGGAGGACATCATGCGGGAGATAGAACTGCTCACAAGGTATTGCAATCTGGTTTTTATTGGCCTACTCTCTTCAAGGATGCTCGTAAGTTTGTTTTATCTTGTGATGAATGTCAAAGAATTGGTAATATTGGTAAGCGTCAGGAAATGCCTATGAATTATTCTCTTATTGTTGAACCATTTGATGTTTGGGGATTTGATTACATGGGACCTTTTCCTTCCTCTAATGGGTATACACATATTTTGGTTGCTGTTTATTATGTTACTAAGTGGGTAGAAGCTATTCCAACTAGTAGTTTTGATCACAACACCTCTATTAAAATGCTTAAGGAAGTCATTTTCCCAAGGTTTGGAGTCCCTAGATATTTAATGACTGATGGTGGTTCACATTTTATTCATGGTGCTTTCCATAAAATGCTTGCTAAATATGATGTTAACCATAGAACTGCATCACCTTATCATCCTCAGTCTAGTGGTCAAGTTGAACTTAGCAATAGAGAAATAAAATTAATATTACAAAAAACTGTCAATAGGTCCCGAAAGAATTGGTCTAAGAAGTTAGATGATGCACTCTGGGCTTATAGAATAGCATATAAAAATCCTATGGGTATGTCTCCGTATAAAATGGTTTATGGAAAATCTTGTCATTTGCCTCTTGAGTTAGAACATAAAGCATATTGGGCAATTAAAGAACTCAACTATGATTTCAAACTTGCTGGTGAAAAGAGGTTATTTGATATTAGCTCACCAGATGAATGGAGAACCGAAGCCTATGAAAATGCCAAGTTATTTAAAGAAAAGGTTAAAAGATGGCATGACAAAAGAATCCAAAAGCGTGAGTTCAAAGCTGGAGAATATGTTCTTTTGTACAACTCTCATTTCAGATTCTTTGCAGGAAACCTCCTCTCCAAATGGGAAGGACCTTATGTTATCGAGGAGGTTTATCAATCCGGAGCCATCAAGATAAATAATGCCGAAGGTACTAACCCGAAGGTTGTTAATGGGCAACGAATAAAACATTATATCTCAGGTACGCCCATTAATGTTGAAAGCAATATTATCCATACTATGACACCGGAAGAACACATAAAGAAACCTTCCGGAACACTCCAGAATAACTGAAAAAGAGGAGGTACATGATACGATTCCGAGGAGGAGTGCCCAATTTCTCATCAGCCTTTAGATAAAAATATCTTCAAGGATACCTATCCCTATATATGGTTCTCCGATGAAGAAGATGAAGATGAACCAGTCCCTCCTCGTTTCAAGCATGAAAGCATGGAGGTGTTATGCAAGAGGATAATAAAGCTTGAGATGGAGAATGAAGAGTTAAGGATAGACAATTTTTACCTTCGAAATAAGTTGGAGAAAAAGGCAGACAAACCTTCTACTTCATCACCACCACCTCCTTCTTCATCACCGAAAGAAAATTGAGTATCGGGTATGGGCACTCCCCTTGGCTTGTGCCAAGCTTGGGGGAGGTGCCCCGGTATCGTATCACCTCCACTATCTTTTGCCTTTACTTATGTTAGTTCGATCCATAGTTATCTTTTGCTTTAGATGAATAAAAGTTTAGTTCAATCCTTTCTTTTCGAGTGTTTGCTTAGTGATCTATCTTTGTAATCATGTGCAAGATATATATAATAAAGTTTAGTTTGAGTTCTGTTTTCTTTACTTTCATGTTCAATAAGAAGAAAGGAAATAAATGAAAAAGATCATATGCTAATTTTATGGTAAGTAATAACATCACATAAGGAAGAGTATAAGTAGAAAATTTTATTGGAGATTGACAAACATAGCATTGGTCAATGATGCAATTCATGAAAGAATTAATAAGGGAAGAGAAGATTCACATGCAAATACACTATCCAGGACATCTTTTATGATTGTGAGCCCCCATCAAAATATTATATGCCAAAATTGTTGACGTTGGACAAGGAAGACAACATGATGATTTATGTTTGTTCATATTCACATAGAAGTTATATTGTCATAGATCCTTTAACATGTGGTGCTTGCCCCCATCTTTGCTAGCCAAAAATTCCGCACTAAGTAGAGATACTACTTGTGCATCCAAAAACCTTTAAACCCAAATCTTATTTTGAGGCCCACCATACCTACCTATGGATTGAGTAAGATCCTTCAAGTAAGTTGTCATCAGTGCAAAAAGGCAATAAAAATTGCTTCTAAAAGTGTTGGATCATTTAGTGTAAGAGAAAATTGAGCGTTGTACGAACTTGTGATGGCAAAGAAAAAAAGCGACAGACTGCATAATAAAGGTTGCTATCACAAGGGGCAATATAACGTGACGTTCTTTTGCACTAAGAGATTGAGCATACAAACAAATAAGCGCATGGCAACCTCTACTTCCCTCTGGGAAGGGCCTATCTTCTACTTTTATGTATTTAATTTTATGCAAGAGTCAAAGTTCTTCTCTCTATTCCTTTTTATTTTCTCTTTTGGCAAGCATCATGTGGTGAGGAAAGATCTAGGCACATATATCCAGTTGGATATGAGTAGGATGAGTTATTATTGTTGACATCACCCTCGAGGTGAGTATGTTGGGAGGCGAAACTTTAAGCCCCTATCTTTCTATGTGTCCAGTTGAAACGTTTTGTTCATGTGTATGCGGTGAGTGTTAGCAATCATAGAAGACTATATGATGGTTGAGTATGTGGACTTGCCAAAAGGCTCCGATACGTGACCCTTCCTGAAAAGATGATGAATTGTAGCTGCAAAGTTGACTGAGAACATAGTTTGTTGGTTTTCAATAGAGTTTATGCTTTATACTTCGATGTTGTGATGAATTGTTACTTGTTCATGAGAAGTTATATGATAAAAGTTCTATGATAAAGTTTTACATTAAAGTTGGTTGCTGTTATAATAATATACATGATGCTTCTATGTCCGTATTTTGTTTTTATCGACACCTCTCTCTCTAAGCATGTGGACATGTTTTTCGATTTCAGTTTTTGCTTGAGGACAAGCGAGGTCTAAGCTTGGGGGAGTTGATACGTCCATTTTGCATCATGTTTTCCTACTGTTATTTATGATGTTTTTATGCATAATAATGCTTTTTGGAGTAATTCTAATGCCTTTTCTCTCATAATATGCAAGGTTCACACAAAGAGGAAGAATTCCGGCAGCTGGAAATCTGGACCTGAAAAAGCTACGTCAGGCTACCTATTCTGCACAACTCCAAATGAGCTGAAACTTCACGAGGAATTTTTATGGAATAAATAAGAATTATTGTTGCAAATAACTACCAGAGGGGGCCCACCAGGTGGGCACAACCCACCTGGGCGCGCCAGGGAGCCCAGGCGCGCCCTGGTGGGTTTTGCCCTCCTCGGCCCACCTCCGATGCCCCTCTTATGGTATATAAGTCATTTTGACCTAGACAAAAATAAGGAGAGGACTTTCGGGACGAAGCGCCACCGTCTCGAGGCGGAACTTGGGCAGGAGCACTTTTGCCCTCCAGCGGAGCGATTCCGCCGGGGGAACTTCCCTCCCGGAGGGGGAAATCATTGTCATCATCATCACCAACAACTCTCCCATCTTGGGGAGGGAAATCTCCATCAACATCTTCAACAGCACCATCTCCTCTCAAACCCTAGTTCATCTCTTGTGTTCAATCTTTGTACCGGAACTATAGATTGGTACTTGTGGGTGACTAGTAGTGTTGATTACATCTTATAGTTGATTACTATATGGTTTATTTGGTGGAAGATTATAAGTTCAGATCCATTATGCTATTTAATACCCCTCTGATCTTGAGCATGATTATCATTAGTGAGTAGTTACTTTTGTTCTTGAGGTCACGGGAGAAATCTTGTTGCAAGTAATCATGTGAACTTGATATGTGTTCGATATTTTGATGATATGTATGTTGTGATTCCCTTAGTGGTGTCATGTGAACGTCGACTACATGGCACTTCACCATATTTTGTACCTAAGGGAATGCATTGTGGAGTAGTTATTAGATGATGGGTTGCGAGAATGACAGGAGCTTAAACCCTAGTTTATGCGCTATTCCGTAAGGGACTGATTTGGATCCAAAAGTTTAATACTATGGTTAGATTTATTCTTAATACTTTTCTCGTAGTTGCGGATGCTTGTGAGGGGGTTAATCATTAGTAGGAGGTTTGTTCAAGTAAGAACATCACCTAAGCACCGGTCCACCCACATATCAAATTATCAAAGTAGCGAACACAAATCAAACCAACGTGATGAAAGTGACTAGATGAAATTCCCGTGTACCCTCAAGAACGCTTTGCTTATCATAAGAGATCATTTTGGCCTGTCCTTTGCATCAAAAGGATTGGGCTACCTTGCTGCACTTTTTTTACTATTACCGTTACTTGCTCATTCCAAATTATCTTGCTATTAAACTACTCGTTACTCTTGCTACCAAACTACTCGTTACTTATAATTTCAGTGCTTGCAGACATTACCTTGCTAAAAACCGCTTGTCATTTCCTTCTTCTCCTCGTTGGGTTTGACACTCTTACTTATCGAAAGGACTACGATTGATCCCCTATACTCGTGGGTCATCAAAGACCACGATGAAAATGTTGAGTGGCTCTCATATGCATTATTGTTGATCTAACAGACAGCCCATATTACCTTGTTTTCTTCTTTTTGAATAAATGTTTGCAGATTCCAGCTTAGTCCACGGCACTCTTGCACTGTTATTATTTTCATATCGTTCGGTCGTGCAAGCGAAAGGCAATAATGACGATATTTGATGAACTGGCTGTGGCAGAGAGAAACGGGTATGAACTCAACTTGTTCTGTTTTTGTAAATATGTTTAACTTAGTATCCATGATTCAGCTCATTATGATCAAACATGTTTGCAATGACCCTTAGAGATTATAGTTTCTCATGCCATGCTTAAGTAGCTAGGAGTGGATAATGATTTATCTTGGATGTTAACGTTGCATTAAAATAATTGTGATGTAGTATGATGATATGGTATCCTTCTCTGAATGTTCGGGTGGCTTGACTTGGCACATGTTCATGCATGTAGTTGAATCAAAACCAACATAGCCTCTATGATATTTATGTTCATGGTGTTCATATCCTACTCATGCTAGTATCCAGTGTTACTTATGCATAATGCATGTTCATGACCGTTTTCGCTCTCTAGTTGGCCGCTTCTCAACCTAATTGCTAGCCTTCGCCTGTACTAAGTGGGAATTCTTCTTGTGCATCAAAACCATGAAACCCAAGTTATTCTAGATGAGTCCACCATACCTACCTATATGCGGTATTACCCTGCCGTCCTAAGTAAATTTGCATGTGCCACCTCTAAAAACTTCAAATAAAAATCCTTTTTTGTGTGCCTGGATTGTTCATAGAGCGACAGGAAGTAGTCAGTATCTTCCATGCTAAGCGGGTTATTCTCATGATGAGTGTTTATTCACTCGTCCTTGCACGAGAGGGGCGGTAATAGGGATTCCCAGTCCCGAATTCAAATTGCAAATAATTAAACAAAACTCCTCCAGGAATGTTGTTGGTATGGACGACACCCGTTGTTTCGGACAAGCCGTGGAGTGTGATTGTTGGTGGAGGGGGAGTAAACCTTTACTTTTATCGCTTGGGAACCGCCACTAATGTGTTTAGCATGGAAGATACCGATAACTAATGGTCACGAAGTAAATAAGAAGGGTGCACTTCTCAAAATTTCATTTACCTATGTTTTTAAAAACTTGAGCTCTGGCACCTCTGCAAATCACTGCTTCCCTCTATGAAGGGACTATCTATTTACTTTTATGTTGTGTCATCACCTTCTCAAATAAGCGCCAGAACCTGAGAGCACTATTGTCATCCTCATGCATTGTGTGTAGCTAATGTTGGGTGCATCATGACTGGATCTTTTCTACCATGAATTACAATGTTTAGTCGCTGCTCAGACTTTGGAGGTGCTCTACATTTATGTTTTGCGGTCTCAGAAAGGGCTAGCGAGATACCACTATTGTCATATTATATCATGGTTGCTTTGACAAAGTGTTGTTGTTTGAGATATCTTATTATTGCTCGCTACTTGATTATGCCATTGTTATGAGTTAATATAATTTTTAAGAGTTATTGTCGACATGGTTAGTTATAATCTTTGCTGAAAACCTGGGTGCTACTTAAGCTTATTTATGTAAACAAGAGCAAAAGAGTTTGTAAAAGTTTTTCTTTTTCACTTTTAGTTTATCAACTGGATTGCTTGAGGACAAGCAAAGGTTTAAGCTTGGGGGAGTTGATACGTCTCCATCGTATCTACTTTTCCTAATGCTTTTCCTCTTGTTTTGAACTCTAATTTGCATGATTTGAATGAAACTAACCCAGATTGACGCTATTTTCAGCAGAACTACCATGGTGTTGTTTTTGTGCAGAAATAAAAGTTCTCGGATTGGAACGAAACTTCACGAGGATTTTTTATATAATAAAAGAGAATTTCTGGAGCCAAGAACCACAGGAGGGGGGGCACCTGGGTGAGCACAACCCACCAGGGCGCGCCCCCCCTCCAGGTGCGCCCAGGTGGGTTGTCCCCACCTGGTGGCCCCGCAGACTCCAAGCCTGATGCTATAAAGTCATATTTTTGGAAAAAAATAAGGAGAAAGAATTATCGCGTTTCATGAGACGGAGCCGCCGCCACCTCCTGTTCTTCATCGGGAGGCCAGATCTGGAGTCCGTTTGGGGCTCCGGAGAGGGGGATCTTTGATCTTCATCATCACCAACCCTTGTCCATCGCCAATTCCATGATGCTCCCCACCGGGAGTGAGTAATTCCTTCGTAGGCTCGCTGGTCGGTGAGGAGTTGGATGAGATTCATGATGTAATCGAGTTAGTTTTGTTAGGGCTTGATCCCTAGTATCCATTATGTTCTGAGATTGATGTTGCTATGACACTACTAGGGAAAAACCTAGTAGTAGCGCGGGTTTAATGCCTACTAGTAGCGCGGGGCCCCGCGCTACTAGTAAGGCGCTACAGCTATTTCTTAAGAGTAGCGCCGGTAACACATGCTACTGCTAAGACGTATAGCCGTAGCGTGTATTATTTCCAGCGCTACTGCTAATCTAACTATTAGTAGCATGCTTCCAATCCAGCGCTACTAGTATTCTATTTTTCATTTTTTTTATTTTTAGTGTATTTATACGCCGTTATACAAATTTTGATACAGTACCAATTAAGAGGTTGTTATATCATTATGTCCATGATGAATTAATATATCATTGTGAGGAAGAAACATGGATTAGATTCATTTGGATCAACATCATCATCATATTAATATAAAAACTCTTGCATCATATCATCACCAACAACACTAGCTAATAATCATCATAGTCATTACCACCAACACTATTTAATCATCATAGTCATTACCACCAACACTAGCTATTTAATCATCATAGTCATAGTGTAGCACATCATCATCTTCAAACTCATTCTAGCTAGCTAATCACTCCTCCTGCTCTCTCTCAGGTAAAATAGCATAAAACATGTGTAGCACTCCTGCTTCATCATATTGGAGAATGCAGATGAACCTGTCTCCTAATTGTGGGCTGCGCTTCTGATTGCTGCCCCCTAGTACTTCTTTGCTGTGATCCTTCACAATTTTGCTCCAGTCTTTGACTATTAAGACTTGCTCGCTTTGAGAAATCATGAATGCACTCATGTGCAATGTAGGATGTCTTGGTCGTAAGCTAATCATTATCATGCGACCTTTAGGCTCGATCCAACGAGGCACAACATTCATCCAGAGTCCTTGTTGAAGAACATCGTAGTAACATACTTAGCAATGAAGTTTAGCTTAAAAAATAATGTATGCAAAAGATGCACTGAGGACAAATAGTAAAAATCTTACCATCTTTCCTAAATAGATGTGACCGTAGTTCAATACGCACACTAGTGGTCGCACGTATCGAGTACCAATATTTCAAAGTCCAGGAAAATAACCTGTCTTGATAGTATCAAGATCCTCAAGCCATGAAACATAATGACTTATCTCCTTGCAGTTTAGTTCAGCCCCGGGACAGTAGTAGGTGCTGTCTACCAAGAGCCGGACATGTTTGCTTGAATGGAAATAAGCTGTCAATAGAAATTAGTTGTCAACTATTTTTAAATAAACAATATAAATTACTTAATAAATATGGTTGAGAAACTCACATAATGGTAGAACTGGAGGCGTCTGCACATCGACCCAGATGTCGATATTACCTTCAATTTCATCTTCCGGACAAATATCAAAGGTGATAAGCATATTAGGCTCAAATGCATATGCCTTGCATAGTGCTCTCCAATTTGCGCATTCAAAATAGGAGTAGGTCTCTGCGTTGTATAATTTTACGGCAGAAGTATAACCATGCTCGGTCCTCAAGTGGACTCTCTTTACCTCCATACTGTCCAGAGTACTGAAACCAATCTTATCCAAGACATAAAATCTTGCATGGCAGGGGATACGCTAGTAGAATTGTAAAAAATTAAAATTATAAGTTGAAGCAAAAGAAGCAGAAGTCATGCTTAATTACAAAAAAAGTCTTGTCATTGTGACTTACTGTATCCACTTCGAAGGTCTCATCCAGCATGATGTTGAAGCGCCTACCACCAACTAGGTGAGGCTTGTCGCACAGGTCGTGCTCGTCTTTGCAGTATTCGCACATAACCAATTCCCTTTCGTCGTCAGACATTTCCTATGTTCATAGTTGAAACATTGAAATCGATCAAAGGCAACTACCTGGAAACTCAACACACAGATCACTATTACTCAATATGCAACGGGTTGACTTTAGGTCTGTCGAGTCTTCCTTCCTAAACTCTCATCTCACGTATATGGTGGGCACTGCCTCTCTGATATTTCGACCGTCAGTGATGGTTGTTACTCCTCCTTTCCCTAGTGCATTACAAATATGGGGATTTGGCTATTCTCACCTAGAGGTCTTAAGGGGTCGGCGATGGGGGCGACTGCGGGGATGAGGCAGGGGCAAACACTTGATTTCTGCATAAACAAAATATAAACAAAATATATTCTATCAACATGTATCTGAGTAGTCTTTAATCACTTATGTTCTGAAGCATAACAAAATATAACTACTTACTAAATAAACTAGTTCTATTAAGCACTTACTATAAATAAACTAGTTCTATTAAGCACTTACTATAAATAAACTAGTTATATTAACCACTTACTAAATAAACTATTTCTATTAAACACTTGCTAAAAATTCTAGTACCCTAGTTCTACCCTAAATTTGCTTACTTCTATTTTATTCAAAACACCTAAAATAGTCTAAAAAATTATTCTATTAAAAAACCTACATTCTACAATGTCTACATTCTAAAATCTACATTTAAATTACCTGCATTCTACAAGAACAGAGACAAGGGAGGGAGGGTGGAGGGGTAGGAAGGAGGAAGGAAGGAGGGGTAGGAAGGAAGGAAAGGAGGAGGGGAGGAAGGAGGGAGGAGGCGGGAAGGAGGGGAGAGGGAGGAGGAGGGAGGTAGGAGGAGCTACCTCGGTGGCAGTGACGGCGGGGGGCCGATGGCAGCGGGATGGAGGAGGGATGGAGGAGGGAGCTAGTGAGGGAGGGGGCTACGGCGGCGGGATGGAGGAGGGAGGGGATGTAGGACGGATCTAGGAAGGGAGGGGGCGACGGCGGCAGCAGCTGGCAGCAATGCGGCGGCGGCGGACGACGGGGTGCAGGGGAGAGTGAGTGGAGAGGGGAGGGGAGAGTGAGGGGCAGCTGGGCCGGGTGGAGAAGATAGGATGCGTTTAGCAGTAGCGCTCTTTAGGGCAAAGCACTAATGCTAAACGCCATAGCAGTCGCACATTTACTGAACAGGCGCTACTGCTATAACTAGTTTGGCGGCAACGTCGTGGCAATTATAGTAGTAGCGATGTTTACTACTGACATGCTACTGCTATGTGCATATCAGTAGTGCATTTTGTTGAGCAGTAGCGCCTTATTTTAAACCGCGCTGCTGGTAAGATTCTGTGTATAAGGTTTTCCCTAGTAGTGTGACTTTGCCATGCTTAATGCTTGTCACTTTGGGCCCGGGTGCCATGATTTCAGATCTGAACCATTTATGTTATCACCATTATATCTATGTTATAGATCCGATCTTGCAAGTTATAGTCACCTACTACGTGTTATGATCCGGCAACCCCAGAGTGACAATAGTCGGGACACTTCCCGGTGATGACCGTAGTTTGAGGAGTTCATGTATTCACTATGTGTTAATGCTTTATTCCAGTTCTCTATTAAAAGGAGGCCTTAATATCCCTTAGTTTCCAATAGGACCCTGCTGCCACGGGAGGGTAGGACAAAAGATGTCATGCAAGTTCTTTCCATAAGCACATATGACTATTTACGAAATACATGCCTACATTATATTTATGAACTGGAGCTAGTGTTGTATCGCCCTAGGTTATGACTGTTATATGATGAATATCATCCAACGAATTCACCGATCCAATGCCTACGAATTTCTCTTATATTGTTCTTGCTAAGTTACCACTGCTATTGTTACTCTTGCACTTGCTACAAAATCATTGCTATTACTGTTACCGTTACTATTGCTGTTGCTACTACTATCAGAACTACCATACTACTTTGCTACTGATTATTTTGCTGCAGATAATTAATCTCCAGGTGTGGTTGAATTGGCAACTCAGCTACTAATACTTGCAAATATTCTTTGGCTCCCCTTGTGTCGAATCAATAAATTTGGGTTGAATACTCTACCCTTGAAAACTGTTGCGATCCCCTATACTTGTGGGTTATCACTTGACGTACTTCTTCCGCCCCGCCTAGTCCATCCGCTTGCCGGAGTTGGAGAGCACCAGCATGGGCGGTGCCGGCCTTGGGCGACGGGGACAGGGACGCGAGCGACTGCTCCAACCGCTTGCTGGAGCCGGATATGACGAGCGCCGAGCCCTTCGCGGTCGAGGCGGTTGTTGGACCGGGACATGGCCAGCACCGGGCGGCTGGTCCAGGCGGTTGGTGGAGTGGGACATGACCAGCACCGGGCGCGAGGGCAAGGGAGACTGGTCGAGGCGCTTCCCAGAGCTGGACATGACTAGCGAGGGGCGCCTGACCGCCCCGACGGCGACGGCGATGGGTCGAGGTGCTTCCCGGAGAGGCAGGACTCGAGTGCCCGCTGGCCTGGGGCGACGGGCGAAACCCCTCCTCCCTCCGTCCCCGGTGATGCCAACCCAATCTCCAAATCCCCCTCCCCTGCTTCTTGCCGACGGCATTGCCGGCTCCGCCGGACTCGCCGTCCGGGACGTCCAGCAGGTGCTGCAGCGCCGTCATCAGCGGGGTCTCCAGCCTGAACATCCAGCAATGAGTGAAAAAATTTGCCCCCCTAGGCCAAAATTTTCGCCGGCAGCCCCCCAAGCGGCGAAAAAAATGCCTCCTGGCAGGGGGGGGGGTGTGGGGGTGGGGTGGGTAAACTAGTGGAGATGCTCTTATATGCTGCATCTGTGCATTCGTGCAACCCGAGCAAATGCATGCACATGCAAGAAAAGCATGAACGGAGAAGAGAAGTAAACCGGCCGGCAGGGAATCGACGTGTGGACGCCAGTTCTTCCTTAAATTCGAGTTCGAATCCTCAGGAATATTCCGGACCTACATCATGCCCACAAGAAAAGAGCTACTCGTTTGAATCTTTCATCCATTTATGAGACTACGACCCGTCTACAAAATGACACACTATCTTGCTATCTGTATTACATTCTTCTTTTCTCCTACTTCATAGATAAGTATATGATATCTTTTATAGACAATTTAATGCACTAAAGACTAGCTACTATTACAAAATAGTAAAACAGTAAAACAGAGTGATACGTCTCCAACGTATCTATAAATTTTTGATTGTTCCATGCTATTATATTATCTGTTTTGGATGTTTTATATGCATTAATATGCTATTTTATATTATTTTTGGGACTAACCTATTAACCTAGAGCCCAGTGCCAGTTTATGTTTTCCCTTGTTTTTAGCTTCGTGGAAAAGGAATACCAAATGGAGTCCAAACGGAATAAAATCTTCGCGATGATTTTTCTTGGACCAGAAGACACCCAGGAGACTTGGAGATGAAGTCGGAGGAGCCATGAGGCGGCCACAAGGGTGGAGGGCGCGCCCCCCGTGACCCTCCTGACCTAATTCTTTCGCCTATATATTCACATATGTTCCCAAACCACCAGAAGCATCCACGAAAACACTTTTCCACCGCCGCAACCTTTTGTACCTGTGACGCCCCCGGCTTAATCGTGCACTAATCATACACGCAAATGCACACGATCAAGCCTAAGGACTCACGGGAAGATATCACAACACAACTCTAAAACATAAATAAAGTCATACAAGCTTTATATTACAAGCCAGGGCCTCGAGGGCTCGAATACATAGCTCGATGGCATACAAGCGTCAGCGGAAGCATCAGATATCTGAGTACAGATATAAAAGAGAAACAGAAAGGCCTTTAGAAAGGCGGGGCAAAAATAAAACACTACGATCGAAAGGCGCAGGCCTCCTGCCTGGGACCCTCCGAACCTACTCCTGGTCGTCGACAAGCTCGCAGTAGTATCCATCCTCAGGGTAGTAGTAGTAGTCGATCGTCGGCGGGGGTAGCTGTCTCAGCGGCTCCGTCATCTGGCCACGACGAACTGATATGGGGGAAAAGGAAAGAAAAGCAACCGTGAGTACTCTGAAGTACTCAGCAAGCAAGGATCTACACTACATATGCAACATTATCAAAGGGAGGCTGTATATGTGGACTGGGCTGCAGAAATGCCAGAATAGAGAGAAGGCCTAGTCCTATCGAAGACTAGCATCTTCAGCGGTCTTGCAGCAACAGAAGAGAGTGGAACAATACAATATAATGTAGCAGTAATAATATCAACCTCACCCAGAGATCCTTTCTCGACTCCCTGCGAGAAAGCGATCCCAGAGCCATAAAGTCATCAAACCTCGTCCTGAGATCCTTTCTCGACTCCCTGCGAGAAAGCGATCCCAGAGCCATAAAGTCATCAAACCTCGTCCTGAGATCCTTTCTCGACTCCCTGCGAGAAAGCGATCCCAGAGCCAATACAGTCATCAACCTGTTAACGTCTCAAGGGTCCAGTTCTAGTTGTATCGATCGGGATACAACTCCGAGTGTCCTTTACCGTAGGACCGGCTATCGATAGAAGTGTTCTTCCCTGCAGGGGTGCACCAACTTACCCATCACGCTCGCTTAACTCCGGCCGGACACACTTTCCTGGGTCATGTCCGGCCTCGGCCAAACAACACATCGCAACCCTACCTACAGCTCAGCAGAGAGGTCCCCGTCGGTCTATATCCTAAGCGCTCAGGGGTCATGGGCCATCGCCCTGTGCACTCCGGGTCGGTGTGTGCAGGGTCGGGACGAGCACCACCTCAGTCCTGGATGGTACTGGCCCGGCCCGGCCACGAGACTGAACTGGACGTCTGACAGAGCTTTCGGCTGATGCATACGATGCAGAACGCCCATACTATGCCCACGTGATGGTTAGTGCTATCAGACCAGAGGCCTGCTCGGATCAAATATCCAAATCGCTAGGACTAGGGGCTTGCGGTAACGAGCAGAGACTCACGAAAGATGTGACCCCGTCGCCCCGTCTCGAGGACTTGCGGCAAGGGCCATGAATGCCCGGCCACGCCTTGTATTCAACACTCGGGCACCATCCAGGTCAACCCGTCTCTTAAAAGACTGTCGGGAACTCAGGTCCACCTCTTCTGGGTGGTACCGCCTGTCCCTTCAGTCCTGTAGTAAAAGTAGCTTCCTCGGGTCCCCCTTCGGGGCCGACCCGTCTCTATCAAGGTTCAGCAGTAAAGTCACAGTAACCGTGTGTCCATAACATCAAGGAAATCCGAGGTATCACCCTCGTTGGATTCCTACTCGATGTCTCCGTCAAGGTGAACTCGGAGGAATCACCCTCACTGGGTCCACACTTGAGGTGTTGTACGACAGCGTCGTTATCGGAAGCGGTGAAGGAGGAATCACCCTCGATGACCACGACCGAATAGCTACTCTACAGAGTTAACATCAGAAGTGCTACAAGAGGTTTCACCCTCGGCACTCGATAGTAACGTTGCAGTGTCGTTACAACTAAGGGGGGTGATGTGCGGTGTCGGGTCCTGGTCTTCAATCCCATTGATCGGGTCTTCTGACGATCCAGCGCGGCAGTCGGGATAAGTGGGGTCACTGATAGGTCTCTACCCAGCCTAGACTAAATAGTTTAGGATATGCAGGTAAATAACAACAGCAGGCTACAATAAACAGGCTATGCATCAGAATAGGTAAAGCAGTAGCAACAGCAATTCTAATGCAAGCATGGGAAATTAGAATGGGTGATATCGGGATGATCAAAGGGGGGGCTTGCCTGGTTGCTCTGCGGCAAGGGCAAGGTCGTCTATGGTGTCTTCGGGATCCGGAGCTGCGTCGGTCTCGGGGACGACGTCGGGGTCGGGGGCTACCGAGAGAGAAGAGGGGGAGGAAACAGTATAAATATAGAGCAAACATGAGCATGACAAATACGATACACGGTGCTAGGGGTAGTCTAACGCAGCATCACACGTAACAGACGGAGCGGGAGAATATCTGACGATATTTCCCGGGTCTTTGGAATTATCGGACAGAGGATAAGAGGGGAACGGTTGCAAGTTCGGATAGTTAGGGACGCGTGACGGACGAACGGAGCGCGTATTCAGATTCGTCTCGTCGTTCTGAGCAACTTTCATGTACAAAGTTTTTCGATCTGAGTTACGGATTATTTTATATGATTTTCTAAAGTTTTTATTAATTTTCTGGAATTTATTATTTATTTAAATTCGAATTATCCAGAACAGTAACTGATGACATCAGCATGACATCATGCTGATGTCAGCAGTCATTAGGGTTAAGTTAATTAATTACTGCTTAATTTAACTAACTAATTAATTAAACTAATTAATTAAATTAATTAATTATTTAATTGACTAATTATTTTTATTTTTATTTATTTATTTATTATTTATTTTGTAAAATCATTTTGGGGGCGGGCCCCTCGTGTCATAGGCCCAGGGGGCCAAATCGGGCGCCGGGTGCGGTTGCTGGGCGCCAGCGGGCACCACCCGTGCGGCGCCGAGCCGACCAGGGGAACGGGGCGAGGCCACCGGGGCGCGGTGCGGCGCCACCAGTGGGCGGCGGGTGGAGGCGGCAAGCGGGGCCGCGGGGCAGCGGCGGACATGGCCGCGGTGGGGACTCGCCGCCGGGGCGCGAGGCGAGGCCACGGCGGTGGGGGTGCGCGAGGTGGGGCCGCGGCAGTAGCAGCAGGACGGCGGGGTCGCGCGAGGGGGCGGCAGCAGCGCGGCAACGCGCGCGCGGGCGCGTGAGCGTGCAGCAGCAGGGGCGAGCGGCGGCACGGGGGCGCGAGCAGCGGGGCGGAGCGCGGCGATGGGCTCGGGGCGGCGCGAGCAGGCACGGGCCGGGCGACAGAGGCGTGGCGAGGCGCGCGCGAGCGAGGGGAGAGGCTAGGGCCTCACCGGCGTTTGCAGGGGCACGGGGTCGTCGAGGCTCGATGGAGCGAGGCGAGGGGGAGACGGGGACGCGAGGCGATGACGGCGGGGCGGCGCCAGGGATGGAGGCCGGCGACAGAGGCGCGGGGCGGCGTGGGATCGAGCGCTCCGTGGAGGGAGGGGAGACGTCCGGGCGGTGCGGCGATCGAAGGGCCCGAGGCAGCGGCGTGCTGGCGCCGGGAAGGGCGGCGGCGGGGTCTGGCTCCTCTTCCCCGATCCAGATGGGGGAGGAGAGGAGCGATGGGAGTAGGGGTAGGGATTAGGGTTCAGGGTGAGGAGTGGGGGTTATGGGGAGGGGGAGGTTGGTGGGCACGGCGAGGAGGCGGCGCCGGCGGCGGGGTCCGGGCGGCGGCGGCGGCGTCAGGCGCCGGGGAGGATGGAGGAGGGGATCGGGGGGGGGGGGGGTTAGGGTTCGGGTCCGGGGGATAAGAGAGTGGGGGTGGGCCGCAGCTGGCCGTCGGCGCCATCTGGGCTGGGGCCCAGTTGGGCCGTGGGGGGGGGGTTCTCTTTTCTTTCTTTTTCTTTTCTTTATTTCTACACTCTGTTTAGTAAATTGTTGGGCTTCCAAATGAGTTTTGTAAAATATGAGAGCTGGCCCAAAAATCACAGCACAATATATCCTACCACCAAAAACTAGTTTGGGGTAAATATCTTTTCATATTTATTTTAGATTAAATAAAAGGTTATTAAATATTACTTTCGGCCGCTGTTTGTGGATGTTCAAGCCACTTACCCAATTCCAATAAGGTTGGTTTCAATTTTAGAATGGTCTCTGGAATATTTGCTATTTATCTGACATTTTAGTTTTCATGTTGGTCAACTTTTATATTTCACTTTCACTTAAATTTGGGTTTTGACTTAGGAGTTGAAAAGCAATATGATGTTAAAGATGATTATGCATTGTTAATCATGCTGACTTGGCATTATCAAAAGGGTGATTACTGTAGTTAACCACTGGGGGTGTTACAGTACCCATGAGATCCCATCTAGGGACCTTTTCCGGCACACTGCCGGAGGGGGATTAGATCATGGAGGGCTTCTACATCAACCCTATTGCCCTTCCGATGAAGCGTGAGTAGTTTATCTCAGACCTACGGGTCCATAGCTAGTAGCTAGATGGCTTCTTCTCTCTCGTTGATTCTCAATACCATGTTCTCCTCGATGTTCTTGGAGATCTATTCGATGTAATACTTTTTTCCGGTGTGTTTGCCGAGATCCGATGAATTGTGGATTTATGATCAGATTATCTATGAATATTATTTGAATCTTCTCTGAATTCTTTTATGCATGATTTGATATCTTTGTAATTCTCTTCGAACTATCGGTTTGGTTTGGCCAACTAGATTGGTTTTTCTTGCAATGGGAGAAGTGCTTAGCTTTGGGTTCAATCTTTCGGTGTCCTTTCCTAGTGACAGTAGGGGCAACAAGGCACGTATTGTATTGTTGCCATCGAGGATAAAAAGATGGGGTTTACATCATATTGCTTGAGTTTATTCCTCTACATCATGTCATCTTACTTAATGCGTTACTCTGTTCTTCATGAACTTAATATTCTAGATGCAGGCAGGAGTCGGTCGATGTGTGGAGTAATAGTAGTAGATGCAGAATCGTTTCGGTCTACTTGACACGGACGTGATGCCTATATTCATGATCATTGCCTTAGATATCGTCATAACTTTGCGCTTTTCTATCAATTACTCAGCAGTAATTTTTTCACCCACCGTATTATTTGCTATCTTGAGAGAAGCCTCTAGTGAAACCTATGGCCCTCGGGTCTATTTTCCATCATATAAGTTTCCGATCTACTATTTTCCATTATATTAGCTTCCGATCTACTATTTTGCAATCTTTTACTTTCCAATCTATAAACCAAAAATACCAAAAGTATTTAGTTTATCTTTTATTTAGTTTCATCTATATCTATCAGATCTCACTTTTGCAAGTAACCGTGAAGGGATTGACAACCCCTTTATCGCGTTGGGTGCAAGTTGTTTGATTGTTTGTGCAGGTATTCGGTGATTTGTGCTTTGTCTCCTACTGGATTGATACCTTGGTTCTCAAACTGAGAGAAATTCTTATCTCTACTTTGCTGCATCACCCTTTCCTCTTCAAGGGAAAAACCAACGCAAGCTCAAGAAGTAGCAGGAAGAATTTCTGGCGCCGTTGCCGGGGAGATCTACGCCAAGTCAAGACATACCAGGTACCCATCATAAACTCTCATCTCTTGCATTACATTATTCGCCATTTGCCTCTCGTTTTCCTCTCCCCCACTTCTAAAATGATTTTCGAAAAGATTTGCCTTTTTATTCGCCCTTCTTCCGTTCGATCTTTTGTTTGCTTGTGTTACCATGTGCCTTCTTTTTGCTTGCATCTTCGCTTGCTAAAAGTTTATGGATCCTCATCCACTTGCTAATCTTTTTAAGAGATCCAATTATGATGAACCAATTTCTAGTGATTTGAGTGCACTAGATTATCTTTATGAAGTTTTGCTTGAAATTCGTGAATATGAAAATTGTTATGAAGTGTTAAAAGAAGAAACCTATGAAGTGATTCACGATAGCTCCTTGGATGAAAATCATGATTGCAATGATTCTACTATAAATTCTATTAATGTCAGTTGTGCTAATGATATGCAAAACCCTAAGCTTGTGGACGCTAGCTTTGCTAGGTCCACTAGTTGTTGCAATGATCATGATTGGGGTGATTTTTCTTATGATCTTGAAAATTTATTTAAGCCTCATGATGAATATGTTTCAAATAATATTGAAAGTGAGTTTGGAAGAGTGTCAACTTTAGATCCCACATATTTGGAGAATGCTCAATCTTATGAAAAAAATGATAAAAGTGGGATTGGAGAGGTCAAAACTTTAAGTAGCAATGAACCCACTCTTTTGGATTTCAAGGAATTAAATTATGATAATTGTTCTTTAATAGATTGTATTTCCTTGTTGCAATCCATGTTGAATTCTCCTCATGCTTATAATCAAAACAAAGCTTTTACTAAACATATCATTGATGCTATGATGCAATCTTTTGAAGGAAAGCTTGAATTGGAAGTTTCTATCCCTAGAAAACTTTATGATGAGTGGGGACCTACTATTAAGATTAAGATTAAATATTATGAGTGCCATGCTTTGTGTGATTTGGGTGCTAGTGTTTCCACGATTCTGAAAACTTTATGTGATGTGTTAGGTTTCCGTGAATTTGATGATTGTTCCTTAAATTTGCATCTTGCGGATACCCTATTAAGAAACCTATGGGAAGGATTAATGATGTTCTTATTGTTGCATATAGGAATTATGTGCCCGTAGATTTCATTGTTCTTGATATAGATTGCAATCCTACATGTCCTATTATTCTTGGTAGACCTTTCCTTAGAACGATTGGTGTAATTATTGATATGAAAGAAGGAAACATTAGATTTCAATTTCCGTTAAGGAAGGGCATGGAACACTTTCCTAGAAAGAAAATTAAATTGCCATATGAATCTATTATGAGAGCTACTTACGGATTGCATACCAAAGATGACAATACCTAGATCTATTCGTGTTTTTATGCCTAGCTAAGGGCGTTAAACAATAGCGCTTGTTGGGAGGCAACCCAATTTTATTTTTGTTTTTGCTTTTTTTTCCTGTTTTGCTTTGAATAATTCATCTAGCCTCTGGTTAGATGTGGTTTTGTGTTTTAATTACTGTTTGTGCCAAGTAAAACCTTTGGGATGGCTTACGGTGATAGTTGATTTGATCTTGCTGAAAAACAGAAACTTTTGCCTCCAGTCACAGAATTTTAATAATTCACTGGAGCGTTGAACAACCCTGAATTTTTTACACTAGATTGATATACAAATTTCCTCTCTTGTCCTAACTAGTCAATGTGTACGTGCAATGCATGTTAATTTGGAAGTATATTAAGTGCATGTGGATATTAAGTAGGATATTATTTACGTGTTATTATGTGATTAGCACTATATTTGGCATGAAATTAACTGCATGCTAAACGTGTTGAGCGCTCGACATTGAAGAAGTCTAGGTCATTGGATTGACATGATTTAATGGCTGAGATTAATTGGATCTTCCCCTTTGGGTCTTTTTATATTGGTATAGATGTTTCAGAATTTTTGGAGTTAAAGAAGTATTAGAACAATTCGAATCTTCGCAGACTGTTCTGTTTTTGACAGATTCTGTTTTCTTTATGTTGTTTGCTTATTTTGATGAATCTATGGGTAGTATCAGGGGGTATGAGCCATGGAGAAGTTGGAATACAGTAGATATTACACCAATATAAATAAAGAATGAGTTCACAATAGTACCAAAAGTGGTGATTTATTTTCTTATACTAACGGAGCTTATGAGATTTTCTGTTGAGTTTTGTGTTGTGAAGTTTTCAAGTTTTGGGTAAGGATTTGATGGACTATGGAATAAGGATTGGCAAGAGCCTAAGCTTGGGGATGCCCAAGGCACCCCAAGGTAATATTCAAGGACAACCAAGAGCCTAAGCTTGGGGATGCCCCGGAAGGCATCCCCTCTTTCGTCTTCGTCTATCGGTAACTTTACTTGAGGCTATATTTTTATTCACCACATGATATGTGTTTTGCTTGGAGCGTCTTGTATGATTTGAGTCTTTGCTTTTTAGTTTGCCACAATCATCCTTGCTGTACACACCTTTTGAGAGGGACACACATGAATCGTGATTTATTAGAATACTCTATGTGCTTCACTTATATCTTTTGAGCTAGGCAATTTCGCTCTAGTGCTTCACTTATATATTTTTAGAGCACGGCGATGGTTTTATTTTATAGAAATTGTTGAACTCTCATGCTTCACTTATATTATTTTGAGAGTCTTTAAACAACATGATAATTTGCTTTGATTATAAATTTAGTCCTAATATGATAGGCATCCAAGAGGGATATAATAAAAACTTTCATATAAAGAGCATTGAATACTATGAGAAGTTTGATTCCTTATGATTGTTTTGAGATATAGAGATGGTAACATTAGAGTCATGCAAGTGAGTAATTGTGAATTTGAGAAATACTTGTGTTAAAGTTTGTGATTCCCGTAGCATGCACGTATGGTGAACCGTTATGTGATGAAGTCGGAGCATGATTTATTTATTGATTGTCTTCCTTATGAGTGGTGGTCGGGGACGAGCTATGGTCTTTTCCTACCAATCTATCCCCCTAGGAGCATGTGCGTAGTACTTCGTTTCGATAACTAATAGATTTTTGCAATAAGTATGTGAGTTCTTTATGACTAATGTTGAGTCCATGGATTATACGCACTCTCACCCTTCCACCATTGCTAGCCTCTCTAGTGCCGCGCAACTTTCCCCGGTACCATATACCCACCATATACCTTCCTCAAAACAGCCACCATACCTACCTATTATGGTATTTCCATAGCCATTCCGAGATATATTGCCATGCAACTTTCCACCGTTCCGTTTATTATGACACGCTTCATCATTGTCATATTGCTTTGCATGATCATGTAGTTGACATTGTATTTGTGGCAAAGCCACCATTCATAATTCTTTCATACATGTCACTCTTGATTCATTGCACATCCCGGTACACCGCCAGAGGCATTCATATAGAGTCATATTTTGTTCTAAGTATCGAGTTGTAATTTTTGAGTTGTAAGTAAATGAAAGTGTGATGATCTTCATTATTAGAGCATTGTCCCATGTGAGGAAAGGATGATGGAGACTATGATTCCCCCACAAGTCGGGATGAGACTCCGGACGAAAAAAAAGAGGCAAAAAAATGAGAAGGACCAAATAAAAAAATGAGAGAAAAGAGAGAAGGGACAATGTTACTATCCTTTTACCACACTTGTGCTTCAAAGTAGCACCATGATCTTCATGATAGAGAGTCTCCTATGTTGTCACTTTCATATACTAGTGGGAATTTCTCATTATAGAACTTGGCTTGTATATTCCAATGATGGGCTTCCTCAGATTGCCCTAGGTCTTCGTGAGCAAGCGAGTTGGATGCACACCCACTTAGTTTTCTTTTGAGCTTTCATAAATTTATAGCTCTAGTGCATCCGTTGCATGGCAATCCCTAGTCACTCACATTGATATCTATTGACGGGCATCTCCATAGCCCATTGATACGCCTAGTTGATGTGAGACTATCTCCTTCTTTTTGTCTTCTCCACAACCACCATATTCTATTCCACCTATAGTGCTATGTCCATGGCTCACGCTCATGTATTGTGTGAAAGTTGAAAAAGTTTGAGAACATCAAAAGTATGAAACAATTGCTTGGCTTGTCATCGGGGTTGTGCATGATTTGAATATTTTGTGTGATGAAGATGGAGCATAGCCAGACTATATGATTTTGTAGGGATAAGCTTTCTTTGGCCATGTTATTTTGAGAAGACATAATTGCCTTGTTAGTATGCTTGAAGTACTATTGTTTTTATGTCAATATTAAACTTTTGTTTTGAATCTTATGGATCTAAACATTCATGCCACAATAAAGAAAATTACATGGATAAGTATGTTAGGTAGCATTCCACATCAAAAATTCTGTTTTTATCATTTACCTACTCGAGGACGAGCAGGAATTAAGCTTGGGGATGCTTGATACGTCTCCAACGTATCTATAATTTTTGATTGTTCCATGCTATTATATTATCTGTTTTGGTTGTTTTATATGCATTAATATGCTATCTTATATTATTTTTGGGACTAACCTATTAACCTAGAGCCCAGTGCTAGTTTCTGTTTTTTCCTTGTTTTTTAGCTTCGTGGAAAAGGAATACCAAACGGAATAAAATCTTTGTGATGATTTTTCTTGGACCAGAAGACACCCAGGAGACTTGGAGATGAAGTTGGAGGAGCCACGAGGCGGCCACAGGGGGGTAGGGCGCGCCCCCTGCCTTGTGGGCCCCCCGTGACACTCCTGACCTAATTCTTTCGCCTATATATTCACATATGTTCCCAAACCACCAGAAGCATCCACAAAAACACTTTTCCACCGCCACAACCTTCTGTACCCGTGAGATCCCATCTAGGGACCTTTTCCGGCACCCTGCCGGAGGGGGATTCGATCACGAAGGGCTTCTACATCAACCCTATTACCCTTCCGATGAAGCGTGAGTAGTTTATCTCAGACCTACGGGTCCATAGCTAGTAGCTAGATGGCTTCTTCTCTCTCTTTGATTCTCAATACCATGTTCTCCTCGATGTTCTTGGAGATCTATTCGATGTAATACTTTTTTGCGGTGTGTTTGCCGAGATCCGATGAATTGTGGATGTATGATCAGATTATCTATGAATATTATTTGAATCTTCTCTGAATTCTTTTATGCATGATTTGATATCTTTGTAATTCTCTTCGAACTATCGGTTTGGTTTAGCCAACTAGATTGGTTTTTCTTGCAATGGGATAAGTGCTTAGCTTTGGGTTCAATCTTGCGGTGTCCTTTCCCAGTGACAGTAGGGGCAGCAAGGCACGTATTGTATTGTTGCCATCGAGGATAAAAAGATGGGGTTTACATCATATTGCTTGAGTTTATTCCTCTACATCATGTCATCTTACTTAATGCGTTACTCTTTTCTTCATGAACTTAATACTCTAGATGCAGGCAGGAGTCGGTCGATGTGTGGAGTAATAGTAGTAGATGCAGAATCGTTTCGGTCTACTTGACACGGACATGATGCCTATATTCATGATCATTGCCTTAGATATCGTCATAACTTTGCGCTTTTCTATCATTTACTCGGCAGTAATTTGTTCACCCACCGTATTATTTGCTATCTTGAGAGAAGCCTCTAGTGAAACCTATGGCCCCCGGGTCTATTTTCCATCATGTAAGTTTTCGATCTACTATTTTCCATTATATTAGTTTCCGACCTACTATTTTGCAATCTTTTACTTTCCGATCTATAAACCAAAAATACCAAAAATATTTACTTTATCTTTTATTTAGTTTCATCTATATCTATCAGATCTCACTTATGCAAGTAACCGTGAAGGGATTGACAACCCCTTTATCGCGTTGGGTGCAAGTTGTTTGATTGTTTGTGCAGGTATTCGGTGATTTGTGCGTTGTATCCTACTGGATTGATACATTGGTTCTCAAACTGAGGAAAATACTTATCTCTACTTTGCTGCATCACCCTTTCCTCTTCAAGGGAAAAACCAACGCAAGCTCAAGAAGTAGCACGGAGCCACCTAGGAGCTCTCACAATGACTTGAGCTTAGCAGCCGTTCGGTCGCGCTTAGCAAGGATCCAAATCTCACGGGCTCGAGTCTTGCCGCTTTTCACCGCGTCATCTGTGACACCCGGTTGGCCCACCTTATTTGGGAAGCTATTCCGGAGGTCTACCTGGTCATCCTCTCCTTAATCAGGCCGAGTAATGGTGACATGCATAAATCGGCCCATACTCAATATTTGGGCCCGTTGCTTTCTCTGCCTCTCTCCATCGTTGCCCATCGTTGCGTGTGTTCTTCAAGCCGCCACAGAAATGCAAGAGGACGGGAACGATGCGGCGGTGGAAAAGAAGCAAGAGGCGCAGCGGGCATCCCACGACAACCATGGAAGAGGGTGTTTCCTCCTTCGGCCAGCTACCGATGCCGCCCTCCTTCTCCCGCCTTTCCATCGGCTACGCAGCGGGATCCACATCCTAAGGAGGCATTTGTGAAGGTTCGTTCTGCCCTTGCTACCGATGCCGCCATCCTTATCCCGCCTTTCCATCGGCTGCGCAGCGGGATCCACATCCTAAGGAGGCATTTGTGAAGGTTCGTTCTGTCCTTGCTACCGATGCCGCCCTCGCTTCTCCCCCTTTCCATCGGCTGCGCAGGGATACCCCATCCTAAGGAGGCATTTGTGTAGGTTCGTTCTGTCCTTGCTACCGATGTCGCCTCCTTCTCCCTCCTTTTCCATCGGTGACTAGCGGAATCCCATCTAACGAGGCATTTGTGAAGGTCATTCTGTCTTCTGACCGATGCCGCCTCCTTCTCCCCCTTTCACTGGGCTGCCCAGCGGAATCCACATTCTAAGGAGGCAAGTTGTGAAGGTTCGTTCTGGCCTTGCACCGTGTCGCCCTCCTTCTCCCGCCTTTCCACTGGCTGCGTAGCAAATTCCACATCAAGGGGCATTTGTGAATATGATTTTCTTGTCCTTGTCTACCGATGCCCCCTCTTCTCCGCCCTTTCTATCGCTGCGCAGCGGAATCCTATCCTGAGAGAGGCATTTGTGCAGGCCATTCTGTCATTTGCCGCTACAAACTCTCGGTCATACATCTTTCCTCCCGTCATGCCGCCCCATCCAGAACCTCGCCCCATTGCCCCTGCAGCTCGTTATCGCAGAACGGGGAAGATCCTTACTATCGAGACACCAAAGGTTGGTAAGGGAGAGGAGCCCTGAGCACTTGGAAATATACATATATGTTTGCTCTTAAACTACCCTTCCCGCAGCTTCCCCAGCTTGAGCAGAAGTCTTCTTATAAGTGTTCCTTTTTCCGAGAAATCTTATTAGCACTCTGGACAAATACCACATTGACTATATATTTTCTACATGTACTCGTGCCAATTCCCTTTGATGTGTTATCACACACTATTTCTGATGCCATGATACCACTTTCTAGAAATTTATGATATATTTGGATTCAACATGGGCAATCTTTTTGGCAATTAAATTGTCTTTGGTTTGGGCAAACCACAACATCAAAACAATCGAATCTTTACTACAACCATACTGATGTTCTGTTCTTGTTGTTAGAAAAGAGATTACTAGACCCGGCGAGAACGAAGACGGAGATAATAGAGTACACAATCCCTTTAACCTTGTACCACACACCAAAGACAATAGCAATGCTTCTAAGCCTGGCTTTCTTTTTTCCAGCAAGCAGTGATACGTCTCTAACGTATCTATAATTTTTATTTGTTCCATGCTATTATTTATCTGGTTTGGATGTTTTATATTCATTAATTAGCATTTATAATATTTTTGGACTATCACTTATTACACCATAGCCTGCATTGACAGTTCTGTTTGTTCCTTGTTTTTGAGTTTTACGAAAAGGAATGCCTAAACGGAATAAACTTTCGTGATGATTTTTCTTGGACAGAAACACACGTAGGACTTGGAGAGGAAGGCAGAAGAGTCCTGAGGGCTCCACAAGCCCTCAGGGCGCGCCCTAGGGGGGTCTCCCCTGGCTTGTGGGCCCCACGGGGAGTCCCTCCAACCCTAATCTTTTGGCCTATAAATTCAGAATAATTCCCAAACCACGTACAAAAAAAATTCAAGAAAACTAATACGAAAAACATTTCAGTTCGACAGCCCACCCTCCTACACACCCCATATACAATAGAGTCTTAGCACCAACAACAAGGTAATAATCCCAAGAGATACAAAAAATTCAGTACAACTTGAGAGAGGGTGGGTGACCAAGTAAGATAGCAAAAAAGTTTCATAAAAAGAGGCATACTTTCCCGTAACTTGTGGATCTCTTGGTCCTTTTCGCGCAATGCGTGCGTAGGGGATCGATCACGAGGGCTTCTACATCACTCTATATTGCCGTTCTCTATGAAGCGTGAGTAATTACCACAGAACCTACGGCCCATAGCTTAGTCACTAGATGGCTTTTTCTCTCTCTTTGATCCTCATACCATGTTCTCCTTGTCGTTGTTCTTGGAGATCTATCCGAATGTATATATTCTTTTGGCGTGTGTTTGTCGAGATGCGCAATGAATTTTGAGTTATAGATCATTTATCTATGAATTATTACTTTGAATTTCTCTAATTCTTATATGCATGATTTGATATCTTTGTATTTCTCTTCGTCGATTCTTGGTTTGGTTTGGGCCAACTAGATTGTTTCTTCTTGCAATGGAGAGTGTTAGATTGTTTGGGTTTAATTCTTGTGGTGTCCTTCACCGTGACAGAAGTAGGGTACCAAGCTGACGTATGTATTGTTTGCCATCAGGGTAAAAAAATGATTTGTTTTCATCATATTGCTGAGTGTTATCCCTCTACATCAGTCATCTATACTGTAAGGCACTTACTCACCGTTCTTATAAAATTAATACTCTAGATGGCATGGTTGGAGTAGGCGGTTCGTTTGTGGAGTTACTATAGTAGTACGTGCACGACATCGTTTCGGTCTACTGACACGGACGTGATGGCCATATTGTCATATCATTCCTTGGTATCATCATGGAAACTTTGCGTCTTTTGCTATTTCTACATTGCTCGACTACGTATTTGTTACCCACCGTATTATTTGCCTTCAGAGAGAAGTCGCTCTAGTGAAACTATGATGGCCCACGGGGGTACTTATTTTGCCATCATTATTTTCAAATCTTATAAACCTGAAAACCCCAAAACTCTCGGTTGCTACAGATTTATACTTATTAATTTTTGTTTGTTCGTTTTAGTACAGCTTTTATATCTATCTTTTCAGATCCTGCACCTTTGCAAGTGACTGTGAAGGGATTGACAACACCCTTTACTCGCATTGTGGGGGGCAATGTTTGATTCGTTTGTTAGGTGCATAGATTGGGACTTGCGTGTATCTCCTATTTCTGGTAAAATTGTATACTTGGTTCTTAACTGAGGGAATACTTATCTCTACTTTGCTGCATCTACACACCCTTGTCGCTGCTTCTAGGAAAAAACCTACGCAGCTGGCAGAAGTAGGCAGGAAGAATTTCTGGCGCCGTTGCCGTGGGAGATCTACTGCTAAGCCTACCAGAGTACCCAGCCCATCATACTCTCAATCTCTGCATTACATGATTTTGCATTCGCCTCATCGTTTCCTCTCCCCCATTCTAAAACGTTTAGAAAAACACAAAAGATTGCGCTTTTTCTCTGCCCTTATTTTCGTCGTCTTTTTCAATTTGCTTATCGTTCGCTCCGCAAGAGTTCTTGTGTTTACTATTGATTGCTTTGTCACGACGTCTCAATAAACACCAAGTGTCTGACTTTCTCTCATCCTAATAAATGATTTATTATGACTCTCTATTGGCTCCCGCCATAGTGCGGATCTTACTGACTTATTAATGCCGCTTGCTGGAACTTGTTAATGAAAAAGATCTTAACTTTTCTGGCCTTCCTAGTGGAAGTCATGCCGCTCCCATCTAAATTCTCGTTGAGTTGTGGTGATATCGCAAGTAAGAAAGATGTTGGATACTGAATTGTTTCAATTGAGCTATTCGTGTTCTCATTACGAGATCGTGCTAAAACTTTGGTTTCAATCTTTGCCTAAAAATGTACTTGATTGCATGGAATAAGTGTAAAGATGCCTTTTATTTCCAAGTATTTTCCTCCCGGCTAAGTATCATCGTCGCCTTATAGTGGGTGAACTCGATATATCTACATTTTTAGCACTTGAATCATGGACTACAGTTTTGCAAAATCTTGGGAGAGTATAATTGATGATAAGGAATTGCCCCCCCCCTACTCATCGGTTTAAGTTTAGTGTGCATCCATATACAAACTTTTTATGCCAGATTGAATTTTGCATCTGAAATCTTTGATCGCCGCGGGGTGTACTTTCGTCTGAAAATCACATTAGGAGCAATCTACTAAACTCCTAGATAATATTTGGTATATTACTCTCAATAGGCATCACCGAAAGATCTTTCGCCGCTAGTAAAAAGTGCAGCGATTGAAGAAATTAATACATTTTGAGTGGAAAGATGGATGAGACTTATGAAACTTGTTTGCTAGGCAAGTGCTCCTATTGTATCGTAGACATGCCTTTGTCTCTATTGATTGAGAACATATATGAATCTAGGATGTGAATTTTATTAGTAGGAACAGATTTTGTAATCACGGTATAGAGGTAATTTCGAATCCCAATAGGCGAGGCCTTTTCTGGCTAGTATGTCCACTAATATTTAGGTAATTCCTCTAATAATTAATGGTATGTAATTCCTACAGACAATTTCTTCATGGAAATTATATAATAAAGCCCTCTTTGATCTTGAGAGGCACATATTAAAGAATTTATTCTATCACAAAAAATTGATGCTTATGGTGAATAAAAATTGCTCTAAGATTGAATGAATTTGGCTAGGGAAACGTTGATAGAAATTTCTGCCTTGTGATTGATTCTTTTTGAAATATAGATCTATGCCACCCCAGCATGATATTAATGAATCTCTTAAACTATTAAATTTCTATTGATAGGTGCAAGAAAGAACACTAGAAAGCGTGCTAAGCGAGATTGGTTTGTTTAAGCATGTTTCTTCGATTCTTGTGAAAATAATGATGAAGATCTTAAAGTGATTGTGTGTGAATCCTATTGAATCTTTGTTTTCTATATAAATCTTGTATAAGATGGGACTGGAGATGAGTCAACTTTAGCTAGAGGCGTCCCGAAAGATTTGGAGTTTATAGATCTTATATGCAAAATTGATACAAGTGGGTATTTGGAGAGGTTAAAACTTTAAGTAGCGATGAACCCACTCTTTTGGATTTCAAGG
Source organism: Thinopyrum elongatum (assembly GCA_011799875.1). Lineage (NCBI taxonomy): Eukaryota > Viridiplantae > Streptophyta > Magnoliopsida > Poales > Poaceae > Thinopyrum > Thinopyrum elongatum. The sequence goes on from CM022301.1 coordinate 39,859,622, forward strand.
ATTTTATTATATAATTGGTTCTTTGATAGATTTGTATTTCCTTGTTTGCAATCCATGTTGTATTCTCCTCATGCTTATAATCAAAATAAAGCTTTTACTAACATATCGTTGATGCTATGAGAAATCTTTTGAAAAAACTTGAGTTTGGAAGTTTCTATCCCTAGAAAGCTTTATGTGAGTGGGAACCTACTATTATAGACTAAATTAATATTTATGGATTGCATGCTTTGTGTGATTTGAGTGCTAGCGTTTCAAGATTCCAAAAACTTTATGTGATGTGGCTAGGTTTTTCGTGAATTTGAATTATTGTTTCTTTAAATTTGCATCTCATCGGTTCCCACTATTAAGAACTATGGATAAAGTTAATGATGTTTCTTTATTATTGCAATAGGAAATTATGTGCCTAGATTTCATTTGTGCTTGATATAGATTGCAATCCTACATGTCCCTATTATTCCTTGGTAGACCTTTCTCTAGAACGATTGGTGCAATTATTGATATGAAGAAAGAACACTTAGATTCAATTTCCGTGAAGGAAGGGCATGGAACACTTTCCTAGAAAAAATTAGCTTTCCTATGAATCCATTATGAGAGCTACTTATGGATTGCATACCAAAGATGACAATACCTAGATCTATGTTTTATGCCTAGCTAGGGGCGTTAAACAATAGCGCTTGTTGGGAGGCAACCCAATTTTATTTTTATGTTTTTTGTTTTTGGTTCTGTTTTTCAATAAATACACATTATTACTTCTGTATTATTTGTGTTTTGGTGTTTTAATTAGTGTTTGAGCCAAGTAAGACCTTTGGGATGGCTTACGGTGATAGTTGATTTGATCTTGCTAAAAAACAGAAACTTTTGCGTCTAGTAACAGAATTGTTTAAATTCACTGGGGCGTGTAAAAACCCTAAATTTTTTACATAAGATTTATATACAAATTTCCTATGTTTTCCTAATTTCCAGAAAATTTGGAGTTAAATAAGTATGAGAACAATTCAGATCTTCGCAGACTGTTCTGTTTTTGTCAGATTCTGTTTTCTATGTGTTGTTTGCTTATTTTGATGAATCTATGGGTAGTATCGGGGGGTATGAACCATGGAGAAGTTGGAATACAGTAAATATTACACCAATATAAATAAATAATGAGTTCACAACAGTACCAAAAAGTGGTGATTTATTTTCTTATACTAACGGATCTCATGAGTTTTCTGTTGAGTTTTGTGTTGTGAAGTTTTCATGTTTTGGGTAAATATTTGATGGACTATAGAATAAGGAGTGACAAGAGCCTAAGCTTGGGGATGCCCAAGTCACCCCAAGGTAATATTCAAGGACAACCAAGAATCTAATCTTGGGATGCCCCGGATGGCATCCCCGGCCCTCTTTGGTCTTCGTCTATCGGTAAATTTACTTGAGGCTATATTTTTATTCTCCACATGATATGTGTTTTGCTTGGAGCGTCTTGTATGATATGAGTCTTTGATTTTTAGTTTGCCACTATCATCCTTACTGTACACACATTTTGAGAGGGACACGCATGAATCGTGAATTTATTAGAATACTCTATGTGCTTCACTTATATCTTTTGAGCTAGGCAATTTTGCTCTAGTGCTTCACTTATTTCTTTTTAGAGCACGGCGGCGGCTTTATTTTATAGAAATTATTGAACTCTCATGCTTCACTTATATTATTTTTAGAGTCTCTCTAAACAGCATGGTAATTTGCTTAGGTTATGTATTTAGTCCTTATATGATGGGCATCCAAGAGGGATATAATAAAAACTTTCATATAAAGAGCGTTGAATACTATGAGAAGTTTGATTCCTTATAATTGTTTTGAGATATAAAGATGGTGATATTAGAGTCATGCTAGTGAGTAATTGTGTATTGATAGAAATACTTGTGTTAAAGTTTGTGATTCCCGTAGCATGCACGTATGGTGAACCGTTATGTGATGAAGTCGGAGCATGATTTATTTATTGATTGTCTTCCTTATGAGTGGCAGTCAGGGATGAGCGATGGTCTTTTCCTACCAATCTATCCCCCTAGGAGCATGCGTGTAGTACTTTGTTTCGATAGCTAATAGACTTTTGCAATAAGTATGTGAGTTCTTTATGACTAATGTTGAGTCCATGGATTATACGCACTCTCACCCTTCCACCATTGCTAGCCTCTCTAGTACCGCGCAACTTTCGCCGGTGCATTAAACCCACCATATTACCTTCCTCAAAACTGCCATCATAGCTACCTATTATGTCATTTCCATAGCCATTCCGAGAGATATTTCCATGTAACTTCCACCGTTCCGTTTATTATGACACGCTCCATCATTGTCATATTGCTTTGCATGATCATGTAGTTGACATAATATTTGTGGCAAGGCCACCGTTCATATTTTTTATACATGTCCCTCTTGGTCATTGCACATCCTGGTACACCGCCGGAGGCATTCATATAGAGTCATATTTTTGTTCTAGTAACGAGTTGTAATTCTTGAGTTGTAAGTAAATAAAAGTGTGATGATCATCATTATTAGAGCATTGTCCCATGTGAGGAAAGAATGATGGAAGCTATGATTCCCTCACAAGTTGGGATGAGTCTCTGGACTTTACAAAAAATAAAAGAGGCCAAAAGAAGCCCAAACAAAAAAAAGAAAAAAAATGAGAGAAAAGAGAGAAGGGGAAATGCTACTATCCTTTTACCCAATGTTGAGGATATCGCTTATCGTTAGCGTCTCGGTCAGCTGGGGATTAGAGATTAATCGGAAATCGGCCGATTAATCGATTTTATCGGTCGACTATTAATCAGACATTTTTTTGCAAATCCCAGGTTCCCAACACTAAAATATGCAATATTCAACACCAAAACAATACTGGAGATAAGTGTTACCTTGATTCCTAGTCTTTGTATCATCGTATAATGACAAACAAAATAGGACAACGGTACATATTGCGTAACAAGGTCCACAAAACACAAATAAACGTAGTTTGTGCAAACATAGTGCTATGAATAGGCCTGATTTATCGGTAGATTCCCGATAAATCGCTTCTCATTGCGATAAATTGGCCCAAATGATAAACGGTGAAGATAAGGCATAATCTTATCGGTCACCCCAAGAGTAGCGATAAATCGGATGATAAATCGCTGAATCGGAAGATTTTTTGAACAGTGCTTTTACCACACTTGTGCTTCAAAGTAGCACCATGATCTTCATGATAGAGAGTCTCCTATGTTGTCACCTTCATATACTAGTGGGAATTTTTCATTATAGAACTTGGCTTGTATATTCCAATGATGGGCTTCCTCAGATTGCCCTAGGTCTTCGTGAGCAAGCGAGTTGGATGCACACCCACTTAGTATCTTTTTGAGCTTTCATAAACTTATAGCTCTAGTGCATCCGTTGCATGGCAATCCTTACTCACTCACATTGATATCTACTGATGGGCATCTCCATAGCCCGTTGATACACCTAGTTGATGTGAGACTATCTCCTTCTTTTTGTCTTCTCCACAACCACCATATTCTATTCCACCTATAGTGCTATATCCATGGCTCACGCTCATGTATTGCGTGAAAGTTGAAAAAGTTTAAGAACATCAAAAGTATGAAACAATTGCTTGGCTTGTCATCGGGGTTGTGCATGATTTAATACTTTGTGTGATGAAGATGGAGTATAGCCAGACTATATGATTTTATAGGGATAACTTTCTTTGACCATTTTATTTTGAGAAGACATGATTGCTTCATTAGTATGCTTGAAGTATTATTGTTTTTATGTCAATATTAAACTTTTGTTTTGAATCTTATGGATCTGAATATTCATGCCACAATAAAGAAGATTACATGGATAAATATGTTAGGTAGCATTCCACATCAAAAATTTTGTTTTTATCATTTACCTACTCGAGGACGAGCAGGAATTATGCTTGGGGATGCTTGATACGTCTCCAACGTATCTATAACTTTTTATTGTTCCATGCTATTATATTATCTATTTGGATGTTTTATATGCATTAATATGCTATTTTATATTATTTTTGGGACTAACTTATTAACCTAGAGCCCAGTGCCAGTTTCTGTTTTTTCTTGTTTTTGAGTTTTACAGAAAAGGAATACCAAACAGAGTCCAAACGGAATAAAACTTTCGCGATGATTTTTCTTGGACCAAAAGACACACGTAGGACTTGGAGAGGAAAGCAGAAGAGTCCCGAGGGGTCCACAAGCCCTCAGGGCGCGCCCTAGGGGGGCACCCCCTGGTTTGTGGGCCCCACAGGAGTCCTCCAACCCTAATCTGTGGCCTATAAATTCAGAAATATTACCAAACCACCAGAAGCGTCCACAAAAATATTTTTTCGCCGCCGTAACCTTCTATACCCGTGAGATTCCATCTTGGGGCCTTTTCCGGCAACCTGCCGGAGGGGGATTCGATCACAGAGGGCTTTTACATCAACTCTATTGCCCTTCCGATGAAGCGTGAGTAGTTTACCACAGATCTACGGGTCCATAGCTAGTAGCTAGATGGCTTCTTCTCTCAATTTGATACTCAATACCATGTTCTTCTCGTTGTTCTTGGAGATCTATCCGATGTAATATTCTTTTGCGGTGTGTTTGTCGAGATCCGATGAATTATGGATTTATGATCAGTTTATCTATGAATATTATTGGAATCTTCTCTGAATTCTTATATGCATGATTTGATATCTTTGTATTTCTCTTCGAATTATCGGTTTGGTTTGGCCAACTAGATTGGTTCTTCTTGCAATGGGAGAGGTGCTTAGTTTTGGGTTCAATCTTGCGGTATCCTCACCCAGTGATAAAGTAGGGGTAGCGAGGCACGTATTGTATTGTTGCCATCAAGGGTAAAAAGATGGATTTTTCGTCATATTGCTTGAGTTTATCCCTCTACATCATGTCATTTTACTTAAGGCGTTACTTCGTTCTTATAAACTTAATACTCTATATGCATGCTGGATAGCGGTCGATGTGTGGAGTAATAGTAGTAGATGCAGATTTGTTTCGGTCTACTTGACACGGACGTGATGCCTATATTCATAATCATTGCCTTGGATATCGTCATAACTTTGCGCTTTTCTACTAATTGCTCGACAGTAATTTGTTCACCCAACGTATTATTTGCCATCAAGAGAGAAGTCTCTAGTGAAACCTATGGCCCCCGTGTCTATTTTTCATCATATATTTTCAGATTTATAAACCAAAAAACCTAAAAATACCTTACTGCAATTTATTTACTTTTATTTTGTTTTATGTTTTAGTAAGCTTTTATATCTATCTCTATCAGATCTCATCTTTGCAAGTGACCGTGAAGGAATTGACAACCCCTTTATCGCGTTGGGTGCAAGTGTTTGATTGTTTGTGCAGGTGCATAGATTGGAGACTTGCATGTATCTCCTACTGGATTGATACCTTGGTTCTTAACTGAGATAAATACTTATCTCTACTTTGCTGCATCACCCTTTTCTCTTCAAGGGAAAAACCAACGCAAGCTCAAGAAGTAGCAGCAGGGTAAATATATGTTTATGTTTACCTAACAATAAAGCAAATAGGTATTCTTGGTCCGTCGTGGCGTTTTGCAAAACCCCCTAGAGTTTTCTGGTAATAAACCCGTGGTACTCGTTTAAATTGAAAAAAAAACATCTTTACCTCTATGCCTACTAATAAAAAAAAAGTATTCTTAGTCCGTTTTGCTATTTTATAGAAAACCCCATAATGTTTCTGACTTTAAACCCGTAGTACATATCAAATATTTTTTTAAATACTCATATCTTCTAAACCGTAACTCCAAATTTAACATGTTATATAATATAATACCTAATAATAAAGCAAATAAGTATTCTTGGTCCGTCATGGTGTTTTGCAACCCCCCCTCCCCGAGAGTTTTCTGGTAATAAACCCGCGGTACTGGTTTAAATTGAAGAAAAAAACATCTTTACCTCTATGCCTACTAATAAAAGAAATAGGTATTCTTAGTCCGTTTTGCTATTTTATAGAAAACCCCATAATGTTTCTGACTTTAAACCCGCAGTACATATCAAATATTTTTTTAAATACTCGTATCTTCTAAACCGTAACTCTAAATTTAACATGTTATATATGGAATTTGATTAGAAAAATATGTAGAATCTGAATATGATGTAATTTTACCTATTAATAATTTAAAAAATACTATCTATGCTGCAATGTTAATCAACAATGCATTATCCGTATTTTTTTCATACCAGTACTGATTCAGATTGGGGATGAACACCTCAGCAAAATCAGGATTGAACATAAAATTGAAGATAAATTTGCTAGATACATCAATAAATAAGGACATGCATGACAAGAAATAAAAGGACCCAATAAAGATGGGATGTCCGCTATAAAAGAAATAAAAGAGAAAATGCAGAGGAGATCCGCTAAAGATGAGATATTGCGCTATTCTCCTATATATAAGAGGAAAAAAAGAGACGACATGCATGAAAAACGTAAAAAGGAGGTATGCATGACAAAAAATAAAATAAAAGACAAGTTTGATAAGATATAAATAGTGATGAAATAGGGACCAATACCTATGACATGTATGGCAAGAAATAGTGATGAAATAGGGGCGCAAGTACCTGCGTCCACAGGAGACCATGCAAAAATGTTCTTTTCCAGACAAAAAAAATCTCTTCATGTATTTAAGAAATATGCATGTGAAAAAAAGTGGTCAAGAGTTACCTTAAGTTGGTGATTCTTAAACTGAAAACTGCCATTGATGCACACATGTCTCCGTAGCGTGCTAACGTGTCATCGTTTGTTTTTGTCTTTTTTTTACTCGCCCGTAACAACACCCCATTCCGAACATGGCATGAGTAAATGCATGATCACTTGCCCGTTTCTTTGTACGGATTAAATCTACATGCAAGCCGTGTTGAAATAAAACACCCGTAGAATCTTAAACTGCGCTTTTATAGGTTAAGACCATCTTAGTTTGGGCCGTAGCTACAAATTCTCAGATTATAGACCATTTTTCATAAATTAAGAGTGTGTGGAATTTTTTCTCCCGTTGCAACGCACAGGCCTTTTTGCTAGTGTTTCATCATAGCAGCAAAAAAAATCACAGGGATGCATACTACAGCCAATAATAGTACTGTGTGGCAAACACAAGAAATTTTACTTTTATTCTCAGTGTGAGGTGCCCAAGTATTTACATCAAATAGCCAGTCTTTCCACATTGTTTGGAAGCTAACCTGTGTTTCCACATAATATGTGGAATCCGTGGTTATATGTTTAACAAAGTAATCAGTGGATAATTGATATTCAGTTACTATATTTAAGAAGAATGAATATATATTTTGTTCTACTGGTGAAGACAAGGTAACACATTCATCTTCCTCCGTTTCCATCATTGCTTTCTTATTTCCTGTATATCCCACATCATACCGATTACCGAGTACTAATTACATATCTCATGAGCTGTTCACATTCTTCTACGTGCCATTTTGGCAAGTGCAAACATTCCCCGTGAAAGATAGTACTCCGTCTATAAAGAAATATAAGAGCGTTTAAACCACTACTTTAGTGATCTAAATGCTCTTATATTTCTTTACGGAGGTTGTAGATAGGATGTATCTGCAAGATATCAGTGCGTATCACTATATATTTTTTATAGAGCAAGAAGGTCAAATTTTAATTGTCCTCAATAAAATTTCTATAACAACAAACAGCTAATCATTTCTATGTTTTATGAAAAACAAACGATAGGTTTTCCCCCGAATCTGAATCTTTATAAAACTGAACCGTTCAAATCCATAATCAAATATCTGATTGTTATCTTTAGAAGAAGGTGTATTTTGTAGCCCAATTAAATTGCACACGGACTGTGTGTAACGGTATTAATATCTTTCTTGCTTGTCCTCTAACCAATCTTGTACGGCATTGCAAAGCACCTTGGGAACATCATGGCGCTGTATATTTTTTTCTTGGAGAAATGAGGAAAACCTCCCGATATATTTATTTGTTGTAGCTTCTTTAGTATTTGATCTCGAGCACTTGAAATTAGTGGATTTTAGTAAAACAAAAGGGGTTTGATATGTTTCAGAAACCATGGCCATGTACTTTTTAGATGCAAATGCGTATCTTTTTTTTAGAGAAAATGCAGGACGATGCCCGACTTTATAAATAAAGCCTAACCGGCCAAGTCACCAAGTACCAAGATAAAACGGAACGCAAAGTACGAAGTTTCAGACAGCCATACAAGGCTTGAGGCTGCCGTGCCCAAAATAAAAAACATAAGCTAGTGCATCAATCAGCATCATCCTCCAGGAGGATGGCTCGAACGGACGACAGGACACAGGGGGAGGCCGACCCACGGATCTTGGCAATAGTGTCATTGAGCACGTCGGAGTCCACATGTTTAGCTAGCGGCTTCCATTGCTGTAAGAGAGCAGCAAATTTGAAAAGACAATCAGCTGGATGATTAGGAAATAAATGCTCAATAGTAAACTTATTCCTAGTGGTCCAAAAACACCAAGCAACAACGGCAAAAGCAAACAAAAAGACACGAGCAGATTGTTCTGTCCTTGCTACCGATGCCGCCATCCTTATCCCGCCTTTCCATCGGCTGCGCAGCGGGATCCACATCCTAAGGAGGCATTTGTGAAGGTTCGTTCTGTCCTTGCTACCGATGCCGCCCTCCTTCTCCCTCCTTTCCATCGGCTGCGCAGCGGAACCCACATCCTAAGGAGGCATTTGTGAAGGTTCGTTCTGTCCTTGCTACCGTGTCGCCCTCCTTCTCCCTCCTTTCCATCGGCTGCGTAGCGGAATCCACATCCTAACGAGGCATTTGTGAAGGTTCATTCTGTCCTTGCTACCGATGCCGCCCTCCTTCTCCCGCCTTTCCACTGGCTGCCCAGCGGAATCCACATTCTAAGGAGGCATTTGTGAAGGTTCGTTCTGGCCTTGCTACCGATGTCGCCCTCCTTCTCCCGCCTTTCCACTGGCTGCGTAGCAAAATCCACATCCTAAGGAGGCATTTGTGAAGGTTTGTTCTGTCCTTGCTACCGATGCCACCCTCCTTCTCCCGCCTTTCTATCGGCTGCGCAGCGGAATCCACATCCTAAGGAGGCATTTGTGAAGGTCCATTCTGTCCTTGCCGCTACAAACTCTCGTATCATCTTTCCCTCACCGTCATCGCCGCCCCATTCCAGAACCTCGCCCAATTGCCGCCTGCAGCTCGTATCGACAACGGGGAAGAATCCCTTACTATCGAACACACAAAGGTTGGAGTAAGGGAGAGGAGACCCTGAGCGACTTGGAAATATAACCATATATTTTTGCTTTTACACTGCCCCTCCCGCAGCTTCCCCAGCTTGATGCAGATAGTCTTCTTATAAGTGTTCCTTTTTTCCCGAGAAAATCTTATAAGTGCCCTCATTGACAATACACATTGAACATATATATTTCTCATGACTCTGCTCAATTCCCTTTGAATGTTTATTCACACACTCATTTTCTGATGCATGATACCACTTTCTAGAAATTTATGATATATTTGGATTCAACATGTGCAATCTTTTGGCAATTAAATGTCTTTTGGTTTGGGCAAACCACAACATCAAAACATCGAATCTTTACTACAACCATACTGATGTTCTGTTCTTGTTGTTAGAAAAGAGATTACTAGACCCTGAGCGAGAAAGAAGACGGAGATAATGAGTACACAATCCCTTTAACCTTGGTACCACACACCAAAGAACAAATAGCAATGCTCTAAGACCCTGGCTTTCTTTTTTTCCAGCAATGCAGGTGATACGTCTCTAACGTATCTATAATTTTTTATTGTTCCATGCTATTATATTATCTGTTTTGGATGTTTTATATTCATTAATATGCTATTTATAATATTTTTTGGACTAACTTATTAACCTATAGCCCAGTGACAGTTTCTGTTTGTTCCTTGTTTTTGAGTTTTACAGAAAAGGAATGCCAAACGGAATAAAACTTTCGTGATGATTTTTCTTGGACCAGAAGACACACGTAGGACTTGGAGAGGAAGGCAGAAGAGTCCTGAGGGCTCCACAAGCCCTCAGGGCGCGCCCTAGGGGGGTCTCCCCTGGCTTGTGGGCCCCACGGGAGTCCTCCAACCCTAATCTTTGGCCTATAAATTCAGAAATATTCCCAAACCACCAGAAGCGTCCACCAAAATACTTTTCCACCACCGTAACCTTCTGTACCCATGAGATCCCATCTTGGGGCCTTTTCCGGCATCGTGCCGGAGGGGGATTCGATCACGGAGGGCTTCTACATCAACTCTATTGCCCTTCCGATGAAGCGTGAGTAATTTACCACAGACCTACGGGTCCATAGCTAGTAGCTAGATGGCTTTTTCTCTCTCTTTGATCCTCAATACCATGTTCTCCTCGTTGTTCTTGGAGATCTATCCGATGTAATATTCTTTTGCAGTGTGTTTGTCGAGATCCAATGAATTGTGGATTTATGATCAGTTTATCTATGAATATTATTTGAATCTTCTCTGAATTCTTATATGCATGATTTGATATCTTTGTATTTCTCTTCGAATTATCGGTTTGGTTTGGCCAACTAGATTGGTTCTTCTTGCAATGGGAGAGGTGCTTAGTTTTGGGTTTAATCTTGTGGTGTCCTCACCCAGTGACAAAGTAGGGGTAGCAAGGCACGTATTGTATTGTTGCCATCAAGGGTAAAAATATTGGGTTTTCATCATATTGCTTGAGTTTATCCCTCTACATCATGTCATCTTACTTAAGGCATTACTCCGTTCTTATAAACTTAATACTCTAGATGCATGTTGGAGAGCGGTCGATGTGTGGAGTAATAGTAGTAGATGCAGAATCGTTTCGGTCTACTTGACACGGACGTGATGCCTATATTCATAATCATTGCCTTGGGTATCGTCATAACTTTGCGCTTTTCTATCAATTGCTCGACAGTAATTTGTTCACCCACCGTATTATTTGCCTTCAAGAGAGAAGTCTCTAGTGAAACATATGGCCCCGGGGTCTATTTTCCATCATATATTTTCAGATCTATAAACCAAAAAACCCAAAACTACCTTGCTACAATTTATTTACTTTTATTTTGTTTTACGTTTTAGTAAGCTTTTATATCTATCTTTATCAGATCTCACCTTTGCAAGTGACTGTGAAGGGATTGACAACCCCTTTATCGCATTGGGTGCAAGTGTTTGATTGTTTGTGTAGGTGCATAGATTGGGGACTTGCGTGTATCTCCTACTGGATTGATACCTTGGTTCTTAACTGAGGGAAATACTTATCTCTACTTTGCTGCATCACCCTTTCCTCTTCAAGGAAAAAACCAACGCAAGCTCAAGATCTTGCCATTACATTATTGCCATTCGCCTCTCGTTTTCCTCTCCCCCATTTCTAAAACGATTTCAGAAAAACACAAAAAGATTTGCCTTTTATTACGCCCTTTTTCGTTCGTCTTTTTCATTTGCTTATCGTTCGCTCGTGTGTTAGATGTGTTGCTTTGTCACGACGTCTCAAGAAACACCAGTTGTCTGACTTTCCAATACTAATAATAATGATTTTTAGTACTCCGATTGCTCCCGCCACTAGTGCGGAATCTTGAAATTAATGCCGCTTTGCTGAATCTGTTTGAAAGATCAATTTCTGGCCTTCCTAGTGAAGATGCCGCATCCCTCTAAATACTTTCGTTGAGTTGTGTGATATGCAAAAGAAAAAGATGTGGATACTGATATGTTAAATTGAAGCTATTTCTGTTCTCATTACGAGATCGTGCTAAAACTTGGTTTTCATCTTTGCCTAAAAATAGTATTGATTCATGGATAAGTGTAAAGATGCTTTTATTTCAAAGTATTTTTCTCCCGCTAAAGATCATCTCCCTTAGGACGATATAATGAATTTTAGCAACTTGATCATGAACATGTTGCAAAATCTTGGGAGAGGATGAAATGATGATAAGGAATTGCCTACTCATGGTTTAAGTTTATGGATGATCATACAAACATTTTTATGCCAGATTGAATTTTGCATCTAGAAATCTTTTAGATTCGGCCGCGGGAGGTACTTTATGAAAATCAACATTAGGAGAAGCTACTAAACTCCTAGATAATATTATGGCTAATTACTCTCAATGGCATACCGAAAGATCTTCCACTAGTAAAAAAGTGCATGCGATTGAAGAAATTAATACTTTGAGTGGAAAGATGGATGAACTTATGAAATTGTTTGCTAGCAAGAGTGCTCCTATTGATCGTAATGACATGCCTTTGTCTACTTGATTGAGAACAATAATGAATCTATGGATGTGAATTTATTAGTAGGAACAATTTGGTAATAACGCGTATAGAGGTAATTTCAACCCTAGGCCGTTTCCTAGTAATTCCACTAATAATTATGGTAATTCCTCTAATAATTATGGTAATTCCTACAACATTCTTATGGAAATTATAATAAGATGCCTCTGATCTTGAGAACAATATTAAAGAATTTATTAATTCACAAAAAAATTGAATGCTATGGTTGAAGAAAAATTGCTCAAGATTGATGATTGGCTAGGAACGTTGATAGAATTTCTCTTGTGATTGATTCTTTGAAAATTAGATCTATGCCACCCAAGCATGATATATAATGAATCTCTTAAATCTATTAAAATTTCTATTGATGAGTGCAAAGAAAGAACCACTAAGATGCGTGCTAAGCGAGATTGGTTTGTTAAAGCATGTTTTCTTCTTGATTTCTGTGAAAATAATGATGAAGATCTTAAGTGATTGGTGTGAATCCTATTGAATCTTTGTTTTCTAATATAAATCTTGATAAGATGGGACTAGATGAGTCAACTTAGCTAGAAGGCGTCCAAAGATTTGGAGTTTATAGATCTTAATGCAAAAATTGATAAAGTGGGATTGGAGAGGTTAAAAACTTTAAGTAGCGATGAACCCACTCTTTTGGATTTCAAGGATTTTAATTATGATAATTGTTCTTTGATAGATTGTTTTCCTTGTTGACATCCATGTTGAATTCTCCTCATGCTTATAATCAAAATAAGCTTTACTAAACATATCGTTGATGCTATGATGAAATCTTTTGAAAAAAACTTGAGTTGGAAGTTTCTATCCCTAGAAAGCTTTATGATGAGTGGGAACCTACTATTAAGACTAAATTAAAGATTATGAGTGCCATGCTTGTGTTGATTTGAGTGCTAGCGTTCCAAGATTCCAAAAACTTTATGTGATGTGCTAGGTTTCGTGAATTTGATGATTGTTCTTTAAATTTGCATCTCACGGATTCCACTATTAAGAAACCTATGGGAAGAAGTAATGATTGTTCTTATTATTGCAAATAGGAATTATGTGCCCGTAGATTTCATTGTGCTTGATATAGATTGCAATCCTACATGTCCTATTATTCTTGGTAGACCTTTCCTTAGAACGATTGGTGCAATTATTGATATGAAAGAAAGAACATTAGATTTCAATTTCCGTTAGGAAGGGCATGGAACACTTTCCAATAAAGAAAATTAATTTTCCATATGAATCCATTATGAGAGCTACTTATGGATTGCATACCAAGATGACAATACCTAGATCTATGTTTTATGCCTACTAGGGGCGTTAAACAATAGCGCTTGTTGGGAGGCAACCCAATTTTATTTTATGTTTTTTTTGTTGGTTCTGTTTTTCAATAAATACACCATTATTACTTCTGTATTAGTTTTGTGTTTTTGGTGTTTTAAAGTGTTTGAGCCAAGTAAGACCTTTGGGATGGCTTACGGTGATAGTTGATTTGATCTTCTAAAAAACAGAAACTTTTGCGTCTAGTAACAGAATGTGTTTAAATTCACTGGGGCGTGTAAAAACCCTCAATTTTTTACATAAGATTTATATCACAAATTTCCTATGTTTTCCTAATTTCCAGAAATTTGGAGTTAAATAAGTATGAGAACAATTCAGACCTTCGCAGACTGTTCTGTTTTTGTCAGATTCGTTTTTTCTATGGTTGTTTGCTTATTTTGATGAATCTATGGGTAGTATCGGGGGGTATGAACCATGGAGAAGTGGAATACAGTAAATATTACACCAATATAAATAATAGAGTTCACAACAGTACCAAAAAGTGGTGATTTATTTTTCTTATACTAACGGATCTCATGAGTTTTCTTTGAGTTTTGTGTTGGTGAATTTTTCATGTTTTGGGTAAATATTGATGGACTATAGAATAAGGAGTGACAGAGCCTAAGCTTGGGATGCCCAAGTCACCCCAAGGTATATTCAAGGACAACCAAGAATCTAATCTTGGATGCCCCGGATGGCATCCCCGGCCCTCTTTGGTCTTCGTCTATCGGTAATTTACTTGAGGCTATATTTTTATTCTCACATGATATGTGTTTGTTGGAGCGTCTTGTGATATGAGTCTTTGTATTTTAGTTTGCCACTATCATCCTTACTGTACACACATTTTGAGAGGGACACGCATGAATCGTGAATTTATTAGAATACTCATGTGCTTCACTTTATCTTTTGAGCTAGGCAATTTTGTCTCTAGTGCTTCACTTATTTCTTTTTAGAGCACGGCGGCGGCTTTATTTTATAGAAATTATTGAACTCTCATGCTTCACTTATATTATTTTTAGAGTCTCTCTAACACAGCATGGTTTTGCTTAGGTTATGTATTAGTCCTTATATGATGGGCATCCAAGAGGGATATAATAAAAACTTTCATATAAAGAGCGTTGAATACTATGAGAAGTTTGATTCCTTATAATTTGTTTGAGATATAAAGATGGTGATATTAGAGTCATGCAGTGATTAATTGTGTATTGATAGAAACTTGTTGTAAAGTTTGTGATTCCCGTAGCATGCACGTATGGTGAACCGTTATGTGATGAAGTCGAGCATGATTTATTTATTGATTGTCTTCCTTATGAGTGGCAAGTCAGGGATGAGCGATGGTCTTTTCCTACCAATCTATCCCCCTAGGAGCATGCGTGTAGTACTTTGTTTCGATAGCTAATAGACTTTTGCAATAAGTATGTGAGTTCTTTATGACTAATGTTGAGTTCCATGGATTATACGCACTCTCACCCTTCCACCATTGCTAGCCTCTCTATACCGCCACCTTTCGCCGGTGCATTAAACCCACCATATTACCTTCCTCAAAACTGCCATCATAGCTACCTATTATGTCATTTCCATAGCCATTCCGAAGATATTTCCATGTAACTTCCCCGTTCCGTTTTATGACACGCTCCATCATTGTCATATTGCTTTGCATGATCTGTAGTTGACATAATATTTGTGGCAAGGCCACCGTTCATATTTTTTATACATGTCCCTCTTGGTCATTGCACTCTGGTACACCGCCGGAGGCATTCATATAGAGTCATATTTTTGTTCTAGTAACGAGTTGTAATTCTTGAGTTTTAAGTAAATAAAGTGTGATGATCATCATTATTAGAGCATTGTCCCATGTGAGGAAAGAATATGGAAGCTATGATTCCCTCACAAGTTGGGATGAGTCTCTGGACTTTAACAAAAATAAAAAGGCCAAAAGAAGCCCAAACAAAAAAAAGAAAAAAATGAGAGAAAAGAGAGAAGGGGAAATGCTACTATCCTTTTACCCAATGTTGAGGATATCGCTTATCGTTAGCGTCTCGGTCAGCTGGGGATTAGAGATTAATCGGAAATCGGCCGATTAATCGATTTTATCGGTCGACTTTAATCAGACATTTTTTTTGCAAATCCCAGGTTCCCAACACTAAAATATGCAATATTCACACCAAAACAATACTGGAGATAAGTGTTACCTGATTCCTAGTCTTGTATCATCGTATAAGACAAACAAAATAGGACAACGGTACATATTGCGTACAAGGTCCACAAAACACAAATAACGTAGTTTGTGCAAACATAGTGCTATGAATAGGCCTGATTTATCGGTAGATTCCCGATAAATCGCTTCTCATTGCGATAAAATTGGCCCAAATGATAAACGGTGAAGATAAGGCATAATCTTATCGGTCACCCCAAGAGTAGCGATAAATCGGATGATAAATCGCTGAATCGGAAGATTTTTTGAACAGTGCTTTTACCACACTTGTGCTTCAAAGTACGCACCATGATCTTCATGTAGAGAGAGTCTCCTATGTTGTCACCTTCATATACTAGTGGGAATTTTCATTTAGAACTTGGCTTGTATTCCAATGATGGGCTTCCTCAGATTGCCCTAGGTCTTCGTGAGCAAGCGAGTTGGATGCACACCCACTTAGTATCTTTTGAGCTTTCATAAACTTATAGCTCTAGTGCATCCGTTGCATGGCAATCCTTACTCACTCACATTGTTCTACTAGTGGGCATCTCCATAGCCCTTTGATACACCTAGTTGATGTGAGACTATCTCCTTCTTTGTCTTCTCCACAACCCCCATATTCTATTCCACCTATAGTGCTATATCCATGGCTCACGCTCATGTATTGCGTGAAGTTTGAAAAGTTTAAGAACATCAAAAGTATGAAACAATTGCTTGGCTTGTCATCGGGGTTGTGCATGATTTAATACTTTGTTGTGATGAAGGGAGTATAGCCAGACTATATGATTTTATAGGGATAACTTTCTTTGACCATTTTATTTGAGAACACATGATTGCTTCATTAGTATGCTTGAAGTATTATTGTTTTTATGTCAATATTAACTTTTGTTTTGAATCTTATGGTCTGAATATTCATGCCACAATAAGAAGATTACATGGATAAATTAGTTGGTGGTAGCATTCCACATCAAAATTTTGTTTTTATTTACCTACTCCGAGGACAGGCAGGAATTATGCTTGGGGATGCCTTATATCTTCCCTCCCCTTGCTACCGATGTCGCCCTCCTTCTCCCGCCTTTCCACTGGCTGCGTAGCAAAATCCACATCCTAAGGAGGCATTTGTGAAGGTTTGTTCTGTCCTTGCTACCGATGCCACCCTCCTTCTCCCGCCTTTCTATCGGCTGCGCAGCGGAATCCACATCCTAAGGAGGCATTTGTGAAGGTCCATTCTGTCCTTGCCGCTACAAACTCTCGTATCATCTTTCCCTCACCGTCATCGCCGCCCCATTCCAGAACCTCGCCCAATTGCCGCCTGCAGCTCGTATCGACAACGGGGAAGAATCCCTTACTATCGAACACACAAAGGTTGGAGTAAGGGAGAGGAGACCCTGAGCGACTTGGAAATATAACCATATATTTTTGCTTTTACACTGCCCCTCCCGCAGCTTCCCCAGCTTGATGCAGATAGTCTTCTTATAAGTGTTCCTTTTTTCCCGAGAAAATCTTATAAGTGCCCTCATTGACAATACACATTGAACATATATATTTCTCATGACTCTGCTCAATTCCCTTTGAATGTTTATTCACACACTCATTTTCTGATGCATGATACCACTTTCTAGAAATTTATGATATATTTGGATTCAACATGTGCAATCTTTTGGCAATTAAATGTCTTTTGGTTTGGGCAAACCACAACATCAAAACATCGAATCTTTACTACAACCATACTGATGTTCTGTTCTTGTTGTTAGAAAAGAGATTACTAGACCCTGAGCGAGAAAGAAGACGGAGATAATGAGTACACAATCCCTTTAACCTTGGTACCACACACCAAAGAACAAATAGCAATGCTCTAAGACCCTGGCTTTCTTTTTTTCCAGCAATGCAGGTGATACGTCTCTAACGTATCTATAATTTTTTATTGTTCCATGCTATTATATTATCTGTTTTGGATGTTTTATATTCATTAATATGCTATTTATAATATTTTTTGGACTAACTTATTAACCTATAGCCCAGTGACAGTTTCTGTTTGTTCCTTGTTTTTGAGTTTTACAGAAAAGGAATGCCAAACGGAATAAAACTTTCGTGATGATTTTTCTTGGACCAGAAGACACACGTAGGACTTGGAGAGGAAGGCAGAAGAGTCCTGAGGGCTCCACAAGCCCTCAGGGCGCGCCCTAGGGGGGTCTCCCCTGGCTTGTGGGCCCCACGGGAGTCCTCCAACCCTAATCTTTGGCCTATAAATTCAGAAATATTCCCAAACCACCAGAAGCGTCCACCAAAATACTTTTCCACCACCGTAACCTTCTGTACCCATGAGATCCCATCTTGGGGCCTTTTCCGGCATCGTGCCGGAGGGGGATTCGATCACGGAGGGCTTCTACATCAACTCTATTGCCCTTCCGATGAAGCGTGAGTAATTTACCACAGACCTACGGGCCCATAGCTAGTAGCTAGATGGCTTTTTCTCTCTCTTTGATCCTCAATACCATGTTCTCCTCGTTGTTCTTGGAGATCTATCCGATGTAATATTCTTTTGCAGTGTGTTTGTCGAGATCCAATGAATTGTGGATTTATGATCAGTTTATCTATGAATATTATTTGAATCTTCTCTGAATTCTTATATGCATGATTTGATATCTTTGTATTTCTCTTCGAATTATTGGTTTGGTTTGGCCAACTAGATTGGTTCTTCTTGCAATGGGAGAGGTGCTTAGTTTTGGGTTTAATCTTGTGGTGTCCTCACCCAGTGACAAAGTAGGGGTAGCAAGGCACGTATTGTATTGTTGCCATCAAGGGTAAAAATATTGGGTTTTCATCATATTGCTTGAGTTTATCCCTCTACATCATGTCATCTTACTTAAGGCATTACTCCGTTCTTATAAACTTAATACTCTAGATGCATGTTGGAGAGCGGTCGATGTGTGGAGTAATAGTAGTAGATGCAGAATCGTTTCGGTCTACTTGACACGGACGTGATGCCTATATTCATAATCATTGCCTTGGGTATCATCATAACTTTGCGCTTTTCTATCAATTGCTCGACAGTAATTTGTTCACCCACCGTATTATTTGCCTTCAAGAGAGAAGTCTCTAGTGAAACATATGGCCCCGGGGTCTATTTTCCATCATATATTTTCAGATCTATAAACCAAAAAACCCAAAACTACCTTGCTACAATTTATTTACTTTTATTTTGTTTTACGTTTTAGTAAGCTTTTATATCTATCTTTATCAGATCTCACCTTTGCAAGTGACTGTGAAGGGATTGACAACCCCTTTATCGCATTGGGTGCAAGTGTTTGATTGTTTGTGTAGGTGCATAGATTGGGGACTTGCGTGTATCTCCTACTGGATTGATACCTTGGTTCTTAACTGAGGGAAATACTTATCTCTACTTTGCTGCATCACCCTTTCCTCTTCAAGGAAAAAACCAACGCAAGCTCAAGAAGTAGCAGGAAGAATTTCTGGCGCCGTTGCCGGGGAGATCTACATCAAGCCTACCAAGTACCCACCATAAACTCTCATCTCTTGCATTACATTATTTGCCATTCGCCTCTCGTTTTCCTCTCCCCCATTTCTAAAACGATTTCAGAAAAACACAAAAAGATTTGCCTTTTTATTCGCCCTTATTTCGTTCGTCTTTTTCATTTGCTTATCGTTCGCTCGTGTGTTAGATTGATTGCTTTGTCACGACGTCTCAAGAAAACACCAAGTTGTCTGACTTTTCCAATACTAATAATAATGATTTTATTAGTACTCCGATTGCTCCCGCCACTAGTGCGGAATCTTATGAAATTAATGCCGCTTTGCTGAATCTTGTTATGAAAGATCAATTTTCTGGCCTTCCTAGTGAAGATGCCGCATCCCATCTAAATACTTTCGTTGAGTTGTGTGATATGCAAAAGAAGAAAGATGTGGATACTGATATTGTTAAATTGAAGCTATTTCTGTTCTCATTACGAGATCGTGCTAAAACTTGGTTTTCATCTTTGCCTAAAAATAGTATTGATTCATGGAATAAGTGTAAAGATGCTTTTATTTCAAAGTATTTTTCCTCCCGCTAAGATCATCTCCCTTAGGAACGATATAATGAATTTTAAGCAACTTGATCATGAACATGTTGCAAAATCTTGGGAGAGGATGAAATTGATGATAAGGAATTGCCCTACTCATGGTTTAAGTTTATGGATGATCATACAAAATTTTTATGCCAGATTGAATTTTGCATCTAGAAATCTTTTAGATTCGGCCGCGGGAGGTACTTTTATGAAAATCACATTAGGAGAAGCTACTAAACTCCTAGATAATATTATGGCTAATTACTCTCAATGGCATACCGAAAGATCTTCCACTAGTAAAAAAGTGCATGCGATTGAAGAAATTAATACTTTGAGTGGAAAGATGGATGAACTTATGAAATTGTTTGCTAGCAAGAGTGCTCCTATTGATCGTAATGACATGCCTTTGTCTACTTTGATTGAGAACAATAATGAATCTATGGATGTGAATTTTATTAGTAGGAACAATTTTGGTAATAACGCGTATAGAGGTAATTTCAACCCTAGGCCGTTTCCTAGTAATTCCACTAATAATTATGGTAATTCCTCTAATAATTATGGTAATTCCTACAACAATTCTTATGGAAATTATAATAAGATGCCCTCTGATCTTGAGAACAATATTAAAGAATTTATTAATTCACAAAAAAATTTGAATGCTATGGTTGAAGAAAAATTGCTCAAGATTGATGATTTGGCTAGGAACGTTGATAGAATTTCTCTTGTGATTGATTCTTTGAAAATTAGATCTATGCCACCCAAGCATGATATTAATGAATCTCTTAAATCTATTAAAATTTCTATTGATGAGTGCAAAGAAAGAACCACTAAGATGCGTGCTAAGCGAGATTGGTTTGTTAAAGCATGTTCTTCGATTTCTTGTGAAAATAATGATGAAGATCTTAAAGTGATTGGTGTGAATCCTATTGAATCTTTGTTTTCTAATATAAATCTTGATAAAGATGTGACTGGAGATGAGTCAACTTTAGCTAGAAGGCGTCCCAAAGATTTGGAGTTTATAGATCTTAATGCAAAAATTGATAAAAGTGGGATTGGAGAGGTTAAAACTTTAAGTAGCGATGAACCCACTCTTTTGGATTTCAAGGATTTTAATTATGATAATTGTTCTTTGATAGATTGTATTTCCTTGTTGCAATCCATGTTGAATTCTCCTCATGCTTATAATCAAAATAAAGCTTTTACTAAACATATCGTTGATGCTATGATGAAATCTTTTGAAAAAAACTTGAGTTGGAAGTTTCTATCCCTAGAAAGCTTTATGATGAGTGGGAACCTACTATTAAGACTAAAATTAAAGATTATGAGTGCCATGCTTTGTGTGATTTGAGTGCTAGCGTTTCCAAGATTCCAAAAACTTTATGTGATGTGCTAGGTTTTCGTGAATTTGATGATTGTTCTTTAAATTTGCATCTCACGGATTCCACTATTAAGAAACCTATGGGAAGAAGTAATGATGTTCTTATTATTGCAAATAGGAATTATGTGCCCGTAGATTTCATTGTGCTTGATATAGATTGCAATCCTACATGTCCTATTATTCTTGGTAGACCTTTCCTTAGAACGATTGGTGCAATTATTGATATGAAAGAAAGAAACATTAGATTTCAATTTCCGTTAAGGAAGGGCATGGAACACTTTCCAATAAAGAAAATTAAGTTTCCATATGAATCCATTATGAGAGCTACTTATGGATTGCATACCAAAGATGACAATACCTAGATCTATGTTTTATGCCTAGCTAGGGGCGTTAAACAATAGCGCTTGTTGGGAGGCAACCCAATTTTATTTTTATGTTTTTTGTTTTTGGTTCTGTTTTTCAATAAATACACATTATTACTTCTGTATTAGTTGTGTTTTGGTGTTTTAATTAGTGTTTGAGCCAAGTAAGACCTTTGGGATGGCTTACGGTGATAGTTGATTTGATCTTGCTAAAAAACAGAAACTTTTGCGTCTAGTAACAGAATTGTTTAAATTCACTGGGGCGTGTAAAAACCCTAAATTTTTTACATAAGATTTATATACAAATTTCCTATGTTTTCCTAATTTCCAGAAAATTTGGAGTTAAATAAGTATGAGAACAATTCAGATCTTCGCAGACTGTTCTGTTTTTGTCAGATTCTGTTTTCTATGTGTTGTTTGCTTATTTTGATGAATCTATGGGTAGTATCGGGGGGTATGAACCATGGAGAAGTTGGAATACAGTAAATATTACACCAATATAAATAAATAATGAGTTCACAACAGTACCAAAAAGTGGTGATTTATTTTCTTATACTAACGGATCTCATGAGTTTTCTGTTGAGTTTTGTGTTGTGAAGTTTTCATGTTTTGGGTAAATATTTGATGGACTATAGAATAAGGAGTGACAAGAGCCTAAGCTTGGGGATGCCCAAGTCACCCCAAGGTAATATTCAAGGACAACCAAGAATCTAATCTTGGGATGCCCCGGATGGCATCCCCGGCCCTCTTTGGTCTTCGTCTATCGGTAAATTTACTTGAGGCTATATTTTTATTCTCCACATGATATGTGTTTTGCTTGGAGCGTCTTGTATGATATGAGTCTTTGATTTTTAGTTTGCCACTATCATCCTTACTGTACACACATTTTGAGAGGGACACGCATGAATCGTGAATTTATTAGAATACTCTATGTGCTTCACTTATATCTTTTGAGCTAGGCAATTTTGCTCTAGTGCTTCACTTATTTCTTTTTAGAGCACGGCGGCGGCTTTATTTTATAGAAATTATTGAACTCTCATGCTTCACTTATATTATTTTTAGAGTCTCTCTAAACAGCATGGTAATTTGCTTAGGTTATGTATTTAGTCCTTATATGATGGGCATCCAAGAGGGATATAATAAAAACTTTCATATAAAGAGCGTTGAATACTATGAGAAGTTTGATTCCTTATAATTGTTTTGAGATATAAAGATGGTGATATTAGAGTCATGCTAGTGAGTAATTGTGTATTGATAGAAATACTTGTGTTAAAGTTTGTGATTCCCGTAGCATGCACGTATGGTGAACCGTTATGTGATGAAGTCGGAGCATGATTTATTTATTGATTGTCTTCCTTATGAGTGGCAGTCAGGGATGAGCGATGGTCTTTTCCTACCAATCTATCCCCCTAGGAGCATGCGTGTAGTACTTTGTTTCGATAGCTAATAGACTTTTGCAATAAGTATGTGAGTTCTTTATGACTAATGTTGAGTCCATGGATTATACGCACTCTCACCCTTCCACCATTGCTAGCCTCTCTAGTACCGCGCAACTTTCGCCGGTGCATTAAACCCACCATATTACCTTCCTCAAAACTGCCATCATAGCTACCTATTATGTCATTTCCATAGCCATTCCGAGAGATATTTCCATGTAACTTCCACCGTTCCGTTTATTATGACACGCTCCATCATTGTCATATTGCTTTGCATGATCATGTAGTTGACATAATATTTGTGGCAAGGCCACCGTTCATATTTTTTATACATGTCCCTCTTGGTCATTGCACATCCTGGTACACCGCCGGAGGCATTCATATAGAGTCATATTTTTGTTCTAGTAACGAGTTGTAATTCTTGAGTTGTAAGTAAATAAAAGTGTGATGATCATCATTATTAGAGCATTGTCCCATGTGAGGAAAGAATGATGGAAGCTATGATTCCCTCACAAGTTGGGATGAGTCTCTGGACTTTACAAAAAATAAAAGAGGCCAAAAGAAGCCCAAACAAAAAAAAGAAAAAAAATGAGAGAAAAGAGAGAAGGGGAAATGCTACTATCCTTTTACCCAATGTTGAGGATATCGCTTATCGTTAGCGTCTCGGTCAGCTGGGGATTAGAGATTAATCGGAAATCGGCCGATTAATCGATTTTATCGGTCGACTATTAATCAGACATTTTTTTGCAAATCCCAGGTTCCCAACACTAAAATATGCAATATTCAACACCAAAACAATACTGGAGATAAGTGTTACCTTGATTCCTAGTCTTTGTATCATCGTATAATGACAAACAAAATAGGACAACGGTACATATTGCGTAACAAGGTCCACAAAACACAAATAAACGTAGTTTGTGCAAACATAGTGCTATGAATAGGCCTGATTTATCGGTAGATTCCCGATAAATCGCTTCTCATTGCGATAAATTGGCCCAAATGATAAACGGTGAAGATAAGGCATAATCTTATCGGTCACCCCAAGAGTAGCGATAAATCGGATGATAAATCGCTGAATCGGAAGATTTTTTGAACAGTGCTTTTACCACACTTGTGCTTCAAAGTAGCACCATGATCTTCATGATAGAGAGTCTCCTATGTTGTCACCTTCATATACTAGTGGGAATTTTTCATTATAGAACTTGGCTTGTATATTCCAATGATGGGCTTCCTCAGATTGCCCTAGGTCTTCGTGAGCAAGCGAGTTGGATGCACACCCACTTAGTATCTTTTTGAGCTTTCATAAACTTATAGCTCTAGTGCATCCGTTGCATGGCAATCCTTACTCACTCACATTGATATCTACTGATGGGCATCTCCATAGCCCGTTGATACACCTAGTTGATGTGAGACTATCTCCTTCTTTTTGTCTTCTCCACAACCACCATATTCTATTCCACCTATAGTGCTATATCCATGGCTCACGCTCATGTATTGCGTGAAAGTTGAAAAAGTTTAAGAACATCAAAAGTATGAAACAATTGCTTGGCTTGTCATCGGGGTTGTGCATGATTTAATACTTTGTGTGATGAAGATGGAGTATAGCCAGACTATATGATTTTATAGGGATAACTTTCTTTGACCATTTTATTTTGAGAAGACATGATTGCTTCATTAGTATGCTTGAAGTATTATTGTTTTTATGTCAATATTAAACTTTTGTTTTGAATCTTATGGATCTGAATATTCATGCCACAATAAAGAAGATTACATGGATAAATATGTTAGGTAGCATTCCACATCAAAAATTTTGTTTTTATCATTTACCTACTCGAGGACGAGCAGGAATTATGCTTGGGGATGCTTGATACGTCTCCAACGTATCTATAACTTTTTATTGTTCCATGCTATTATATTATCTATTTGGATGTTTTATATGCATTAATATGCTATTTTATATTATTTTTGGGACTAACTTATTAACCTAGAGCCCAGTGCCAGTTTCTGTTTTTTCTTGTTTTTGAGTTTTACAGAAAAGGAATACCAAACAGAGTCCAAACGGAATAAAACTTTCGCGATGATTTTTCTTGGACCAAAAGACACACGTAGGACTTGGAGAGGAAAGCAGAAGAGTCCCGAGGGGTCCACAAGCCCTCAGGGCGCGCCCTAGGGGGGCACCCCCTGGTTTGTGGGCCCCACAGGAGTCCTCCAACCCTAATCTGTGGCCTATAAATTCAGAAATATTACCAAACCACCAGAAGCGTCCACAAAAATATTTTTTCGCCGCCGTAACCTTCTATACCCGTGAGATTCCATCTTGGGGCCTTTTCCGGCAACCTGCCGGAGGGGGATTCGATCACAGAGGGCTTTTACATCAACTCTATTGCCCTTCCGATGAAGCGTGAGTAGTTTACCACAGATCTACGGGTCCATAGCTAGTAGCTAGATGGCTTCTTCTCTCAATTTGATACTCAATACCATGTTCTTCTCGTTGTTCTTGGAGATCTATCCGATGTAATATTCTTTTGCGGTGTGTTTGTCGAGATCCGATGAATTATGGATTTATGATCAGTTTATCTATGAATATTATTGGAATCTTCTCTGAATTCTTATATGCATGATTTGATATCTTTGTATTTCTCTTCGAATTATCGGTTTGGTTTGGCCAACTAGATTGGTTCTTCTTGCAATGGGAGAGGTGCTTAGTTTTGGGTTCAATCTTGCGGTATCCTCACCCAGTGATAAAGTAGGGGTAGCGAGGCACGTATTGTATTGTTGCCATCAAGGGTAAAAAGATGGATTTTTCGTCATATTGCTTGAGTTTATCCCTCTACATCATGTCATTTTACTTAAGGCGTTACTTCGTTCTTATAAACTTAATACTCTATATGCATGCTGGATAGCGGTCGATGTGTGGAGTAATAGTAGTAGATGCAGATTTGTTTCGGTCTACTTGACACGGACGTGATGCCTATATTCATAATCATTGCCTTGGATATCGTCATAACTTTGCGCTTTTCTACTAATTGCTCGACAGTAATTTGTTCACCCAACGTATTATTTGCCATCAAGAGAGAAGTCTCTAGTGAAACCTATGGCCCCCGTGTCTATTTTTCATCATATATTTTCAGATTTATAAACCAAAAAACCTAAAAATACCTTACTGCAATTTATTTACTTTTATTTTGTTTTATGTTTTAGTAAGCTTTTATATCTATCTCTATCAGATCTCATCTTTGCAAGTGACCGTGAAGGAATTGACAACCCCTTTATCGCGTTGGGTGCAAGTGTTTGATTGTTTGTGCAGGTGCATAGATTGGAGACTTGCATGTATCTCCTACTGGATTGATACCTTGGTTCTTAACTGAGATAAATACTTATCTCTACTTTGCTGCATCACCCTTTTCTCTTCAAGGGAAAAACCAACGCAAGCTCAAGAAGTAGCAGCAGGGTAAATATATGTTTATGTTTACCTAACAATAAAGCAAATAGGTATTCTTGGTCCGTCGTGGCGTTTTGCAAAACCCCCTAGAGTTTTCTGGTAATAAACCCGTGGTACTCGTTTAAATTGAAAAAAAAACATCTTTACCTCTATGCCTACTAATAAAAAAAAAGTATTCTTAGTCCGTTTTGCTATTTTATAGAAAACCCCATAATGTTTCTGACTTTAAACCCGTAGTACATATCAAATATTTTTTTAAATACTCATATCTTCTAAACCGTAACTCCAAATTTAACATGTTATATAATATAATACCTAATAATAAAGCAAATAAGTATTCTTGGTCCGTCATGGTGTTTTGCAACCCCCCCTCCCCGAGAGTTTTCTGGTAATAAACCCGCGGTACTGGTTTAAATTGAAGAAAAAAACATCTTTACCTCTATGCCTACTAATAAAAGAAATAGGTATTCTTAGTCCGTTTTGCTATTTTATAGAAAACCCCATAATGTTTCTGACTTTAAACCCGCAGTACATATCAAATATTTTTTTAAATACTCGTATCTTCTAAACCGTAACTCTAAATTTAACATGTTATATATGGAATTTGATTAGAAAAATATGTAGAATCTGAATATGATGTAATTTTACCTATTAATAATTTAAAAAATACTATCTATGCTGCAATGTTAATCAACAATGCATTATCCGTATTTTTTTCATACCAGTACTGATTCAGATTGGGGATGAACACCTCAGCAAAATCAGGATTGAACATAAAATTGAAGATAAATTTGCTAGATACATCAATAAATAAGGACATGCATGACAAGAAATAAAAGGACCCAATAAAGATGGGATGTCCGCTATAAAAGAAATAAAAGAGAAAATGCAGAGGAGATCCGCTAAAGATGAGATATTGCGCTATTCTCCTATATATAAGAGGAAAAAAAGAGACGACATGCATGAAAAACGTAAAAAGGAGGTATGCATGACAAAAAATAAAATAAAAGACAAGTTTGATAAGATATAAATAGTGATGAAATAGGGACCAATACCTATGACATGTATGGCAAGAAATAGTGATGAAATAGGGGCGCAAGTACCTGCGTCCACAGGAGACCATGCAAAAATGTTCTTTTCCAGACAAAAAAAATCTCTTCATGTATTTAAGAAATATGCATGTGAAAAAAAGTGGTCAAGAGTTACCTTAAGTTGGTGATTCTTAAACTGAAAACTGCCATTGATGCACACATGTCTCCGTAGCGTGCTAACGTGTCATCGTTTGTTTTTGTCTTTTTTTTACTCGCCCGTAACAACACCCCATTCCGAACATGGCATGAGTAAATGCATGATCACTTGCCCGTTTCTTTGTACGGATTAAATCTACATGCAAGCCGTGTTGAAATAAAACACCCGTAGAATCTTAAACTGCGCTTTTATAGGTTAAGACCATCTTAGTTTGGGCCGTAGCTACAAATTCTCAGATTATAGACCATTTTTCATAAATTAAGAGTGTGTGGAATTTTTTCTCCCGTTGCAACGCACAGGCCTTTTTGCTAGTGTTTCATCATAGCAGCAAAAAAAATCACAGGGATGCATACTACAGCCAATAATAGTACTGTGTGGCAAACACAAGAAATTTTACTTTTATTCTCAGTGTGAGGTGCCCAAGTATTTACATCAAATAGCCAGTCTTTCCACATTGTTTGGAAGCTAACCTGTGTTTCCACATAATATGTGGAATCCGTGGTTATATGTTTAACAAAGTAATCAGTGGATAATTGATATTCAGTTACTATATTTAAGAAGAATGAATATATATTTTGTTCTACTGGTGAAGACAAGGTAACACATTCATCTTCCTCCGTTTCCATCATTGCTTTCTTATTTCCTGTATATCCCACATCATACCGATTACCGAGTACTAATTACATATCTCATGAGCTGTTCACATTCTTCTACGTGCCATTTTGGCAAGTGCAAACATTCCCCGTGAAAGATAGTACTCCGTCTATAAAGAAATATAAGAGCGTTTAGACCACTACTTTAGTGATCTAAATGCTCTTATATTTCTTTACGGAGGTTGTAGATAGGATGTATCTGCAAGATATCAGTGCGTATCACTATATATTTTTTATAGAGCAAGAAGGTCAAATTTTAATTGTCCTCAATAAAATTTCTATAACAACAAACAGCTAATCATTTCTATGTTTTATGAAAAACAAACGATAGGTTTTCCCCCGAATCTGAATCTTTATAAAACTGAACCGTTCAAATCCATAATCAAATATCTGATTGTTATCTTTAGAAGAAGGTGTATTTTGTAGCCCAATTAAATTGCACACGGACTGTGTGTAACGGTATTAATATCTTTCTTGCTTGTCCTCTAACCAATCTTGTACGGCATTGCAAAGCACCTTGGGAACATCATGGCGCTGTATATTTTTTTCTTGGAGAAATGAGGAAAACCTCCCGATATATTTATTTGTTGTAGCTTCTTTAGTATTTGATCTCGAGCACTTGAAATTAGTGGATTTTAGTAAAACAAAAGGGGTTTGATATGTTTCAGAAACCATGGCCATGTACTTTTTAGATGCAAATGCGTATCTTTTTTTTAGAGAAAATGCAGGACGATGCCCGACTTTATAAATAAAGCCTAACCGGCCAAGTCACCAAGTACCAAGATAAAACGGAACGCAAAGTACGAAGTTTCAGACAGCCATACAAGGCTTGAGGCTGCCGTGCCCAAAATAAAAAACATAAGCTAGTGCATCAATCAGCATCATCCTCCAGGAGGATGGCTCGAACGGACGACAGGACACAGGGGGAGGCCGACCCACGGATCTTGGCAATAGTGTCATTGAGCACGTCGGAGTCCACATGTTTAGCTAGCGGCTTCCATTGCTGTAAGAGAGCAGCAAATTTGAAAAGACAATCAGCCGGATGATTAGGAAATAAATGCTCAATAGTAAACTTATTCCTAGTGGTCCAAAAACACCAAGCAACAACGGCAAAAGCAAAGAAAAAGACACGAGCAGATTGTCCAGTTAGCGGAGTCGCAATCTGTCATAGTTCTTCCCAGTTCTTGGGATTCCAGTTGCGGTTAAACCAGGCTCGAATACAACTCCAGCCAAACTTGGCGAGAACACAGTTAAATATAATATGCTCAGTGTCTTCTGTCTCTCCACAAAGAGCGCAGGCTGCGTTGGCGTTACCATGCCGCTTGATAATTTAGTCACTAGCCACGAGTTTACGTCTGATCGCTTGCCAAAGGAAGATCCTAATTTTAAGCGGGATACAGGAGCGCCAGATAGCCTTAAAGCGAGAGTCCTGTCGTCCAACGGAGAGCTTGGAGTACAACGATTTAACCGAGAAGCGCCCAGAGGGCGCGTGCGGCCAGGAGAAAGAATCAGGGGTCTTCGAGAGCACGGGGAAATTGGCAATGAGGGCCTGCCAACTTTCCAACTCTTCGGGAGACAACGCCCGTCTAAAGCCCAAGTCACAGTTACGAGCGGCAAGCTCCGCGATGGAGCCATCAGGCTGAGAGACATAAGAGAAGAGCACCGGAAACAAGCGTGCCAGCGGACCGTCCGTCACCAGTCCACCAGTCAAGCCAAAACCTCGTAGACTTACCATCTCTCACACTAAATTTGATCAAATCCCTAAAATCATCCTGCACTCGGCCAAGGGCTCTCTAGAACCGAGACCCTCCTCTAAAAGAAACAAAAAGCGACGAGGACGTAGGGAAGTATTTTGCTTTGAGGATTTTGATCCACATGGCCTCAGGAGGTTCCGTAAGAATCCTCCGCCACCATTTCATGATAAGACATTTATTCATGATGGTGGTGTTAGTGATGCCCAGCCCCTCAAGGTTCTTGGGTCTACACATAAGTCTCCACTTGACCAATCTGTATTTTTTCTTATTCTCTGTTGAGTTCCAGTAAAAGGCACTGCGGTCTTTGTCGAAGGCCTTGTGGTTAGACGCAAACAGTCTGTAGAAGTCATAGCAAGCTTTTTGTCCACGGCATTTTTTCAAAGCTCTCCAGCTATATCTATTTCCCCTCCTTTGTGTTTTCAACTGTCATTAAGAGACATAGATATACATCTTACATAGAGATCTGTTATATATTAATCTCATTTCTTTCTCTTGACTCCTAGGCTTGGATTAATTGGGCTATTCTGGATTTCATGGTGTTACCAATTTTGTAAAAATCTTGGCCACTTCATTCCGTTTTACTAGCTTTTGTTGGTTACTTATTTTTCTTTGGGAAGAACATGTTGGAAATTACATTATATTGGTCAAAAGAACAGTTTGAAGCATATTTCTGAGTAGTCGAATTTCGTCACCGCATCAAGTCATCGATGTTGGTTTGAGCTGTGCACCAGGTGTGTAACATATGTAACTTAATCTGTATTATTTGTGACTCTGTGCCATGAAACGAAAACAAAATGTACGTAACAGTTGCTCTTGTTCATATTTATTGAGCTCCTGACTTATTTTGTCCTTGATTTTATAAAAAAAAATGAATCCATAAGAAAGATATAGATTATATTTGGCATAGCTATTTGCATAAGTACCTAATAACCTTTTCTTGGTATGCTAAAGTCGTCATATCGTGTGGTGAGGGTTTACACTGGACGAACAACACAATGCAATGATAGAAGGACTGCTGGAATATTTATTTATTGTCTATCGCACTTCCTTTCTTGGATTTGATTTATTTCCATTCTGAAAAAATCTTGAAATCTTTAGACAAACATGCCACTCCAACAACTAGACACAATAATTTCAACCGTTCGAATTACTCCCTCCGTTTCTAAATATAAGACCTTTTAAAGATTTTCGCACGGACTACATACATATGTATATAGACATACTTTAGATTGTAGATTCACTCATTTTACTCTGTATATAGTCCGTATTAGAATCTCTAAAAAAGGCTTATATTTAGGAAAGGAGGGGGTATATCTTATGTTTCTAAGGTCTTAATGTATTTCTATCCTTTTTACCTCAAGATGGGCGGGCGCGGCAACACGCGCCTTAATGTTCTAGTATATCTGAAGGCAGAATCCACATGCCACCATGTAAACCACCCTGCACAATGTAATCTACAGACATGATCCTCTTTGCATTGTCATCGGTGATGTTGTTCTTCGAGTCAGTCTTCATTGTAGCACGTCATGTCGCTACCGTCGTTCGATATTTTCAAGAATACCTTGTCACTAGGGATGATGGTGTCTCCACCGAACCAACAATGACGCGAGTAATAGATGCGGTTTCTCTCCATACCACCGCGCATGTTCGTCGCTGACACCCGCACTGCCTTAGAGAATGACTTCCCCAAAAACAATGCATGGTCACCCAAGCTTATTACCTCCAGCTACTTGTGTACCTTCTGTTTACCCGTGCGGATGACAACAAGCTTGAAGACCTTGAAGAACGGCTGGATGTTTGGCAACCACCGATTCATCATGGCCATTGCAAGCTTGCCCTCTAGATCAAAGATGTAACTAAAACTGTCCTGGTAGTCGCCCGTATGGATGGTGAGGTTTATACTTTGCATGACTAGCCTGCGTTTCGCGGCGATAACCGGGGCACCATCCTTATCCAGTCCAATCTCAAACTTCATGAGTTTCCTCTTGTTACATAGCCCATAGAGCTCGCCGTTGCAAAATGTGATATCGACAAGCTTTCTGTTCCGATGACATCCTTGTACAGTCCATTCACTCTTCGGACAACCAACTTTACAGAGGGCGATGCCACAATTGTATGTTACCGCGGCAAGGATGCATCGGGGTGAGGTGGGCGGCGCCGAGAAGACAACTCTCGATACGACCACCGGCTGGCCTCGGGCATGACGTCGGCCTGGGCATACCATTGTCTTCTCGGCGAGCGCCACCTCGGCGCCGGAGAAAAGGTTGACCACCCTGACTGATCCTGATACGGGCACCGCGACCCAAGGTTTTTAATTTCGGAAACCAAATTATCTCGGAGCTCACTGAAATATGCGAAATTTCAGAAATTTCACATATTTCGGAAATTATTTCAGATTTTGCGATTTCAAGTTTCACTTAATTTTACTGAATTTTAACAAAATTTAAATTTATTTTGAAATTAGTTTGAATCTGCATCCAAATTTCGGGGTTAAAGATATTTCGCACCCCACTTAAATATGTGAAATTTCGGAAATTTCACTGAAATTTCATTGAAATTTTTAACCCTGCCGCGACCCAGCCTCCGTCGGCGCCGCCGCCGATCCACCTCCCGAGGACCCGTAAGTGCACGAGGGCACCGTCCTCAAGGCAGTGCAGAGCCTTCGTCCTTCTGTTATCGAGAGCCGAGAAGAGCAGCCACGGGAGCGCCGGCACGGGGGGCGCCGCGCGAGCCGCGGCACGCCAGGACTGGCAGACGGCAGCGAACCGTGCGCGGCCGGGCGGGGAGGCGATCAGGCTGTAGACGATGAAAAGGAGATCGTCGGGGAACGTGGCCGACCAGCGCTGCTTCGCCGTGTGTGCGCGCTTAGTTCCGCGTTCGTCGCAAGCGGCGGCCATCTGATTCAACATCGATCACGTCATCCTATAATAAGAGTATATATATATACCTACTACTAGGGTTCTTTTGTTGGGCAAGACACGCACGTACAAATCGATTGGAAAATTTTCAACTTTTGTCGTGGACTTAGCTGTAACGTTGATCCTCAGACGCGGGGATTCGCCTCGTTTTTTCTTTTCCTTTTATTCTTTTTGCAATTGCAATGGCAATTACGGCCCACAACGCGTGCACGCCATTGCAACTTCTGCCGGCCGGCGTCCTCTCTCTCCATCACTCATCGACATAATCAATGTGTAATGTCTATCAGTGGGTTCCCGCTGATCAACTTTTGCCGGCTCGTTTCCTTCCTCTCCTCATCAATCTTTTTATTCTTCTCCCCTCCATTGCAACGCCGATCGAGCACGCACGCTCCGGCCGGCCGTGCCTCTCGTTCACCGCCCGGCCCCTGTTGCATGACCGGATTGGGGGAATTGCTGCCAACGCGGCTGGCCAGGATCTTCATCTCCTGCCGTCAGTGCCGTCCGCCACCGGATCGCCGACTCGGTTCCTCGCGCGTCCGTCCAACGGCCGGAGCTTCCGAGGCTCTCGCTGGCTGCGCATCTCCGCTGCAACCGGACCCACTGCTGCGACAGTGCTTCACCGCCCGGTGCCGGCTCTTCGCCAGCACCTGCTGCTCGCGGCCAATGGAGACCATCATGCTCCGCGGGCTCCTGTTGCTCGCCATCCCTCGCCTCCTATCCTCCTCGCCGACGCACACGCAACCCGCACACAGATGGATGATTCTTTTTAGTACTCCCTCCATTCCCTTATACAACAAGGCCACTGTCAAAATTACATTTTGTATCTATACAAGGCCATTAACATGCATGTAGTCATAATGACACTGTGCTACTTCCTTCACATTCCTTCCTTGCATGCATATTAATGATCCCGGTTAACGAAAGAAAAAGTTGGTTTCCAAAGCAGTCATTAAATTTTACCTTGGTATCTGTAATATGAGTTTATGGCCTTATATAAGGGAATGGAGGGAGTATATATAGAGATGGTCATAGAAGAGAAGTTATGGTGGAGACAACGAGGGTGCCGTGGATCGGTGAAATGGCATGGTCATAGAAGAGAAGTTATGGTGGAGACAACGAGGGTGCCGTGGATCGGTGAAATGGCGCAAGCCAGACACCCACTGGATGGAGCGGTTGGCATCCCTAAGGCGTTTAATGACATGATGATGATGATAATCCATTTCATTTACAAAAAATGGCATTTATTATGTGGCACGGGTTTCTGGTGGCTTTCACAATCTTAAGGATGTTGTTTCCGGGAAATAAGATTATTACATGGCTCAGTGCTTTTAGG
This sequence comes from Thinopyrum elongatum, assembly GCA_011799875.1. Classification (NCBI taxonomy): domain Eukaryota; kingdom Viridiplantae; phylum Streptophyta; class Magnoliopsida; order Poales; family Poaceae; genus Thinopyrum; species Thinopyrum elongatum. The sequence goes on from CM022301.1 coordinate 39,894,021, forward strand.
CTGGTCATAGTGGGAGTAACTTAGCAAGTAACATAGCGCATTACAGGACAAGTTTGCTTATGTGGCATATAGTTAATGAGGAGAGAGGTGTTTGGAGTAACATAATATGTTATTGTAACATATCGCAACCCAAAGCAAAATGAGTCTATAATTTAATAAATGCTATCATGTATGATACTACTTGTATATTACTTTACACTATGAAGATAGTAACAAAGACTAGTGTCATATGCATGACACTAGTATAAGTTACTCCCCACTATGACTAGCCTTACAATCTCTCAATAGTGAATGTTGTGCCGAGTTCAACTTCTTATTTTTTTTTAGCAAACTTTCAAAGTCAGTGGAGCTCTCTATTCCGGTTTCTTTGAGGATCTCAAAAAGGTGAGCGCAGTTATTCTGCAGTTTGTTATTTTTATGTTTCGAATAATGTTCCTTGATGTCAGTCTCTTTTCTCTTTGAACAAACAATTGTCGGGTCTCAAAATTAATTTTCACAAGAGCGAATTGTTTTGCTTTGGTAGGGCCAAAGAAGAACAAGATGTATATCGACAATTGTTCGAATATGAATTGGGATCTCTGCCTTTCAGTTATCTAGGCATCCCGATTCATCATCGTAAACTAACTAATAAAGAAGGGAAGTGCACCGAGGATCGATTTGAAAAAAAACTAAGCTGCTGGAAGGGCAAGCTTATGTCTTATGGAGGTCGGCTAGTGCTCATCAATTCAGTACTAACTAGTATGCCAATGTTCCTATTATCTTTCATCGAAGTACCTAAAGGGGTACGTAAGAGACTAAATTTTTATCGATCTCGATTTTTCTGGCAATCCGATGATGTTAAGACAAAATATCGACTGGCAAGATGGGATATCATTTGCCGACCCAAGGACCAGGGAGGTCTCGGAATCGAGAACCTGGAGATTAAAAATAAGTGCCTAATGAGTAAATGGTTGTATAGGTTCACTAGTGCAGAATTGGACTTTAGTCCCGGTTCGTAAGGCCCTTTAGTGCCGGTTCTGGAACTGGCACTAAAGGGTGGGGACTAAAGGCCCCCCCGCTTAGTCCTGGTTCAACATGAACCGGGACCAAAGGCCCACCACGTGGCACGACCCCGCGCCGGGGGCTGGGAGACCTTTAGTCCCGGTTGGTAACACCAACCGGGACTAAATGGTTTAGGGGTTTATGATTTATTTTTCGTTTTAGTTTTGTGTTTTGCATTTAATTATTTTTCATTTCAAACATATTTTACGCTACATATATTCCTATATATTCAACTTGGTCACTTGGATACATCCACTTTAATCTAATATGTGTTTTTTCCACCCTAATGATATACAACTCATATCATCATCATAATGATATATATAACAACTCATCATCATCTTAGTCATATATACAACTCATCTTGATCGTAGTGATATAACAATCTCACCATTATGATCATCATAAGTTAACCACTACTAGGTAATGTGCTAGTGATATAACAATCTCACCATTATGATCATCATAAGTTAATCAACTACACTAGGTAAGGTAGCAGGACCTACTACTCTCTCTCGGGTAGCATAGTATAAAACAGAAAAACCCCTCATTCTCCGTTATGCAACATAGAGATCCAACTGTCTCCATTTTGTGGCCTTCGCTCAGCCACTATTTTTCTCCAAGCCTTGATTTTGAGGCCTCCATCTGTTTTAGAGGTCGAGTATGCATATTTGAGACCCTCCGACCATGGTCGTACGCAAACAACTGTCATCTCACCTTCGACAAAGATAAATGGAGGCACAACCACATCCGGGAGCTTCTGTTGAAGAGCATAATAGTAACATATATAGTTAGCAATGAAGTTTACTTCAGAAGAATGTATGAAAAAGATGGACTAACTAGTGACACAATAGTAAAAATCTTACCATGATACTAGCACGAATGTTAGCATCGCACAACTCGTTGACTAGTGACACGTATTTACCATAATTTTTCCCAACTCCATAGATGATCTTAAGTTGCAGAAGTCTTTAACAAAGGAGGTAAGATAATTCTTCTCCTCCCAAGTTAGCTCTGCGCCATGACTGTAGTAGGTGTCGTCTATTATCTTTTGTATTTCTTGGGAAGAGAGAAAATAAACTGTCAATTATAAAAAACAAGTTCAGCAGGTATGAATAACAAGTATTTTTATATAAGGAATATAAATCATTTAACAAATGTGTTTAACAAACTCACACGGAGGCAGAATTGGAATCATGTTAGGAACCAGCCAAATGTTTTCATCTTTCGGATTGTCATGATCGAATGTTATTTTCATATCCTCCTCGAATCCATAGGCCTTGCATAATCCTTCCCAATTTGAACATCCAAAATGAGTGTGACCTACTTCATTTATGATCTTAACCTCAAAATCGAAACCATGTTTCGTTTTAAGGTAAGCTATCTTCGTTTCCACCTTGGACATCTCTTCGAAAGATAGCTTCTCAAGGATATATGGTCTTGCATAGCAGGGTATGCACTAGTCAAATTATAAAAAATGAAAATTACACGTTAAAGCAAAAATCTTAAGCCATGCTTAATTCAGAAGAAACACGTGCCACTGAAGTTACATACCGTAAAACCTTCGAAGCCCTCCTTAAGCGTGAGGGAGAAGCATGTACCGTTATCTAGGTGCGGTCTGTCGCACATACCCCCGTCGTCAGTACAGTCATCGCACTCGGGGATCTTATCGTCGTCAGACATTTCCTATATATGTTCATAATTCAAAGATTAAAAATTACGGCATGACCTTTGCTAAAATAGGACATATCGAGCGCCTAAAATTTGTTGGAATGGAAACGAATCAACAATCCTCCTAAAAGGTATAACATTCTTTGATGACAAAGTGATAATGACATAAAAATTTATATTGTAAACCTATATTCAAAAAACCTATACGATTACTAGTTTACTATTCTATTCAAAAGACCATTCTACCTATGACATAAAAAACCTATATACAAATTAATCCACACTTGATTTTTGTAATTCTTTTTCACTTGATTTTGCAAATACATAACTAAAAGTATAAAAAACTAAAAAAGATTCATCTAACATTTATATATCTAGCATTTCTATATAACTAAAAGTATAAAAAACTAAAAAACATTCATCTAACATTTCTATAACGAAAAGTTAAAAAACTAAAAAACAGAAAAAACAGAAAATAAGAAAATGTGTGTGTGTGTGTGTGTGCGTGTGTGTGTTCATGCATGTGTGTGTGTGTGTGTGGGCTCGATCGATGGGAGGGCGGCCATGGCGGCAGGGGCTCACAGCGGGGCGACGGCCGGCGAGGTGAGGCGACGGGGGGCGGCGCGCGACGGGGGCGGCGAAGGGGGGCGGCGCGTCGGGGGCGGCGACGGCATCGGGGCAGCCTGGCGGCGCGTCGGGGGCGGCGGCGATGCCCTCTGTTTGAAGAGACGAAGAAGCAGAGGGAAATTGAAAAATTCATAAGTGTTGTATATATAGGAGGGACCTTTAGTCCCGGTTGGAACCATCAACCTGGACTAAAGGTCACTTTTGGCCAGCCGAAGCGGCGAGAAGCGCACCACCTTTAGTCGCGGTTGGTGGCTCCAACCGCGACTAAAGGGTTGGAGCCACCAACCGCGACTAAAGGTGGTGCGCTGCCACAGCCACGGTGCACCAAGTTTAGTCCCACCTCGCCCAGCGAAGGGCACCCGCACTGGTTTATAAACCCTGCCGCGGCTGCTCCTTCGAGCTCCTCTCTAAAGAAGGCCTTCTGGGCCTATACCTCACCTGTGTTGCCTGTGGGCCTACTGGGTCTCGTGGGCCTGCATCCTGGCCCAATTACAGGTTGGGTTTCTAGTTGTATGCAGGCCGTTGTGGCCCAGTAGGCGGACTTTTTTTAATTTATTTATTTTTCATTTTTTTGTTTTCTTCTTTATTTATTTTCTTTTGTTTCTGAGTTGTTTTTTGCTTTATTTAGAGTTTCTTTGTGAATCTTTTTGCTTTAGGTAAAAAAATTATAAACTTTCTATTAGAGCCAGTAGTTTTCAAATTTGGATAGTTTAAATTTGAATTATTTCAATTTTGTGTGAATCACTAGTTTGTGAATAACTTTACTTTAAAAATAGATTTTTCGGTGATTCTTTTTTCTTCTGTTTAATATTAGTGTGTTTTATCATTATATTCAATTTGGTAATTCTTAGGTTATTTAAAAAAATGAAATTCCTTTGTAACAGTTGAGTTTTCGTCCGAAACCCTGATACTTCGAAAGAGATTGTCCATTTTGTACATGAAGTGCATCCAGTTTTTACCGTAACCCTCTCAACTTTTTAGCACATGCTATGTGGGTGAAATGATGATAGCATGCCAACTTTCAACATTATCAGAGTTCATTTATACTGCTTTTCAATTTCAGGGTCATTTAGCTAAAATAATCAGTAAATGCATGAAAAATAGCAAATGAAGCCGGAAAGCGTTGAAAATTCATGGCGTGGCTTTGAATGGTGCATCACACCCAAGAAGCCAAGCAGGGTCACGCAAAGATTCTTCGTCACGTGCATCACGTCGATTGTAGACCGGACCTCTAGGTCTTTCCAATAGGGTAGATCCCAAAATATAGATTTCTTCTTCCACATGGGTGCGCGTCCGTCAGTGTCATTCAGAACAGATTGTCCGCCAGGACCCTTTCCAAAGATTACCTTTAAATCCTTGACCATATCATGTACATCATCACCAGTACGGTGGCGAGGCTTCGTCCGGTGATCTACCTCACCTTTGAAATGCTTGCCTTTCTTTCTTACGGGATGCCTGCTCGGAAGAAATCGACAATGTCCCAGGTACACATTCTTCTTACAATTATCCAAATATATACTGTCGGTATCATCCAAACAGTGCGTGCATGCGCGGTATCCCTAGTTTGTCTGTCCTGAGAGGTTACTGAGAGCAGGCCAATCATTGATGGTCACAAACAGCAAAGCATGTAGGTTAAATTCTTCCTGATTGTGCTCATCCCACGCACGTACACCTTTTTCATTCCACAGCTGTAAGAGTTCTTCAACTAATGGCCTTAGGTACACATCAATGTCGTTGCCGGGTTGCTTAGGGCCTTGGATGAGCACTGGCATCATAATGTACTTCCGCTTCATGCAGAACCAAGGAGAAAGGTTATACATACATAGAGTCATAGGCCAGGTGCTATGATTGCCGCTCTGTTCCCCAAAAGGATTAATGCCATCTGCGCTTAGACCAAACCATACGTTCCTTGCGTCATCTGCAAAGTCCCTCCACTTCCTCTCGATTTTTCTCCACTGTGACCCGTCAGCGGGTACTCTGAACTTCCCGTCTTTCTTACGGTCTTCTTTGTGCCATCGCATCAACTTGGCATGCTCTTTGTTTTGGAACAAACATTTCAATCGTGGTATTATAGGAGCATACCACATCACCTTGGCAGGAATCTTCTTCCTGGGGCACTCGCCATTGACATCACCAGGGTCATCGCGACTGATCTTATAGCGCAATGCACCGCATACCGGGCATGCATTCAAATCCACGTACTCACCGCGGTAGAGGATGCAGTCATTAGGGCATGCATGTATCTTCTGCACCTCTAATCCTAGAGGGCAGACAACCTTCTTTGCTTCGTACATACTGTCGGGCAATTCGTTGTCCTTTGGAAGCATCTTCTTTAACATTATCAACAACTTTCCAAATCCCTTGTCAGATACACCATTCTCTGCTTCCATTGCAGCAATTCTAGTGTGGTGCCCAGCTTTTTCTTGTCAGCTTCGCAATTTGGGTACAACGATTTCTTGTGATCCTCTAACATGTGCTGCAACTTCAGCCTCTCCTTTTCACTTGCACAGTTTCTCTTTGCATCGGCAATGGCCCGACCAAGATCATCAGCGGGCTCATCGGATGCCTCTTGTTCAGCTTCTTCCCGCATTGTCGGCTCAGCTTCTTCCCCCATTGTTGTACCATCGTATTCAGGGAACCCGTCATGGTCAGGATAGCTATCGTCGGCCTCTTCTTCTTCATTGTCTTCCATCATAACCCCTCTTTCTCCGTGCTTGGTCCAAGCATTATAGTGGGGCATGAAACCGGACCCAAACAGGTGGACGTGAATGGTTCTTGACTTAGAGTAATTCCGATCATTCTTACAGCCAGCACATGGACAAGACATAAAATCATCTGCCCGCTTGTTTGCCTCAGCCGCAAGCAGAAAAGTACACACGCCATTAACGAACTGGGGAGAGCATCGGTCATCGTACATCCATTGCTGGCTCATCTTCATTACATAGCACCGAAAAGACGAAATCAATACAAGTTCATACATAAAGTTCATACACACTTATTCTCATAAAACAACATACAAACTCTCTAGCTAAAGCATTTAAATGCAACAACAAATGCGATCAAGATCGCAACTAAGCTAACAATTGATCCAACAGCATAATGATACCAAGCCTCACTATCAATGGCATATTTCCTAATCTTTCTAATCTTCAAGAGCATTTTCTCCATCTTGATCTTGTGATCATCGACGACATCGGCAACATACAACTCCAGTTTCATCTTCTCTTCTTCAATTGTTTTCAATTTTTCTTTCAAATACTCGTTTTCATTTTCAACTAAATTTAACCTCTCGACAAGAATATCTATGTCGGTTGGAATTTCCGGTTCACATACCTCCTAGATAAAAATATGTATGTCAACTTGATGGGCATAATTTGTCATAAACACGAAATGCAACAAATAGTTATAAAAGAGAATATACCACATCCGAATCATAAACCGGACGAGGGCCGACGGGGACGGATATCAAAACCATGCCACTATGTATAACAAACAACATACGGGTAAGAAAATTATTCAAGTAACTATATATCTAAATCACACAAACATGATTTTTTTATATAAAAAAGATAAGAACAAGAGGCTCACCAAGGTGGTGCCAGCGACGGGACGGTGCGGGCGATCGACGGTGGTCGTTAGGACGGGGACGGGAAGGCACTAAGTAAACCACACCTACATATGCAAACTAAGAGTTAATTTGAGCTCAAATTGCATGTAAATCAAATAAACTACCACATATAATTACTCCCAAACTAAATCCCACAAATCACTATACTTATAGAGCATTGCAAGACCTAATGTAGCAATGAGAGATGAAAGGACAAAGTTGCTAACCTTTGTGATCACTTGGATGGATGGGGGCCTTCAAATCTTGACAAATTTTGGCAAAAAATGAAGGATGAGCTCGAGCAATGGGGAAGAACAGAGGAGAGGAAGGAATGAAAGGGGAAAACAGAGAGAAATGGGCTCGGGCTCGACGAAGGGTTTATATAGAGGCATCTTTAGTCCCGGTTGGTTAATCAAACCGGGACTAAAGGTGCATCTCTAGTACCGGTCTGTGCCACGAACCGGGACTAAAGGTGTTGGTGGGGCCCCAGCCTGCCACCAGCCTGCCACCACCTCTTTAGTACCGGTTCGTGGCACGAACCGGTACTAGAGGTCCAACACGAACCGGCACTAATGAGTGCCGCCCGCCTAGCCGTTGGAACCGGCACTAATGGTCACATTAGTGCCGGTTCATTTACAAACCGGGACTAATGAGCTGAACATTAGGTCCTTTTTCTACTAGTGGTTATCACTAGAGACTGATGGTATGTGGGCACAGATTTTGCGTAACAAGTATTTACAATCTAAAACACTAGCCCAATTTACCGTAAGACCTAACGATTCGCCATTCTGGAAGGGGCTCATGAGGACGAAAGACATGTTCTTCCGTAGGGCCAAATTCTTTGTTGGCAATGGGATGACAACAAGATTTTGGGAGGATACGTGGTTAGTGGAGACGCCTTTAGCTATATAGTACCCAACCTTATATAATATTGTACAACGTGAGGAGGATTACGTAGCTACAGTATTTCATTCGGTGCCCCTAAATATCCAGTTCAGGAGATCTTTAGTTGGGGAGCATTAGAGTTCCTGGCTACACTTGGTGTGGAGGTTGATGGACATTCAACTCGCCGACCAACCTGATTCCTTGCACTGGAAATTAACTGGAAGTATACTTGGCCATCGCTCGGGCCGGGCCGGGCCTGACCAAGCCCGCCGCAGAAAGCCCAGGCCCAGGCCCGGCCCAGCCCGGCCCGGGCGTCGGGCCTAGAAATCAGGCCCAAGCCCGGCCCGTCAATGTAAAAGCCCGCCGGGCCTCTTCGTTAACTCGCAAATATGACGGGCCCGGGCCCGGCCTGGCCCGCCCTTTGGGCTCAATATCTAGGCCCAGGCTCGGCCCGTGAGGAGTGTCGGGTCGGGTCGGGCCGACCGGGCCGGGCTGCCCATGGCCAGGTATAATTGGAAGCGGCGTGTTCACGGTCAAATCTATGTATATGGATCTAATTAATTCTGGCCCAATCCCGAGATCGATACATATTTGAAAAGTTAAGGTTCCCTTGCGTATCAAGATTTTCATGTGGTTTGTCCACAAGCAAGTGATCCTTACCAAATAACTTGTAATCGTCTTATTATTAACTCAGATAACTTGGAGGTAATTTATACTATGCAGGATGGAGGACAATCAGTGGGTGCGGCAACAGCAATCTTCGACGATTGTTTTCATTACGCTTGTGATTTTAGTATTACTAGATTCGAACATTGTAATAGAGAAGCAAATAAAGTAGCTCATGAGCTTGCTAAATTAGCTAGATTTTCTTTGACTTCTGCCTGGTTTGAGGAACCGGTAGATGAGATTGTAATGATCCTCATGAATGATGTACTTCTTATATCTAATGAATAAAGTCCCGATGTTTAAAAAAAAAGTGATCCTTACCAAAGATAATTTATTAAAGCGACGCTGGGTAGGTAGTGCACGATGTTGTTTTTTGATCATGACGAAACAATACAACACCTCTTCATAGATTGCCCTCTCGCGAAATTACTTTGGCGAATCATTCATATAGCCTTTAACATTATTCCTCTAGCTAGCATTGAAGCGTTATTTGGGACATGGCTAGCTGGCGTAGACCATATTACTGCGTCTCGTATTCGGATTAGAATATGCACGCTTATTTGGATTATATGGAACTGCAGGAACGATTTGATCTTTAACATACAACACATTTTAACTTTCTTGCAGGTTATCTTCAGAGTTATGACATGGATCCGTACGTGGTCCTTACTCACTCCTATGGACTTCAGGGAGCCTTTGGTTACTGGGTGCAACCAGTGGGAGATGGTAGCACGGGGTATCTTCAACCGGTTTGGATGGCGGTCTCATAATAGGATAGGCGTTTAGTGATCTTGTCCTATTATGCTGCCGGTTGTGGCATTGATTGTTTCTTTCTTTTTTGCTCCGTTTGCGAGCTGTACTGGATCTAAGACTATGTTTTTTGTTCGAACTTTTAAATAATATGGCCGCATGCATCTTTTGGATGCAGAGGCCAGGGACAAGCCTCCTTTTCCAAAAAAAAGTATCTTTTCTCTTATACTCCCTCTCTAAACTAACATAAGATGTTTTAGCTTACTAATTCACAGGACTTACAAGAAAGCATATCCATCCACCCATAGGCATGGATCCTCAAACATGGACAAACTGATTATGTGATCAGCAAGTCCTTTAGATCATCAACTTAGATAGGAACATTTAGTCTGCTTGCATCTTTCAAAGACATAGCAACATGGCATGGCAGACAATAATTCTGATCGACCTTATACATACATTCATTGGCTGATGATTAGATTAGTCCATTTGAGGGACAAGCTTTTTCGGACGGACAGAGTATAAATGAAAAGCAACAACACTCCAAAGACACCCCAGGACCGAGCCAAACAAAAGACAACTTTCAACAAGTGACGAAGCATTCATGGTTTACGCTTGTTTTTTCCAGGATGCAAATTTACACAAATAACATGAAACTCCATTGTTAGCCATATGTAATACACTAATACTGTCTACTTTCAAACAATTACGCAGAGTAGAATACACATTCATGGTTAAACCTGGCACCACACTTTTCTAATAGATCATCGCTCCTTGCAGGATACACACTATTCCTTGCATTCGTCAACTGACCGGTCACAACACTGCCATAGCTCTCATTGATCTGAGGAAAGCAGCCAACCGTCTAGGGAGGAGGTCGAGGAACTCCAAAGGGAGAATCGGTCGAAGTCGGTCAGTGAGATCAGGTGAACCAGCCGGCCAGCCACCTGTGTTCACCAAGATCTTCGGCTTGCTGATCTCATTGTCAATGTTCTGCAGCACAAAGAAGATCTTATTCATGTGTAGAGAAAACTGGCATCACTTTATGGGGAATGGCCAAGCTGGGCATGATGGATGTACAATAAATTCATTATACAAATGAAGAACTCAACAAAGTGCTTCCAATTTATTATGCAAAATAATGTGTATGGTACTTCCAGTCATGAATTTGTTTGTTTCACTTTGATCAATTAGCTTGATTAGGAAATATCCAGAACCTCAGGACTCTGACAAACAAGACAAATGTCCATAGACCAGATCAAAACTCCACAGACAAAAGCAAGTGTAAACCTTGAGCCTATTCCTTCAACCTATCCAGAAGGTTAAGACCCTCAATATAACGCAAAAGCATCAGAACAACCCTGACTTATTTAAAAATCTACTAAGTGTAGTAAAAAGATGTGGTCCATCCATATCAGGCCAAGGTCCTAAATAACTGTCAAACACCAACAAACAACATATAGAGGGACGGAATTTCAATGAGAACACCGCCACAGATAGCATGGCCACATAACCGAACCCTAACTAAATCATTGGCTCAACGACTGGCACCACAATCAGCGATGGCTCGATGGCCGGGTCATCTAAGGGCAGAGAGGGAGAGAGAGGAGATGAGGGACTCACCAGAACCAACAGAGCCTCGGGATCAGCTTGACCGCCGACTACAAGTGGCTTGAATCAACTTCCCTCCCTCAACTTGTGACTTCCAGGTTTTTCCCCTTTAGCTCCTGTCATATTCAAAGAAATCACCATGTCAGATCTCTCTCTAATGAACACAGCACAAAACAAACAAAATATCAGCTATGTTCAAGGTAGATATAAACACTATTCTCTCAAGGTCTTTATTTTACAAAGACAACACACACCTTAATCAGTCCAGTTTTCTTGTCAAGTTCATATTTCACTTTGTGATCTCAACATACTTGTTTGTTACGGAGAAGCAATTTTGTGTACCAGCAGACTAATGCATATTAATGTTGCGCAAGTATCAACTGGTCAATAAAGTTAACATATTTGATGAAAAATTGTGCTTAGGAAAAAATGGTTAGATCGAAAGCACCTCACTTTTGCTTTAAAGGCTAGAAACTATGGCGACAGTTCGTCAGTCAAAAAAAATAGTAGTAGTAGTAGCAAGGGACAGCTCTGGAGATAACCAAGGGTCTAGAGTTACAGTGACAATTTTACTGGTAGAAATCATCGAAATGCTACAGCAGGCCCAGATTGCAGTATTGATCGAACGCCAGTATTTCAATTCAGACATAGTCCAAGCCACCTTTTACAAAGCAACCTTGTACTCCCTCCGTAACAAAATATAAGACGGTTTTTCATGCTTGTTCAGCCTACAAAACATCTTATATTTTGGTATAGAGGTAGTATAAGCTAAAAACGAACCTAATTGGCATGTGATTCCTACTTCCTAGTACAAAGTCCAATGATGTATCCAGATTGTGCTTCCAGACTCAACTACATCTAGCAGAGATCACATACAAAGGCTCAAATAAGATTGTTCTGTGATTGATAATTCAGAACCCACACAAGCTTCTCATTGCTGCTTAATAGGGACTAGAGATAAGATGGTCTACACCACAATCAGCCACCGCTCGATGTCGGACAATCTCAGTGGCACGAGAGAGAGAGAGAGAGAGAGAGAGAGAGAGAGAGAGGGAGGACACCACGAACTCACCAGAACCAAGGGCAAGACGGCCACTACCTCATCGCGTTGCGGGGGAAGTCAGAGTAGTGGCCAAGAAGGAGGTAGTCCACCGAAACCGTAGCAGCCAAATACGGCGGCTACGACACAGCCAGCTCCATCCCGCCAGTAACCTTTTGATCACCAAGCCACGCCACCGTCGGGCACCTTTAGCAGCTTAACTAGATCTCATGCGGGCAGGAAGATGGACTTGCTAGTGATGTTCGACGCCTTCTCCCCTGTGCACACGATCTCTTCTGCACCCGCGTGAGGAAACTACATCAGGGAAAAAGAGCAAACTGAACCTCAATTATTAATATGCACACAAACTGAAACCGTGGAACTCAAAAGTTTTTTTATCACAAAACTCCATAGTTTTGCACTGCCACTGTTGATTAAGACATGATGCATTAATCATTGTAGTGTGCAAGTGTAGATGCCTTAAGTTGGCAAGTCCACTAAATTCCAACTCCAAAAAATTGATATTGGATAGCAAGTTCAATAATACGACAATAATAGCTTATCATTATACCCAGGAAGTGTACATGCCTTAAGTTAGCAATTTTGAAGATGTATTTGATTGCCTAACAATAGAAGCCATGTCAAAAGAAAGAAATAATTGTCAGAATAGTTAACACGGCTCAAAATTCAACATTACCATTTTATGCACAATGGATGAAAGTACTTAATGACGGTGTCCTGAAAAAGGGGGTATGATAACCCACAAGTATAGGGGATCGCAGCAGTTTTCGAGGGTAGAGTATTCAACCCAAATTTATTGATTTGACACAAGGGGAGCCAAAGAATATTCACGAGTATTAGCAGTTGAGTTGTCAATTCAATTACACCTAAAAGTCTTAATATCTGCAGCAAAGTATTTAGTAGCAAAGTAGTATGAAAGTAACGGTAACAGTGGCAAAAGTAACAGAAGCAGTTTTTTAGTGATTATAATAGCAGTAGCAACGAAAGTAACTTAGGAAAGATCAATATGTGAAAAGCTCGTAGGCATTGGATCGGCAATGATAATTATGTTGGATGATATTCATCATGGAGCAGTCATAACCTAGGGTGACACGGAACTAGCTCCAATTCATCAATATAATGTAGGCATGTATTTCGTATATAGTCATACGTGCTTATGGAAAAGAACTTGCATGGCATCTTTCGTCCTACCCTCCCGTGGCAGCGGGGTCCTAATGGAAACTAAGGGATATTAAGGCCTCCTTTTAATAGAGAACCGGAACAAAGCATTAGCACTTAGTGAATACATGAACTTCTCAAACTACGGTAATCACCGGAATTAATCCCAATTATTGTCACCTTGGGGTATGCGGATCATAACTCGTAATAGGTGTCTACAACTTGCAAGATAGGATCAAGAACACACATATATTCATAAAAACATAATAGGTTCAGATCTGAAATCATGGCACTTGGGCCCTAGTGACAAGCATTAAGCATAGCAAAGTCATAGCAACATCAATCTCAGAACATAGTGGATACTAGGGATCAAACCCTAACAAAAACTAACTCGATTACATGATAAATCTCATCCAACCCATCACCGTCCAGCAAGCCTACGATGGAATTACTCACGCACGGCGGTGAGCATCATGAAATTGCTGATGGAGGAAGGTTGTTGATGATGATGGCGACGAATCCCCCTCTCCGGAGCCCCGAACGGACTCCAGATCAGCCCTCCCGATGAAGAACAGGAGGTGGCGGCGTCTTCGTATCGTAAAACGCGATGAATCCTTCTCTCTGATTTTTTTCTCCGTGAATAGGTATTCAGAGCAACTCCAGCCGTTCAGCCGCCCCAGGGGCTTGCGAAAATGCCGCCTGGGGGCGCGCCGGCGCAATTATCGGCGTGGGGGCGGTAAGTTTCCCAACCGCCGACCCCAGGTCGCCCCCAAATGCCGAACTTTTCAAAATATTTGAAATAGAAAAGTCGGCCAAACACAACACATTTTGGGCAAACTACGCGATTTCATTAATGTTTGTACATAATAAAAGCTTAAAAATATAATTAAACATAAAAAACCGTCCCGCCAACCCTACATGCCAAAGAACGCGCCGAAGGCACCATAGCCGCCGCCGTCATCGCTGTCGTCGGCCTCCTTCTTCACGCCGCCATCCCTGCTGCACCCCTGGCCTGCGTCGCTTTGGCGGACGGGCTTGGTTGGCGGCGGCAGCAGTGCATCGTCGTCGCTATCGTCGAGGACGACGACGACGCCCTCGTCCTGGCCGCGGCACCGGGCGGTGAACTCCTCGAGGGCGCGACGCTGGCGCTCCATCTCCATCTGGATGTAGTCCTCACGCCCCCACTTGAGGGCGGCCTCATCGTCAGCGGCCATGTCATCGTACTCGTTCTTCATGGCGACGAGGCCTGTCTCTGGCTTGGGCTTGACGAGGTGCGAGGAGGAGGAGCCACGGCCGCCCTCGTTGATGACGAGGGCGCTGCCGTGGGTGCGCCGCCCGAGTGGCGTCTCCACAGGCTCGGTCTTGACGCTGGCCATCGCCGGCGATCCGGAGGAGAGGGAGGACGAGGACGAGGACGCATGCGCCATTCGCCTCGGCAGCCAGATGCCGCCGCTCCGGCGAGGGACAAGCGCCGGGGCCGCCGGGTACTGGAGTGGCGGCTTGTTGCCGCCCTCGAGGTGCTCGAGGACGAATTGGAGCGTCCGCCCGGGGACACCCCACCACAGGCGGCGGCCGTTGGTGTTGAGGCACCCCATGACCGGCGCGTTGTTGGTGGAGGCGATCTGTACCTCGTGGCGGCGTCGGAAGTACGCCGCCCAGCTTGCGTGGTTGTTGCCGACGTACTCCGGGCGGCCGCGTACCTCCGCCGGCAGGGAGGCACGGACGCGCTCGATCTCCTCGAGGAAACGGTCGGGGTGCTCGGGGTCGGGCTGCGGGGGGATTGGGATGCCGCCTGCGCTGAGCCTCCACCTCCCCAACACGCTCATGTCCGGCGGCGCCGGGTAGTTGGCCTCGTGGAGGAGGTGCGCTTCCCACTCGTGCAGAGTGCGACGGCCGAATCCGTTGGCCGCCGCAGAGTCGCCGGGGTACCTTTCACCCATTTGTAGAGGTTGGTGGCGGGTGAAGAGAGAGACGAGAAGGGTGCCGGCGATGAGAGAGAGAGGGCGACGGAGTGTGCGTCCACCCGGTGAGGAGAGGGGTTTTTTATAGCCGCAGGGCATGTGTGTACGCGTGGTGGGATGGGACGGCGAGATGCCGGGGCATTACTGCGCCACCTGTGGAGAATCAGTGGAAGGCTGACCAGCGGTAGCCTTGGCATTGATTCCCCGCTGGAAAACGAGGCGCCGTGGGAGGACGACGATGCGCCGTGTCGCTGACTCGGTGGCCCCCCGGGCTTTCGCGCCAAAAACACTCCCCCGGTGCCCCCACGCGCCCCCAGCGCACTGGGTTCGGCCTGGGTCCGCCGGCACCAATTTCGGGCCGAACCGGCGGAAAATGGGCTTCTGGGGGCGCGGCTGGGCCCTTTTTTTAGTGCCGACGCAAAAAAATGGCCTCGGGGGGGGGGGGGGGGGGGGGGCTGTTGGGGGCGCGGCTGGAGATGCTCTTATAGAGTTGGAGTTAGGGTTGTAGGCGGTCCAGGGGGCCACAAGCCTGCAGGGCATGCCCCAGTGTGGTGGGCGCGCCCCCTGGGCTTGTGGCCTCTGGGTGCCCCCCCCCTCTGGTAACTTCTTGCGCCAATATTTTTTTATATATTCCACAAAAATTCTCCGTAAATTTTCAGGTCAATCCGAGAACTTTGATTTCTGCACAAAAATAAGACCATGGCAATTCTGCTGAAAACAGCGTCAGTCCGGGTTAGTTCCATTCAAATCATGCAAATTAGAGTCCAAAACAAGGGCAAAAGAGTTTGGAAAATTAGATACGATGGAGACGTATCAACTCCCTAAGCTTAACCCATTGCTTGTCCTCAAGTAATTCAGTTGACAAACTGAAAGTGACAAAGAAAAACTTTTACACACTCTGTTTGATCTTGTTGTTGCAAATATGTCTAGCTAGTGTTCAGGTTTTTAGCAAAGATTATGAACTAACCATATTCACAATAACATTTAGGTCTCACATTTACTCATATCAATGGCATAATCAACTAGCGAGTAATAATAATAAATCTCGGATGACAACACATTTTCAAAACAACCATGATATAATATGACAAAATGGTATCTTGCTAGCCCTTTCTAAGACCGCAAAACATAAATGCAGAGCACCCCTGAAGATCAAGGACTGACTAGACATTATAATTCATGGCAAAAGAGATCGACTCACACTCATACTCAACATCAATTAAAAACAAAGCATATAAATGACAATGGTCCTCTCCAGCTAGTGCTTTTAATAAGAGGATGATGACTCAACAATAAAAGTAAATAAATAGGCCCTTTGCAGAGGGAAGCAGGGATTTGCAGAGGCGCCAGAGCTCGAAGCTTTTAAAACAGAGATGAATATAATTTTGAGCGGCATGCTTTCATTGTCAACATACCAACCATGAGATCTCACTATCTTCCATGCTAGACACATTATAGGCAGTTCACAAACAGAATGGTAAAGTTTTTACTCCCCCTCGAGCAACAATCACACTCCGTGGCTAGCCGAATCCACAGGTACCGTCCATACCAACAACAATCCTGGGGGAGTTTTGTTTCATTATTATATTTTGATTTGATTTTGAGCATGGAACTGGGCATCCCGATTACCAGCCACTTTCCCGTGAATGACAAGTGAATAAACACTCATCGTGAGAATAACCCACCTAGCACGGAAGATACTGACAGCCCCCAGTCGCTATATTAGTGATTCGGGATACAAAATAGATTATTATTTGAAGGTTTAGAGTTTGGCACATGCAAATTTAAAGGAGGATACACTGCTAGGGAAAAGCCTAGCAGTAGCGCGGGTAAAATGCCTAGCAGTAGCGTGGGGTTCTGCGCTACTAGTAAGGCGCTACAGCTAACCTATAGCAGTAGCGCTTTTTATACCGCGCTACTGCTATACCTACTTAGCAGTAGCGTTGTCCTGACCAACGCTACTGCTAAGTGGCTTAGCAGCAGTGTTTTCCTGTCCAGCGCTACTGCTAATTAGCTGTAGCGCTTGTTTACGTCGCTACTGCTTCTTGCTAAAGAGCGCTACTACTATATTTTAACATTTTTTTGCTACATATTTGCGATGTTTTTGTATAGGTTTTATACAGTATTCTAATCATATCATAAACATGTAATATGCTCATCATATCATACACATAATAGTCCCATCATATCATCCAACACAAATCATGTCGTCACATCATAATCATGATATAGCGATACAAGTTAACTGACATGTCTCATCATACATAATGTAGTACTTCTTGAGGCCCCGGTTGGGATCCCTCTTTCGCACTAGCGTGAACTTAAACTAACTATTTTCCGCTTCGGCTCTGCTATCGAATCCTCTCTGGCTGTCGCTTGGAAACCGGTACACCTGGGCCCGACACTCAGGCCACTTGTCGTATACTCCTGGAACCTTCCCTACGTACACGGCGTAGCACTTCTTCGCCATCGATGATCTATGTAACTGCATCGTCACATGATTCAATAATATGCAACTTATATATAGCTGAGCAACAGAAAGAGACAAAGCTAGCAAAAATAGAAGCAACATATCGTAAACATGAATAACAAAGTTCATCATACCCAAACTGCCCTAACTAGAGTGATCTACGCTAGTTGAGGAGGACGGTTTAATTACATCACAAAGTTTCGTCGTGCATAAATTCAAAGTTTCTTCATAGAGAAAGTATTGACTAAACGAACACATTGTCATCGAAAATAACTCCAACATGTCGTGCCAACCATCCAAATCAGGGAGGAAGTCCCCGAGCGAAGTGAAAGCCTTCAGGCCAACACGCTGAGCGGCTACGCGTGTTCGGACGTCTTCCCGTGACATTTGCCCTTCTTCGTAGAACATCCCTATTTTTTCAAGTACCTCCTTCATGATGATTTGAGCAAGTTCACGCTGGATGTGATAGAACTCAGCTTGGAGTCGATGATCCTGGACATTTCCTAGATTCTTTGCACATTGCATAATATCGGCATCGCCGGATCTAGGTGACATGCGAAGGTTCTGGTGATCCCGTCTGTACTCCAGCATGTGGTGGACGACATAGAATCCATCACTGAGAGTACCTCTCGGTTGCTGGATGCAGCAGAAGTCGGTCTTATGGCCGAAGCAGGGCGTGCGGTTCCTTGTCTTCTTGAGCGTGATCTCTCGACCCTGTTGGCCGTAGCTTAAGATAGCACTGTCGAGAACATACTTGATGTGGGTGTAATCCTTTTTCTTCATGTTCTTCGACGAGTCCAAGTAAAGAGCGTGGGAGAATCGGGGGTAAAGAATGATGAGGACGGCGCCCCCGTCGCTGCGCAAAATAAGTACACCTCAAATTATCCTCCACGCGTGCAAATGAATGATTGAAACTGAAGGAAGGATATCCGTAGATGACTTACATGGGATGATAAGGCACGAGAATCGTCTCCTTGTCCTTATTGCCGACCATGAAATCGGCGATGTAGTTCCTCGTGTATTCACGGTGCTCTTGGCAGACTACCAAGAAGCCCTTGTGCATGAAGTATGGGTCAGTGACACAGATATAAGTTATTTGCTCAATCCTGATGATGTAGTTCATGTACAAGGCAAATAGGTGAACAACCGTAAAATCCAGCTTTTTCAAGTGAAACATGTCGAAGATGTAATCGAATCAAAGGAAGAACTTTTCCGTGGGGAATGTGTCGACGTACAACCTTTGTTGCGGCACGTTAACCACGTAGAGCGGGTATCCTAGATTTTTTGAGGCGATCAGGCTTTTCTCTCTCCGCAGCACATCGTCATGAAGTCTCCTTAGATCGCCGTATATGGCCTCTACCACTGCCTTAGGTAGGATCGGATCACCGGGGATATGGTATTTCGCCGCACCTATGACAGGTATACGGTCTTCAACCCAAGGCCGCGGAGGCGGCTGGCTCATAGAAGCAGCATTGCCTTTCTTCGGTCTCTTCCTATGCTTCTTTGCTACCGGAAGTGAGCCTATCATACGTTCATCCTCCGGCAATTCAGGCACCAATCCTCCGTCGTCATAGGCGTCGGTACTGAGATACTGTAGAGGGTCATCATCATCCACGTCCATGGCATCATGCATTGCTTCTTCGACGGTGGCGACATCATCAGCCACTAATGGAGCCTCTAACTCACGCCGTCTGGTATCACCCGGCACGACAGGCGATGCTAATTGGGTAGGTGGAGTGTTGGTGTTCGTACCTTGCTGAGGCTGCTTGGTCGTGGGTGTGCTCCCGACCGCCTCCAGACGAAGCAGACTCTTCGGCCACAACAGGACCCAACTCTTGCAATCGCCAAGCCACCGCGGGATCTCGTCATCATCTCCCCCTAGTGCTACAGGAGGAGCCAAATTCTCGTGGCCCGGTTTGACACTGGCCACGGAAACCTTGAAGACGTCAGGGGGGTCGGCCGGCTATGGAACAATTGTTCCTTCGGCTTCACTATCGTCGCCTTTCCCACATCCACCTTCTGGCCGCTGATGGTGTACAGTATGGTGCACGGGGTTACGTTGGCCTGCAAAGACATGTTTGCGACGTGAGACATCCGAAAGGCAATGGAAATAGGAGATTATTCATATATTGAAGAGGGCCGGTGTGACAGGTACCGTGAGGGCATCGAGCTCAGCCAAAGACGAAGCCCCGTCAAGCACGCCAGAGACGAAGGACGGGTTGCTATGAGCAGGTGCGGGAGTAGGTGCGGTTGCATGAGCAGGTGCTGCTGCAACGCTAAACGAGATGCTCCCCAAGAAGTTGGAAAGGGGAAAGTCCGCTGCATATTTATTTGGATTTTGCTTGGTCCAACTGACGATAGCCGGAATCAAGACACTATACGAAGATGCCATTTCCTCTCTTGCGGCAGCTACCGCTACTTTGACTGTCTCTTCTTTGGTCTTAGCTGTTTTCTTATAAACCGCAATCTCAACCTTCTTGTCGATGTTTTCTTCGTTTAACCTCCGTCTTTACTTTCTCTCCTCGGCGCTCTCACGGTAGTACTTCTTCCATGTGGCGTCGTCTCCGACGCCGTGCTCGCATCCATACGACGTCCGAGTGTCCACCGGGAGTCCTTTCAATATGTGCAAGGCCTGGTTGAATGGGGTGTCCCACTTGGGCCTCGCCAACGCCCCAGATGGCGATTTGCTTTCGGCCGCAATCCTGTGTTGCTCTTTCTGCAAAAGGAACATGGATCATTTACAAATGGGACTAAACGTGTAGTCGAATTGATCAGAAGCTAAAATTAGGGGCTAAATTAATAATTACCAGCAGTCTCATGAACTCCTTCGTGATCGCGTCCATATCGAAAACCTTGTTGACTGGGTCCCAAAGGTACCGGGCCCTGATGATGTCACGCTCCTGTGGGACGGTGAACTCCGCCAAGGGGTCTGGGATCCCCAGACTTTCGCGTTCCGCGTCCTCCTTGGCCCATATGGGCCTCTTCCCCGCGTAACCACGGCTTTCGAGGTGGTGGCACCCCATGTTCCTCTCTTGAAGCCCCTTCATGCACTCTGACTTTTCTTTGGCAACTTCGGCAATGCAAGCCTTTTTGAATATTTCGAACTGCTCTTCCGTAATTGTCGGATTATCCTTTACAATCTCAGATTAGGGTTCCTCTTTGACGATGATCCGATGTTTCACCCTTACTTTCCAGGTGAAAAACGCGCCGCTAAACTTGCCCATGGCGCATCTGTTTACCTTCTTCATTGTCGGGTCTTTATCTGGATGAGTATACTTTTTTTCATCCCAGCCCGGGAACAAGAATCCTTGGTGCAACTTTGTTAGGAGGGAGTGCTCCATATTTTGTATCTTCTTTAATTTCTCATTGTTGATGGTGGCGGTTCCCCGTAGGATGCAGCCTATTTGATTGCCGTAGCACATGCGCGCTTCCGCAAGCTCTTTTGGCTCAAAAATTGCTAGGGTCCACCTCCGTGACCACCAGTCTAGTAGTGTTGAGCTGGTTTGGGTGCCGTATCCTCTTCTGTTTCGGTTCTATACCGGCTAATTCGCCAGTCTCAGTGCCGGTCTCGGTGCCGGTGTCGGTCTCAGCGCCGGTCTCGATGTCAATCTTAGTCTCGGATGTGACAGGGGGCACTGCAACAACTATTGCTCGTCGAGACAGTTAAAATAGTTGTCTGCCGCCTCGTAGACGTTGCAATCACCAGAACCCTATCCTTCATCGTTGCTAGCCATGTTTCCTATGATTAAATCTAGTCAATTAAGTCTAGACCTAATAAAATAAATAATGACATAAAAAAGGCCTATGTTTTGCAGGAATGTTGATTCATTCCCGTTGCGGCAAATCCCGGGCACTTGATATGTCCTAGTTTGTAGCACATGTCGAAATTCACGGAAAATTTTGGCATGACCTTTGCTACAAAGTGGACAAATCGAGTGGTTGAAATTTGCCGGAACGGAAATGAATCAACATTCCGGCAAAACATAGGCCACTCGGAATCATTCCCTGCAAACAACAAAAGGCCACTTGGGCACAATCGAACCACTTCAATGTTGCATATAACAGGACCACATAAGAACCTGTACATGAGCAACTAATAAAAAATATGTCCTAATAAAAATTATGAACCGTAGAACTCAATTTCTGTCCCAAATTTCAAATTATGAACCCTAGAACTCAATTCAAATTATGTCCTAAATTTCTGTCATAATAAAAAATCAGTAAAAATTAAGAACCTACTAGAGTTGCAGCACTAATAAAAATTTATATTTTTATATTGAATTTTTTCTCTAAACTAAACCCTACTGCCCTCATTTACATCTAATTCAAAAACTAAGTGTAGAAGAAAATTCAGTTAAGTACTAATAGACCAAAATTCAGTTAACTTTAGTGCTCTATAATGATGAATTGAAAAAAATTCAGTTAACTACTAATTTCATTCATTTAGGTCATTCATTTAACTTCACCTAATTAACCTACTGTACCACTACTACTAGCAGCACTACTAAGCTAATTAACCTAGTAAAACCCTACTGCCCAAACTAAAAAACATCTAATTAACATCTACTAGTACCACTACTGCCCTAACCTAATTAACATCTACTAGTACCACTATATACTACTAGCAGCACTGCTACAACATTTTCTTCATTTTGTTCTTTTAAAAAAACATCTATGAAAACAAAAACCATAACTAAACCCTACTGCCCTAGTTAAACCCTACTGCTCTAACTAAATTTTTGCTCTAAACCCTACTGCCCTAACTAAATTTTTGCTCTAAACTAAATTTTTGCTCTAACCTAGCCAACCTAGTTAACCTAATGAACCTAATTAACTTAGCTAGTTAACCTAGTTAACCTAGATAATTAACCTAATTAAACTAGTTAACCTAGCTAGCTAGTTCTCTGTCAAATCCCCAGTCCATGAGAGAGACAGGATGGGTGGGGGCTTACAGAGCATACTCGGGGAGGCGGCGAGGGCGTCTCCAGTGACGGCGTGGGAGGCAGTGGTGGTGAGGGAGGCAGGGGCATCGAGGGTGGCTCAGGTGGTGGCGAGGGCGGCTCCGGTGGCGTTGATAAGGCCGTGCGGCTCCGGTGGCGGCTCCGGTGGCGTCGAGGGCGCGTGGCTTTGGTGGCTCCGGGGGCGTCGACGTCGGCAGGAGACGGCGGCGAAGTGGGGCGACGGCGCGCGGTGCGAGGGATTTGGGGGAGAAGTGGTGGCCGGGGTGAGAGAAACCGCGCGGGGGTTAAGTCAAACATAGCGGTAGCGTTGGTAGGAAAAAAGCGCTATAGCTAAGTTAGCTATAGTGCTTGCTACCAAAACGCGCTACCGCTATAGGAAGTAGCTATTTATTTTGCTTTTTCTTTTCTTTTTTCCTTTTCTATAGCGGGGGTCCACAAAACGCGCTATTGCTATATTATCTATAATGCTTGTTCTGAACAAACGCTACTGCTATACCTTTCTCCTTTTTTTTTCTTTTTCTTTTACTTTTATTTACATTTTCTTTTTTACTTTCTCCTTTTTCTATTTCTTTCATTTTCATTTACTTTTCTATTTGTTTTTCATTTTATTTTATTTTCATTAGCAGTAGTGCTTCCCCAGGAAACGCGCTGCTACAATGAACTTAGCGGTAGCACGTTTTGCCCAAGATCACTACTACTATTCCTAGCCTGCCGGCAACAGTGTGGGAATTGTAGTAGTAGCGCTTTCTCCAATAGAAGTGCTATCGCTACCCCCATATCTGTAGCGCGGCTTGTGTGCCCGCGCTACGGGTAAGTAGCAGTAGCGCTTTCTTTTAACAAGTGCTACTGGTAAGATTCTGTGTATAAGGTTTTCCCTAGTAGTGATACCATCCTATCATAGTACCTCATAACCATTTTAAATGCATGTTGGCATGCAAGATAAACCATTATCCACTCCTAGCTAATTAAGTATGGCATGAGTAACTATAATCTCTAATTGTCATTGCAAACATGTTTCATTCATAATGGGCTGAATCAAGAACGATGAGCTAATCATATTTACAAAAACAAAATAGGTCGAGTTCGTACCAGCTTTTCTCCATCTCAATCATTTCATCAAATATCGTCATTATTGCCTTTCACTTACACGACCGAATGATGTGAATAATAATAAGAGTGCATGTGCATTGGACTAAGCTGGAATCTGCAAACATTTATTCAAAGGAGAAGACAAGGTAATATGGGCTCTTTGTTAGATCAACAATAATGCATATGAGAGCCACTCAACATTTTCATCGTGGTCTTCTCCTTACGACCCAAAGAAAAAGAAAAGAATTTCAAAGAAACACACTGAAATATTTTTGCAGTTTTTGTTTTTCTGAAGAAAGTAAAACGAAAACAAGAAAAACTATTTACACGGGAAAGCTCCCAACAAGCAAAAGAAGAACGAGAAATCTTTTTGGGTTTTCTTTTAACACTACTACTAATTAAGCTAGAAAGAAAAACTAAAAAGAAGTGAGAAATGTTTTTGGACTTTATCAAAGTTTTTCAAACACACAAGAAGAAAGCAGGAAAAATACGTACTCCCCCAAGCTGGATAATACAATGAAAAAGTATGAACACCGACAACTGGAATGAATGTGTAAACATGAATGTAATGTCGGTGAGAGATACATATGATGACCCACAAGTATAGGGGATCAATCATAGTCCTTTCGATATGTAAGAGTGTCGAACCCAACGAGGAGCAGAAGGAAATGACAAGTAGTTTTCAGCAAGGTATTCTCTGCAAGCATTGAAATTATTAGTAACGAGTAGTTTGATAGCAAGATAATTTGTAACGAGCAAGTAACGGAAATGGTAGCAAAAGTGCAGCAAGGTAGCCCAATCCTGTTGAGGCAAAGGATAGGCCAAAACGGTCTCTTATGATAAGCAAAGCGTTCTTGAGGGTACACGGGAATTTCATCTAGTCACTTTCATCATGTTGGTTTGATTTGTGTTCGCTACTTTGATAATTTGATATGTGTGTGGACCGGTGCTTAGGTGATGTTCTTACTTGAACAAGCCTCCTACTTATGATTAACCCCCTCGCAAGCATCTGCAACTATGAGAAAAGTATTAAGAATAAATCTAACCATAGCATTAAACTTTTGGATCCAAATCAGTCCCTTACGGAATAGCGCATAAACTAGGGTTTAAGCTTCTGTCACTCTCGCAACCCATCATCTAATAACTACTCCACAATGCATTCCTTTAGGCCCAAATATGGTGAAGTGTCATGTAGTCGACGTTCACATGACACCACTATGGAAATCACAACATACATACTATGAAAATATCAAACACATATCAAGTTCACATGATTACTTGCAACAAGATTTCTCCCGTGACCTCAAGAACAAAAGTAACTACTCATAAATGATAATCATGCTCAAGATCAGAGGGGTATTAAATAGCATAATGGATCTGAACATATAATCTTCCACCAAATAAACCATATAGTAATCAACTACAAGATGTAATCAACACTACTAGTCACCCACAAGCACCAATCTAAGGTTCCGGTACAAAGATTGAACACAAGAGATGAACTAGGGTTTGAGAGGAGATGGTGCTATTGAAGATGTTGATGGAGATTGCCCTCCCCAAGAGGGAGAGTTGTTGGTGATGATGATGACGATGATTTCAGCCTCCGGGAGGGAAGTTCCCCCGGCGGAATCGCTCCGCTGGAGGCAAAAGTGCTCCTGCCCAAGTTCCGCCTCGAGACGGCGGCGCTTCATCCCGAAAGTCCTCTCCTAATTTTTTCTAGGTCAAAGTGACTTATATACCAGAAGAGGGGCACCGGAGGTGGGCCGAGGAGGGCACAACCCACCTGTGTCGGGGATATCGTTCAACATATGCCAGGGGGTGGCTTATCATGGATGGGGACAAAAGTACGTCGCCGGGCTCTAGAAGCGGGAGTGAGCGAGACCGCATATGCCTGCGAATCTTACCCAGGTTCGGGGCTCTCCTAGGAGATAACACCCCTAGTCCTGCTCTGCGGGGTCTCCGCATGATCGTTACCTCAACAAGTAGCTACAAACTTGCTCCTTGAGCTGTTTTGCTAGAGGAGGAAGGAGGGCAAGGCTAGCTCTACTCCACTCTCTATGTGTATGTGTGAGTGCTGACCTAAGGCTCTCTCCTCTCCACCAAGGTCCCAACCCCTTGCATGGGGTGACCTGGGGGGTTTATATAGGCCTACCCCCCAGGGGTACGATGGTAATCCGGCCGGGCGTAGGACCCGGCCGTCAGTGTCTCTGGCCGCCGGCTTCTCCTCTGACTGCAGGGACCCGCCGCCTGGTGGGTCCCCCCAGCTGTCTCGTACTCGGCCGACAAGCCGGGCCCGCCGCTTGCGGGTCCTGTCGGCTGCGTAGCACTGTAGCCGTGCCACTGATGCTGCATGCTTGGTCGGGGAGAGCGTGGCTATAGTCCCGCTGCCTGGCGGGCGTTTCACTGTAGCCACTCCCCGTCTCTCCTGGTTAATGGCGCACAAACTTCAAGGAAGGGGGAGGGCCGCCTGCTAGGAGCCGGCCTCCCCCTGAGCTGATTGGTCAGGGCTCGCCGCCTTCTGGCCTGTCACGGACTGGTAGGGCCCGCCGCCTGCGGGCCGTACCGACAGCCTGTCGTGGGAGCATGGCTTCCTTTGCCATGGGTGATGTCATGAGCAGCATGGCAACAGTGTCGTGTCGGGCGTGGGATGTCCGCTTGGTATGCTGCATAGTGGCCACGTTCTGCCCTGGATTCGGGGGTGGCAGGCTTGTACTGTAGCCACGCCCCGAATCGTCGTGTTTATGTGGGTGCTAACTTTGAGGGCGCGAGGGGCCGCCTGCTAGGACCCGGCTTCCCAGGAAGCCGCCTGCTAGGAGTCAGCCCACTTCAAGGCCGTCTTCTGGATTCCGCCGCCTCCTGGCAACCGGCCACTTGGACCAGCCGGCCCCAAGAAGGCGGTCCTTTGTCTTTGATGTTCGAGGGGCGCAGCCTGCCCTGATGTCTTGAAATACCCAGGGGAGCTGATGAGGCTACCTGTGGTCATTTACTCCGACAGTAGTCCCCAAAGCTGGTGGGGCGCTGCGGCTGAAGGGGCGAGAAGCCCCAGCTGCTTCCTACTCCGGGTTGTCTGGTATTCTGCTTCATCCGTCTTCCGAAGTGCCGACTGGTAGGTGTCGGCCGTGACCAGGCAGGCCGCCTAGTGATTTCGAAACGCCGTGGTGGGGGCCAGGTGGCATGCTAGCCAGACGTCAGCCTCGCTGCCCGTGCCTGTCGGCCACGCGGCGTCAGCAGGCCATGCCGGCCTGCCAGCTCACGCGCGCGACGGGACGTCGCCGCAGGCCGGGGCCCGCCACTATAGTGCCTCAGCACGCGCGCGGATCTGCTGTGGCAGAGGTAGACGGTTGGGTTTCTGCGGTAATTAATACACGCATTTACTGGCGCCGCAATCGTGGGATCATGGGGGAGTGGGCGCGGTTAATCCCACGATCCCCCACGCTCTCGCCCCCTCAGCTCCGCCGCCTGGGGCTATAAGTAGGGGGAAGAGGGGGGTGGCAGACGCACGCGCACGCCCTCCTCTCCCCTCGCCATTCTTCTTCCTCTCCGTTGCTGCAGCGCCTCTTCCTCTTGCGGAGGCGCTGCCGCAGCCCACCGTCGTCGAGCGTCTTCTCGCAGCGGCTTCTTCGCTCTGTCGCGGCTTCGCCCGCTCGTCTCCGCACCGCGCCTACGACGAGCTCCTTCGCCCATGGCGCGCTCACGGGCCGGCGACTGGGACGGTTCCAACGTCCATGAGGATCACCTCTCTTTCCTTCGTCAAACACGGCGGCTGCCCCGGCAGACGAACGTGTAGGTACGTGTCCCCCCCAAGGCAGAAATCTTGCCGGTGCCGAAGGGCGATGAACGCATCATCTTCGGGTCCCATTTTCTTCACGGCTTCAGCCTTCCGGCGAGCGGCTTCCTCCGCTCCTTCCTCGATTTCTACCGAGTCCAGCCACACCACCTCACGCCAAACACGGTGGTGCTGCTGGCCGCCTTCGTTACCATGTGCGAAGGGTACCTCGGCACTCTCCCCACCCTTGAGCTCTGGGGGGAGTGCTTTTATCTCAAACTCAGCACCGCCACCAAGGGCCAGGCGGTTTAATGCGGAGTCTGCGTGGCGGTGCAGCGTTCGGGCACCGGGAACCGCTTCCCACCCATCTCCCTGCTGCAGTCGGCCAAGCTATGGCAGAAATCCTATTTCTACGTCAAGAATATCCACTCGACGAGCGACTACATCAACTTGCCGGCTTACGTAGCTGGCCCACCAGCCGAGCCGCGCGCCAACTGGCAGTACAAGCCGAGCTCCCTATTGGCCGCCTCCTCCGCCGCCCTCGCCCGACTTCAGGTGATGACGGAGTCGGAGGGCCTGAAGGGCTCAGACTTGCTGGCTGCCTTCGTGACGCGCCGAGTGCTTCCCCTCCAAGCCCAGCCTCACATCGTCTGCTGCATGAGCGGGCACCAGGACCCGTGCCGGATGTGCACATGGGAGCTGCAGGACATGGAGGTGGCCCGGCTGGTCAACTACTTCTCCAACTGCAAGCTATCGGAGACGGATTGGCGGTTCGGCAAGCGACCGTATGACCGCGCAAATCCGCCGCCTGCGATGAGTCTTGCAATTCTTTTTCTCTTTTGCTGGTCCGAGCTCTTGTTTTGCTATCTGACCAGTCGGCCATGGTGCAGGTCCTCCCGGCCCAGTTGGCCGCCGGCGCTCTGGATCCGGGTCAGCAGTATATGCCGGACCGAATAAGAAGCGACATGGACGACCCTGACTTGGGGGCGGCCGCCATGGAGGAGGACGATGCCATAGGTGGCGGCGGTGGAGCAGGCGGCTCCGGAGGAGGAGGCGGCCTCGAGGCCTAGCCGGATGACGACGAGGAGGAGAACGAGACGCGCCGCACGCACGGCTCCGACAAGGCGGGCGCGAGTTCTTTAGCCACGCCGACTGCAGCAGGCGGCGCACCAAAGCGCTGAGCCGGCTCGTTGCTGTTCGGCAGCCGGCCGAAGAGGTCCAAGAACACGGCCGCCGCAACCAAGCCGCAGGAGGCCACCGCGAAGGCGGCCCAGTTCTAGAAGACCCCGAAGCAGCCCCCGATGGTGTCCGCGTAAGTGCTTGGTTTCTCTTGCATTTTCTTTTCTTCTTTCTTGCAAACTCTTTCTGAGTTTCCTCTTGTCTTGCTTGAATAAGGCCCCGCTCTCTCTTGAGCGGTCCACCGCTGCTTTAGTGATCGGGGTGGCGGAAGGCTCTGCCAATAGCCGCCGTGTGGACCCGCTCGCCGACCTCCAGGAGGCGACGGAGAGGAACGCGCGTGAGGCGCACGAGGAGCGGGAGGAGGTGGAGCGGCAGAAGGCGGAGGCGGCGCAGGCGGACGCGGATGTGGCGGCCAAGGCCCTAGCCGACGCTGCGACCAAGGTCCAAGCGGACGCCGCAGCCCAGGCCCAGGCGGACGCCGCAGCCAAGGCCCCATCGGACGCGGCTGCCAAGGTGCAAGCGGAAGAGGCCGCACGCGGTCGGACTCCGCAACTTGTCATCCCGCTGCGCGCAGTACCACCATCGCCAGAGAACCCGGCGCCGACTGGAGGAGCCGGTAACGATCAGCCGGTCGTGGAGAGGAGAGGAGGCGACGCCATCGTCCCGAGGGCGGAGGTGCCCCCGCAAGCGCCGACTGCCGAGGCCCGAGGCAGTCGGTCTGACGTGCCACCGGCGCCGCCGGTCAGTGGCGAGCTGGCGGTGGGGGCGATCCCTGTGGTCCGTCCTCCGGGGCGCCAGCGTGCGACGAAGGCGGCCTCGGCGCCACGAGCGCAGGAGATCGGGGCCGCGAGCTCATCGGCCCCAGATGCAGAGGCCACCAGTGCCGCCCCACCAGAATGGACGCCAGGGGGCGGGACGGGCGTGCTGAACAAGGCCGCGCAGGACTTTCAGGCCCAGCTCCAGGCCCAAGGCACCGCCCTCCAGCAGTATACGAAGGCGTTCTTTGCGATGCGAGCGGCAGTCCGGGTACACTTCTTTGTTTTGTTTTTTTTATTCTTGCAATCTTCCGTGGGGGCGCGCCAGCGCATCCACTGGGTGTAGCCCCCGAGTTCCGGGCCGACTGTTGAGCAGGTGGCTAGGAACTTTAAGGTAAGTTCCGAGTGCTAACTTGTTTTCTCTTCTTTTGTCTTCGTTGCAGGACTACCACAACATCCGCGCAGCCGCCTTCAACTCCCAGGTCCAGGAGCTGGCTAAGCGGACCGCCGACCTGACCGA
This sequence comes from Thinopyrum elongatum, assembly GCA_011799875.1. NCBI lineage: Eukaryota > Viridiplantae > Streptophyta > Magnoliopsida > Poales > Poaceae > Thinopyrum > Thinopyrum elongatum. The sequence goes on from CM022301.1 coordinate 39,923,798, forward strand.
GAGCCGGAGTAAGCACTCCATCTTTATCCTCGCGGGGGCGCGCTAGCGCACCCGCTGGGTGTAGCCCCCGAGATTCGGGCCGACTGCTGAGCAGTCGGGCCGGATCTTCCGGCAACCACTTTTATTTTTGGTCAACTTCGTTGATTGTCTTCTCTTTCTCAATTTCGCAGGAGCCAACGCCACACTGCAGCAGCGCCTGGGCGAAGTTCAGACCGAGCTGCTCTCCAAGGAGGAGGAGCGTAGCAAGGCGGCCCAGGAGCGCAACTGTCTGGCCAAGAAGTTGGCGGACCAGCACAAGGCGGAGCTCCAGAAACTCGAGGAGGCGGAAGGCGCCCTTCAGGCCGAGTTTGAGATGGAGTGCTCGAAGTGGGTCGAGAAGGAGGCGATCCTCGCCGCTGGCTACGGCGAGATTGAGGATATGATCGATGGTAAACTTCTTTCTTTGGAATAGCTGCCGACTGCATCGAGAGTCGGCTTCCGACTTCTGATCTTTGTTTTTTCTTTGCGTAGACTTCTTTCCTAGACACGCTGTCGCCGTCAGCCAGGCCATCAAGGCGCGGTGTGACCAGCGTAGGAGGGAAGGAGTGGAGATCCCGCTCGACGCGCCTTAAAACATGAACGAGCAGCTCCTGGCCGTCAGGACGCGCCTGCAGCCGATTCACCATCTGCTCTGCCGCCTTCAGCAAGCCGGGTCGCAGTTGGTTTCCGCCCTTTGGCCAGGTGTCCAAGCTCCACGCACCCGCAGTCGGACCGTCGACTGGTTAGAGGTGGCGATCGGCCGCTTCGAGGCTTCAAAGGGCTCCTCCGCTCGGGCAGGCACCCGAAGGGCCTTGGAGTTCGTCAAGGTGTGGTATCCTGGGCTGAACCTAGCCCAGTTGGCCACGTTCCGGCAGGAGGCCAGGGAAGAGTTGTTGGCAGTGGGGCCTGCACTCACTCGTCGTGCGGCGGCGATCGCCGAGTACACCGAGACTGGTGTCTTCCTCCCCGAGCTGGACGAGGAGGGTGCCGAGGTGCCGCCGGACTGGTTCGGGTTGAACCCGGATGAGGGCGAGGTCTCAGCGGAAGAAATCGCCTCCAGTGATGAAGGCAAGGACGAGAAAGACGAGGATGGTGAAGACGACGCACCGGAGGGCGGAGCGGACTGCGAGCCTCAGCTCGATCGGGCCTCGAGCAACGAGCCGTGTGCGAGTGCACCGACTGCTACTGATGGCGACCAAGCCGAGACTCGCCAGGCGGCCACTCCACCAGCCAGCGCCTCCGACTCCACCAACCTGCCGGACCCGCCTGCTGCTCCTCTGGCCTAGGCTGCCAACTTTATCTTATCTTTTCCTGCTCTTGTAATCTTTTGGACAAGTATGTTAAATTCGCGCAATTGCACCCGCTGGGGGTGTATTCAAACTCTGTTGAATGCTGGCTAAGAGCTTTTGCTATGTAAATTAACTTTATTCGCACAAGCTGTGCTCTGCCGGGTTCTGACTTTGTCTTGCTCTTCTGTTCTTTTGGCTTTCTCCTTTGCCGCCTTCCCTTGGCTGCCACCTTGCTGGCCAGACAGCCGCTCTTTGGTCTGTTGGCTGGGTCAGGTACTTGGCCATTTTGTGAAGGCAAGTACTTTGGCCGCTTAGAACGTAGCAAGTTAAGTGAGAAGCCGGCCGGCCGTCTGCTCAGCAACCGGACGGCTAGGCGAGGGGCCAGCTTGGCCTATGTGAGTGCTTTCGTCCTTAGTCATTTTTCATGTGGGCACCATTTCCTGCCTTTGACTCTTGCCAGCCAGACGGTCGCTCTGCGAGCTGCGGCTTATGGCAAGAGAGGGCTTAGCTGCCGGCACACTACTTGTCCGACTGCAGGTAGCGCTGACATAATACAAGGCAGCAAGCCCCCGGGCCGACTGGTTAGACCCGGTGCCGGGCGGAGGAATGAAATAACTCATTCATAGGCATGAAACTTATCATATAGATAAGAAAGGTAGCCCCCGAGTGCTCCTCGAGGGACCTGGTGTCTTTGCGCTTAATACAAAAGGTAGCGTGGTACATACTGTATTAACTGTAAAATCTTCGGAGGAGATTTGCGTTCCATGGGCGCTCTGTTTCCTTGCCGGAATTGTCCCTCTTGCGCGCCCTGGGCTTCTGCACGTCGATCAGGTAATAGGAGTCGTTGCCCAAGGATTTGCTGATGATGAAGGGGCCTTCCCAAGGGGTCGAGAGCTTGTGCTGGCCGGCTGTTCGCTGGATCAGCCGGAGCACAAGGTCTCCCTCTTGGAAGGATCGTGGCTTGACCTTCCGACTGTGGTAGCGGCGCAGGCTCTGCTGGTAGATGGCGGACCGGCTGAGTGCTAACAGCCGGCCCTCTTCCAGCAGATCGACGCCGTCTTCACGTGCTTCCTTCGCCTCCGCCTCCGTGTACATGGTGACGTGAGGTGAGTTGAACTCGATGTCAGTTGGGATGACAGCCTCGGCCCTGTATACGAGGAAGAAGGGAGAGAAGCCAGTTGATTTTTTCGGGGTGGTGCGGAGGCTCCAGAGGACGGCCGGCAGCTCATCGATCCAGCAGCCGGCCGAGCGCTCGAGTGGCTCGACCAGTCGGGGCTTGATGCCGGATAAGATGAGGCCGTTTGCTCGCTCGACTTGGCCGTTTGACTGCGGATGGGCAACGGATGCTAAGTCCAGTCGGATGCCCTGCGTCGCGCAGAAACGGGCCAAGGCGCCTTTGGCAAAGTTAGTGCCATTTGTCGGTGATGATGCTGTGTGGTACACCGTACCGGATGGTGATATCTGCGATGAAGGTCACAGCAGTCGGACCATTCAGTTTCTTGATTGGCTTTGCTTCAATCCACTTGGTGAACTTGTCGATGGCGACGAGCAGATGGGTCATGCCGCCGCGTGCTGTCTTGAATGGGCCCACCATGTCCAGCCCCCAGACGGCAAAAGGCCAGGTAAGGGGGATGGTCTTGAGTGCAGAAGCCGGTAGATGTTGCTTGGAGCTGAATTTTTGGCACCCCTTGCATTTCTTTACCAGATCCTTGGCGTCCTTCAAAGCAGTCGGCCAGAAGAAACCATGGCGGAAAGCTTTGGCGACAAGGGACCTGGAGGCCGCGTGGTGGCCGCACTCGCCTTGGTGTATGTGTCTGAGGATTGCCTTGCCTTTCTCTGGTTCGATGCAGCATTGGAAGACGTCGGTCACGCTACGCCTGACAAGCTCTCTGTTTACTATCGTGTAAGCTCCTGCCCGGCGTTGCACCTGCCGGGCCAAGATCTCATCAGCTGGCAGCTCTCCGCTCACCAGAAAGTTGAGGATGGGCTGCGCCCATGATGGTGCTTTGACTTTGTCCACTGTCATTACGGCCACTGAAACTAGGGCAGTTGGGTTGGGAGGTGGCGGGGTGGAGTCGGCCGCGTCTTGCTGCGTTGTTGAAGTCCCCGGGCCGACTGCTGCAGCCACCAGGCCGGGTTGTGGAGTCCTCGGGCCAGGTGCGACTGCTGCAGTCCCCGAGCCGCTTGGTGAAGTCCCCAGGACGGCTGCTGCAACCCCCATGCCGGGTTGCGAAGTCCCCGGGCCGGGTGCGACTGCTGCAGTCCCCGTGCCGCCTACCGAAGTTCCCGGGCTGGCTGCTGCAGCCCCCGAGTCAGATCCGATTGCTTCAGGGGCAGCCGGCACGAAGATGGATTCTGATTCCGGGGAAGGCTTGATAGACGGCTTGCGGAGGCACTGAAGGGACACGCCGGCTGGTATGGCTTGCCGGGTGGAGCCGATCCGCGCCAGGGCATCTGCTTGCTCGTTGTCAGCCCGTGGCACGTGAAGGAACTCGCACCCGTCAAAATATCCGCTGATCTGCTGGACGAGGGAGCGGTAGCTCGTCATGTTTGCATCCTTGGTGTCCCAGTCGCCAGACGACTATTGGACCACCAGGTCCGAGTCACCGTAGCACAGAATCCGGCGGATGCCAATCTCCTTGGCCAGCCGGAGTCCATATACTAGTGCCTCGTACTCGGCCACGTTGTTGGAGGCGGCAAAATGGATTTGCAATGTGTATTTGAGCTTGTCGCCTTTGGGAGAGGTGAGGACGATGCCGGCTCCCAAACCGGTGCGCATCTTCGAGCCATCAAAGTGCATCCGCCAATGAGTGGAGTCTGGAGCTGGCGGCAGGTACTGGGTCTTGTCCCAGTCGATGAGGAAGTCGGCCAGTGCTTGGGACTTGATGGCGGTGCGAGGCTGGTAGAAGATGGTGTAGGGGGCCAGCTCGATGGCCCACTTGGCCACCCGGCCCGATGCATCTCTGCTGCCTATGATCTCCGCAAGCGCGGCGGTGCAGACAACCATGATGGGGTGCTCTTGAAAGTATGGCTTGAGCTTCTTGGCGGCAAAGTGCACGCCATAGCACATCTTTTGGTAGTGGGGGTAGTTCTGCTTGGAGGCTGACAGTACCTCACTCAAGTAGTACACGGGCCTCTGGACCGGCTGTGCCTTGCCGTGCTCTTGGCGCTCTACCACCATGACTGTGCTGACCACCCGGCTGGTGGCGGCAATGTAAAGAAGCATGGGCTCCTTGGCAGCCGGAGCGGCTAGAACAGGCGGCATGGTCAACGTCTTCTTGAGCTGGAGGAAAGCCTCATCTGCCTTGTCGTTCCACTCGAAATGAGTGGTTTTCTTCATCAACTGGTACAGGGGAAGAGCCTTCTTGCCCAGCCGACTGATGAAGCGGCTGATGGATGCCAAGCAGCCGGTGAACTTCTGAATGTCTCGCAGTCGGGTGGGCCTCTCCATCCTCTCGATGGCCTTGATCTTGACAGGGTTGCACTCTATGTCGCGCTCTGAGACAAGGAAACCGAGGAGCTAGCCGGCTGGTACTCCAAAGACGCACTTCTCTGGGTTGAGCTTGATTTGAAAATGGCGCAGATTATCAAAAGTTTCCTTGAGATCTTCCAGTAGGGTACCGCGCTTTTCTGTCTTCACCACAATATCGTCTACATAGACGTGGGCATTTCTGCCGAGTTGCTTGAGGAGGCACTTCTGCATGCAACGCTGGAACGTGGCACCGGCATTTCTCAAGCCGAATGTCATGGTCAGGTAGCAGAAGGCTCCAAATGGTGTGATGAAGGCGGTCTTCAGGCGGTCGGCCGGTCTCAACTTGATCTGGTGGTACCCTGAGTAGGCATCCAAAAAACTCAACAGCTCGCATCCGGCCGTGGAGTCTATCACTTGGTCAATCCAAGGCAAGGCAAACGGATCTTTGGGGCAAGCTTTGTTGAGGCTGGTATAGTCAATACACATGCGCCATTTGTTGTTCTTCTTTAGTACAAGGACTGGGTTGGCAAGCCACTCTGGAAAGAACACTTCCATAATGAAGCCGGCTGCTAGAAGCCGGGCTATCTCTTCACCAACCATTCTTCTCTTCTCCTACGACAGGCGGCGGAGGGGTTGCTTGACTGGTTTTGCATCTGCTCTAACATGTAGCTTGTGCTCAGCGAAATTCGTCGGAACACCCGGCATGTCCTTTGGAGACCATGCAAAGATGTCCCGATTCTCACGGAGGAAATCGACGAGCTCGCTTTCCTATTTGCTGTCAAGGTGAGCTCCTATGACAGCGAACTTCTCCGGGTGCTCCGGGTCCAAGGGTATCTTCTTGGTTTCTTTGGCCAGCTGGAAAGAGCCCTGAGCCTCTGACTCCTTGGGATCTGGCGACAGGTCTGGCTGCTTGCCGGCCATGACCACAACCCGGTCAAGGAGCCGCTTCTCGGCAGCAATCACAAGGGACTCGGCCAGCCGACTGCTGACTGCGGCACACTCGAGAGACTTCTGGTAGTCGCCGACTACGGTGATAATGCCCTTGGTGCCCGGCATCTTCATCTTGAGGTAGGCGTAGTGCGGTACCGCCATGAACTTGGCCAGAGCAGGCCTGCCAAGGAGCGCATGGTAGGGGCTCTCCAGATCCACCACCTCAAACCAGATTGGCTCGCGGCGGAAGTGATCTTTGTCTCCGAAGAGGACATCTATCTTGATCTTGCCGATTGGAGAGCAGGAAAGGCCAGGTACAATGCCATGGAAGACAGTCTGGCTGGGCTGGAGCTGCTTCTCCTTGACGCACAGCTTCTCCAGGGTGTCACGGTAGAGGATGTTGATGCTGCTACCGCCGTCTATCAGAACTCGGGAGAAGCGACAGGCTCGCTGCTCCGTTGAAAAGCTGGCATCCAGCACCAAGGCATAGGAACCTGGAGAAGGCATCACCTCCGGGTGGTCAGCGCGACTCCAGCTGATAGGCTTCTTGGACCAGTGCATGAACTCTGGGACCTTAGAAGCGACCGTGTTCACCTCGCGGTGCTGCTGACGCCGGCTGTGCCTGTCGTCGGCCATACTGGTGAAGACGACATAGGCTCCGTGTTCCTCGGGGAATTCATCTTGAATTGCGCCGACAGGGCGGGCCGCCGGCTGCTGAGGAGGCGGAGCCGGTGGGCCAGCGGGCGGAGGGGGCAGTCCTTCGCCATTGGCAATGCGGGTGAGCTAGTGGCACTTCCGGGTGGTGTGGTTGGACGGCTTCGTGCCGTTGTGGAACTTGCAGGGAGCATCAAGGGTTTGCTCGAAGGAGAAAGCGGGCAACCAAGCAGGCTTGCCGCCTTTTTGACGCTTGGGGCCGGGCTGCCCTTCCGGTTGTTGGTCTTCAACTGCCGCCACCTGCCGGCTGGTGGAAGCCGGCTGCTGGACCTTGCGCTTGTTGTCGCTCGACTGCTGGCGCCGACTGGAGTCGCCAACAGGCGTCTGAGGGTCCGGAGGGAGCATCTTTCCAGACGCGTCCACTCGGAGCTCCGACTTCATGCACCCCTTCGCAGGAGTTGCGCAGTTCAGCCCACCGCGTCAAGTATTCGCGGGTGGACTCGGTTGGGCCTTGGACGCACAGGGAGAGCTGGCGGGGCTTGGGCGGCCGCTTGTAGGTGCTGGTGAAGTTGCGGATGAAAACTTCGATAAAGTCCAACCAGCTGTTGACGCTGTAGGGCTTGAGGCTGTTCAGCCATGTCCGGGCCATGCCCTGGAGCATGAGCGGAACATACTTCACGGCAACACGCTTGTTGCCGTTTGCTATGCTGACGGCAGTGGAGTAGTCGACCAGCCAATCTTCCGGCTTCACAGAGCCGTTGTATATGGGGGTGTCCCGAGGGAGCGAGAACCCTTTGGGGAAGGGCTCGTCACGGATGCGGGGGCCGAAACAAGGCGGGCCGATCGCATCTTCTTCTTCTAACGCCAGGGATCGAGCCAAACGGTCGATCTGGGTGCGGGCGTCATTTTCTCCGACTCCTTCACGGGGGCCCAGCCGGCCTCTGAGAGTCGGATGCTCAACAGGCGGCGGGGAGGCGCGCCTCTCCCTGCGCGGGGGAGGCGGACGACCGTCCTGCCGTTCCACTGCTCGTGGGCGGCCGTCTTGGTCGCGCTCGATGGAGATGCGGGTGCGGGTGCGGCTAACCACCGGCTCTTGGTCTCCTCGGTCGCAAGCGCCGCCTATCGGCATCCGGGAAGTCGCGCCGTGCTCTCGGCGAGGGGGAAGGTTCCCGGCCTGCACGCCGGGTTCCACCGCGCGGCGGCTGGCTTCTTGCTGCGCGGCGGCCGCGTCAATGAGCTGCTGGACGCGCTCCATCATGCAGCGACGCTCGTCGCTCTCCAGGCGGTCCAGCTCATCCGCCGCCGCGTGGGTGGCGCGTAAGTTCTCCATTGGCGTGGCATAGACTGGGCGGTCGGCCCCCAACATGCTGGCGATGGCTGCGCCGCGCTGCCGGACCGTGCCCGCGTGGCTAGGTTCGGCAGCAGCCGGCGTGCCGCAGACGGCACGGTCGATCTCACGGTGGTAGGCCTCGGCAAGGCGTATCATGGCCGCCAACTTGTTGGCGCTGTCGAGGAGTGTGATACGGCATGCTTCCAGCGTTTTGCCGTTCGCACCGGGCGCTATGGGCGTGGACAGGTCCCGCATTGCCGCCTGCAACGGGTCCCGGCCGGCCTGGTCGGAGGCTCCATCGTGGCTGATGACCAGCACTGCGGTGACGGTGCTGGTGCTGGCGCTGCTGTCTGCAGTAGGGAGCGGGTCATCGAAGATCACCACGTCACCGGGGAAGGCAGCAGAAAGTGCGGCGTCGGCGTCGATGACCATGTCGACGGACAGGTCGGTGGAGCCAACGGACCCCAGGTCGGAGACTGGCTCTTTGGCGATGTGAAGCCTACTGAGGGAGTCGACGAGGCAGCTCTCGGGGCTGGCCGCGCCCGCGACGAGTGCGGGCTTGTCGGAGAGGCGGATCCCGCCGATGAGATCAGCGAGGCTGCTTGCGGCGCAAGCAACTTCCATGCCACGCAGCGTGTTAGCACAAACGCCGTCAGGCATGCCGGGCTAGCTGCGCTCGCCACGAAGGAAGAGGGTTCCCGTCCAGAACGTGTTTCCAGACGACGGTGCACCTAGCCCCATGGTGGGCGCCAAATGTCGGGGATATCGTGCGACATATGCCAGGGGGTGGCTTATCGTGGATGGGGACAAAAGTACGTCGCCAGGCTCTAGAAGCGGTAGTGAGCGAGACCGCATATGCCTGCGAATCATACCCAGGTTCGGGGCTCTCCTAGGAGATAACACCCCTAGTCCTGCTCTGCGGGGTCTCCGCATGATCGCTACCTCAACATGTAGCTACAAACTTGCTCCTAGAGCTGTTTTGCTAGAGGAGGAAGGAGGGCAAGGCTAGCTCTACTCCACTCTCTATGTGTATGTGTGAGTGCTGACCTAAGGCTCTCTCCTCTCCACCAAGGTCCCAACCCCTTGCATGGGGTGACCTGGGGGGTTTATATAGGCCTACCCCCCAGGGGTACAATGGTAATCTGGCCGGGCGTAGGACCCGGCCGTCAGTGTCTCTGGCCGCCGGCTTCTCCGCCCACTGCAGGGGCCCGCCGCCTGGTGGGTCCCCCAGCTGTCTCGTACTCGGCCGACAAGCCAGGACCGCCGCTTGCGGGTCCTGTCGGCTGCGTAGCACTGTAGCCGTGCCACTGATGATGAATGCTTGGTCGGGGAGAGCGTGGCTACAGTCCCGCCGCCTGGCGGGCGTTTCACTGTAGCCACTCCCTGTCTCTCCTGGTTAATGGCGCAAAAACTTCAAGGAAGGGGGAGGGCCGCCTGCTAGGAGCCGGCCTCCCCCTGAGCCGATTGGTCAGGGCTCGCCGCCTTCTGGCCTCTCACGAGAGCCCGTCGTGGGAGCATGGCTTCCTCTGCCATGGGTGATGTCATGAGCAGCATGGCAACAGTGCCGCGTCGGGCGTGGGATGTCCGCTTGGTACGCTGCACAGTGGCCACGTTCTGCCCTGGATTCTGGGGTGGCAGGCTTGTATTGTAGCCACGCCCCGAATCGTCGTGTTTATGTGGGTGCTAACTTTGAGGGCGCGAGGGGCCGCCTGGTAGGACCCGGCTTCCCAGGAAGCCGCCTGCTAGGAGTCGGCCCACTTCATGGCCGTCTTCTGGATTCCACCGCCCCCTGGCAACCGGCCACTTGGACCAGCCGGCCCCAAGAAGGCGGTCCTTTGTCTTTGATGTTCGAGGGGCGCAGCCTGCCCCGATGTCTTGAAATACCCATGGGAGCTGATGAGGCTACCCGTGGTCATTTACTCCGACAACCAGGGCACGCCTGGGCTCCCTGGCGCGCCCAGGTGGGTTGTGCCCACCTGGTGGGCCCCCTTTGGTACTTATTTATTTCAATAATTCTTCTATATTCCATAAAAATTCTCCGTGAAGTTTCAGCTCATTTGGAGTTGTGCAGAATAGGTGGCCTAACATAGCTTTTTCAGGTCCAGAATTCCAGCTGCCGGTATTCTCCCTCTTTGTGTGAACCTTGCATATTATGAGAGAAAAGGCATTAGAATTACTCCAAAAAGCATTATTATACATAAAAACAATGTAAATAACAGTAGGAAAACATGATGCAAAATGGACGTTGATACATCTCCAACGTATCTATAATTTATGAAGTATTCATGCTGTTATATTATCATTCTTGGATGTTTTACAATCATTTTATAGCAACTTTATATCATTTTTTTGGGACTAACCTATTGACCCAGTGCTGGGAGACAACCCAACATTTACCCCTACTGTTTTTATGTGTTCACATGATTATGCTTCTGTAGTAATCATGTTTTATTGATTTTGTTTCAATAAAGTGCCAAGTAAAGCCTTTGGGATAGTATGGATGATAGTTGACTTGAATCTGTGCAAAAACAGAAACTTTTGTGCTCAGTCCAGGAATATTTAAAATTCACTGGAACGTGATTTTGATATGAATTTTTTACAGGTGATATATATACAAATTATCTACGTTGTCCTAATTTTTCAGAATTTTTTAAGTAGTAGAAGTATGGTTGGAGTACAGATTACTACAGACTGTTCTGTTTTTGAGAGATTCTGTTTTCAATGCATAAATTGCTTGTTTTCTAGTTTCTATGGATTATATTGCTCAATATAAATTGTATAAATGATATGATACAGTAGGCATTGTATGAGAACAATTATGAATCTTATCTTGACAGTACCAAAGTGAAATGGTTTGCTCTTTATCATACTAACATATCTCACGAAGTTCCGTTAAGTTTTGTGTGATTGAAGTTTTCAAGTTTTGGGTGAGATGTCGATATGAGGAGAATAAGGAGTGACAAGGCCCTAAGCTTGGGGATTCCCAAGGCACCCCAAGGTAATATTCAAGGAATATCCAAGCAACTAAGCTTGGGGATGCCCCGGAAGGCATCCCCTCTTTCGTCTCCAACATTATCGGTAACCTCACTTGGAGCTACATTTTTATTCGTCACATGATATGTGTTTTGCTTAGAGCGTCATTTTATTTTATTAGTATTTTCTTCCTGTTATATATAATAATGTTTTGCATCTTTATTTTCAATAAAAATGTCAAGGATAGCCTTTACCATGCTTATTTTGCAAGTATATGAGTTGCTGTTTCAAAACAGAAAGTTTATCGATGTTGCAAAAATTACCGAGAAAATTTAGAATGTGATAAAATGTTGAAACTTTTTGTACAGTAAGATCACATAAATTTTCTACAGTGTGGTAAATTTTCATAATTTTTGGAGTTAAAGAAGTATTGATACTCTTGCATTCTTTACAGACTGCACTGTTTTGGCAGATTGCTGTTATGTTTGCATATGTTTGCTTGTTTAATGATTCTATTTGAGGATAGGAGTATTAAATATGCAGAGGCATTTAGTATGCAATGTTGAATAATAATTTTTGTGATTTTCTACAGTAGAGAATGATAAGGTTTTTGCATTGGTTTATACTAACTTATCTCACGAGTTCTTGTTGAGTTTTGTGTGTATGAAGTTTTTAAGATTTAGGGAAACCGAGATATAAAAGGAATTAAGGAGACGCAAAAGCTCAAGCTTGGGGATGCCCAAGGCATCCCAAGATAATATTTTAAGAAGTCTCAAGCATCTAAGCTTGGGGATGCCCCGGTAGGCATCCCACCTTTCTTCATCAACAATTATCGGTTAGTATCGGTTGAGCCTAAGTTTTTGCTTCTTCACTTGAGTTGTGCTATTCTTGGATTGTCATTTTACTTTGTTTTGTTTGCTGTTTTAATAAAATACTTAGATTTGAAAGTTTTTTTAAATAAGAGAGAGTCCTCAATTAGTTACCCCTTTACTTAACTACTCGCTTGATCTTCACTTATATCTTTTTGGAGTAGCTTGTCATTTACTCTTGTGCTTCACTTATATCCTATGAGTAAATTGTTGAATGAATTGAATATCATGAAGTTGAAATTATATGTTCATATCATGACTAGTGGTTGTAGGGTAACGCAGTAGAAAAAAAAAATTTTCCGCCCTACGCACCAGCCCAGGACCACTATGGAGACTGCATACAAGGTTTGATCATTTTCGTTACCGACTCGTAGCGCAGCGGAAGTAGAGTCGATGACGATCGGCGGTGCAGATCCCCGCAGCTAGGATTTACAACCTCCCAACCGCGAGGATGTATACCCTCGTCTTCCCTTCGGACAGCCCTCCGGGAGGCGGTCGAACAGTCCCCCGGACGATGTCGCGGACAGCCCTTCGGGAGGACCTTCGAAACTCGAACGGTCACTCGGACAGCCCTTCGGGAGGACTCATAGAACTCGGACCGTCACTTGGACAGCCCTTCGGGAGGCACTCTCAAACAGCCCCTCGGGCACTAAGATCGAAACTACGACCTCTCTACGGAGTTGCACACATACGGTGTCACCTATCCGGCAGGGCTTCGCCGTCCAGAACTAGTTCCTGCCGGAACCCAGACAGCCTTTCGGCTCTACGAAACTCTTTTCGTGGGAGGGAGAGAGAAGCCAGATAACATCTTGGCATGTGTATGAGAGCAATGGATGGGGAGAATGGCAGCCCCTTCTCCTCCTTTTATAGGCCAAGGCAAGGGGTGGGGTGGGATGTTGAAATACCAAAATACCCAAGCTTCATGTCACACATGAAAGGGCATAATGGTAACACAAGGGGGGCACCAAGGGGACACCACCATGGCAGCCCTTGGGCCGGCCCACACCTTGTCTCCCCATGGGGGGGGGCCCCCCCAACAAGCCACCAACATGTCTCCATGAAACATGCATGCTCCCTAGACAAAAAGCCACCAAACATGCAACCCCCGATTCGTGGGATCTTGTCCCCTCGCGCTGAGACAAGATGTTTTCCGCGAAACTTTTTCTGAAAAATTCCAGAAGGTCCCAGAACATTTCCGGCACCCTCTAAAATTATTCTGGGCATGATCCGAAACATTTTCGGTGCGGTGGTTTTCATCAGCGGAAAGCATTAACAGCGGTTACGGCAGTTTCGGAACATTTCCGGTTTTTCTCTCCGAAAATTCCCAGAAGTTCCCAGACCAATTCTGGCATCCTCTGAAAATTTCCAGGCGGTGCCGAAACCCTTTTTGACCAAATAATATATTCCGAAACAACTTTTCGGTTTTACCGAAACTCTTTCGGTGTTCTCTCTCTCGGAACTCTTCCGTTGTCTCCGAAACATTTTCGGTGACTTTCTCTAAGACTCCCTGTCTAGCGTTCAACAGATAGATGACCCTTAAGCGTGTGACCCTATAGGTTCGGTGAAGTATAGACATGACCGGAACACTTTCCGATCAATGATCAGCATCGGAGTCGTGGACACCCATATTGACCCCTATACCCACACGAATGAATATTCGAGTGAACCTCCAGTTGCCGTGTGCTATTCCTGTTGCTTCGCGATATGTTACAAATACCCGAGGTGAGACATGTTGGCATTCCCGTGGATCAACAACTTGTCCACTATGCTAGTTACCTCGTTACCGGTATTGTTCTCTTTTCTCGTTACCGTGTTCCGGCATCCCCGTGATCAAATCACAAAGTGTCTGGCCAGACGATGATGGATACCGTAACACCGAGAGGGCCCAGAGATATCTCTCCATCGTTGGAGGAGCAAATCCCAATCTTGAGCTATCAAGTTACTTGACATACTTTCCCATGAACCCGTAAGCCGCCGTAATAGCCATCCAGTTACGGATGACGTTTAACAAACCCCAAAGTTCATGAATCAAGCATGAAGAAACTCGATACTCTCATGGTCTGAGGAATTATGCAAACGTTAACCATCTCTGTGTTATTAACCATTAACTTGTGACGAATGAATCTCATAGCATAACATCAATCGGGTCGATTCAACACAAATGTTCTTCTAACATTGTGCCCTCAAAGTTGCTGGCATAGACATGCCCATGATTTGGAAAACATAATCATCATGCAACACTTGAGCTAGTCTTAGAGGCATGACTAGGAATACATTTTACCGTTTATTATTCCACACGTGCACATGGGTTTTCCCCAGAGCCTTTATGGATATACGGGCTCGGGAACCACAGCAGTTATAGCATGGAACATAAACATAATAATGAGCATGGAGATAAATAATAACATTTATTATTGCCTCTAGGGCATATCTCCTACAGTGGTAGCTTCACATTGGGTTTAGAAAGTGAAATCTTTTGAGGCTTGACAATCACAATATTGGTCATACAAGCAATTCATGAATGATTAGTAGAAGGAAGAGAACTTTCACATGCAAATACACTATCTTGGAAATCTTTTGTGATTTTGAGCCCCCATCAAAATATTATATGCCAAAATTGTTGACGTTGGACAAGGAAGACAACATAATGATTTATGTTTGTTCATATTCACATAGAAGTTATATTGTCATAGATCCTTCAACATGTGGTGCTTGCCCCCCATCTTTGCTAGCCAAAAATTCCACACTAAGTAGAGATACTAATTGTGCATCCAAAAACCCTGAAACCCAAACCTTATTTTCAAGAGTGCACCATACCTACCTATGGATTGAGTAAGATCCTTCAAGTAAGTTGTCATCGGTGCAATAAGGCAATAAAAATTGCTTCTAAAAGTGTAAGATCATTTAGTGTAAGATAAAATTGAGCGTTGTACGAACTTGTGATGGTAAAGAAATAAAAGCGACAGACTGCATAATAAAGGTTACCATCACAAGGGGCAATATAACGTGACGTTCTTTTGCACTAAGGGGTTGAGCATACAAACAAATAAGCGCATGGCAACCTCTGCTTCCCTCTGCGAAGGGCCTATCTTTTACTTTTATGCATTTACTTTTATGCAAGAGTCAAAGTTTTTCTCTCTATTCCTTTTTTATTTTTCTCCTTTGGCAAGCATCACGTGGTGAGGAAAGATCTAGGCACATATGTCCTGCTGGATATGGGTGGCATGAGTTATTATTGTTGACATCACCCTTGAGGTGAATACGTTGGGAGGCGAAATTATAAGCCCCTATCTTTCTATGTGTCCGGTTGAAACGTTTTGCTCATGTGTATGCGGTGAGTGTTAGCAATCATAGAAGACTATATGATGGTTGAGTATGTGGAGCTCTTACTTAGACTCTGTTGAATAAGTTGAATTGCAATTGTTTGGTGACTGAGAACATAGGTTGCTGAGTTTCAAGAGAATTCATTGTTTGAACCTTAACATGTGAATTGTTTGCTACTTTAACATGAGAAGTTTTATAAGAAAGAATTGTTGTTATGATGCTAGGAAAAGTGATTGAAATTGTCATTGATCAAACTTGTGCACTTTGCTAGCATTCACACTTCATAAATTATTTCTTTTATCATTTACCGACTCGAGGACGAGTAGGAATTAAGCTTGGGGATGCTGATACGTCTCCAACGTACCTATAATTTATGAAGTATTCATGCTGTTATATTATCATTCTTGGATGTTTTACAATCATTTTATAGCAACTTTATATAATTTTTTTGGGACTAACGTATTGACCCAGTGCCCAGTGCCAGTTGCTGTTTTTGCTTGTTTTTTACATCTCAAGAAATCAATATCAAACGGAGTCCAAACACCGCGAAACTTTTTGTGGATTTTTTTATGGACCAGAAGACATCCAGTGGGCCAGAGAAGCACCTGGGGGGTGCCCCGAGGGGGGCACTGTTGGAAATATGCCCTAGAGGCAATAATAAAGTGGTTATTATTATATTTCCTTGTTCATGATAATTGTCTATTGTTCATGCTATAATTGTGTTATCCGGAAATCGTAATACATGTGTGAATACATAGACCACAACATGTCCCTAGTGAGCCTCTAGTTGACTAGCTCGTTGATCAATAGATGGTTATGGTTTCCTGACCATGGACATTGGATGTCGTTGATAACGGGATCACATCATTAGGAGAATGATGTGATGGACAAGACCCGATCCTAAGCATAGCACTAGATCGTGTAGTTCGTCTGCTAAAGCTTTTCTAATGTCAAGTATCATTTCCTTAGACCATGAGATTGTGCAACTCCCGGATACCGTAGGAATGCTTTGGGTGTATCAAACGTCACAACGTAACTGGGTGACCATAAAGGTGCACTACAGGTATCTCCGAAAGTGTCTGTTGGGTTGGCATGAATCGAGACTGGGATTTGTCACTCCGTATGACGGAGAGGTATCTCTGGGCCCACTCGGTAATGCATCATCATAATGAGCTCAATGTGACTAAAGAGTTAGCCACGGGATCATGCGTTACGGAACGAGTAAAGAGACTTGCCGGTAACGAGATTGAACAAGGTATAGGGATACCGACGATCGAATCTCTGGCAAGTATCATACCGGTAGACAAAGGGAATTGTATACGGGATTGATTGAATCCTCGACATCGTGGTTCATCCGATGAGATCATCGTGAAACATGTGGGAGCCAACATGGGTATCCAGATCCCGCTGTTGGTTATTGGCCGGAGAGATGTCTCGGTCATGTCTGCATGGTTCCCGAACCCGTAGGGTCTACACACTTAAGGTTCGATGACGCTAGGGTTGTTATGGGAAATAGTATGTGGTTACCGAATGTTGTTCGGAGTCCCGGATGAGATCCCGGACGTCACGAGGAGTTCCGAAATGGTCCGGAGGTGAAGAATTATATATGGGAAGTCCAGTTTCAGTCACCGGAATGGTTTCGGGGGTTATCGGTATTGTACCGGGACCACCGAAAGGTGTCCGGGGGTCCACCGGGTGGGGCCACCTGCCCCGGTGGGCCAAGTGGGCTGAGCAAGGGAGGGAACCAGCCCCTGGTGGGCTGGTGTGCCCCCCCCAAGGGGCCCAAGGCGCCTAGGGTTGGAAACCCTAGGGGGTGGGGGCGCCTCCCACCTGGCTTGGGGGGTAAGTTTCCCCCCCTGGCCGCCCCCCCCCCCCTTAGATGGGATCTAAGGGGGCCGGCCCACTCTCCCCTTCACCCTATAAATAGAGGGGGGGTGGGAGGGCAGCAGCACCTGATCCCTGGCGCAGCCCTCCCCCCTCTCCAACACCTCCTCCTCCTCCGTTGAGCTTGGCGAAGCCCTGCCGGAGAACTGCAAAGTTCCACCACCACGCCGTTGTGCTGCTGGAGCTGTCTTCCTCAACCTCTCCCTCCTCCTTGCTGGATCAAGGCGCGGGAGACGTCACCGGGCTGCACGTGTGTTGAACGCGGAGGCACCGTTGTTCGGTGCTTAGATCGGAATCGACCGCGATCTGAATCGCTGCGTGTACGACTCCTCCAACCGCATTCTTGGAACGCTTCCGCATCGCGATCTTCAAGGGTATGAAGATGCACTCCTCTCTCTCTTGTTGCTAGTCTCTCCATAGATTGATCTTGGTGATGCGTAGGAAATATTTTTGATTTACTACTACGTTCCCCAACAGTGGCATCATGAGCTAGGTCTATGCGTAGTTTCTTGCACGAGTAGAACACAAGTTTTTGTGGGCGTCGATTTTGTCAATTTACTTGGCGTTACTAGTCTTATCTTGATTCGGCGGCATCGTGGGATGAAGCAGCCTGGACCGACCTTACACGTATGCTTACGTGAGACAGGTTCCACCGACTGACATGCACTAGTTGCATAAGGTGGCTAGCGGGTGTCTGTCTCTCCCACTTTAGTCGGATCGGATTCGATAAAAAGGGTCCTTATGAAGGGTAAATAGAAATTGGCATATCACGTTGTGGTTGTGGCGTAGGTAAGAAACGTTCTTGCTAGAAACCTATAGCAGCCACGTAAAAAAATTTGCAACAACAATTAGAGGACGTCTAACTTGTTCTTGCAGCATATGCCGTGTGATGTGATATGGCCAAAAGGATGTGATGAATGATATATGTGATGTATGAGATTGATCATGTTCTTGTAATAGGAATCACGACTTGCATGTCGATGAGTATGACAACCGGCAGGAGCCATAGGAGTTGTCTTAATTTATTGTATGACCTGCGTGTCAATGAAAAATGCCATGTAATTACTTTACTTTATTGCTAACCGTTAGCCATAGTAGTAGAAGTAATAGTTGGCGAGGCAACTTCATGAAGACATGATGATGGAGATCATGATGATGGAGATCATGGTGTCATGCCGGTGACGATTATGATCATGGTGCCCCAAAGATGGAGATCAAAAGGAGCAAAATGATATTGGCCATATCATGTCACTATTTGATTGCATGTGATGTTTATCATGTTTACATCTTATTTGCTTAGAACGATGGTAGCATAAATAAGATGATCCCTCACTAAAATTTCAAGAAAGTGTTCCCCCTAACTGTGCACCATTGCGAAGGTTCGTTGTTTCGAAGCACCACGTGATGATCGGGTGTGATAGATTCTAACGTTCGAATACAACGGGTGTAAGCCAGATTTACACATGCAAAACACTTAGGTTGACTTGACGAGCCTAGCATGTACAGACATGGCCTCGGAACACGGAAGACCGAAAGGTCGAACATGAGTCGTATAGAAGATACGATCAACATGGAGATGTTCACCGTTGATGACTAGTCCGTCTCACGTGATGATCGGACATGGCCTAGTCGATTCGGATCATGTATCACTTAGATGACTAGAGGGATGTCTATCTGAGTGGGAGTTCATAGAATAATTTGATTAGATGAACTTAATTGTCATGAACTTAGTATAAAATCTTTACAATATGTCTTGCAGATCAAATGGCCCATGCTAATGTTGCCCTCAACTTCAACGCGTTCCTAGAGAAAACCAAGCTGAAAGACGATGGTAGCAACTACACGGACTGGGTCCATAACCTGAGGATCATCCTCATAGCTGCCAAGAAAGCTTATGTCCTTGAAGCACCGCTAGGTGACGCACCTGTTTTCTCGGCAACTCAAGACGTTATGAACGCCTGGCAGTCGCGTAGTGATGATTACTCCCTGGTTCAGTGCGGCATGCTTTATAGCTTAGAACCGGGGCTCCAAAAGCGTTTTGAGCAACACGGAGCATATGAGATGTTCCAAGAGCTGAAAATGGTTTTCCAAGCTCATGCCCGGGTCGAGAGATATGAAGTCTCCGACAAGTTCTACAGTTGTAAGATGGAGGAGAATAGTTCTGTCAGCGAGCATATACTCAAAATGTCTGGGTTGCACAACCGCTTGTCTCAGCTGGGAGTTAATCTCCCGGATGATGCGGTCGTTGACAGAATCCTTCAGTCGCTTCCACCTAGCTACAAGAGCTTTTGTGATGAACTTCAATATGCAGGGGATAGAGAAAACCATTCCTGAGATATATTCAATGCTGAAATCAGCGGAGGTGGAGATCAAAAGGGAACATCAAGTGTTGATGGTGAATAAAACCACTAAGTTCTAGAAAGGCAAGGGTAAAAAGAACTTCAAGAAGGACGGCAAGGGAGTTGCCGCGCCCGGTAAGCAAGCTCCCAGGAAGAAGCCAAAGAATGGACCCAAGCCTGAGACTGAATGCTTTTATTGCAAAGGAAATGGTCACTAGAAGCGGAACTGCCCCAAGTACTTAGCGGATAAGAAGGCCGGCAATACCAAAGGTATATGTGATATACATGTTATTGATGTGTACCTTACCAGCGCTCGTAGTAGCTCCTGGGTATTTGATACTGGTGCGGTTGCTCATATTTGTAACTCAAAACAGGAGCTGCGGAATAAGCGGAGACTGGCGAAGGACGAGGTGACGATGCGCGTCGGGAATGGTTCCAAGGTCGATGTGATCGCCGTCGGCACACTACCTCTACATCTACCTTCGGGATTAGTTTTAAACCTCAATAATTGTTATTTAGTACCAGCTTTGAGCATGAACATTGTATCAGGATCTTGTTTGATGCAAGATGGCTACTCATTTAAATCCGAGAATAATGGTTGTTCTATTTATATGAGAGATATGTTTTATGGTCATGCCCCGCTGGTCAATGGTTTATTTTTATTGAATCTCGAACGTGATGTTACACATATTCATAGTGTGAATGCCAAAAGATGTAAGGTTGATAATGATAGTCCCACATACTTGTGGCACTGCCGCCTTGGTCACATTGGTGTCAAACGCATGAAGAAACTCCATGCAGATGGACTTTTGGAGTCTCTTGATTATGAATCATTTGACACGTGCGAACCATGCCTCATGGGCAAAATGACCAACACTCCGTTCTCCGGGACAATGGAGCGAGCAACCAACTTATTGGAAATCATACATACTGATGTGTGCGGTCCAATGAGCGTTGAGGCTCGCGGTGGTTATCGTTATGTTCTCACCCTCACTGATGGCTTAAGTAGATATGGGTATGTCTACTTAATGAAACACAAGTCTGAGACCTTCGAAAAGTTCAAGGAATTTCAAAGTGAGGTAGAGAATCAACGTGAGAGGAAAATAAAGTTCTTACGATCAGATCGTGGAGGGGAATATTTGAGTCACGAGTTTGGCACACATTTAAGGAAATGTGGAATTGTTTCACAACTCACGCCGCCTGGAACACCTTAGCCTAATGGTGTGTCCGAACGTCGTAATCGCACTCTATTGGATATGGTGCGATCTATGATGTCTCTTACCGATCTACCGCTATCATTTTGGGGTTATGCTTTAGAGACTGCCACATTCACTTTAAATAGGGCTCCGTCGAAATCCGTTGAGACGACACCATATGAATTATGGTTTGGGAAGAAACCTAAGCTGTCGTTTCTGAAAGTTTGGGGATGCGATGCTTATGTCAAGAAACTTCAACCTGAAAAGCTCGAACCCAAATCGAAAAAATGCGTCTTCATAGGATACCCTAAGGAAACTATTGGGTATACCTTCTACCTTAGATCCGAAGGCAAGATCTTTGTTGCCAAGAATGGATCCTTTCTCGAGAAAGAGTTTCTCTCGAAAGAAGTAAGTGGGAGGAAAGTAGAACTTGATGAGGTACCCCCTCTTGAACCGGAGAGTAGCGCAGCTCAGGAAGATGTTTTTGTGGTGCCTGCACCGACTAGAGAGGAAGTTAATGATGATGATCATGAAACTTCGGATCAAGTTGCTACTGAACTTCGTAGGTCCACGAGGACACATTCCGCACCAGAGTGGTACGGCAACCCTGTCCTGGAAGTCATGTTGTTAGACAACGGTGAACCTTCGAACTATGAAGAAGCAATGGCGAGCCCGGATTCCAACAAATGGCTAGAAGCCATGAAATCTGAGATAGGATCCATGTATGAAAACGAAGTATGGACTTTGACAGACTTGCCCGATGATCGGCAAGCCATAGAGAACAAATGGATCTTTAAGAAGAAGACAGACGCGGATGGTAATGTGACCATCTATAAGGCTCGACTTGTCACTAAGGGTTATCGACAAGTTCAAGGGGTTGACTATGATGAGACCTTCTCACCCGTAGCGAAGCTGAAGTCCGTCAGAATCATGTTAGCAATTGCCGCATACTATGATTATGAGATATGGCAAATGGACGTCAAAACGGCATTCCTTAATGGTTTCCTTAAGGAAGAGTTGTATATGATACAGCCGGAAGGTTTTGTCGATCCTAATAATGCTGACAAGGTATGCAAGCTCCAGTGCTCAATCTATGGGCTGGTGCAAGCATCTCGGAGTTGGAACATTCGCTTTGATGAGATGATCAAAGCGTTTGGGTTTACACAGACTTATGGAGAAGCCTATGTTTACAAGAAAGTGAGTGGGAGCTCTGTAGCATTTCTCATATTATATGTAGATGACATACTATTAATGGGAAATGATATAGAATTCTTGGAAAGCATAAAGGCCTACTTGAATAAGTGTTTTTCAATGAAGGACCTTGGAGAAGCTGCTTACATATTAAGCATCAAGATCTATAGAGATAGATCGAGACGCCTCATTGGTCTTTTGCAAAGCACATACCTTGACAAGATATTGAAGAAGTTCAATATGGATCAGTCCAAGAAGGGGTTCCTGCCTGTATTAAAAGGTGTGAGATTGAGCACGGATCAGTGCACGACCTCGGCAGAAGATAGAGAAAAGATGAGTGTCATCCCCTATGCCTCAGCCATAGGGTCTATTATGTATGCCATGCTGTGTACCAGACCTGATGTGAACCTCACCATAAGTTTGGTAGGAAGGTACCAAAGTAATCCCGGCATGGAACACTGGACAGCGGTCAAGAACATCCTGAAGTACCTGAAAAGGACTAAGGATATGTTTCTCGTTTATGGAGGTGACGAAGAGCTCGTCGTAAAGGGTTACGTCGATGCTAGCTTCGACACAGATCTGGATGACTCTAAGTCACAAACCGGATACGTGTATATTTTGAATGGTGGGGCAGTCAGCTGGTGTAGTTGCAAGCAAAGTGTCGTGGCGGGATCTACATGTGAAGCGGAGTACATAGCAGCCTCGGAGGCAGCACAGGAAGGAGTTCATCACCAACCTAGGAGTTAGTCCCAATGCGTCGGGCCCAATGACTCTCTTCTGTGACAACACTAGAGCTATTGCCCTTGCCAAGGAGCCCAGGTTTCACAAGAAGACCAGGCATATCAAGCGTCACTTCAACTCCATTCGTGAACATGTTCAAGATGGAGACATAGATATTTGTAAAGTGCATACGGATCTGAATGTCGCAGATCCGTTGACTAAACCTCTTCCACGAGCAAAACATGATCAACACCAGAACTCTATGGGTGTTCGATTCATCACAATGTAACTAGATTATTGACTCTAGTGCAAGTGGGAGACTGCTGGAAATATGCCCTAGAGGCAATAATAAAGTGGTTATTATTATATTTCCTTGTTCATGATAATTGTCTATTGTTCATGCTATAATTGTGTTATCCGGAAATCGTAATACATGTGTGAATACATAGACCACAACATGTCCCTAGTGAGCCTCTAGTTGACTAGCTCGTTGATCAATAGATGGTTACGGTTTCCTGACCATGGACATTGGATGTCGTTGATAACGGGATCACATTATTAGGACAATGATGTGATGGACAAGACCCAATCCTAAGCATAGCACTAGATCGTGTAGTTCGTCTGCTAAAGCTTTTCTAATGTCAAGTATCATTTCCTTAGACCATGAGATTGTGCAACTCCCGGATACCGTAGGAATGCTTTGGGTGTATCAAACGTCACAACGTAACTGGGTGACCATAAAGGTGCACTACAGGTATCTCCGAAAGTGTCTGTTGGGTTGGCACGAATCGAGACTGGGATTTGTCACTCCGTATGACGGAGAGGTATCTCTGGGCCCACTCGGTAATGCATCATCATAATGAACTCAATGTGACTAAAGAGTTAGCCATGGGATCATGCGTTACAGAACGAGTAAAGAGACTTGCCGGTACCAAGATTGAACAAGGTATAGGGATACCGACGATCGAATCTCGGGCAAGTATCATACCGGTAGACAAAGGGAATTGTATACGGGATTGATTGAATCCTCGACATCGTGGTTCATCTGATGAGATCATCGTGAAACATGTGGGAGCCAACATGGGTATGCAGATCCAGCTGTTGGTTATTAGCCGGAGAGATGTCTCGGTCATGTCTGCATGGTTCCCGAACCCGTATGGTCTACACACTTAAGGTTCGGTGACGCTAGGGTTGTTATGGGAAATAGTATGTGGTTACCGAATGTTGTTCGGAGTCCCGGATGAGATCCCGGACGTCACGAGGAGTTCCGAAATGGTCCGGAGGTGAAGAATTATATATGGGAAGTCCAGTTTCAGTCACCGGAATGGTTTCGGGGGTTATCGGTATTGTACCGGGACCACTGGAAGGTGTCCGGGGGTCCATCGGGTGGGGCCACCTGCCCCGGCGGGCCAAGTGGGCTTAGCAAGGGAGGGAACCAGCCCCTGGTGGGCTGGTGCACCCCCCCCCCCCAAGGGGCCCAAGGCGCCTAGGGTTGGAAACCCTAGGGGTGGGGGTGCCTCCCACCTGGCTTGGGGGGTAAGTTTTCCCCCTGGCCGCTACCCCCCCTTAAATGGGATCTAAGGTGGCCGGCCCACTCTCCCCTTCACCCTATAAATAGAGGGGGGGTGGGAGGGCAGCAGCACCTGATCCCTGGCGCAGCCCTCCCCCCTCTCCAACACCTCCTCCTCCTCCATTGAGCTTGGCGAAGCCCTGCCGGAGAACTGCAAAGTTCCACCACCACGCCGTCGTGCTGCTGGAGCTGTCTTCCTCAACCTCTCCCTCCTCCTTACTGGATCAAGGCGCGGGAGACACCACCGGGCTGCACGTGTGTTGAACGTGGAGGCACCGTTGTTCGGTGCTTAGATCGGAATCGACCGCGATCTGAATCGCTGCGTGTACGACTCCTCCAACCGCGTTCTTACAACGCTTCCGCATCGCGATCTTCAAGGGTATGAAGATGCACTCCTCTCTCTCTCTCATTGCTAGTCTCTCCATAGATTGATCTTGGTGATGCGTAGGAAATTTTTTTGATTTACTACTACGTTCCCCAACATGCACAACTCACCAGGTCGCGCTTGGGGGCCCAGGCGGGCCCAGGTGGGTTGTGCCCACCTTGGTGGCCTCCCGCACCGCCTCTTCGCCCTATAAATTGCCAAATATTCCAAAAACCCTGGGGTAACCCTAGATCAGAAGTTTCGCCGCCGCAGGCCTCTGTAGCCACGAAAAACCAATCTAGACCCTGTTTCGGCACCCTGCCGGAGGGGGAAATCATCATCGGTGGACATCTTCATCATCCCGGCGGCCACCATGATGAGGAGGGAGTAGTCCACCCTCGGGGCTGAGGGTTTGTACCAGTAGCTATGTGTTTAATCTCTCTCTCTCGTGTTCTTGAGATGGCATGATCTTGATGTATCGCGGGCTTTGTTAATATAGTTGGATCATATGATGTTTCTCCCTCTCTATCTTGTTGTGATGAATTGAGTTTTCCCTTTGAGATTTCATTTTATCAGATTGAATACTTTTATGGATTTGAGAGCACTTGATATATGTCTTGCATATGAATACCTATGGTGACAATGGGGTATTATATTTATTCACTTGAGATTTGTTTTGGACCTCAACTAGCGGATTCCCGAGGTGACATTGGGGTAATCTATGCATAGGGGTTGATGCACATTCTCGTCTTTTGTTTCTCCGGTAGAAATCTTGGGGCACTCTTTGAGGTTCTTTGTGTTGGATTGAGTATTATGAATCTGAATTTGCTTTGGTGTTATTTTAGTACGAACTCTTGATAGATCGATCGGAAAGAATAACTTGGTGTTATTTTAGTATGAACTCTTGATAGATCGATCGGAAAGAATAACTTGGTGTTATTTTAGTACGAACTCTTGGATAGATCAATCGGAAAGAATAGCAACAAACAATTTCTTCTTATGTTCTCCGCTAGATAGGAACTTTGGAGTGATTCTTCATCACACTTTGAGGGATGGTTATATGATCTAATTATATTAGCATTGTTGAGAGAGTGCACTAGCGAAAGTAAGGACCCTAGGCCTTGTTTTCAAGCATTGCAATACCGTTTGTGCTCACTTTTGTCACTTGCTACCTTGCTATTTTTATTTATTCAGATTATAAAAATATATTTCTACCATCCATATTACACTTTTATCACCATCTCCTCGCCGAACTAGTGCACCTATACAATTTGCCATTGTATTGGGTGTGTTGGGGACACAAGAGATCTCTTGTATTTGGTTGCAGGGTTGTTTGAGAGAGACCATCTTCATCCTACGCCTCCCACGGATTGATAAACCTTAGGTCATCCACTTGAGGGAAAATTGCTAATGTCCTACAAAACTCTGCGCTTGGAGGCCCAACATGAGTCTACAAGAATAAAGTTGCGTAGTAGACATCAGACGTATCAACTCCCCCAAGCTTAGACCTCACTTGTCCTCAAGCGAAAACCGAAATTGAAAAACATGTCCACATGCTTAGAGAGAGAGGTGTCGATAAAAACAAAATACGGACATAGAAGCATCATGTATATTATTATAACAGCAACAAACTTTAACATAAAACTTTATCATAGAACTTTTATCATATACTTCTCATGAGCAAGTAACAATTCATCACAACATCGAATTATACAGCATAAACTCTATTGAAAACCAATAAACTATGTTCTCAGTCAACTTTTCAACTACAATTCATCATCTTTTCAGGAAGGGTCAAGTATACGAGCCTTTTTGGCAAGTCAACATACTCAACCATCATATAGTCTTGTATGATTGCTAACACTCACCGCATACACACTACTAGGGAAAAGCCTAGAAGTAGTGGGTCTAAGGGCTATCGGTAGCACAGGGCACTGTGCTACTAATACGGCACTACAGCTAATATTTAGCAGTAGCGCGCTTCTGCCCGCGCTACTGCTATAGGTACTTAGCAGTAGCGATGTCCATACCAGCGCTACTGCTAAGTGGCTTAGCAGTAGCGTTTTCCAGTTTAGCGCTAAAGAGCGCTACTACTATATTTTCACATATCTTTTTTTTGGGTACATATTTGCGATGTTTTTGTACAGATTTTGTACAGTATTCTATTCATATCATAAACTGGCAATATGCTCATCATATCATACACATAATAGTCTCATCATATCATCTAACACAAATCATGTCGTCACATCATAATCATGATATAGCTATACAAGTTACATGGCGTGTCTCATCATACATAATGTAGTACTTCTTGGGGCACCGGTTCGTATCCCTCTCTCGCACTAGCGTGAACCTAAACTAACTACTTTCTGCTTGGGCTCTGCTATCTAACCCTCTTTGGCTGTCGCTCAGAAACCGGTACACCTGGGCCTGACACTCCGGCCACTAGTCGTATACTCCTGGCGTAGCACTTCTTCGCCATCGATGATCTATGTACCTGCATCGTCACATGAGTCAATAATATGCAACATATATAGTTGAGCAACAGAAAGAGACAGACTTGGCAAAAATAGAAGCAACATCTCATAAGCATAAATAACAAAGTTCATCGTACCCAAAATGCCCTAACTAGAGTGATCTTCGCTAGTTGAGGAGGACGGTTTAATTACATCACAAATAAAGTTTCGTCATGCATAACTCAAAGTTTTGTCATAGAGAAAGTATGGACTAAACGGACACTTTGTCATATATCGTCAATCACTCCAACATGTCGTGCCATCCATTCAAGTCAGGGAGATTGTCCCCGAGCACAGTGAAAGGCTTCAGGTCGAGACGCTGAGCCGATACGCATGTTCGGACGTCTTCCCGTGACATTTGCCCTTCTTCGTAGAACATCCCTGTTTTTTTGACGACCTCCTTCATGATGATTTTGGCAAGTTCACGGTGGATGTGATAGAACTCAGCTCGAAGTCGATGATCTGGGATATCTCCTAGGTTCTTTGCCCATTGAAGAATATGGGCATCGCCGGATCTAGGTGACATGCGAAGGTTCTGGTGATCCCGTCTGTACCCCAGCATGTGGTGGACGACATAGAATCCATCACTGAGAGTACCTCTCGGTTGCTGGATGCAGCAGAAGTCGGTCTTATGGCCGAAGCAGGGCGTGCGGTTCCTTGTCTTGTTGATCGTGATCTCTCCACCCTGTTGGCCGTAGCTTAAGATAGCACTGTCAAGAACATACTTGATGTTGGTGTAATCCTTTTTCTTCATGTTCTTCGACGAGTCCAAGTAAAGAGCGTGGGAGAATCGGGGGTAAAGGATGATGAGGACGGCGTGCCCGTCGCTGCGCAAAATAAGTACACCTCAAATTAGCCTCCACGCATGCAAATGAATGATTGAAATCGAAGGAAAGATATCTGCGGATGACTTACATGGGATGATAAGGCACGAGAATCATCTCCTTGTCCTTATTGCCAACCATGAAATCGGCGATGTAGTTACTCACGTATTCACGGTGCTTTGGGCAGACTGCCAAGAAGCCCTCATGCATGAAGTACGGGTCAGCGACACAGATATAAGGTATCTGCTCAATCCTGATGATGTGGTTCATGTGCAAGGCAAAAAGGCGGACAAACGTAAAATCCAACTTTTTCAAGTGAAACATGTCGAAGATGTAATCGAATCGAAGGAAGAACATTTCCGCGGGGAATGTGTCGACATACAACCTTTGCTGCGGCTCGTTAACCACGTAGAGCGGGTATCCAGGATTTTTCGAGGCGATCAGGCTTTTCTCTCTCTACAGCACAACGTCATGAAGTCTCCTTAGATCGCCGTATATGGCCTCTACCGCTGCCTTAGGTAGGATCGGATCACCGGGGATATGACATTTTGCTGCACCGGGTGATGATGACATGTACCTAGGGTAGGTCATAGGCCTGACCTACATGCCTTACCCAAGGATACTACACAAGGGGCCAAGGCCCACAAAGATAAACAAGAGATACCGACTGAAATTGTCATGAAGTGCAATACACTCAACAAGAGATCCCACTCGGATATCCCAGTTCCACTCGACCATGATTACTTCACTCGACCACACAAGAATCCACTCGAAGTTCAGAATCCCTAGAGTCACCCCAGGATGGCAACGGTCAGGCATTCACTCCGACTTCATAATGATCATTTAATACGAGCATTACCAGTAACATGCGTGACATAATACTCTCATTAAACCCTGGTGTAATGGAGGGCTGCGAGGGGTCGGCATACTCTATATAAGCCACCCCTCCCCTCTTGCACAAGGGTTCGCACCCCCTGTAACTATTCAATACTCCAATCGACAAAGCCTCCTCGGCACCGAGACGTAGGGCTGTTACCTCCTCCGAGAGGGGCCTGAACTCGTAAAACTATGCGTACAACCTCACCGTAGCTAGGACTCTGCCCTCTCCTATGTACCCCCTACCTCTACTGTCAGACTCGTTCCCACGACAGTTGGCGCCCACCGTGGGGCGGCGTCTAAGCGACTCTTGGTGAGGTTGCAATCTTCGATCTTTGTCAACATGGTTTCCGGTGGTGGATTGTCTCTGGGCCGCGAGATCCATCTCGGCGCGCTCTCCTTCATCGCCGACGATTCGGCCTGGCTCCAGGAGGCTCCCCTCAACATCGAGGCGCTCCCCATTCATGGCGCGGCTCACTTCCACGCGAGTGCCTACGGCGTTCTCCTGCGGCAGCCGTCGATTCATTATGGGTCGACTCCCGCGGCGTCTTCGCTCCCCGCGACCCGTCGCCGCAAGCAATCCGGTCGCTCGCAGCTCCAGCGGTGGGTGAAGCACGCAGTGGTCCATCAGACGGCCACGCCCCAAATCGCGGCGATTGAGCCCGATGAGTCCCTGTATGGCTTGTTCGATCTGTCGACTGGCCACTCGGATACTCTCTCCGAGTGCGAAAGTAACGACCCCGCGGCGGAAGTCCTCATGGTTGGCCCTCAGCGCAGCCCGCCAGGATTTCCCCGTGGCGGCGGCGGTAGCGGCGGTTCAGTGCACGAAGACAGCGAGTACTACCCTCAAGCCCTCACTGCGGAACAGAGGGCAGTGCTGCGGCGCCGGAATGATCAGGCCCTCTAGACCCCCATCATTGGGGAGACCCCCGAAGCTCAGGCTTTGGAGGTTGGGCGCGTAGCCAATCTGGCTGAGCTTGCACGCCTGGAGAATCTTCAGCAAGCACTCGACGACCGCACTCGCAGAAACATTCCAAGTTCCAGTCGACGGCAGCGGCAACTGTTCTCGACTGGACATCAGGACGAGTGACAGGTATATCGTACCCCGATCCAAAATGTTGCAGCCGCTGCGCGTATTGCAGATTCGATCAAGCCATCCCGTTCCGAGGCTGGTAGAGGGTTGCAGCAAATTCGAGCACTGCTCAAGGCGGCCGGGAACAGAACTCGGCTGTTTCTCAGTCGCGCAACAGAATTCACAGCAGGTCTATTATGGCGTACACGATTCAGTCGGCACACAGCCCAAGATCGCCTCCACGGCGTGAAGATCATGGTTTCTGCCAGGATCGGTACCTAGGTCGGGACCACAGCCAGTTTGAGCCTCGCTACCACCGTGATGACCGCCGTCGAGCGCCTACGCCCCCTCCGAGGGGTGGTTCATACGCGCCCCGGCGGTATGGTGACAGGCACCCGTTCGGCGATGAGCGGAGGATTCCAGTTGACCCCCGAGAGCCCGGCTTTGATGCGAGGTCAGTCCTCGTTCAGGGCCTGGTCGACAGAGGTAGAGCTAATAGAGAAGGTCTGGACAGAGATCGCCCGAGTGGAAGCAGAGCGTTCGTCTCTGGGCCCGAGTGTTTCAGCAGAGCCATACGAGCTGCTGAGATTCCTCCCAACTTCAGATTGGCTGCTGGAGTAAGCAAGTTTACTAGCAAGTCAAAGCCAGACACATGGTTGGAAGATTACCGAGTGGCAGTGCAGATTGTTGGAGGCAATGACGAAGTGGCCATGAAGCACCTGCCCTTGATGCTCGAGGGATCGGCCAGGGCCTGGTTGAATCAGTTAGCCCCTGCTAGCATATACTGTTGGGAAGATTTGGCCCGAGTGTTTATCAAGACATTTGAGGGCACTTGCAAGCGTCCCGCTGGGCTGCCTGAATTGCAGCATTGTGTCCAAAAACTGAATGAAACCTTGAGGGATTACATCCAGCGGTGGACTACACTTCACCATCTGGTGGAAAATGTTTCAGAGCACCAAGCGGTCTGCGCTTTTAAGGAAGGCGTTCGGTACATAGAGCTCACACTAAAATTTGGCCGCTCTAGACCCATGACTCTGAATCGGATGATGGAGATAGCCACTCGATACGTGAATGGTGAAGAAGAAGACCGACTTCGAAATGGCAAGGGGAAAACAGTCGACTCCAATGCCGGGGGTGGAAACCCCAAACGGAAATAGAAACGCAAGGCCGAAACCTCCAAGCAGGCTGAAGCGGCAGTGGTGAATACACAAGGAAAGTTTAAAGGAAAGCCCAAGGGGCAGTGGGTGCCCAAGAAATTGAAGGATCAGTCCGGCCAAGATGTCCTGGATTTGCCGTGTCACATCCACACGAAGAAGGATGAGGAGGGTAACTTGATTCTGCCCAAGCATACCACTCGACAGTGCAGACTCCTGATTCAGCAGTTCCAAGAGGGTCAGCCCAGTGAGAAGGACTCTGATAAGGACGAAGACGAGGAAAAGGATGATGGTTACCCGAAGGTCAATGCTACCTTGGTGATTTTTACTGATGTTGAGAGCAAAAGTCGACTGAAAGTCATAAACAGAGAGGTGAACATGGTTGCTCCGGCAACTACGACGTACCTGAAGTGGTCAAAGACACCCATTACATTCGACCAGTCTGACCACCCTGCTCATGTTGCTACCACCGGGCGGCAAGCTTTGGTGGTCGACCCAGTCGTTGGGGGCACCCGAATGACTAAAGTTCTCATGGATGGAGGCAGTGGTCTGAACATTTTATATGCTGAGACCCTCCAGGGGATGAGCATTCCGATGTCCCGACTCAGCGAAAGCAATATGAAGTTCCACAGAGTCATCCCAGGGAAAAAGGCAAAGTCACTCGGACAAATTGCTCTTGATGTGGTTTTTGGTGATTCCAAGAATTTCCGCAAAGACAAGCTAACGTTTGAAGTGGTCGATTTTCACAGTGCCTATCATGCCATTCTGGGCAGGCCGGCGTATGCTCACTTCATGGCTCGACCATGTTACGTATATCTCAAACTGAAGATGCCCGGACCCAAAGGTGTGATCACAGTCACTGGGAATAGATAGAGAGCGGAGGAATGCCTCCAGAAGGGTTCCAAGATAACTGATGAGCAAATGGCGGTGGTGGAGCTGGAAGAGTACAAGAAGAATGCTGACCCGAGTGATTTGCTCCGGTCCAAGAAACCCGCTTCTGACTCAGCATTTCAGTCGGCTGGCGAGACGAAGCCAGTTCACATTCACCCGAAAGATCCCACAGCTGCCCCGACCCACATTTCAACAACACTCGACAACAAATAGGAAGTCATGCTCATCCAATTCCTCCGTGAGAACTGGGACATCTTCGCATGGAAACCATCAGACATGCCAGGTGTACCCAGGGGACTGGCTGAGCACCATCTACGTGTTGACTCCAAAGCCAAACCTGTCAAGGAGCACCTCCGTCGGTCCGCCGCGGAGAAGAGGAAGGCGATTGGCGAGGAAGTGGCTCAGCTCTTAGCAGCTGAGTTCATACGCGAGATATACCACTCCGAGTGGCTCGCCAACGTCGTCATGGTACCTAAGAAGGATTAATCACTCCACATGTGCATTGACTTCAAGCATATCAATCGGGCCTGCCCGAAAGATCATTTCCGCTCCCTTGCATTGATCAGATAGTCGACTCGACTGCGGGATGTGAGCATTTGTCTTTTCTTGATGCGTATTCCGGATACCATCAGATCCGACTGTATGGGCCATATGAAATAAAAACGGCCTTCATCACCCCATTCGGGTGTTTTGCTATATCACTATGCCTTTCGGTCTCAAAAATGCCGGCGCCACATTCATGCACATGATCCAGAAGTGTCTGCTCACTCAGATCAGTCGGAATGTGGAGGCATATATGGATGATATTGTGGTTAAGTCACGCAAGAGTTTCGACTTGCTGGCTGACCTCGCTGAAACATTTGCCAATCTGAGAACATATGACATCAAGCTGAATCCGTCCAAGTGCACATTCGGAGTTCCCGGAGGAAAGTTGCTTGGTTTTCTTGTTTCCGAACGAGGAATAGATGCAAATCCTGAAAAGATTAGTGCAATTCTATGAATGAAACCCCTGTGCGTGTGCATGATGTTCAGAAGCTTACAGGTTGCCTTGCTGTGTTAAGTCGATTCATTTCTCGCCTCATTGAAAAGGCATTGCCTCTTTACCGACTGATGAAAAAGTTTGATACATTCGAGTGGACTCCTGAAGTTGAAGCAGCGTTTGCCAAACTCAAAGCACTGCTTTGCACCCAGTCGGTGCTTGCTGCCCCAATCAGCAAAGAGCCTCTACTGTTATATATTGCAGCCACTGGTCAAGTTGTCAGCACAGTGCTCACGGTAGAGCAAGAAGAAGAAGGCAAGGCCTATAAAGTTCAACGCCCAATATATTACATTTCTGAAGTCTTGACTCCATCCAAGCAAAGGTATCCGCATTACCAGAAGCTTGTCTATGGAATTTACTTGACTGCGAAGAAAGTTGCACATTATTTCCAAGACCACTCGGTTTCAGTCATTAGCGACGCTCCATTGTCTGAAATTTTGAACAATCGAGATGCAACCGGTCGAGTGGCTAAGTGGGCAATTGAACTTCTTCCTCTGGACATCAAGTTCAAAGCAAAAAAGGCGATCAAGTCTCAAGCAATCGCAGATTTCTTGGCCGAGTGGATTGAGCAACAGCAGCCGACTCAAGTTCACTCGAAAAAATGGACCATGCTCTTTGATGGATCCAAGATGTTAAATGGTTCTGGTGCCGGAGTAGTCCTGGTGTCCCCAAGAGGTGATAAACTCAGTTATCTCCTCCAGATTCACTTTGATTCCTCCAATAATGAAGCTGAGTACGAAGCGCTCCTCTACGGGTTGCGTATGGCCATCTCACTCGGCGTCCATCGCCTGATGGTCTACGGCGACTCGGATTTGGTGGTCAATCAGGTGATGAAGGAGTGGGATGTCAGGAACCCTACCATGACCGGGTACTGCAATGCAGTGAGGAAGTTGGAAAAGAAGTTTGAAGGGTTGGAGCTCCACCACATTCCCCGAATGAAGAATCAAGCTGTGGATGACTTGGCAAAAATAGGTTCCACTCCGAAGCCTATCCCCAGCAATGTGTTCCTGAAGCATCTCCGTTCCCCGTCAGTGCAGGAAGATCCTTTTACTGAAGAACCTCCCCAGCCGATAAGTGCTACCAATCCGACTAAAGTTGAGGTGCCAGCAGTTATCGATCTGGTTATGGAGATGCTGGTAATCACCCCCGACTCGACAGTGCCGTATATTGCATATCTGCTCAGGCAGGAGCTACCAGAGGATGAAGTTGAAGCACGTCAGATCGTCCGCAGGTCTAAGGCCTTCACAGTGATTGGCGGGCGGCTCTATAGAGAAAGCGTTACTAGCGTGGCTCAGTGATGTATCTCTCCAGAAGAGGGTCGACTGATATTTGATGAGATCCACTCGGGGACCTGTGGTCACCATGCGTCCTCTCGGACCATCGTGGCCAAAGCTTATCGAGCAGGATTTTACTGGCCACGGGCCAATGAAGTTGCGAAAGAGATCGTTGAGAAGTGTGAAGGTTGCCAGTTTTACTCGAACATGTCTCACAAGCCCGCATCTGCTTTAAAGACTATTCCACTTGTCTGGCC
The DNA here is from genome assembly GCA_011799875.1 of Thinopyrum elongatum. Classification (NCBI taxonomy): domain Eukaryota; kingdom Viridiplantae; phylum Streptophyta; class Magnoliopsida; order Poales; family Poaceae; genus Thinopyrum; species Thinopyrum elongatum. The sequence goes on from CM022301.1 coordinate 39,957,827, forward strand.
ATTCGCTGTGTGGGGATTGGACATGATTGGGCCGCTAAGGACTGGCAGAAGTGGTTTCACTCATCTGCTTGTGGCAGTCGACAAGTTCACCAAGTGGATTGAAGCCAAACCAATCAAGAACTTAGATTCAAGCACAGCCATCAGTTTCATAAGGGAGCTGATTTTCTGATATGGCGTTCCACACAGCATCATCACAGACAACGGCTCAAATTTCGACTCGGAAGAGTTCAGAGCATTCTGTGCTTCTCAAGGCACTCGAGTGGATTACGCATCAGTTGCACACCCACAGTTGAATGGTCATGCTGAAAGAGCAAATGGTCTAATCCTCCAAGGTTTGAAACCTCGACTCATGCGTGACCTTAAGCACGCAGCTGGGGCTTGGGTAACTGAGTTGCCATCTGTTTTGTGGGGATTGAGGACAACTCCCAACCGATCCACTAACCGAACCCCTTTCTTCATGGTGTACGGGGCTGAAGCCGTGCTTCCTAGTGACTTGCTTCACAATGCACCCCGAGTGGAACTTTTCTCAGAAGCTGAAGCAGAGCAAGCGCGTCAAGATGTTGTAGATCTTCTGGAGGAAGAGCGAGACATGGCTTTGATCCGGTCGACCATTTATCAGCAAGACCTTCGTCGATTCCATGCCAGAAACATCAAGGGTCGAGCATTTCAAGGAGACCTTGTGCTCTGAGTGGATCAGCAACGGCCTCATAAGCTCGCACCTACATGGGAAGGCCCTTTTGTCGTCAACAAAGTGCTTCACAATGGGGCATATCACCTTTACAACCTAGCTCAGAAGAAAGACGAGCCACGCGCCTGGAACACAGATCTTCTTCGTCGCTTTTATACTTGACAGTCGGACTGTCAGGGTGTAATAAGAGTACTTTTTCCTAGATTGTTTATCAAGACATGATTCCTGCAGCCTCATAATGATTGTTCTCGCATAAACATGTGTTCAAATCCCCCAGTGGGTAACTTAGCTACGGAATCCATTTTCGCCTAAGTTAAAAATCCGCTCCGAGTGAGAGCAATCCTTTCACTCGGGGGCTTAGCTGCGAATCAGTTTCGCCTAAGTTAAAAATCTGCTCCGAGTGAGAGCATCCCTCTCACTCGGGGGCTTAGCCGCGAATCAGTTTCGCCTAAGTTAAAAACCAACTCCGAGTGAGAGCAATCTTCTCACTCGGGGGCTTAGCTGCGACCCCGCACTCGCCTAAGTTAAAAACTGCTCCGAGTGGAGAGCAATCCTCCCACTCGGGGGCTTAGCTGCGACTCCGTACTCGCCTAAGTTAAAAACCTACTCCGAGTGAGAGCAATCCTCTCACTCACGGGCTTAGCTACGAATCAGTTTCGCCTAAGTTAAAAACTACTCCGAATGGAGAGCAATCCTCCCACTCGGGGGCTTAGCTGCGACCCCGTACTCGCCTAAGTTAAAAACTTCTCCGAGTGAGAGCAATCCTCTCACTCGGGGGCTTAGCTGCGAATCAGTTTCGCCTAAGTTAAAAACTACTCCGAGTGGAGAGCAATCCTCCCACTTGGGGGCTTAGTTGCAACCATGTACTCGCCTAAGTTAAAAACTACTCCGAGTGGAGAGCAATCCTCCCACTCGGGGGCTTAGCTGCGAATCAATTTCACCTAAGTTAAAAACTACTCCGAGTGGAGAGCAATCCTCCCACTCGGGGGCTTAGCTGCGACTCTGTACTCGCCTAAGTTGAAAACCTACTCCGAGTGGAGAGCAATCTCCCACTCGGGGGCTTAGCTGCGACCCCGTACTCGCCCAAGTTAAAAACTACTCTGAGTGGAGAGCGATCCTCGCACTCGGGGGCTTAGCTGCGACCCAGTACTCGCCTAAGTTATAAATTACTCCGAGTGGAGAGCGATCCTCCCACTTGGGGACTTAGCTGCGACCTAGTACTTGCCTAAGTTAAAAATTACTCCGAGTGGAGAGCAACCCTCCCACTCGGAAGCTTAGCCGTGAACCAGCTTTGCCTAAGTCAAAAAAATCCAATCACGCAAAACATCCTGGAAGCAGGAAAAGCAATATTCGGATAAACCCACCAAGTTCAGGCAAGATCGTCAAGTTTCAGAACCACGAGCAAAAGTACTCAGGCATCAGGCCCGAGAAAGTGTAATGGTTACAAGATCACTCGGCATCCCGAGGCGAATAAATTCGGACCATTAAAGTTTTTTCACTCGGCGGGAGGTGGACTCGCTAGCTCAACAAAGGTGTCCAAGTCAATGCCGTCAACGATCCGAGTGGCTGCGTTAATAAAAGTCTCCATAAAGTCTTCAAACTGGAGTTTCTTCGTATTAGCCACCTGGAGAGCCTTCAGCTTGTCTTCCCTAGCCCCCTACAGTGGACACGAATGAGTGATAAGGCCACATCAGCTCCGCAATGAGCAGCCGACTTCTTCCAAGCTTGCACTCGACCAGGGATATCAGTGAGGCGAGTCATCAATGACTCGAGGTCATTCTAAAGAGTGTCCTCTGGCCATAGCTCCTTGTGTATCCGAGTCAGTGTGACCTTCAATCGAGCAATGTACCCCAAGACACTGTCGAGATGAGCTTCAAGTCACATCACATTCATCGCAGCTTCATCTCTAACGAGTGACTTTGCGGGGTCCAAGCCTGGTTCAATCTGTTCGGTCTCCTGCTCAAAATTTTGGTAGAACTCTGCACAGTGAAAGTAAGTATGGGTCAGCAGCAGCAGGTTTATGTGGAAGTTTTTGAACTCACTCGGACGAAGAAATATACCTTCAAGCATGGTGTACATCTTCTTCGCGAGACCTCCCAAGTAAACCTCTAGCTCGTCTCTCTTCCGAGTGAGCTCATCCACCTTGTCAGCCAGCACCACTTTCTCTTCTCTCAGTTGTGCAGCCTCCTTCTTCACTTCATCAACAGTAGTTTTCAGTTTGGCATTTTCATCCTCAAGCTTGCCGACTGAAGCCAACTTTCTCTCAGCCAATTCGGTCTTCTCACGCGCCACCTTCTGTGCCCCCGCAAGATCAGTGTCCTTCTTCTCCAATGCCTGCTTCATGGTTTCTAAAGAAATAACATTCTTCAATCGTGCTTGGAGTTGACGGTTTTCACTACGCACATCTGTTTGAGTGGAATCACTCGGTTCAAAGGAGGGAAAGGAAAAAAATATCAAAGCATGCAGTCAGCAAGTTGTTACCTCCCATGGTTGCCACTTCATCCTGAGCTTTCTTCAGGTTCATCTTGGCGAGCTCCAGGTCAAGCTTGAGTTGGATCTTCTCCTTCTCCAAGGCAGCATACTGGGTCCCAAGTTCACAAGATTTCTGTGATCAGCAAAAAAACAATTCAGTCGACGGAAACAAAGGCCCTTTACTTCCATGTTCGGATTGCTACTTCAAAGGAGTTCTAAGACCGCCGCTGAATCAAACATTCGGCAGCGGTCTCAAGGACTACACCCAGTGGGTGCACTCAGCGTGCCCCCACTGGTTCGAATTCCCACTTGGAACGGCCTGCCCGGCCCGAGTGGAAGAAACAAAAAAAAAATCCTTTGTTCTCAGACCCCCGCCGACTACCCGCAGTCGACGGTGGTCGCGGGGACTACACCCAGTGGGTGCACTTAGCGTGCCCCCACTGGATCAGTTACCCACTCGGCACGGCTTGCCCGGACAGAGTGAACAGCTACAAACAGACATATTCTAAAGACCCCCACCGAATCAAACATTCGACGGCGGTCTCGGAGACTACACCCAGTGGGTGCACTCAGCGTGCCCCCACTGGTTTGATTTCCCACTCGACGTAACCTGCCTAACTTGAGTGGAAGAACTACACAGCAAAAGAAAACACCCAGTGGGTGTACATATGCAAGGCTCAGATCCATGATAGATGCACATTAAAGGCTCCAAAACGCTCATCCATGGACATCTTACGAACAATAAAGCAGCAGTTCTCAGATAGCATATCCTAACAGAGCAAAGTTCAAGCTGAAAGGCCAACCAGAAATCAACTTACAGTCCCACTTACTTGGACATTGGTCTGGAGAGCAGAGCTGGCATCATAAGCAGCTTTGCTGGTCTCGTACACCACCTTCAGTTGGTCGATCATCAGGCCAGCCTGGATCATCGCTTCCTTGGCAGCTCCTGTTTGGTCCTCCGGGACGTGGTGCAGAGTGATTAGAGGTTGGGAGTGCCCAGTCGGACCCGAAGTTTGAACAGTCGACGCAGGAGGCTGATCAGTCTATAGAGGGACAGCAAAATAAACAGTAGCTCGGGACGTGTCACCAAGTTCTTGAACAACGGGCTCGGACGACAGGCGAGACGCCCGACTGGAAGACACTCTCTTGCTCAGGGCCCCGCCTTTTCTTCCTACATTCCTTGGAGGTTCATCCTCATCATCGTCCGGAAGTTGGATAACATCTGTCGGCGCTACAGTCACTCGACAGTAAGATTCCAGTCGGCCATCAGGATGGTTGACAGAAAGTAAGCATGTCTGCGGTATCATACGTGCTTGAGAAGTGGCCATGTCTGCAGTATCCGCGTCAGCCTGCTCCTCTTCGATCTCCATGGGAGACGTCCCAGAAGTGGCAGCCCTAGAGGTCCAGAATCTCACTCGGTCAATCAAACAAGAAAGTTCACAACAACAATGGAGGACAAGGAAAGGGAACACTCACGCCGAGGCGACGGGCACAACAACTTTGATCCTGGGCAGGGCCTTCCGAGGTTTGGGCATGGCGACCTTGGCTTGTTTCATGGTCTTCTCCGTTGGCTCAGGAGTTAACGTCCGAGTGCGCTTTGAAGTCTTCGCACTCGACGCCGCTGTCTTGCCGTGACCAATTGTAGGATCTTGTGACTACTAGGTGCGTCACTCGGAGTGTGGCGGTGACTCGACCTCCTCGCTGTCTTCAGACTTGTCATTGTCACCTTCACTTTCGTCCGCATACTCGATGTCGGCGCTCCCCCCACCCTCGCTCTCCTCTTCTCTAGTGAGTTGTTCCCCATTGGGTACAGGCGAGTACAGCTTTATGAATACCTGCAAGACACAGATTGCAAAGATTAGTTGGACTACAATACAGATGCATTTCGAAAGCAAAAGACAAAAACACTCGGCAAGATTATGTCTCACCTCTCCTGGGAGGTGATCGGCGTCGAATGGCAAAATCCGTTTTGCTCCACGAGGATTATCCTTGTTGCCAGTAATGCTCCAAAGCCACTGTGCAACTATCTCCTTTCGTACCTCCTCCGGGTGGGTCCGGGCAGTGTCCTCTGTGCCCGAGTACAGCCACATAGGGTGGTCACCAGCTTGCAAGGGCTGGATGCGTCGACTGAGAAACACTTCCAGCAAATCCATGCCCGTCACTCCCCCCGAACCAGTGCAACGACTGCGTCTACCAGGATGGCACTTCACCCTTCTCCTCCTCCTCTACAACCAATGAACGAGGGGCGCGGGGTCTCTCCAAAGAAAAGGGGAGAAGGCTAGTCGACTGGCCTGGAGTTGGGACATCTTTGCAGTAAAACCAGGTCGATTGCCACCCCCTAACCAACTCAGGAAAGGTCATAGGAGGAAAGGAGCTCCTACCCCTCATTTGGATTCCCAAACCACCACACATTGGGATCACATGGGTCCTCTCATCAGTCAGATTGGCTTTTTTAACCGACTGAGATCGGCAAGTGAAGATGTGCTTGAATAGGCCCCAATGAGGATGGCACCCAAGGAAGTTTTCACACATTGAGACAAATGTAGCAAGATACGAGATGGTGTTTGGAGGAAAGTGATGGATCTGAGCCCCAAAGAAATTCAAGAAACCTCGGAAGAACGGATGGGGAGGCAGAGAGAAACCTCGCTCGACGTGTGTCGTGAGGAGAACGCGCTTGCCGTCGCGCGGCGTAGGCTCGATCTCTCCCTTCGGCAGCCTCCAGGATCCAGGCGCTATCAGGCCGTCGGCGATGAGATCCTCCAGATCTTCCTCCTTGATGGTGGAGCGGATCCAATCCCCCTGGATCCAACCAGCCGGCAGAGCGGACCGTGAGGTCGACCCCTTCGCCCCCTTCTTGCCCTTCGCCGTCGACTTCTTTGCGCACTCTAGAGTCGTAGTCTTGTCCTTCGCCATTGACGTGGAGCTCGAGAGGAGTGGGCTGGGGAGCGTGGCGATGGGGAAGACGAGGCGGAGAAGCAGAGAGGAAAGGAGCGAATGGGGAGCACAGTACCACGCATCGGCGGCAGCGCCATTTATGGCCACACTTCCGAGTGACTGACCCGTGGGCCCGTGCAATCCTGGCACATCCCGTAATAGACGCCAGCCCGATACGTGGCAAAAAAGGTGGCTCGAGGATCGAGGAGTCTCTATCCGCTTGTCCCGCTTACTGCGCCGTGTCCCGTCCCACGCGTTTCTCCAAATTTCGAATCCCGCGAGATCTGGGAACCGCAGAGCAGTCGATCGTGCCAGAGGTATCCAAATCTAATCCACTCGAAGACATATAGCATATTTCACTCAACAATTCCAGAAGCCAGAATAGATCAAGGCGACTGACGAAGGAATAAACTACCAGCATACAGTCGAACCTCAAAGAAGGTGTTCCATAGACAATGGGTCGGGTCGAAGCCAGCTTCAATCCTTCTTCACTCGGTCCTCGATCCATTCGGGGGCTAATGATGATGACATGTACCTAGGGTAGGGTCATAGGCCTGACCTACATGCCTTACCCAAGGACACTACACAAGGGGCCAAGGCCCACAAAGATAAACAAGAGATACCGACTGAAATCGTCATGAAGTGCAATACACTCGACAAGAGATCCCACTCAGATGTCCCAATTCCACTCGACCATGATTACTTCACTCGACCACACAAGAATCCACTCAGAGTACAGAATCCCTAGAGTCACCCCAGGATGGCAACGGTTGGGCATTCACTCCGACGTCATAAAGATCATTTAATACGAGCGTTACCAGTAACATGTGTGACATAATACTCTCATTAAACCCTGGTAATGGAGGGCTGCGAGGGGTCGGCGTACTCTATATAAGCCACCCCTCCCCTCTTGCACAAGGGTTCGCACCCCCTGTAACTATTCAATACTCCAACCGACAAAGCCTCCTCGGCACCGAGACGTAGGGTTGTTACCTCCTCCGAGAGGGGCCTGAACTCGTAAAACTGTGCGTACAACCTCGCCGTAGCTAGGACTCTGCCCTCTCCTACGTACCCCCTACCTCTACTGTCAGACTCGTTCCCACGACACCGGGGATAGGTATACGGTCTTGAACCCGAGGCTGCTGAGGCGGCTGGATCATAGAAGCAGCTTTGTTGCCTTTCCTCAGTCTCTTCCTATGCTTCTTTGCTACTGGAAGTGACCCTATAATACGTTCATCCTCCGGCAATTCAGACACCAACTCATCACGCTCAAACCCTGAGTACTCATACTACTGAGCCATCAATCCTCCATCGTCAGAGGCGCCGGTATTGAGATACTGTAGAGGGTCATCGTCATCCTCGTCGATGGCATCATGCATTGCTTCTTCGACGGCACGACAGGCGACGCTAATTGGGTAGGTGGGGTGTTGGTGTTCATACCTTGCTGAGGCTACTTGGTCGTGGGTGTGCTCCCGGCCGCCTCCAGACGAAGCAGACTCTTCGGCCACAACAGGACCCAATGCTTGCAATCGCCAAGCCGCCGCGTGGTCTCGTCGTCATCTCCCCCTAGTGCTACCGGAGGAGATAAATTCTCGTGGCCCGGTTCGACACTGGCCACGGAAACCTTGAAGACATCAGGGGGGATCGGCCGGCTGTGGAACAATTGTTCCTTCGGCTTCACTAACGTCACCTTCCCCATGTTCACCTTCTGGCCGCTGATGGTGTACAGTATGGTGCATGGGGTTATGTCGGCCTACAAAGACATGTCTGCGACGTGAGACATCCGAAAGGCAATGGAAACGGGAGATTATACATATATTGAAGAGGGCCGGTGTGACAGGTACCGTGAGGGCGTCGAGCTCAGCCAAAGATGAAGCACCATCGAGCACGTCCGAGACGGAGGACGGGCTGCTATGAGCAAGTGCGGGAGCCAGTGCAGGAGCAGGTGCGGGAGCCGGTGCAGGAGCAGGTGATGGTGCAATGCTAGTCGAGCTGCTCCCCAAGAAGTTGGAAAGCGGAAAGTCCGCTGCATCCTTATTTGGATTTTGCTTGGTCCAACTGATGATAGCTGGAACGAAGACACTATACGAAGCTGCAATCTCCTCTTTTGCGGCAGCTACCGCTGCTTTGACTGTCTCAGCTGATTTCTTATCAACCGCAATCTCAACCTTCTTGTCGATGTTTTCTTCATTTAACCTCCGTCTTTCCTTTCTCTCCTCGATGGTCTCACGGTAGTACTTCTTCCACGTGGCGACGTCTCCGACACCGTGCACGTGTCCATACGATGGCCGAGTGTCCATCGGGAGTCCTTTCAATATGTTCAAGGCCCGGTTGAATGGGGTGTCCCACTTGGGCCTCGCGAACGCCTCAGACGGCGAGTCGCTTTCGGCCACAATCCTATGCTGCTCTTTCTGCAAAAGGAACATGGACCATTTACAAATGTGACTAAAAGTGCAATCGAATTGATCAGAAGCTAAAATTAGGGGGTAAATTAATAATTACCAGCAGTCTTATGAACTCCTTCGTGACCGTGTCTGTATCGAAAACCTTGTTGACTCGGTCCCAACGGTACCGGGCCCTGATGACATCATGCTCCTGCGGGAGGGTGAACTCCGCCAAGGGGTCTGGGATGCCCAGACTTTCGTGTTTCGCGTCCTCCTTGGCCCATATGGACCTCTTCCCCGTGTAACCACGGCTTCCGAGGTGGTAGCACCCCATGTTCCTCTCTTGAAGCCCCTTCATGTACTCCGACTTTTCTTTGGCAGCTTTGGCAATGCAAGCTGCCTTGAATATTTCAAACTGCTCTTCCGTAATTGTCAGATTATCCTTTACAATCTCGGAGTAGGGTTCCTTCTTGTCGATGATCCTTGCTTTCACCCTTACTTTCCAGGCGGACAACGCGCCGCTAAACTTTCCCATGGTGCGTCTGTTTATCTTCTTCATTGCCGGGTCTTTATCTGGATCAGTAAATTTGATTTCATCCCGGCCCGGGAACAAGAATACCTGGTGCAGCTTCCTTAGGAGGGATTGGTCCATATCTGGTATCTTCTTTAGTTTCTCATTGTTGATGGTGGCGGTTGTCCATAGGATGCAACCTATTTGATTGACGTAGCACGCGCGCACTTCCGCAGGTAATTTTGGCTCAAAATTGCCGGAGTCCACCTCCGTGACCACCAGTCTAGTAGTGATGAGCTGGTTTGGGCGTCGTATCCTCTTCGGTTTCGGTTCTATACCGGCTTCGCCAGTCTCACTGCCGGTCTCGGTGCCGGTCTGGGTCTCAGCGCCAGTCTCGGCACTGGTCTTAATGTCGGTCTCAGTCTCGGATGTGACAGGTGGGCCCTGTAACAACCGTTGCTCGTCGAGAAGGTTCAAATAAGCGTCTGCCGCCTCTTAGATGTTGCAATCACCAGAACCCTGTCCTTCATCGTTGCTAGCCATGTTTCCTACGATTAAATCTAGTCAATTAATTCTAGACCTAATAAAATGAATAATGACATAAAAAAAGGCCTATGTTTTGCAGGAACGTTGATCCATTCCTGGTGCGGCAAATCCCGGGCACTCGATATGTCCTAGTTTGTAGCACAAGTCATGCCGAAATTCACGGAAAATTTCGGCATGACCTTTGCTAAAAAGTGGACAAATCGAGCACCTGAAATTTGCCGGAACGGAAATGAATCAACATTCCGGCAAAACATAGGCCACTCGGCTTCAGTCCCTGGAAACAACAAAAGGCCACTTGGGCACAATCGAACCACTTCAATGTTGCATATAACAGGACCACTTAAGAACATGTACATGAGCAACTACAACAGTAGATAAACATGAGCAAACACTATTGAGGAATTTGCATATAACATGACCACTTCAAACATGAGAAAACATCTAATTAACATTTACTAGTACCACTACTGCCCTAACCTAATTAACATCTACTAGTACCACTATATATACTACTAGCAGCACTGCTGCAACATTTTCTTCATTTTGTTCTTCTAAAAAAACAACTATGAAAACAAAAACCATAATTAAACCCTACTGCCCTAACTAAATTTTTGCTCTAAACCCTACTGCCCTAGTTAAACCCTACTGCCCTAACTAAATATTTGCCCTAAACTAAATTTTTTCTCTAACCTAGCCAACCTAGTTTACCTAGCTAGTTAACCTAATGAACCTAATTAACCTAGCTAGTTAACCTAGTTAGTTAACCTAGTTAGTTAACCAAATTAACCTAGCTAGTTCACTTAGTTACTTAACCTACCTAGTTAACCTACTTAACCTAGCTAATTCCTAGGGTTCATAACTAAATTCACCTAAGTTAATTAACCTAGAGAGGAGGGGTGGGGTTTACAGAGAGGAGGGCGTTGAGGGTGGCTCGGGGGAACGGTTGCGGGGAGGTGCTCAGGGGAGATGGTGGCGCGGAGGGCGTCGAGGGTGGCTCCGGTGGTGTCTACGGCAGCTCCGGTGATGGCGAGGGAGGCAGGGGCGGCAAGGAGTGGACGAGGGTGGCGGCGATGGCGCGCGGCTCAGGTGGCGGCGATGGCGCACGGCTCCGGTAGCGGCTCCGGTGACGGTAACGGAGGCAGGGCGACGAGGGAGCAGGGGCGGCGAGGGAGAGGTTGGGGAGACACGAGAAGAATGGGGAATTGGGGGAAGGAGGGACACCCGCGCAGGGGCAAGTCAAACTTAGTAGTAGCACTTTTACCCAACAAGCGCTATAGCTAACTTATCTATAGCAGCTATAGATAAGTTAGCTATTGCGCTTGTTGGTGAAAACGCGCTATAGCTAAAGCAGCTATAGCGCTTTCATGAAAACGCGCTGCTGCTATTGCTTTCATTTTTTCTTTTTCTTTAATTTTCCTTTTCTTTTTTCCTTTCCTTTTTTTCCTTTCTTTTTCTTTTGTTAGTTGCAGTACTGTCGCCTTAAAACGCGCTGCTACTATTTTGTTAGCAGTAGCGCTATTTCTAGAAGGGCGCTACTACTATACCAAGCCTGGCAGCAATGGTTAGAACAGTCATAGTAGCAGCGCGTTTTATGAGAGACGCGCTACTGCTATTTGTGTAGCAGTAGCGTGCTGCTTCATCCCGCGCTACTGTTAAGTAGCAGTAGCGCTTTGTTTTAACAAGCGCTACTAATAAGTCTCTGTGTATAAGCTTTTTCCTAGTAGTGACACCTGAGCAAAAAGTTTCAACCAAACACATAGAAAGATAGGGGCTTATAGTTTTCGCCACCAAACATATTCACCTCAAGGGTGATGTCAACAATAATAACTCATGCTACCCATATCCAACTGGAAATATGTGTCTAGATCTTTCCTCACCACATGATGCTTGCCAAAAGAGAATAATAAAAAGGAATAGAGAGAAATACTTTGACTCTTGCATCAAAGTAAATACATAAAAGTAAAAGATAGGCCCTTCACAGAGGGAAGCAGAGGTTGCCATGCGCTTTTCGTTTGTATGCTCAATCTCTTAGTGCAAAAGAACATCACATTATATTGCCCCTTATGATAGCAACCTTTATTATGCAGTCTGTCGCTTTTATTCTTTGCCATCACAAGTTCGTACAACGCTCAATTTTCTCTTACACTAAATTATCCAACACTTTTAGAAGCAATTTTTATTGCCTTTTTGCACCGATGACAACTTACTTGAAGGATCTTACTCAATCCATAGGTAGGTATGGTGGACTCTCAAAACAAGATTTGGGTTTAAGGGTTTTGGATGCACAAGTAGTATCTCTACTTAGTGCGGAATTTTTGGCTAGCAAAGATGGGCGCAAGCACCACATGTTGAAGGATCTATGACAATATAACTTCTATGTGAATATGAACAAACATAAATCATTACGTTGTCTTCCTTGTCCAACGTCAACAATTTTGGCATATAATATTTTGATGGGGGCTCACAATCACAAAAGATGTCCAAGATAGTTTATTTGCATGTGAATCTTCTCTTCCCTTATTAATTCTTTCATGAATTGCATCATTGATCAATGCTATGTTTGTAAATCTACAATAAAATTTTCTACTTATACTCTTCCTTATGTAATGTCATTACTTACCATAAGATTAGCATATGATCTTTTTCATATATTTCCTTTCTTTTTATTGAACATGAAAATAAAGAAAACAAAACTTCAAACTAAACTTTATTATATATCTTGCACATGATTACAAGGACAGAACACTAAGCAAACACTCGAAAAGAAAGGATCGAACTAAACTTTTATTCATCTAAAGCAAAAGATAACTATGGATCGAACTAAGATAAGTAAAGGCAAAAGATAGTGGAGGTGATATGATACCGGGGCACCTCCCCCAAGCTTGGCACAAGCCAAGGGGAGTGCCCATACCCGATACTCAATTTTCCTTTAGTGATGAAGAAGGAGGTGGTGTTGATGAAGTAGCAATCTTATCCTTCAGGCTCAAAAGATACTCCAATCTATGGATGACGCTCTGGAGGGCGATTATATGCTCTTGCAATAGAATATTTTCATGAGTAAGATATTTATTTGGCACATGAACCGTTTCGATGATCTGAAAAGCTTCAATCTCAGTGGGGGTGAAATGATCATAGTAAGGTTTAAGGATATCTTCTTCTTCCTCCACAGCAGGCAAGGCTTGCTCGACCACCGGCGCTTGATCTCCAGTAGCTTCCTTGCTCTTGCCCCCTTTGAAGGTTTCTTTGGGTTCCTCTCTCTTCAATTCAATCTTCATCAACCAAGCATCCTCTTCTACGTTGTTGGAGGAGGGAGAAGACATGATGCCTGGCTTAACAGATCTGACAGAAAATAGCAAGAAAGAAGAGCAGAAGATTTCTCCGTGGTACAGTGGTCAATAGGTTCGGGGAGTATATAAAGACATTTTTTATCTTGGGAAACAAGCAAACGGAAGAAAAACGGAGTCCGGAAGGTACCCGAGGTGGGAACAACCCACCTGGGCGCGCCTGGCAAGCCAGGCGCGCCCTGGTGTCTTGTGCCCACCAGGGGTGCCTTTCTGGTTGTTTCTTATTTTTCTAATTTTTGTTATACTCCAAAACTGACAGAAAATATTTTTGCGGATTCTTCAGAGTCCGTTTACTTACCATATCACATACCTCCTCTTTTTTCACGATTCTGGAATGTTCCGGAAGGTTTCCTTTATGTGTTCTTCCGGTGTCATAGTTTGGATAATATGCTTTCAACATTAATGGGCATACCTGAGATATAATGTTTTGTTCTTTGCCCATTGACAACCTTCGGGTTAGTATCCTCGGCATTATTTATTCTGATGGCTCCAGATCGATAAACCTCCTCGATAACATAGGGTCCTTCCCATTTGGAGAGGAGTTTTTCTGCAAAGAATCTGAAACGAGAGTTGTACAAAAGAACATTGATACATCCATTTTGCATCATGTTTTCCTACTATTATTTATGATGTTTTTATGCATAATAATGCCTTTTGGAGTAATTCTAATGCCTTTTCTCTCATAATATGCAAGGTTCACACAAAGAGGGGGAATTCCGGCAGCTGGAAATCTGGACCTGAAAAAGCTACGTCAGGCTACCTATTCTGCACAACTCCAAATGAGCTGAAACTTCACGAGGAATTTTTATGGAATAAATAAGAATTATTGGAGCAAATAACTACCAGAGGGGGCCCACCAGGTGGGCACAACCCACCTGGGCGCGCCAGGGAGCCCAGGCGCGCCCTGGTGGGTTGTGCCCTCCTCGGCCCACCTCCGGTGCCCCTCTTCTGGTATATAAGTCATTTTGACCTAGAAAAAATAAGGGGAGGAATTTCGGGACGAAGCGCCGCCGTCTCGAGGCGGAACTTGGGCAGGAGCACTTTTGCCCTCCGACGGAGCGATTCCGCCGGGGGAACTTCCCTCCCGGAGGGGTAAATCATCGTCATCATCATCACCAACAACTCTCCCATCTTTGGGAGGGCAATCTCCATCAACATCTTCAACAGCACCATCTCCTCTCAAACCCTAGTTCATCTCTTGTGTTCAATCTTTGTACCGGAACTTTAGATTGGTGCTTGTGGGTGACTAGTAGTGTTGATTACATCTTGTAGTTGATTACTATATGGTTTATTTGGTGGAAGATTATATGTTCAGATCCATTATGCTATTTAATACCCCTCTGATCTTGAGCATGATTATCATTTGTGAGTAGTTACTTTCGTTCTTGAGGTCACGGGAGAAATCTTATTGCATGTAATCATGTGAACTTGATATGTGTTTGATATTTTGATAGTATGTATGTTGTGATTTCCTTAGTGGTGTCATGTGAACGTCGACTACATGAGACTTCACCATATTTGTGCCTAAGGAAATGCATTGTGTAGTAGTTATTAGATGATGGGTTGCGAGAGTGACAGAAGCTTAAACCCTAGTTTATGCGCTATTCCGTAAGGGACTGATTTGGATCCAAAAGTTTAATGCTATGGTTAGATTTATTCTTAATACTTTTCTCGTAGTTGCGGATGCTTGTGAGGGGGTTAATCATAAGTAGGAGGCTTGTTCAAGTAAGAACAACACCTAAGCACCGGTCCACCCACATATCAAATTATCAAAGTAGCGAACACAAATCAAACCAACATGATGAAAGTGACTAGATGAAATTCCCGTGTACCCTCAAGAACGCTTTGCTTATCATAAGAGACCGTTTTGGCCTGTCCTTTGCCTCAAAAGGATTGGGCTACGTTGCTGCACTTTTTCTACCATTACCGTTACTTGCTCGTTACAAATTATCTTGCTATCAAACTACTCGTTACTAATAATTTCAGTGCTTGCAGAGAATACCTTGCTGAAAACGACTTGTCATTTCCTTCTGCTCCTCGTTGGGTTCGACACTCTTACTTATCGAAAGGACTATGATTGATCCCCTATACTTGTGGGTCATCAAGGCTCTTTTCTGGCACCATTGCCGGGGAGTGAAGCGCTCTTGGTAAGTGGAAATCGGTAAGGAAAAATTATTACTACGTGCTGAAATTTATTGTCACTTGTTACTATGGAGAACAATCCTTTGAGGGGTTTGTTCGGGGTATCTTCACCTCGACCAGAACCACAATTAGCTACCCCTCAACCTACTGCACCTACTGAAAATATTGGTTATGAAATTCCTTCGGGTTTGATAGAACAACTGCTAGCTAATCCTTATGGAGGAGATGGAACCGAACATCCTGATATGCACTTGATATATGTGGATGAAATTTGTGGATTATTTAAGCTTGCAGGTTTACCCAGAGATGAAGCTAAAAAGAAGGGGAAAGCATTGGCATGGTATAGGCTATGCGATGATATTGGATCTTGGAGTTGGAATCGATTGAAATTGGAATTTCACCAAAAAAATTATCCTATGCATCTAGTTCATCGTGATCGGAATTATATATATATAATTTTTTGCCTCGTGAAGGAGAAAGTATCGCTCTAGCTTGGGGGAGGCTTAAGTCAATGTTATATTCATGCCCCAATCATGAGCTCTCAAGAGAAATTATTATTCAGAATTTTTATGCTCGGCTTTCTCATGATGATCGATCCATGCTTGATACTTCTTGTACTGGTTCCTTTATGAAGAAGACTATTGACTTCCGGTGGGATCTTTTAGAAATAATTAAATGCAACTCTGAAGATTGGGAACTCTACGAAGGTAAAGAGTCAGGTATTAAGCTCAAGTATGATTGTGTTAAATCTTTTATGAATACCGAAGCTTTTCAGAAGTTTAGCACTAAATATGGACTTGACTCTGAGATAGTAGCCTCCTTTTGTGAATCATTTGCTACTCATGTTGACCTCCCTAAGGAGAAGTGGTTTAAATATCACCCACCTATCAAAGAAGAAATTAAAGAACCAGTAATAGCTAAAGATGAAACTATTATTTACAATGTTGATCCAGTTGTGCCTACTGCTTATATTGAAAAACCACCTTTCCCTGTTAGGATAAAGGAACATGCTAAAGTCTCAACTGTGGTCAACAAAAGTTATATTAGAACTTCCAAACCTGCTGAACAAATCAAAGTAGAACCTAGTGTTGCTATGGTTAAAGATCTCTTGGTTGAAAATATAGATGGGCATGTTATTTACTACTGTGATGAAGCTGCTAGAATTGCCAAACCCGATGAAAAGGATAAACATAGACCCGTTGTTGGCATGCTTGTTGTCTCAGTTAAAATAGGAGATCACTGTTATCATGGTTTATGCAACATAGGTGCTAGCATGAGTGCCATTCCTTTTACCTTATATCAAGAAATTATGAATGATATAGCACCCGCTGAAATAGAAGACATTGATGTTACTATTAAACTTGCTAATAGGGACACCATCACACCACTTGGGATTGTTAGAGATGTTGAAGTCTTGGGTGGAAAAATAAAATACCCTACTGATTTTCTTGTTCTTCGTTCCCCACAAGATGACTTTTGTCCCATTATCTTTGGTAGACCTTTCTTGAACACCGTCAATGCTAAAATAGACTCTGAGAAACAAATCGTCGGTGTTAGTTTTGGTGATGAGTCTCATGAGTTTAATTTTTCAAAGTTTAGTAGGAAGCATCATAAGGAAGAATTGCCTAGTAAGGATCAAATAATTAGTCTTGCTTCTATTGTCGTGCCTCTTACCGATCCACTAGAACAATATTTGCTAGACCACGAAAATGATATGCATCTGCATGAAAGAAATGAAATAGATAAGATTTTCTTTGAACAACGTCCTCTGCTTAAACACAATTTGCCTATTGAAACTCTAGGAGGTCCTCCTCCACCTAAAGGTGATCCTGTGTTTGAATTAAAACAATTGCCAGACACTTTGAAATATGCTTATCTTGATGAGAAAAAGATTTATCCTGTTATTATTAGTGCTAACCTTTCAGAACATGAAGAAGAAAGGTTATAGAAGGTTCTGAAGAAGCACCAAGTTGCCATTGGATATACTCTTGATTATTTAAAGGGCATTAGTCCCACTCTCTGTCAGCATAAAATTAATATGGAGCCTGATGCTAAACCCGTTGTTGATCACCAACGATGTTTAAATCCTAAAATGAAAGAAGTGGTAAGAACAGATATACTGAAGCTTCTGGAAGCAGGTATAATCTACCCCATAGCTGATAGTAGATGGGTACGTCCCGTTCATTGTGTCCCTAAAAAAGGAGGTATTACCGTTGTTCCTAATGATAAGAATGAACTTATTCCACAAAGAATTGTCACTGGCTATAGAATGGTAATTGATTTTAGAAAACTAAATAAAGCTACTAGAAAAGATCATTACCCTCTGCCTTTTATTGATCAAATGTTAGAAAGACTATCAAAGCACACACATTTTTGCTTTCTTGATGGATATTCCGGTTTTTCTCAAATACCTGTCTCACAACCTGATCAAGAGAAAACCACCTTTACTTGCCCTTTTGGAACTTATGCTTACAGACGTATGCCTTTTGGTTTATGCAATGCACCTGGTACCTTTCAAAGATGTATGCTGCTATATTCTCTGACTTTTGTGAAAAGATTGTTGAGGTTTTCATGGATGATTTTTCCGTTTATGAAACTTCTTTTGATGATTGCTTGAGCAACCTTGATCGAGTTTTGCAGAGATGTGAGCAAACTAATCTCGTCTTGAATTGGGAGAAGTGCCATTTTATGGTTAATGAAGGTATTGTCTTGGGACATAAAATTTCTGAACAAGGTATTGAGGTGGATAAAGCTAAAGTTGATGCAATTGAGAAAATGCCATGCCCTAAAGATATCAAAGGTATTCGTAGTTTCCTCGATCATGCTGGTTTCTATAGGAGGTTTATTAAAGACTTCTCTAAAATTTCTAGGCTTCTTACAAATCTTTTACAAAAGGATGTTCCATTTGTTTTTGATGATGATTGTTTAGAAGCCTTTGAAACACTTAAGAAAGCCTTGATTTCTGCACCTATTGTTCAACCACCTGATTGGAACTTGCCTTTTGAAATTATGTGTGATGCTAGTGATTATGTTGTCGGTGTTGTTCTAGGACAAAGAGTCGATAAGAAATTAAATGTTATTCATTATGCTAGTAAAACTCTGGACAGTTCTCAACGAAATTATGCTACTACTGAAAAAGAATATTTAGCAGTTGTGTTTGCTTGTCATAAATTTAGATCTTACATTGTTGATTCTAGGGACTCCAAACCTTGGGAAAATGATTTCCTTAAGCATTTTAATAGAGGTGTTGTGATTAGCACTACTAGTTGGAATAGCTTCTACCCACTTAGTGACATAATCAACAGCAACCAAAATATGAGTATACCCATTAGAGGAAGGAAAAGGTCCCATGTAATCAAATCCCCAAACATCAAATGGTTCAACAGCAAGTAAATAATTCATAGGCATTTCTTGACGCTTACCAATATTTCCAATTCTTTGACATTCATCACAAGATAAAACAAACTTACAGGCATCCTTGAAGATTGACACTACTAGGAAAAGGCTAATTAGTGGCGCACCTGTTTTGGCCATTAATGGCGCACTACAGGTGCGCCACTATCATCACGCCACAAGTAACTAATACTAATGGCGCACCCCTAGTGCGCCATTAGTATACCAGACAATAGTGGCGCACCAGGGAGTGCGCCATTAGTATGTCAAACGGTGCGCCATTACTATGCCTCCCATGGGGCCATATTTACCTTGTGCTCTGGGTTACTAATGGCGCACTTCTAGATAATGCGCCACTAGTGTGTTTATTGCAGTGCGCCACTAAAGTGCAGTATGGTGCGCCACTAGTATGAATATTAGGAATTTTTTTTCTTTTCTGATATTTGCACAGGTTACAAAATATATTACTGCATAGAATATAGACAGCACAACATATAAACAGCAGATTTATCGAATACAATAGAATATTAGTCTCCGAATACAATTCATCATATTAGTCTCCGAATTCAAAATACCGAACAAAGTTAGAACATTACAAGTCTCGAGACCGTGAGTAGCGAGTTTGTCTTCACATTACAAGTCGATATCGATCATCTAAACTACCATCACATAGAAGAGAGCTGCGGTCACGATGAGCATCATCGCGATGAAACTGGGCTTCATCCGGTTCCTCCTCCGCTCCCTCCTTTCTCCCGCTAGATAGCACGCGTATCTAGCTTCCGCCTCCGCCCTAGTGGTGTACCCTTTGTAACTGTTACCGCTGAAACGGTGAATCTGTCTCTGACACTCCTCCCAGTCGTCGTAGACTCCGGGAACCTTACCCTTGTACATGACATACGACGGCATCTCTATGCACTAGACAAACAAAACGTTAGTAGCAATTCACAGACAATACATAAGCAATATATAAGTATGCAACAAAAGGATCGGAAGAGAAAAGCAACACATTAATAGCACGATTCATGGTCCTACTAATAAATAGCATCGATTACATATAAGTTGAACGACTGTCCAAACTAAAGAGACATACAAGTTCATTAAAGTTTAATTACAACATGAGCTAATCGATATTTCAGAACTACATAGCATCACTACTTTCGACTCGACTCAGGGACCAGAGCGTGGATGAAGCCGCCGTCTTTCGTGATGGTCATGAAATCGCGGGCGTTGTCAGCCTGCATTTGTAGCGTTGTTTCTATCTCACTGTTGGACGGTTGATATCTGAGGTAGAACTGCCCCGAGGTACGAAGGACATCTTGATGGATGATTTCCGCAAACTCCGACTGGATGCGAAAGAATTCTTGTCTGATGTCCGCGTCCTGGATTGCCGACAAGCGTGCGGCCCAATCTTTGAGATTATTTGGTAGAAGAAGGTGATTATGGTCCCGTACGATCGCCCGCATGTGATGGAGGGCGTAGTAGGCATCCTTCTGACCGCCAGGCGGCTGCTTGACGCAGGGGAACGTCGTATTGTGGGTGAACACGTGCTTGCCGTACCTACGAATTGGCCTGCTGAAGGTGCCTCCAGATCTAGCGTAGCCGGGAAGAGCTTCATCAAGAACTTTCTTGATATTTGTGTAGTCTTTCTTCGACTGACGGTCCGAGTCGAAATACGTGGCCGTGGAATATTTCGGGCTTAAGAGGATGAGTGTGCAATGTGTGTCACTGCACAAAACACGGAATGTTAGAAAAAAAAAAGAACGATCGAAATCTAAGAAATCATATGTTACGAGGCAGTGAGGGGATGACTTACTCGGGAAAGTAAGGCACGAGGAAGTTATCCTTATCTGGGTTTGCCAGAATGACGCCTTCGAGGTATGAACTCGCGACTTGCCGGTCCCCAGCGCTGCCCAAGATCTTGGCACGCATGTAGAAGGGGTCGACTATCACGATGTCCGGGGTCTTGTCTCTAATGATCCGCATCTCCATACTCAGCGAAAATAGCCGAATGAAGATGTAGTGCAGCGGATGAAGGTTAAACATAGCAAAGATGTCATCAAACCGCAGGACGATCATACCCCTGATGGTGCTATCGACAAAGCCCTTGCCCTCTGGCACCTTGGCCACGAAAACCGGGTATGCCACATCATTCTCGAAGAGAGGCCGCTTCTCCAAAGAAAGAACACTGTCATGCAGACTCCGCATAGCACCGGTTGCAGCATTGAGCAGATTAGTCGGTAGCATCGGCCTACCCGCCACATGCACCCTTCTCGAGATATCCTTAGGTGAAGGTGGCCCGTCCTGAGCACGGATCGTACTCGGTGCTGGCTCGCTCGCACCCTTGTTATTCTTTCTTTTCTGTCCCTTCTGCTTCTTCTGATGTAATGGGATCGAGTTCTGCTCAGAGACCACCTTCTTGAGTGTGTTGGGGCTGATAATATTTCGCACCTCGGCTATCTGAGGCTCGGTGAAGGCGGCAGCTGGAGGCGTCTCCTGAGAACTGAACGCCAGACGACACCTGTTGCAATTGGGTTTCTCCGTGGTACCAGCTAGATCGCAATCGTCTTTTGCAGGGTTGGGTTCTTGAGAAGGAGGCCCCAAGAATTCGTCATCGTACCCATGTTCGTTGAAGTACTTATCGACGTTGGTAAATGTACCATCGTCGTCGTCCGGATCCTGTGCCATATGCATGTCCGGATCAGCTGACGGCGGTAGCGTTGCGGCGGTCTTGCCATGGCTTGGCGCCGGCAAGACTGGCGGTGTTGTCTATGGAGTGGTATCCCCTGCCCCCAAACGAATCTGGCTCTTCGGCCAAAGCAGGGGCCAGCTTAAGCAGGCGCTGAGGGTCTTCACATCATCTTCGTCGGCCCCAGGGGGTCGAAACAGAGGTAACAAGTCGTCGCAGCCCCGCAGCACCCGAACCAGTTGAACCCTATACACGTTGGGTGGCATCGGATTACCGTGGAATAGGCGGTTGCCCGGTTGAACGATTCTGGCCTTGGCGACATCGATCAACTCACCGTCCATGAAGTGCAGGAGAGTGCATGGAACATCGGCGGCGCCCTGCGAAAACATGTAGGGCGTCAGGGATGCCCAGTCAAAGGCAAGGATATGAAGTCATCGGCCAAGAGGCTTAATTAGTTACCGTGATGGCGTCGAGCTCGGCTAATGTCGAGGCACCGCCAATGGCGGGCGTGCAATTGACGGAGGTGCCGCTTGCTGCCGAGGTGCCGGCCGGCGTATTCTTCCCACACCCGGGTGCATTAAGCTGCAATGCCGGCGCCGCCGCGGGAGACACCAATGGCGCCGCCGGCGCGTTGCGCGAGTTGCTGCCCGTGAAGCTGGGAATCGGGGCGGCCCCTGTTGGCCGCCCGCAATCCACGCCTGCAGCCCAGAAACCAAGGTAGGTATAATGGCGGTGATCGTCGCTCCTAGTTGGTCTCGCACTTGCTCTTCGACCATCTCCAGAATCCGCGCCACTTGTGCCTTGAGTTGTTGAACCTCGCGCTCCTGGCTTTCCGAGCTGGCCATCTTTCTCTCCTTTCGCCCAACGGTATAGTATTCCGACCATTTCGTGGACAAGCCTTTGCCGGCCACACGACCAGCTGACGACGGCTTACTGAGCTTATCCTTGTTTTTCATTACGTTCAACGCCCTATTTAAAGGGGTGTCGAAAGGGGAGCTCTGAGACGACCCCGCGCTATTGCTTTCAGTTTCCTGCGGAAGGAACGTGAACCATTTAGAAATTTGGCTTCATTAATTAGAATGCAACCGTATGGAGCTAATTACGCAGGGGTGTATTCCTTACCAGAACACGCTCAAGCGCCTTGGTCTTCGGATCCGTGGTAAGCTCCTTGGTTACCGGGTCAATCTTGTACCGGGCCCTGACATAGTTCCTGGTCTGCTTGTCACGGTATTTATCGAAGAGGGGCGGTAGGCCTTGCTCGGCACGCTCCGCGTCCTCCTTGTCCCACATAGGTTCCGCCACTCTGTAACCGCCGGGACCGAGTGTGTGTTGTCCTAAGTTCAAGTCCCGCATATCTTTCCCCCACCGACTTGATTCCTCGGATGCGGTGCTCTCGCACTTGATCTTGAACTCCAGGTAGTCAGCTTCGCTGATTGAAGTATTTTTCTCCTTGATCTTCTCATAACTATCACCTTTGTCAATCATTCTCTTCACTGCGCCTCTCCAAGTAGCCAGGGCCGTGCTCATCTTCGTGAGGGCCGCACTGTTCACTTTATTCCCTGAGAGGCGTGTGTTTGCGAAGTCACCGGGGAACTTGTATCATTCGTGCAGCTTCGTGAAGAGGAGGTTGCGCAAATTCCCTCGGTCACGATGCCTTAGGTTCTCGGTGTTGATCGAGACGGTCCTCCGGAGAATGCACCAGAGCTGTCCCGCGTACCCCTTGACTAATTCTTTGGGCGCCGTTGGATGCCCCTCGGAGGACACTTCAGTAAATTCCTCCTTGACGGTGCCGAGCACGTTCGGGCGCCGGTCCTTCCGTTGCCTCTTCGGTTTGCTGCCATCTGTGCGTGCGCTGCCATCATCAGTGGTGGCATCCTCGGCGGCACCATCAGTGGTGTCATCCCCGACGCCACTAGGGGTTGTGTAGTCAGGATCGGTGTCTTCTGCGGCGTCCTCATAGCGGTGAGGTTCTTCCTCCATCTCCTGGGACAGCTCCCAGAATGCCTTGCCCGAACCGCCGGCCTCATCGTTGTGGGCCATGTTTCGCTCTAAATAGGAAAAAAATTGGTCAAAAAGTTGGTTATTGTCATCACCGAGGCATCCTAAAAGCTAAGCTTTTATCATTTAGGGTTTGTCGACACCGAGGCATCCTAAAAGCTAAGCTTTTATCATTTAGGGTTTGTCGACGCCGAGGCACCCTAAAAGCCTAAGCTTTCATCATTTAGGTTTTTATCGACACCGAGGCACCCTAAAAGCCAAGGTTTTATCATTTAGGGTTTGTCGACGCTGAGGCACCTAAATGCTAGGTTAAATTTTCATCATTTAGGGTTTATCGATGCCGAGGCACCCTAGGTTGACTGATATATATGGGTATCTTCTAATAATATACCCTATCAAGAAAAGGGAAGGAGAATTCTAAGTTGGGCCTAATCACTTGGCTCTATTGCCACCTATGGCAGTTGCATATTAGTTGTGCAAAAAAATTTAAGAGCGGGCAGTAATGAATAATATTTAATGGGATACCTCAAAAAGCTAATCTAGTATCTCCATTTAACAGTTTTCAACTAGAAAGTGCACAAAGTGCAACAAACAGATTATTTCAACCCCCCAAACAATAATGATAACATTCTTTTCGTGAACTATAAACGACTCATGGTTTCGTCTGTCCACACATGAATTCAGCATATGTGTTTAATGCAGCAAGAATAAAGGGGCAGTTGATCCTACTTAATTAAGTACTAAGATACCCCGGCCCATGCATTAGTCGCAAGTACCCCATATGTCCTATTTTTAGCAAAGTCATGCTAAAATTCATGGAAAATTTCAGCATGACCTTTGCTGAAAATAGGACATATGGAGTACCCGAATTTGCCGGAACGGAAGTTAATCGACATTCCGGCAAACTCAAGGGCCTCTCGGGGTACCTGCAAAATCATCACGACACGATGGTCGGAGACAAAACCCAGCAAACTAGCAAAGTTACTGACGTGTTTACAGAAATTGTTTTCTGTAAAAGATGATCATCATCTTTACAAGTCTTTCTCAATGTCTACAACTATCAGACCATCACAAGTATCAACAGAACATGTCTACAACTATCAGACCATCACGAGTACCATCATTCAGGCCATCACAAGCATAACAGAGCAATGGTGTTTTCTTCAGTTACCTTTGATCTGGCTGCTCGGAATCCACTGACCTTCAGATCCGCTGACCAATCCACTAACCTGCTATAAACTATACATCATTGTAAAAACACAGTTCATTTCATTTTATTTGTAAATAAATGCAATTTGTAACAAATTGTTGTACAGCAATATATCTTCTAGCCATGAAACCCTACCCTGATTCTCCTTTCTTCCTCTTTCCGAAGAGAAGTTGGCTGCAGAGGATGGTCCAACTCAGATCAGCCTGCAGAAGTTCATTGTATAATTCTGTTTAGTTCCAAGCATATACGAATACTCTTCATATAAGGCCAGCACCAACTGGTATATTGGTCTGTTTTAAAATAATAAAACAGCAGTAGTTCAAGAAGTGCAAATTGCAGAAGTTTGAGAAAGCACTAACTGGAAAGTCTGGTGTTTCCTTGTCCTCTCCTCTTATCCTCTACTGCAAGAAGAGAGAAAACAGATGCAAGAAGAGTATACTGTAACTGAAAAAGTTTCAGTTAATTAACTGAAACTTAACAGCAACAGAAAGTGCTACACTATTGTTGTCCTACACTAAACTAATACAACCAAACAAATTAATTGAAGAAAAACTACTGAAACTATACAAGCACTATAGTCAGATTACACAAAAGTACTGATGCAAGCAGTACAGTACACAAAACTTGCAAACTTACAAGCACTACTGCAACTTAATTAAGCTACTGGAGTAAGTGAATCAACTGCACTTAATTAAGCTACTAGAGTAAGTAACTCCATGGAGTACTCACTGGAGTACAGCGAAATGTTCAGGAGTACTTCTCTAGCATAAGCAACTGCTGACAACTTTCATACTCCAATGAGAAGAGTACTTGTACTCATAGCAGTTCAGAAGTGCAACTAGTCTTTTGTGAAATTCAGTGCATCTACTGCAAATAAAATTCAGTAAATTTCCACCCAGCAACTAGATAGGATGGCCATGAAATTCAGTGCATCTACTTCAACTACTCTTCAAGTATATGAATAATGTGAACCTAACAAGTTTTCCACCCAGCAACTAGATAGGATGGCCATGAATCCTCTCTCCTCGGAGCACCCCAATGCACACACTCCAGAAAATTCAAAAAATTCAGTAATCTGGAGAGCAGGGTAGGTAACTAGATCGATTTCATGGTGATAACTAACACTTAGCATCTGGGTAACTGAATCAGTACTACCTAGGTAGTAAGGTAACTAGTGGAGGAGAGGACAGTTGATAATCCATGCGAATCAATCAGAAATTCAAAATACAGTCTTTTTAGGCAGCAGTAACATTCGAAATAGAGGAGAGGAGTAGAGGAGGGAGGGAGGGAGGGAGCATTTACATTCGTTGACGAGGCGGTGGTTGGCGTCGCGTTGGAGATGCAGACCGTAGAAGGAGGAGGACGCCGGTCGTGGTCGTGGTCGTGGGCCGGCCTCGTGGCGTCGCGTCGGCCGTCGAGGGAGATGAGAGACAGAGCGGGCGTTCGTTGTCAGCCGTCGATGGACTGCGAGTAGCCCCGCCGAAGTCTCCACCTCTGGGCTCCGGCTTCCTCGTCACGGCGGCGGAACGAGGTGCAGCTACCGGTGGGGTGGGGTGGGGCGGCTGCGGCGAATGGGGTTGGGGCGTGACGCAACCTAGCCTAACCTAGGTTGGAGCGAGGGAGGGTGCGGGGGGTCGTCGGCGGCGGTGGAGCGGGGGAGGGTGCGGGGGGTCGTCGGCGGCGAGGGGGATCTGGCAAGGGGGATCGAGATGGAGGGGGATCTCTGGCGCGGGGGGCGAGGGGGAAAGGGATAGAGGGGGGAAGGATAGCAATGGCGCACCTCCCAGGGGTGCGCCATAAGTACATCCATAGCAATGGCGCACCACCGAGGGGTGCGCCATAAGTAACTTTTTTTTTATTATTTTTAGTCGCGTCTAATAATTTTTTAGAAAATGACGATCAAATTTGAAAACATTTATGAATGTGAAAAAATATCATCAAATATGTTATTTGAAAATATTTATGAATATGAAAAAATATCATCAAATTTGTTATTTGAAAATATCATCAAATTTGTTATTTGAAAATATTTGAAAAAATATCATAAAAATTTGTATACCAATGGCGCACCTCCTACGGGTGCGCCATAAGTACATTGATAGCAATGGCGCACCTTCTCCTAGTGCGCCATTAGTAACTTTTTTTTTATTATTTTTAGTTGCATCTAATATTCTTTTAGAAAATGACGATCAAATTTGAAAACATTTATGAATGTGAAAAAATATCATCAAATTTGTTATTTCAAAATATTTATGAATATGAAAAAATATCATCAAATTTGTTATTTAAAAATATCATCAATATTTTTCTTTGGATTTTTAGTTGCATTCATTTGGGAATTGGTAAAACATTTATGAATATGAAAAAATATCATCAAATTTGAAAAAATATTCATGAATTCAAAAAGTGCCCATGAAATTTAAAAATATTCATGAGTTCAAAAAATATTAACAAATTCAATACTTTTTGTGAGTTAGAAATTCAATACCATAATAAACATAAATAAATATTCATGAGGACTAGAACAGAAGAAATATCATTTCAAAATGTCGAAATACAATCGAGAAATGAAGACTACGATTTAAATACAATCGATCTTAGCTAGCTATCTTTTCACAATCTTCTTGGCCTTCTTTTTCGCAAATGGAGTTCTTCTGTTGAACGGACGTCCTTTAGGTAGGGTGGTCCTGCTTCTTCTTGTGGTGTATGGCACTTCATCGTCGTCATCATGTTCCACCTTCGGGTCGCCGTACTTGTCGAAGTCTTGCTCATTGGCGACTCCATCCATTCCGATGATCTTCCTTTTGCCTCTCCTCACGACAACACGATTGGGCTTTGACGGGTCGGTAATGAAGAAGCATTGTTCCACTTGGGAAGCCAGTACCCATGGCTCATTTTTCGCGGTGACGTTTGCGCCCGCGGTCTTGGATTTGGGTTCGGGTATAACCATGGTGGTGAAATACCGGTCTTCTTTTAGGAGGCTCTTGGCCCATCTGACACGGAACATCGGGACCTTCTCTCCAGCGTAGCTCAGCTCCCAGATCTCCTCGATCCTTCTGTAGTATCTGTCCTTGTCGTTACCGGTGTAGGATTCCATCGTTACCCCGGAGTTCTAATAACCATCGCTCTTCATGTCCTTGTCCTCGGTGTAGAATGTGTAGCCATTGATATCGTACGCCTCATAGGTCATCAGGTTGTGCTCGGCGCCCTGTGACAAGGCGAATATGAGTTTTTCTTCCACGGAAGAATCCTCATGTAAAGGGTACGACAGAAGCTTCTCCTTGAACCAACGCGTGAAACATGAGTTGTGCTCTTTGATTATATCTCCGTCCATCCTCTGTTGGCCTCGGTCATTGTACGTCTTCTCAATAAAGGTTTTGTGCTCTACCACCCAAGGATCGACCATGTCTATGTGTTGTAGCGCAACTAGGTTTGCTATTTCAAAGTCGGCGAGTCGACCCTCGAAGTCGACATGTATTTCGCGGCGACCATCGCGGTGACCCCATCCAGCGAGCCTGCCGAGGTGCCTGTTGACGGGCAGACCAACGGGGTTCTCGATGCCTAGATAATTCGTGCAGTAGGAGATGCACTCTTCGGTCAGAAAGCCCCTGGCTATGCTTCCCTCTGGACGTGACATGTTGCGAACGTATCCTTTGATGACACCATTCATCCTTTCGAACGGCATCATGCTGTGCAGCAACGTCGGCCCGAGTTGGATGATATCCTCCACGATATGGACCAGCAGATGCACCATAACATCGAAGAATGCGGGCGGGAAGTACATCTCAAGCTCGCATAGTATCACCACTATCTCTTCCTGTAGCCTTCTGAGTTGCCTCACGCCAACCGACTTCCGAGAGATGACGTCGAAAAAGTTGCATAGGCCAAATAGCATTTCACGGACGTGCGCGTCCATGATCCCACGGATTGCAACTGGAAGTATCTGCGTCATCAGCACGTGACAGTCGTGAGACTTCACCCCGCTGAACTTCTGCTTCGCTGAGTCTAGGTATCTGCTTATCTTCCCCGCGTAACCGTAAGGATGTTTTACTCCTACTAGGCAGGTGAAAAACTGCTCGATCTCCTCCTGACTTAGAGTGAAGCACGCGGGAGGGTAGTCATTTCCGATCTTCTTGGCCTTTTTGCCTTTGCGACGACTTTCCGTGTCCTTCGCCTCATCATCATCATCATCACCATCATTAGCGTGAACTCCTCCCTGATGCCCATTGATTTCAAGTCCGCCCTTGCTTTCGGCCCATCTTTGGTCCTCTCTGGCATGTTGAGCAGGGTACCAAGCAGACTCTCGCACACGTTCTTCGTGATATGCATGACATCAAGGCTGTGAGGCACACGGAGGATCTTCCAATACGGCAAGTCCCAGAAAACCGACCTCGCTTTCCATACCTTCAGCAGCGGCTCTGGCGCCTTTCGCTTCTTTCCCGGCGGTGGGCACTCTTTCCAATTTTTCAACAGCTCGTCTATTGCCTCGCCGCTCCTCGTACGCGGGCGTCTTCGGGGTTCGATTTCACCATCGAACAGATCCTTGCGTTTTCTCCATGAGTCATCGTCGCGAAGCCACCTTCGATGTCCCATGAACACGGTTTTCGAAGACCCAGGATCTCTATCTAGCTGGCGATACATTGTGTCATCCATGCACCTGACGCATGCACGAAATCCGTGGACCACCTGCCCCGCGACATATCCGTAACCAAGATAGTCTTGCACCGTCGTGAGCAGTGCGGCTCTCATAGGGAAATATTCTTTCTCTGTGGCGTCCCATGTATTGGCTGGCGTTTTCCACAGCGTGTCTAGCTCCTCTTTCAGCAGCCCCAGATACAGATTGATGTCGTTCCCTGGTTGTTTCGGCCCTTCAATTAGCATACTCATGTGAATGTACTTCCTCTTCATGCACTTCCAGGGGGGAAGGTTGTACATCCACACAAACACAGGCCAGGTGCTATGTGTGCTTCTCTGGCTGCCAAACGGATTGACTCCATCGGTGCTCGCGCCCAGCACGATGTTCCTTGGATCGTTCCCAAATTCTGGGTGTTCGAAGTTCAACGCTTGCCACTGGCTCGCATCCTTAGGGTGACTCAGCATCTTGTCTTTTTTATTTATCTCCGGATCATTTCCGTCATCTTCTCGCTTCTTCTCCTCCCTATCCGCGTGCCAACGCAGGAGCTTTGCTGCCTTAGGGTCCGCGAAATACCGCTGCATACGAGGAGTGATCGGAAAGTACCACACCACTTTTCAAGGAGCTTTCTTCCTCTTCTTGTATCGAGTGACGCCGCACACCGGACATATGGTAGACTCCGCGTGCTCGTCCCGATAAATGATGCAATCGTTCATGCACACATGGTATTTCACGTGCGGTAAATCCAGAGGACACACGATTTTCTTCGCCTCCTCAAAACTGGTCGGGCACTTGTTCCCCTTGGGAAGACGTTCGTGCCAGAATGACATGTTCTCGTCGAAGCATGCATCGGTCATTTTGTGTTTTACCTTCATCTCCAGAGCCATGAGCGTTACTTTCAGGCGGGTATCCTCGGGCCTGCATCCTTCATACAATGGAGTAACCGCGTCTATCTCCAGTTGATCCAGCTTGGCTTTCTCTCGGGCGGCAGCTCTTGCGTTATCCGTCTGCTTGAGAAGCAGCTCTTGAATATGAGGGTCCTGCACCCAGCCGATCGATGGTCCATCGTCGTCTGCTCCGGCATCTTCATCTTCATGATCATGCCCTTCGTCTTGATCTTCCTCATCATCATGTCCGGCATCTTCTACATGATGACTGTGTACTACATCACCGTCGTGATCATGTCCTGGAGATTCTTCGTCTTCTCGCCCGCCCTCGCCGCCACGGTTGTCTTGCTGCCCTTCCTCATTTCTTGCCCGGCCCCCATGGACGACTTCATAGTCATCTTCATCACCATCCCACCGATAGCCATCCATGAAACCATGCAAGAGCAGGTGGTCCCGCACCTGTCCGGAATCCGGGTCCGTAATAAGGCTCTTCAGCTTGCATCTTCGACACGGACATCTTATCTCCGTCTCGTTCTTTTGAAGCATCTCGGCCTTCGCGGAGCTCAAAAACCTATTCACGATGCCTTCGGTCATCGTGCGGACCATGGTCGCCTGCGGGGTAGAGCAAAATGATATTTTAGAACCAAGAAAAAATTTGGCATGACTTTGCCTAAAAATAGGACCAAAAAGAATGCATAGTGCCAAATTCTCGCCGAAACGGAAATGAATCAACATTCCGGCAAAATATTGGCAACTATCGCATTTCAAATACCGGTACCTGCAAACACAAACATATGCAACACCACAAACATACGTAGATCTAGGCCATAAAAAGTGCATGTGCACGTTGTTGGAGGGAGAAAAAAGTAGATCTACAACATAAAGAAAGCTTTCCCCTTACTTACCTATCAAAAAAAGGTAATTTAACCACTTAATTTGGGTGAATCTATGGTGCAAATGAGGTGAGGAGGAGGAGGCAGCCGAGACAAGCTTGGAGGAGGAGGTGGAGAGAATGAAGTGGGGAAAGTGAGTGTGGTAGGTGGCTGTCCAAAATATCTAGCTGCTCTCAGGTTACCAATGGCGTACCACCTAATAATGCGTCATTAGTAACCCTAGTTACTAATGGCGCACCTGTTACGTGGTGCGCCATTACTAGTTTTGCAAAAAAAAAATTATAATTGTTAGTAGTGGCGCACCGTGGTTGTGGTGCGCCATTACTAGTTTGAACTAGTAATGGCGCACTTTACCCTGGTGCGCCAGTACTAGTTTTGAAAAAAAAAGTAAAAAAAAAATTGTTAGTACTGGCGCACAGAGTGTGTGGTGCGCCATTACTAGTTAAAACTAGTAATGGCGCACTGTGCCTTGGTGCGCCATTAATAGTTTCGGAAAAAAAATTGGTAGTAATGGCGCATCGTGTGTGTGGTGCGCCATTAGTAATGAGGACACTAATGGCGCACCTGTATGTGGTGCGCCACTGCTATATAGCAGTGGCGCACCAGATACAGGTGCACCATTAATGTCCATATTAGCTATAGTCCTTTTCCTAGTAGAGAGTAGGCTAATAAAAACCAGATTGCAATATCTTGTGAGTAGTTCTATCTCCCGCATGATGCCCTCCATAAGCTTTGGAGTGACATTTCCATAGGATTTGTCCCTGTTCATGCTCAGGTACGCAACGTCTAATAATACCATCTACTCCTTCTTTATAGAGATGTGGGTCATCCCAAAAGTAATGTCTTAAATCATAGAATTTTTTCTTTTATTGGTATGTGAAACTAGGTGGTATGTATTTAGCAACAATGTAATTAGCATAGTTAGCATACCAAGGAGTGTTATGAGAAACATTTATTGCAGCTAATTGTTCATCAGGAAAATTATCATTAATAGGTTGTGGGTCATCAAGAATATTTTCTAACCTAGCCAAGTTATTAGCAACGTGGTTCTCAGCTCCCTTTCTATCGGTGATATGCAAGTCAAATTCTTGTAGCAAAAGAACCCACCTAATAATTCTAGGTTTAGCATCTTTCTTTTCCATAAGATATTTTATAGCAGCATGATCAGTGTGAACAATCACTTTAGAATCAACAATGTAAGATCTAAATTTGTCACAAGCAAACACAACTGCTAAAAATTCTTTTTCAGTAGTAGCATAATTGCGTTGGGCACTGTCTAGAGTTTTACTATCATAATGAATAACATCTAATTTCTTATCAACTCTTTGTCCTAGAACAGCACCAACAGCATAATCACAAGCATCACACATAATTTCAAAAGGCAAGTTCTAATCAGGTGGTTGGACAATAGGTGCAGAAATTTACGCTTTCTTAATTGTTTCAAAGGCTTCTACACAATCATCATCAAAAACAAATGGAACATCCTTTTGTAAAATATTTGTAAGAGGCCTAGAAATTTTAGAGAAGTCCTTAATAAACCTTCTATAGAAACCAGCATGACCGAGGAAACTACAATACCTTTGATATCTTTAGGACATGGCATTTTCTCAATTGCATCAACCTTTGCTTTATCCACCTCAATACTTCGCTCAAAAATTTTATGTCCCAAGACAATACCTTCATTAACCATAAAGTGACACTTCTCCCAATTCAAAACAAGATTAGTTTGCTCGCATCTCTGCAAAACTCGATCAAGGTTGCTCAAGCAATCATCAAAAGAAGTTCCGTAAACGGAAAAATCTTCCATGAAAACCTCAACAATCTTTTCACAAAAATCAGAGAATATAGCAGTCACACATCTTTGAAAAGTAGTAGGTGCATTACATAAACCAAAAGGCATACGTCTATAAGCATAAGTTCCAAAAGGACAAGTAAAGGTGGTTTTCTCTTGATCAGGTTGTGAAACAGGTATTTGAGAAAAATAGAATATCCATCAAGGAAACAAAAGTGCGTGTGCTTTGATAATCTTTCTAGCATTTGATCAATAAAAGGCAAAGGGTAATGATCTTTTCTAGTTGCTTTATTTAATTTTCTAAAATCAATTACCATTTTGTAGCCAGTAACAATTCTTTGTGGGATAAGTTCATTTTTATCGTAAGGAACAACAGTAATACCCCCCTACTTCGAGACACAATGAATAGGACTTACCCATCTACTATCAGCTATAGGATAGATTATACCTGCTTCCAGAAGCTTCAATATTTCAGTTCTTACCACTTCTTTCATTTTAGGATTTGAACGTCGTTGGTGATCAACAACGGGTTTAGCATCAGGTTCCATATTAATTTTATGATGACAGAGAGTGGGGCTAATGCCCTTTAAATCATCCAAAGTATATCCAATAGCAGCTCGGTGCTTCTTCAGAACCTTCAATAATCTTTCTTCTTCATGTTCTGAAAGGTTAGCACTAATAATAATAGGATATATCTTTTTCTCATCAAGATAAGCATATTTCAAAGTGTCTGGTAATTGTTTTAATTCAAACACAGGATCACCTTTAGGTGGAGGAGGACATCCTAAAGTTTCAATAGGCAAATTGTGTTTAAGCAGAGGTCGTTGTTCAAAGAAAATTTTATCTATTTCATTTCTTTCATGCAGATGCATATCATTTTCATGGTCTAGCAAATATTGTTCTAGTGGATGAGTGGGAGGCACAACAATAGAGGCAAGACCAATTATTTCATCCTTACTAGGCAATTCTTTCTTATGATGTTTTCTACTAAACTTAGAAAAATTAATCTCATGAGACTCATCACCAAAACTAACACCGACAATTTGTTTCTCACAATCTATTTTAGCATTAACGGTGTTCAAGAAAGGTCTACCAAAGATAATGGGACAAAAGTCATCTTGTGGGGAACCAAGAACAAGAAAATCAGTAGGGTATTTTATTTTCCCAGACAAGACTTCAACATCTCTAACAATCCCAAGTGGTGTGATGGTGTCTCTATTAGCAAGTTTAATAGTAACATCAATGTCTTCTATTTCAGCGGGTGCTATATCATTCATAATTTCTTGATATAAGGTAAAAGGAATAGCACTCACGCTAGAACCTATGTCACATAAACCATGATAACAGTGATCTCCTATTTTAACTAAGACAATAGGCATGCCAACAACAGGTCTATGTTTATCTTTTTCATCGGGTTTGGCAATTCTAGTAGCTTCATCACAGAAGTAAATAACATGCCCATCTATATTTTCAACCAGGAGTTCTTTAACCATAGCAACATTAGGTTTTACTTTGATTTGTTCAGCAGGTTTGGATGCTCTAATATAACTTTTGTTGACCACAATTGAAACTTTAGCATGTTCCTTTATCCTAACAGGGAAAGGTGGTTTTTCAATATAAGCAGTAGGAACAACTGGATCAACATTATAAATAATAGTTTCATCTTTAGCTATTACCGGTTCTTTAATTTCTTCTTTAATAGGTGGGTGATATTTAAACCACTTCTCCCTAGGGAGATCAGCATGAGTAGCAAATGATTCACAAAAGGAGGCTACTATCTCAGAGTCAAGTCCATATTTAGTGCTAAACTTTTGAAAAGCATCGGTATTCATAAAAGAATTAACACAGTCATACTTAAGCTTAATACCTGGCTCTTTACCTTCGTCGAGTTCCCAATCTTCAGAGTTGCGTTTAATTCTTTCTAAAAGATCCCACCTAAATTCAATAGTCTTCTTCATAAAGGAACCAGTACAAGAAGTATCAAGCATGGATTGATCATCACGAGAAAGCCGAGCATAAAAATTCTGAATAATAATTTCTCTTGATAGCTCATGATTGGGGCATGAATATAACATTGACTTAAGCTTCGCCCAAGCTAGAGCGATACTCTCTCCTTCACGAGGCCAAAAGTTATATATATAATTCCGATCACGATGAACTAGATGCATAGGATAAATTTTTTGGTGAAATTCCAATTTCAATCGATTCCAATTGCAGGATCCAATATCATCGCATAGCCTATACCATGCCAATGCATTTCCCTTCAAAGATAAAGGGAAAACCTTCTTCTTAGCCTCATCTCCGGGTAAACCTGCAAGCTTAAATAATCCACAAATTTCATCCACATATATCAAGTGCATATCGGGATGTTCAGTTCCATCTCCTGCATAAGGATTAGCTAGCAGTTGTTCTTTCATACCCGAAGGAATTTCATAACCAATATTTTCAGTAGGTGCAGTAGGTTGAGGGGTAGCTAATTGTGGTTCCGGTCGAGGTGAAGATACCCCGAACAAACCCCTCAAAGGATTGTTCTCCATAGTAACAAGTGACAATAAATTTCAGCACGTAGTAATAATTTTTTCCTTACCGATTTCAAATTAACAAGAGCGCTTCACTCCCCGGAAATGGCGCCAGAAAAGAGCCTTGATGACCCACAAGTATAGGGGATCAATCATAGTCCTTTCGATAAGTAAGAGTGTCGAACCCAACGAGGACCAGAAGGAAATGACAAGTAGTTTTCAGCAAGGTATTCTCTACAAGCACTGAAATTATTAGTAACGAGTAGTTTGATAGCAAGATAATTTGTAACGAGCAAGTAACGGTAATAGTAGCAAAAGTGCAGCAAGGTAGACCAATCCTTTTGAGGCAAAGGACAGGCCAAAACGGTCTCTTATGATAAGCAAAGCGTTCTTGAGGGTACACGGGAATTTCATCTAGTCACTTTCATCATGTTGGTTTGATTTGTGTTCCCTACTTTGATAATTTGATATGTGGGTGGACCGGTGCTTAGGTGTTGTTCTTACTTGAACAAGCCTCCTACTTATGATTAACCCCCTCGCAAGCATCCGCAACTACGAGAAAAGTATTAAGAATAAATCTAACCATAGCATTAAACTTTTGGATCCAAATCAGTCCTTTACGGAATAGCGCATAAACTAGGGTTTAAGCTTCTGTCACTCTCGCAACCCATCATCTAGTAACTAATCCACAATGCATTCCCTTAGGCACAAATATGGTGAAGTCTCATGTAGTCGACGTTCACATGACACCACTAAGGAAATCACAACATACATACTATCAAAATATCAAACACATATCAAGTTCACATGATTACATGCAATAAGATTTCTCCCGTGACCTCAAGAACAAAAGTAACTACTCACAAATGATAATCATGCTCAAGATCAGAGGGGTATTAAATAGCATAATGGATCTGAACATATAATCTTCCACCAAATAAACCATATAGTAATCAACTACAAGATGTAATCAACACTACTAGTCACCCACAAGCACCAATCTAAGGTTCTGGTACAAAGATTGAACACAAGAGATGAACTAGGGTTTGAGAGGAGATGGTGCTGTTGAAGATGTTGATGGAGATTGCCCTCCCCAAGATGGGAGAGTTGTTGGTGATGATGATGACGATGATTTCCCCCTCCGGGAGGGAAGTTCCCCCGGCGGAATCGCTCCGCCGGAGGGCAAAAGTGCTCCTGCCCAAGTTCTACCTCGAGACGGTGGCACTTCGTCCCAAAAGTCCTCTCCTTATTTTTTCTAGGTTAAAGTGACTTATATACCAGAAGAGGGGCACCGGAGGTGGGCCGAGGAGGGCACAACCCACCAGGACGCGCCCAGGTGGGTTATGCCCACCTGGTGGGACCCCTCTGGTACTTATTTGCTCCAATAATTCTTATATATTCCATAAAAATTCTCCGTGAAGTTTCAGCTCATTTGGAGTTGTGCAGAATAGATGGCCTGATGTAGCTTTTTCAGGTCCAGAATTCCAACTGCCGGTATTCTCCCTCTTTGTGTGAACCTTGCATATTATGAGAGAAAAGGCATTAGAATTACTCCAAAAAGCATTATAATACATAAAAACAATGTAAATAACAGTAGGAAAACATGATGCAAAATGGACGTATCAACGTACTCCCCCAAGCTTAGACTTTTGGCCTAAGTTGGTCTAGGGCCACGGCTCGAAATAACCCTCTCCTCGATACGGCGAAGGGTCCTAAGGGTTCCACTGGTTGGCGAGCTCCTGTGGCTCCCACTGATAAATAGGCTCCTGATACGGATCAGGAACTGGTGCTGGCTCAGGTGCTGGAGGTTGTGTTACCCTCCAGTACATGTAAATGTCCTCGGGCATAATGGTGTACCTGCCTGAACGAATATCGAACAAAGAAGGTGCAGGCAAGGTAATAATCTCACAAGTACCCTGACTAAATACTAGGTTGTAGAGGAGTCGCTTGTCATCGTCTTTGGTAATAAAGTCATGTGCTGTCATACTAGCATAGTTTAAATATTTAGTTGGTAACAACATCTCCTCCTTCTCATCATGCCTAATGGGTATCTCAAAATGTTTAGCAAGGCGGGAGGCATAGACACCTCCAAAAATAGTACCCTTCAAGCGGTTCATGTTCAACTGTCGATCAACAATAGCGCCCAAACTAAAAGTTCTCTCAGCATATAAAGCATGGCGCAAAATGGCAAGGTCAGGGGCACTGAGGCCTCCACTCTCCCCTCGACCAATTAAACATCTCCCGGCAAATAATGAATAATAGCATAAAACAGGAAAATGTAAACTAGCCACTCTCGCTTCCGACACCCCTCTCTCTTCCCCCACAGTAGTTTCAGAAAGGAAATCCTCCACATCCCTAGGACGTGGCTCATTGATGCTGCCCTCATAAGGTATTTTGCAAACATCGCAAAAATCAAATAATGTCATTTCCTTAGGCTGATCATACAAATGAAATTCTACCGCAGGTGGTGATTTCCTAGGATAAAAATGAAAGTTTTGCACAAAGGTATTAGTGAGTAGGAGGTATTGATCACACTTATCTTGGAGGAAAGGAAGGAGGCTGCATTCTCCGCCAAATAATAGAAATCATCATAAATTCCCGCCTCTCTCAAGAATGTGTCGCTTGGCCACTCACACGGCCGAACCTCCGCAGCGCGAGGAAGGTTGTACTTGGGTTTCTTCTTCTCCTCATTTTCATTTCCTTCCGAATTCCGGCTCGAAGAACCCCTTAACCACCTCTTCATGGTTTCTCTTTCCTCTGAAAATTTCTGAAATTTTTAGCGACTCAAAATAAAAGTGAACTAAACTCAACAAAATTAATAGCAACTACTCCTACAAGTGTCTAGAAGCTATACCATGCAACAAAACTACTTTGGACCATATAAATTTGACATGCAAGCTCAAGAACATGGTCACCACAGCAAAAAAAATTGCAATAAATAAAGCACTAGAACAAAAACTAATTGGACCAACGGAGGAGTCACATACCGATGAACAATCCCTCGAAACAGTTTCGGAAACGGAGTTCCGAGCAAGAAGATCGAAAATGGCAGCAAAATGAGCAAGAACACGGGTTTGAGCAATGGTGGGATTTTTTCTGGAGGAAGACGAAGTGGATGGGTGCTGGAATAAGTGAGGGGGACTCACGAGCCCTCTAGGCGCGCCCCGGGGGGGTGGGCGCGCCCTGTGGGCTTGTGGCCCACTGGTGCACCCCCCCCCCCCCCTGAGGTGTGTTCAGTGCCAAAAATTCTTAAATATTGCAGAAAAAATCATACTAAATTTTCAGGGCATTTGGAGAACTTTTACTTTTCGGTCATTTTTTATTGCATGGATAATCCAGAAAACAGTAAAATAATAGCATTTCTACTATATTTATTCAAAATAACAGAAAGTAAAAGGTGGGTACAGAAGGTTGTGTTTACTAAATTCATCCATCTCATGCCCGTCAAAAGGAATCCACTAATAAGGTTGATCAAGTCTTATTAACAAACTTCTTCCAAATGACATGAAACCGGTGAATCTTTGTATAGCACTAGGTTACCTCAACGGGAATATGCATATCCCCAACAATAAGAACATCATATTTCTTTTTGACAATTGGAATAGGGAATTCAAAACCTCCAATAGCAATAGTTGAAAATTTTCCAATAGAATTGATGCTATTTACTTGAGGTTGTTTCTTCGGAAAGTGTACCGTATGCTCATTACCATTAACATGAAAAGTGACATTGCCCTTATTGCAATCAATAACAGCCCCTGCAGTATTCAAAAAGGGTCTACCAAGGATGATCGACATATTGTCGTCCTCGGGTATATCAAGAATAACAAAGTCCGTTAAGATAGTAACATTTGCAACTACGATAGGCACATCCTCACAAATACCAATGGGTATTGTTGGGGATATAACTATTGGGTATAACCCGCCCAGGAGGGGCCGGATTATACCACTGGCGGTTCATGATGAGAAGGCCCAAAGAAGACGCTGAAGATGGCGGTTCATGTAGCAAGCTTACCGAAGGCCCAAGACCCGGAGGCGACTTGAGGCCCATGGGCATAAACCGCCAGATGTTTAACTTGTATGTTAAGGAAAGTTTAGTATTGGTCACCGGACCGGACACATTGTGTATGAGCCGGCCGGGACTCTGTAAGCCGCCGGGCATCAACCCGTGTATATAAGGGGGTGACCCGGCGGCGGGTTAAGGGAAGAGAACGATAAGTCGAGAGCTAGGTCAAGCGTATCCGCTCCCTAGTAATCGAGACCCAAGCAATACAACCTAAAGCAGGAGTAGGCTTTTACCTCATTGAGAGGGGCCGAACCTGGGTAAACTCTCCGTGTCCTTTGTCCCATTTAACCCCTTCAAGCTAACTACGTGACGATGGCTCCACACCTAAGTCCTCATGCTAGGGCATCTGCCGTGACAATTCCACGACAGTTGGCACCCACCATGGGGCCGGCGCACAGTGGTTTCGAGTTCTTGAAGGGCAGCTTCGCAGGGCTCAAGGGATACACTGTGGGCCGGATGACTAAAAGTCGTCGCGGTAAGCTCTACATCGACGACGCGGGCTGGGGCCCCGAGGCCGGCTCAATCGAGTACGGGTACCGGGTCCCCTTCGGCGGAATTCATGTCTTCATCGGCAAGATTGGTGAGTCGGAAGCTGAGCCGGACACCTGTGCCGACATCGTCGAGACGGCTCAGCGTGCGCGACCCGCCAAGGTTCAAGCCGCCCCGAAGCACGTCTTTGTAGGATTTACTCAAGGGGTAGATCTGGAAGGGGGATCTGAGTCCGGTGGTGAGAGGGCCGTCTATTCAGGCGATGAGTCCTCATCCGGTGAGACCAGCTCCATGTATCAAGTTTAGGATGGTGGGCTTGGGGGCTATTCCGATAGCGACAGTATTCCGGACCCCTATGAGCCGCCAAACCGGGTTACAATCTTCATGGCCGGTACACAGCCAGTGCAGAATTCTTCAACTGCGGCGGCATTGATCTCCAGTTCAGCGGCGGCGACAACAGCTGGGGCAGGAGGCCCTGTGTGCCCGCCAGCTCAAGTTTTATCTAAACTGTTGGAGGCTCTGGCAACGTTGTTGACGGCGGAGGTGACCCCGGCAAACCAAACGCAACATAATGTGGACGTTGCAAAGCTACGTGATGAAATAGCTCAAGCAAAGGAGGATCTAAACGCTGAGAACACCCGGATGGCGACGGAGCGAGCCACCTTGGAGAGGGAGGCAGAACGGCTTAAAGCAGAAAAAATTTGCT
The DNA here is from genome assembly GCA_011799875.1 of Thinopyrum elongatum. NCBI lineage: Eukaryota > Viridiplantae > Streptophyta > Magnoliopsida > Poales > Poaceae > Thinopyrum > Thinopyrum elongatum. Next base: position 39,998,117 of record CM022301.1, read on the forward strand.
TGAGCTTGGACCAGGACGCATCAAACGCTGTCTTTAACAGAAGGCATGTGATCTGTTTACCCCCGGTTTACGATGCGAGAAACCTTTTCAACACGCCTGGGGCAGGAACCAGTAACCCGCCTGTGGCGGATCGGACCATTGAGGCGCCGGCGGCTGGAGCACCGGTTCAGCCACGTGCTGCGGACCCCCCACGTTTGAATCTGACCCCTCCTCAGCATGTTCCGATGCCCCTGGGTCATTACTCTAATCCTCAGGATAACATGATAGCTGCGGCTACTTGATTGGCGGCTCTCCCAGTTCAGGATGAGTCGCCAGCGGCGATGGAAATACGGCGAGCCGGAGAACTTCTTCAGACGGCTGTGGCTCAACAGGCGGCTTATTCATGCAGTCGTGAACGGATTCACTCGACCCCGCGTCCAAGTCGGAGTTATAGCAGACACATTGATGAACCGGCTGTATCGAGCAGTGAATGGCACCGCAATCAGCCTCGTAGGCCTGACCCGCCATGTGTTGATAATGATGCTCAGTCTTTGGTAAACCAGGGCAGGCCGCGGCGTGAGGCTGAGCTGGCGGCTCAGTTGGCAGCTCAGCAGCAACCTCTGGTTTATCCGTCAGCGTCTATGGAGACAGGGGTGACTTATAGAACCTTGGGCGTGCCCTGTTTAGTGCCGACTCTATGCAACGAGCGCTTGCCTAAGGATTTCAAGGGCCCCCGTAAGGTGCCTAACAACACATCGGATCAACCCCCGGAGGCTTGGATTGAAAGCTATGAGATGGCTATGGAGATGTTGGATGTTAGTGATGCTGCATGTGCCAAGTATTTCACCATGATGTTGGATGGGCCGGCTCGTACTTGGTTAAAAGGGCTGCCCGCTAACTCCATCAGATCATGGCAGAGTTGAAAGCGCGTTTTATCCAAAAATTTAAAGACACGTGCAAGCAGCCTATGTCGATTCTGGATTTGGACTCTTGCGTCCAAGGTGAAAGTGAGTCAACAACCAATTGGGTGCGCCGGATCTCAGCTATTATACACTCGTCGGACAGTATCAACGCCGGTTCAGCAATCCTGATGTTGGAGAAGAATTGCCGTTTTCTTCCCCTTAAGCAGAAATTGGGGCGGCTTAAGAGTAATTGCAATGATATGGGGGAGCTCATTGCGGCTCTCGTCAAATATGCCAACTCTGATAGCACTAGAGACCCTGAGTCTGATGAGGAGAAAGCTGGTAAAGGGAAAAAGAGTGGCTATACAAAGGGACAACATAACACGGCGGGTCAAGGTGGCAATGGTAAGCGCAAGGCTAACGGTGGTTTAGACTTTGTGGCTAACACCAATGCGCAGGGTAATAACCAGCGTCGTAAGGGGAAAACGTCAGCGCCCCAGTTCAGAGGGCCGAAGTTCAATCTTGAGGCCATGATGAATCAGCCTTGCCCAAAGCACGGAACTCAGGAAAAGCCGGCCAGTCATCTGTGGACGGATTGCTTCATCATGAGGGAATATAGGAACTCTAATTTTTTCCAGAATAATCATGGCCCGCATGGCGGCTCAGGGTCTGGCCCTCATGAACCTGGATTTGGAGGTGGTGGTTCAAGTTCTGGTTTCTAGGGTCAAGGCAATCAAGGTGGTTTCAATCAACAATCTGGCCAAGAAAATCAGCAGCAGCAGTCTGGCTATCAAAGCAATCCAAAGCAATTGAATAGTGGTCAATATCATGTATTCACCACAAGTCCGTGCAAACGGGATCAGAAAATCCATAAGCGGGCAGTGAACTCAGTTGAGCCGGCAGTACCTCGTTATTTGAGGTGGTCTGAGCAACCTATCGTATGGAGCCGTGAGGATCACCCGCCCCGGGTTGACAATCCAGGTCAATTGGCATTAGTGGTGGCTCCTCAGGTAGGAGGATATAAGCTTACAAAGGTGCTCATGGATGGGGGCAGTAGTATCAATATCCTTTACTATGATACTTTTCGTCGTATGAATTTGACTGACAAAGATCTTAAGACATCTTCTACTATTTTTCATGGGGTGGTGCCTGGTAAGTCGGCGTATCCAGTGGGTAAGATAACCCTGGAGGTAGCCTTTGGAGATGACCATGATTCCAGAGTTGAGAAATTGACCTTTGAGGTGGTCAAGATCAAAAGCCCGTATCACGCTTTATTCGGGCGGCCGGCTTACGCCAAATTCATGGCACGGCCTTGTTATGTTTATTTGCAGCTTAAAATGTCGGGTCATAAGGGCACCATCACGGTGCACGATGATAGGAAGATTGCTCTGGATTGTGAAGAGGGTGATGCTGCGTATGCTGAGTCGGCCTGTGCCGCCGAGGAGTTGAAGTTTTATAAAGATAATGTTGGCCCGGCGGATATGACACCTTTGAAGAAGCCAACTACAGAGAATGACCCCTGTTGAAGTTTAAGTCGGCAGATGACACTAAGTTGGTCGATTTTGTTCCTGGCAACTCATCCAAGCAGTTCAGCATCAGTGCTAATATGGATCTGAAATAGGAAAGCGCGCTCATCGAGTTCATCCGTGAGAACCGGGACATCTTTGCATGGAAACCTTCTGACATGCCAGGTGTACCGAGAGAACTCGCTGAGCACACTCTTAATGTTGATCCAAAATTTAAACCGGTCAAGCAGTTTCTTCATCGTTTCAATGAAGAGAGGCGCAAGGCAATTGGTGAAGACGTGTCTCGGCTCTTGGTTGCTGGATTCATCATTGAGGTTTTTCATCCGGAGTGGTTAGCTAACCCGGTGCTAGTGCTTAAGAAAAATGGCACTTGGCGTATGTGTGTGGATTATACAGACCTTAATAAGGCCTGTCTGGCTGACCCTTTTGCTCTCCCTCATATTGATCAGATTATTGATGCTACGGCGGGTTGTGAGCGTTTGAGCTTTTTGGATGCTTACTCTAGTTATCATCAGATCAAGATGGCAGTTAAGGACCAGGAGAAGACAGCTTTCATCACTCCCTTTGGAGCCTTCTGCTATGTGTCTATGCCCTTTGGGCTCAAGAGTGCCCAGGCGACTTACCAACGGTGTGTTCAGAATTGCCTCCATCACCAGATTGGACGCAATGTTCGCGCCTATGTGGATGATATTGTTGTGAAATCCAGGAAGAAGGAGACTTTGATAGATGATTTGAAAGAAACCTTTGACAATCTCCGGGTCTATAAAATGATGCTTAACCCGGCCAAGTGTGTCTTCGGCGTGCCAGCAGGCAAACTATTGGGTTTCCTGGTTTCTGAGAGAGGCATTGAAGCTGACCCAGGGAAAATCAAGGCTATCACTTCTTTGGCTAAGCCGGCATGTATCAATGACGTCCAGCGGTTGGCAGGTCATATTGCAGCTTTGAGCCGGTTCATAAGCCGCCTGGGAGAGAAGGCTATCCCTTTGTATCAAATGATGAAGAAGGCAAATAGCTTTGTCTGGAGTGATGCTGCCAATGAGGCATTTGAGGCGCTTAAGAGACAGCTGGCTAAACCGCCGGTTCTTGCAGCTCCTATTGAGAAGGAGCCCTTGCTTTTATATGTGGCTGCAAACAACAGAGCTGTCAGTGTGGCAGTTGTGGTTGAAAGGAAAGAGTCAGGCAAGGAGTATCCGATTCAAAGGCCAGTTTATTATGTTAGTGAGGTGCTCATTGAATCTAAGCAGAGATACCCACATTGGCAGAAATTGGTTTACGGTGTGTTCATGGCTAGCCGCAAGTTGAAGCAATATTTCCTCGGTCATCCCATCACTGTGGTTAGTTCTGCTCCCTTGGGGGATATTATTCAAAAAAGAGAAGCCAAAGGTCATATAGCCAAGTGGGCTATTGAGCTCGTACCTCATGGTTTGAAATATATGCCTAGGACGGCTATCAAGTCCCAAGCACTTGTGGATTTCATCAATGATTGGATAGAGCTGCAGATGCCTGAGGACAAACCAGATACCACATATTGGACTATTCACTTTGATGGATCCAGGCAATTGGAAGGCTCGGGGGCTGGAGTTGTTTTGACTTCCCCATGAGGTGACAAACTTTGTTATGTTTTGAGGTTGATGTTCCCTTGTACTAACAATGCAGCTGAGTATGAAGCTTTGCTCCATAAACTTCGGATGGCTAAAGAGATGAATCTAAGCCGGGTGAGGTGTTTTGGCGACTCAGACTTAGTGGCTCAGCAAGTTTCAGGGACTTGGGATTCCAAGGATCCACTCATGGCGGCTTATCGCAGAGAAGTTGATACAATTGCTGGTCATTTTAAGGGTTATCAAGTGGAGCATGTCGATCGCAGGAAAAACGAGGCCGCTGATGCTTTAAGCCGGCTGGGGTCTCAGTGTAAGCCAGTGCCCCCTAATGTTTTCCTCGATATTTTGCATAATCCATCAGTTAAAGTGCCTACGGAGGAGGATCTTGCAATTCCTGACCCGGAGGCACAGTTGGTGGCGGTTCTCTATGTTATTCCTGATTGGATTGTTCCATATTTAGCTTATATGACCCGGGGCGAGTTACCTGATGATGAAACTCTGGCCAGGCAAGTAACCCAGAGGTCTAAGTCAATGACTATTGTCAATGGTGAGTTACACCGACGCAGTGTTACAGGGGTGTTTCAACGATGCATTTCTCCTGAGGAGGGCCGTGAAATTTTAAGAGAAATTCATGAAGGATATTGCGGCCATCATGCCGGCTCTAAGTCTCTCATTGCTAAAGCTTTTTGTCATGGGTTTTATTGGCTGACGGCTCATGCCGATGCGGAAGATCTGGTCAATAAATGCGATGGTTGTCAGAAATTTTCAAGACGAGCTCATGTGCCGGCTCAAGAATTGCGGATGATTCCAATTACTTGGCCGTTTGCAGTCTGGGGACTGGATATGGTTGGGCCTTTTAAAAGGTCCAAGGACAAAAAGACTCACCTCCTGGTAGCTGTTGACAAGTTTACAAAATGGGTTGAGGCTGAGCCGGTCAGCAAATGTGATGCAGCAACGGCGGTTCAGTTCATTAAAAAGGTGATCTTTCGTTTTGGATACCCTCATAGTATCATTACTGATAATGGTACTAATCTGTCTAAGGGTGCAATGAAAGAATTATGTCAACAAGAGCATATCCGACTAGATATGTCATCGGTGGCTCACCCCCAGTCTAATGGTCAAGCTGAAAGGGCCAATCAAGAAATCTTGAGAGGTATCAAACCCCGGCTTATGGTCCCTTTGCAGAGGACGCCGGGTTGTTGGGTGGAAGAATTGCCCTCAGTGCTTTGGAGTATCAATACCACCCCCAACAGATCTACGGGTTACACGCCTTTCTTCATGGTTTATGGAGCAGAAGCGGTTCTCCCTAGTGACATACGTCACGACTCGCCCCACGTGGCGGCTTATGTTGAAGCTGATAATGAGAAAGCACATCAGGATGCTATTGACCTTTTGGATGAGGAGCGTGACCTTGCGGCGGCTCGTTCAGTGATTTACCAGCAAGATCTGCGCCGTTATCACAGCCGCCGGGTTAAAACCAGGACTTTTCAAGAAGGAGATTTGGTGCTCCGGCTCATCCAAGATCAAACTGATATGCACAAGCTATCCCCACCTTGGGAAGGGCCCTTTGTGGTCAGTAAAAATTTGAACAACGGGTCATACTACCTTATCGATGTTCGAAGCCACAAGGACTCACGCACGTCGGAGGAGGAGACCCACCGGCCGTGGAATATTGCTCATCTTCGGCCTTATTACACCTGAGCCACCGGCTCTTGTGATGTACATACTTTTGTTAATGTATATATTATGATTAGTATAATAAAGTCGGCATCCCTGATGATTAAGGGCCTCTGTCATTTCATTTCTGAGAATCTGAGTCTTTATTGTCACTTCATAAGGTCACTGGGGGGCTTTCTGCTCATTAAGCATAGCTATGATTACCCTTTTGATCCGGCTTGTACGCCTTGATTACAAAATATTTGGGGGCTTCCTGCTCATTGAGCATAGCTGTGACTACCCTATTGGTCCGGCTTGTACGCCTGGATCGGAATATTACTTGGGGGCTCCTTGTTAAATGAACAGAGCTTTGTTGACCCTTGTAATGGGCTTGGACGCCAGGTGTATTCACCAAAAATCTAGGTTATCCTGCCTTTGTATGCCTGCCACTCCGACCAGGTAATCCTGGAATGACTCGCCGTACTCTTGACAGGTAATCTTGTAAAGACCCTGAACTTGTCAAAGTTAAAACGGCGATTGGTCATGTGAGGCCCGGCTTACAAGTTTGAATTAAGGAGTAACTCAGTGGCTGTGCAGCCCTTGAATAGCACTTGATGTTGAGGCTTGGCAGCCTTTGAATGCCTTGGTTTTCTGGTTTATATTGACTTTGAATCTTTTTGGTGATTTCTGTTTATACCATATTGATATATGGTTGAAAGTTGATTCGGGCCATGTTACCTTGATCTTATGATTCATATTTGAAAATATCGGGTGCTTTGATAACCCGGCCTTTCTTTGGACGATAAGTCGCCAGTGTGTGATGATTATATGCTTGGAGTTCTATACTCTTAAGTTTTTGGGATGATACCCTTTGCTGTCTATGGCGTTGTAAGCCGACAGTATGAATAAAATTACACAGAGCGCTGCGCTCTGAGGCTTTGGGCTGTTACCCTTACTACATGCGGCGTTGTAAGCCGGCAGTATGATATTTGCTTTGTTATGATTATATGAAGTTTTGATAAACCAGCCCTGGTTACGGACGATGCAGTCGCCAGTGGTTTTCATATGGGGTGTTATGACCCGCCTTGGGGTAAACCGGCAAGGCACTTGTTCTCTGTTTGTATGCAGGGTTTAAGACAACATGATCAGCAAAGATGATAATGATTATGAGCATAAACGGTGGATCGTCAGATAAGATCAAAACGGCTCATAAGTGTTATGCAAATCAACATGCATGATGGCATGGCAAATCACTATTTTCAAGCTAGCCTATTACAAGGCACTGGACGGCCCAAAAGAATAAGTGTTTTGAGGCATAAGGTAGTCCAACGGGCAGATTAAGCCGGCCCTTGGATTAATGATCTTGACCTTGGCGAGTAGAGGATTCCGGGTCATCTTGCACCGGTTCATCTTCTTCGTCACCCGTTGGCTGGAAGTTAGAGGTGGCCCAATTGATCCCAGTCAAAGCTTTGAACACAGCTTCGTCATCAATAAGTGTTGATGGGTCAATATCAGGAGCAAAGGTGTGCTTACGGATTGGCAGAATAAGCTGCTGGGAGTCGTGAACCGGCGCCTTCACTTTCTTGTTATCAGCATTATAAGCCGCCTGGTAATGAGATAGATCCGTGTCTTCAGCCAGTTTGCTTGCTAGAGGGCGCATTTCTCTTGCTATTGATGCAAAGTCCTCAGTACTGAAGGGAGACCCGTCCTCCTTTACGCTTGGGCAGCCATTGGCCAAGTCTTCTGGGTCCAGATCTGCTTGCCATGCCTTGGCCCGGGTTAGCGCAGTGATGGCACCGGCTCTAGCAGCTGATAGCTTCAGATCCTCTACTCTTTGGGGCAATACAGACAGCTTTTCCAGAGTGTCTTTGATAAGAGTTGGTGGTTGTTTTCTATGAGAAGCTGCAGAGATAGCTTGTTGCGCGCCAGTATACAATTGCTCGATAAGAGTATAGGCGGCTTTCAGCTTCATACGCATGTCTGCACCAAGATGGGCGATTCTGGAGCCTGCATTACCAAACAAATTGATAAGTCGGATGAATGATTATTCAACTACATGTATGGTAACAGATTGGAATAATGTTACTTACCAAAGACAGCGGCGGTCATGGTGTTAATTTGCTGTTTTAAACTGGAAAGCTCTTCAGTCACCGGCTTAAGGGCCGCCTCTACTTCTTCCGCTCTTTTCAACAGAGCTTCTTTGTCAGACTCCCAGTTTGTCCTGTCAGCCTTGAAGTCCTTTTTCAACTTCTCTGTTTCTTCCAAGGCGGTTGTCAGTTCTAATTTGGCCTTGGCAGTTTCAGATTGTTGAGACTTGATATTTTCTTGAAGGTCGGCGACTTGGGATTCTTTTGCATTGAGTTCAGCCTGCAGTATGCAAATGACAGGTGCTATTACAGTCATTTTGTTTAAAGTCCCAAGCACAATACAAGTATTTCACTTGCCACTTGGGGGCTAATGCACATTGCTCTTTTCAAAGACAAGTTCATGATGACTCGGCTACGCTATTGTCTCTATAGCCGATTCATGGGGGCTATGATACGGGGCTAACCCGGTGTAGGCCGATCTTTCACGATTGGAGTGGATTCCCTCGAAGAACACGAAGAACACGGGGAAGAACGGAGAGAAATCACTAGGGGAAACACTCAAGAACAAGTCCAATCACACATCCACTAGACAATCAAACACACAAGATCCACAAGGTACATGAACAACAAAGGGAAAGATACAAGGTAAAGTTCATCTCCAAGAGGAGGTCTTGATGTCTTCCCATTAGGGGTCTTGAATCTCGTAGGATCTTCTCACATGCTCACATGGAGGTCCTGAACTCCATGGGAGTGGTGGTCTCTCTCTCTCTCTCTCTCAAGAGTAGAGGTAGGTAGGAGCAAAGCTCACATACAAATGAGCTATCACTTTGCTAACCCTGGCTAGAGGAAGGGGAAAGAGTATATATAGTCTAAGTGGGTGAAGGGGTACACGGGCCTCAGCCCAACACGCGGTGCACACACGGCCAGTGGACGTCCGTTGTGTACCGGACGTCCGGTCGCTCGCGGGAGTCCGGATGTCCGGTAGTCGTCGGACTTCCGCTAATTCGGTTCGGATGCGGTGTCACCGGACGTCCGGTGATGGAGCGGTCGTCCGGTCGCCGGTCGTCCGATGATCTCCGGACTTCCGTCGTTTTGGCTCGGTGAAGGGGGCGCTGGATTTCCGGTGGACGTCGGACGTCCGGTCCTGGACGGACGTCCGGTGGCTGTAGTCTTCCGGACAGCTCTTCCTCTTGTTCCTCGCGCTTGGTGTCCTCGCCGTCTTGTCCGTTGGATGTAGCTGCTCCGTGGCCTTCCTCCAAGTACCTGATCATGCATAGCACACGTTGGGGGTAGTAGCCATATCTCACATGTGGAAAGTGACGGTTTGGAGAGGAGCAAGTTAACCTTGTGTCCAATGGCGTGTAGTTGAGGTCTCGTCTTATGTATCCTTGGGTCATGGGGAGTGGTCGAAGTGAACATGGGGATGATCGTAGGATGCTCCGCATCATCTCCCCCCCCCCCCTTGCGAAAGATCCGACCTCGGATCGAAAACCTCATCACCATGGAAACATTTGTCGTGGATGGACTTATAGTTGGACGAAGTGGGAGACATTGCGCAATCCAAGTACTCCAAGGTGTCTCCGGAGTGGTATACATGCAAAAAGAGCAAACACAAGCGACACTCGGAAATACAATGGTTAGTGCACACAAAGTGTCCATCAAGTAAGTATGAGTCCGTGCGGCAAGATTCTTCGTGACAAAGCGCATGAAGCTTATCAAGATGATATAGAATGATATGCAAAGCGTTCATAGGAGCAAAAGCATTCATTGTGCACACAAATGTGTTGTGAATATGATCAATGCAACCACGGTGCAAAATGATGTCATAATGGGTCGGTGTATCAAAAGCATGAACATGGTAATTGGTGCTCAATGTGAGTATGTGATCATGCAATTGATGATGGGTAATATGATCATGATGTATGAATATGCCATCAACGAAGATCACAACAAATTTGCTAAGGAAGTGCACAAGCTCATATATCATGCATGACATAGAAATACAAGATGCAACAAGGCAAGCATAATATGAGTCAATCCATGCAAAGGGTGCAAACTTGTGGTGACTATGAAATGTCCATCGAGCATGACATGTGTGAGCACAATCAACAAATATGGAGGTGTTGGTGCAATGTGTTAAAGGAGTGTTGATGTACCAATGCTCGATGTCGTGGTAGAAGTGGTGGTCCGAAGGTGCATCCAATAAGTCCGAGCGCTCCTCAATGTGAAAGTCTATATGGTCCATCTCCAATGTCGCTCCTCCGTTCACGAGATGTATCATGTAGACAAGAAGAAGGAGACAACAATGAAAGAATGACCCATCCAATATGCGTATTTGAGGATGGCTCAAAGGGAAGGAGTTCACCATTATGAGGATGTCGAAAATGTTGGTGTCGCGCATCATGTAGACCTTTGCATGACTAATATGTCTCATGATGGTACCGCCTTGTGAATCCTTCAAAACGAAAGAACATGACAAACACTCAGAAAAACAAATGAGGTTAGCGGAAGTGCAAAACCTATCATTCGTGTGGTAATATACCCAACAAGTGTATGCATCATGCTCATCATAAGAAAGGACAAGGGAGTATTTCATAGTATGAAGGCATATGATGCGAGAACAACCAAATACAATAGGCTCAATCAAACAAGCATGCATCACAAGTAAAGTGTCCAAGTCTCCAAGACCAATAAGCATAGATGCAACTATTGGAGGCAAGCGACAATGAACAAGATATATCATGTGAGAGCCATGAACATAGATGTCATCAACCCAAGAAAGCGAGTAAGAATGGAACATGGGTGATGCGACAAAGCAATCAATCATAGTGATCAAGTCAAGCAAGCTAGTAGTGTGAAGATGCAACGTACTAGAAGGAATCATGGCAAGCATGTCATGGGTGCAAATAGTGGTCATGAATATCACAAGCATGAAAGCAAGATATGAGCAAAATATCATCAATGTATTGGCGAGAGGCCATATGTAAATAGCAATGGGACATCATGAATCTCCCAACACAAGAATCAACAATAGCATGTGGCACATGGTAAACATTGCAATAGCTACTAGCATCTCCACCAAGCATGCAAATACACATAGAAGGAGTATAATGGTGAATCACATGTAAGTGCAAGCAAGGGTCACAATTGCATGGCAAAGTCATGTAAAGAGGCATAACATGCAAAGTGAACATGATAGAATGGGCATAAGGTGATAAATGGTATATGGCCCATAGCCGTGTGAGAGCCAAGTAGAAGAGAAGCGCGTAGTTCTTGCGCGAAGGGAACGGTGGTAAGGATAGTCCTCGGGATCCCAAGTCATCGTTTCTCTCAAGAGCTCGTTTCGTCAACTCTTGGGATTGAGAGGTTGACGAGTATATATGAGTACCTACACAAAACAAAGGCAAAGGGAAAATTGTGTGTGCATGGTATATGTACACATCATCCATCATGATGCGCACGTGCATGTGTTGGTTAGCACCAAATATCCAATGCTCAAATAAATGAGATGCATGATATAGAAACATGTCATCCATCATGATAGGTTTGTTGTTATGTATAGCATAATGGAGACTCAAATTGTGTAATGCATCATGAGAAATATGTAGAGTATTATTGTTCATGGGATGCATATGGTGCACACAATCATGGGAATCATGCAAAGTATGGAATGCATCAAAATCTCCTAATATGTATGAGGAAACTATGGGGGTCTCCTCATGAGCATTAGTGGAAACATCACATGGAGAATATTGACAACATCCAAAACAATGCATATTTGGTTCTACGTGATCATGGCATGGTATAGTAGATGAATTGCGCAAATCATGTAAGGGAAGCATGGCAATATCATCACAAGAGAAGCAAAAGCCAATGACCATCATCTCGTCATCTATGCCATAAGTGCAAATAGGATTTATTTTATGGGGCATGCATAGTTACTATGTTGAGATTGAAAAAATTCAATATGGGAGATCTCACGCATAGCATATGACAAGTTTAAAGGGTTCTCGAACATGATGTGACCAAAAGAATTTTCACATGATATTCTATGGAGCATAGCATCACAACTAGGCAATTCAACATGCTCATCATCATATTCATCATAAATTGGTAAGTCATGACATGAGGAAGTCACACTAGTATGAAGCATGGGAATAGGTGGATCAACATCATGCAAACAATCAATTGTAAGAATGTCCACTAGTGGGACAAGAGAAGCACCATCACCTATGTTACCTTTGGGGCATCGCTCATGTGTTGTAGGTGAGGTGTCGAAGACCAAGTCGCGGTCATCTTCATCTTGATGGAACCATGTGGGGGGTGCATCATCGTCCACCATGGCCATCGTCATCTCCATTGGAGGTATGGACTCATCGAGGATAGGCATGTCGTCATGTAGGAGACCTAGCACCAAAAGGGAAAACACACTCGGAGTAGAGGGTAAGTCGTTAGAAATCATAGTGGCCTCACATGCCGTGTCAACTACCTCACTCACTAAGTGTTGTGGCTCACTCACTCCCTCTTGGATGCTCTCACTCATATGGTTGGTGGAGTCACTCAAATGGCTCTCAACCTCACATAGGATGTGTGGCATGCTCTCATGTGTGGGGCTAGTGGTGGTCACACTCATCCTCTCATAGGAAATGCTCTCAATGTCACATATGGTGGAGTCGCTCATATCACTCATGGTGGGGTGGCTCTCCTCACATGGGAATTGGGGCATCTCATGATATTTGGGTGTCGGAGAGATGTAGGTGCAAATGTCTCCAAACTCAACTCCTATCACCAGCTTGGTTGAAGGGATAGTCCCATGCTCAACCTCCTCATCCATAACGCCTCCAAAGATGAATGCCGTAGGAAGTGGCAAATCATCGCTCTCCTCCGAGATCAAAGAGAAGGTGTCATGTGCGGTATCATAGCTTGACTCGGAGTATGAGTCCAATATGGGCGCCGTCTTGATGTTGTAGAAGAGGTTCGCGCTCGTCGCCGTGGTCGAAGGGGATGGCCCTTGCTCGACCTGCTTGTCACCGTCTTGTTGTAGGAGGCCCAAATGATGTGGCACCTCGTAGCTCGTCTCGATGACCAAAGGGAATTTCCCATCCTCGGCCATCTTTCTTGAGGGGCTTCCGAAGATGGAAGGGTCGCCCTCGCTCGTATTTGGTCGCCATGTACTTGATGATGTCGATGTTGTAGGGTAACGCAGCAGAAAACAAAAATTTCCGACCTATGCACCAGCCCAGGACCACTTTGGAGACTGCATACAAGGTTTGATCATTTTCGTTACCGACTCGTAGCGCAGCGGAAGTAGAGTCGATGACTATCGGCGATGCAGATCCCCGCAGCTAGGATTTACAACCTCCCAACGGCGAGGATGTATACCCTCGTCTTCCCTTCAGGCAGCCCTCCGGGAGGCGGTCGAACAGTCCCCCGGACGGTGTCGCGGACAGCCCTTCGGGAGGACCTTCGAAACTCGAACGGTCACTCGGACAGCCCTTCGGGAGGACTCACAGAACTTGGACCGTCACTTGGACAGCCCTTCGGGAGGCACTCACGAACAGCCCCTCGGGCACTAAGATCGAAACTACGACCTCTCTACAGAGTTGCACACATACGGTGTCATCCATCCAGCAGGGCTTCGCCGTCCAGAACTAGTTCCCACCGGAACCCAGACAGCCTTTCGGCTCCGCAAAACTATTTTGCGGGGAGGGAGAGAGAAGCCAGATCATGCAATGGCACTTGTATGTGAGAAGGAGTGGGTTTTGGGCAGCCCCCTCCACCTCTATTTATAGGAGAAGGAGGGGTGGAGGGGCTGAAATTTCAGCCACATCCATCCATGTCATCTCCAAGATATTTTGGAGCAAAAGCCCAAAAAGGTGGCTTTCCAAAAAGTAACCCAAAAAGCACTTTCACTATTCACGACGACATTTTTCAGCGTCCGTTCGAACTGAAAATATTTATGTGGGCTTAGAACATTTCCAGTACCCACTAAAATAATTTTCAACGCGTTCCAGAACAATTCCGGTTTAGTGATTTTCATCTGCGAAAAGCATCTGAAGTGGTTCCGGCAGCTCCGGAACATTTTCGGTTTTTCTTCCAGAAAATTCCCAGAAGTTTCCAGAATGATTCTGGCACCCTCCAAGAATTATCAGGCATGTGCCAAAACCAATTTGACTTAATGGTATCCCCTGAAACAACTTTTCAGTTTTACCGGAACTCATCCGGTGTTCTCTCTGCGGAACTTTTCCGCTGTCCGAAACTTTTTCGGTGATTTTCTCTCAGACTCCCTGTCTAGTATTCAGCAGATAGATGACCCTTAAGTGTGTGACCCTATAGGTTCGGTGAAGTATAGACATGACATGGAACCCCTTCCGATCAATGATCAACATCGGAGCCGTGGACACCCATATTGACCCCTATACCCACACGAATGAATATTCGAGTGAACCTCCAGTTGCCATGTGCTATTCCTGTTGCTTCGCGATATGTTACAAATACCCGAGGTGAGACATGTTCGCATTCCCGTGGATCAACAACTTGTCCACTATGCTAGTTACCTCGTTACCGGTATTGTTCTCTTTTCTCATTACCGTGTTCCGGCATCCCCGTGATCAAATCACAAAGTGTCTGGCCAGACGATGATGGATACCGTAACACCGAGAGGGCCCAGAGATATCTCTCCATCGTCGGAGGAGCAAATCCCAATCTTGAGCTATCAAGTTACTTGACATACTTTCCCATGAACCCGTAAGCCGCCGTAATAGCCATCCAGTTACGGATGACGTTTAACAAACCCCAAAGTTCATGAATCAAGCACGAAGAAACTCGATACTCTCATGGTCTGAGGAATCATGCAAACATTAACCATCTCTGTGTTATTAACCATTAACTTGTGACGAATGAATCTCATAGCATAACATCAATCGGGTCAATTCAACACAAATGTTCTTCTAACATTGTGCCCTCAAAGCTGCTGGCATAGACATGCCCATGATTGGGAAAACATAATCATCATGCAACACTTGAGCTAGTCTTAGAGGCATGACTAGGAATACTTTTTACCGTTTGTTATTCCACACGTGCACATGGGTTTTCCCCAGAGCCTTTATGGATATACGGGCTCGGGAACCACAGCAGTTATAGCATGGAACATAAACATAATTATGAGCAAGGAGATAAATAATAACATTTATTATTGCCTCTAGGGCATATCTCCTACAGACTCCCACTTGCTCTAGAGTCAATAATCTAGTTAATGTTAATGCACTTTACACCTATGGCACATTGGTGTAAAATATGCTTCGCATGTGGTATAGCCTGATGTCCAACGGATCTGACGACTTCAGATCCGTGTGTATCTTTGCATATCCTCGCGTTTTCACGCTTTCACAAAATTCATATTTTGTGTACACCTTGCTTTGTATATGTGTGAATCATTGGTCGAAACCTGATTCCTCAGACTGAGCTATGGAGCAACTATCTGCAATAGTGTCCCATTGACCAAGCCTTCTTGGAACCATACTAAGTTCATGAATGAACTATATGATTCAACAACTTCTTTGTCGCTTCTAAAGCGTCAACATACTTAGCCTTTGTTATAGAATTCGCCTCAGTATCTTGTTTGGAACAATTTCCAACTACCGTGCCACCATATTGTGTATTGCACAAAACCCTTAACTTTAATCGAAAATCGCTTGTTAATCGAAAATCGCTTGGAGCATGGATAAAGACTGTATCGATGTAACCTTTTACAACGAACTCTTCATGATCTCCGCTTGCGAGAAAACATGTCATCAGTGCTACTATAGTACTCAATGACCATTTTTCACTGTTGTCCCATGATCAGTACTTTTGATCACTTTGGTATCTATACTCGCAACAACTTTGGAGTATTGGACATATCTGGTTGTTTTTACATACCATGGAATACATGATTAATCCAAACATGAAGGTGTGTGGAATCTCCATCATGTATTTTGCTCATCAGTGTTTTTGGGACACCGAGTCTTGCAAAAACTCTTTCCTTGTGACTTCGGCAAGAATCACTTCTTGGCGTTTTAAATGCTAAAAAGTTTTAGCATCTTGTCAATATGTATTCATTGCTTAGCCTTATTAGGCAAATCTATCTCCATAGATCATTATGCCTAATATTGAGGCCATTTAGCCCAAGAACTTCACCGAAAAACTATTTTCAAATGAAGTCCTAATTCGTGTCAAGAAATTTATTTCCAATTAACAATGTGTCAAGCACACAACGTTTTTTAGAAATTTTATTATGCTCCCACTTACTTTCTTGAATTACAAGCATCTTCGTGACCCATTGATGAAGTCAAAACCCTTTTGACCAATCCATCAAAACACGAAGATTCCAACTCCATTTTGCTCTCTTCTGTCCATTGCTGGAACTCTGAAGTTTGCATAGTTACTAGCATCCTTTGGACTGACAAAATACCTTGGACTGTAGCACATGCAAGTCCTTGGTTTCATTTCCATCAGATGGAAATCTTTTTGTCATCCATGTTTCATATCTCATGATTGAAATATGTATCAATTACTAGTTCAACCCGAACCGACTTTAAGCTTCGCTATGATGAAACAACCTCATCATAGTCAACTCCTTGAATTTGTTATTGCAACAAGTCGAGCTTTATGGATAAAACATTTTATCCACATCAGTTTATAGTTCCATAAAAGTTCATTAGACTCTAAGTCTTCCGAAGGGGTCATCAAGATATGATCTTGAATCATTTATATGGAAACTATCTTCGATTATATTGGCATTTAGCCAATCCCGGAGTCAGGGCCCATCAACGCTTCCTTGTGTATCGTAGGTATACTGTTGTCTAACAACAATATCTCGTCTGCGCACCTGAGAGGTTTGCATGAGCCTTGCCTACGTGGTTTAGCTGCAAGTTCGACCGAAGTCCATACATTTTATTGTAGAGACTTCCGTATCAGTCGCAGTAGGAAACTCTGGAATCACTTCCAAGGTTCCTTTCCTTTGACCTTATGACGAAGATACTGGTTATCTCGTCGAGTTGCACTGTCCTCCCACTCACCTTTTGCAAGAACAATTCTCTTTAAAAGCATACCGTTTTGTGGCAAAAACTTTTGCCTCGGTATAGTGGTGGGGGAATACCCAATGACTTGGGATAACCTACAAAGTAGCACTTGTCTGATTTGGAATAGGTTTGTAACCTTTTACACAAGCCCCATATTCCAAATGTTAAGAAAAGATATATAACATGGTTGGGCGTACCATACCATGGTGTCATTTCAACAGACCCGATGGAGCTCTTTTCAGTGTAAAAGCCGCAGTCTCTAAAGCATCACCTTTTAAAAGGGATAAAGGCAAATTTATTTATGTCATCTTTGATCTTACCATGTCATAAATGGTTCGATTACATCTTCACGGACTTTCCACTTGCAGTGGTGCTCCGGGAGGTGCAAGTTATGAAACCCCTTTCACAACTCATCAGACATTCGCTAAACTTGTAACTCAAATATTCCTTTCTGCAATCGAATTGTAGAAACATAATTTTCTTCTTACAATAACTTCTACTTCATATTTGAAAACCTTTCGAATGATTTCAAAAGATCCAGACTTTCATCTCATCAAGTAAATATCCATATATCTCCTTGAGTCATTTCTGAAGATAGATAAATCCACTACTTGCAACAACATTTATTGAACTACACACATCAAAATGTATGATCACCAATAAGTTTGTTGCTCATTCTTTATGGCCTGTGAACGGTATTTCAGTCACTTCACTTTTCGGAGGAAATTTGCAAGTGTCAGATGATTCAAAATCAAACGACTTCAAAATCCATCATAATGGAGTTTTCCATGCGGGTTTCTCCAATGTGACCAAATGGAGTGCCACACTTGTGTGGTATTCTTTTAGTCTTGCGACATTTAGCGTCAGTGTTATAGATGTATCATATTACCATCAATATTCATAACATACGTCCAATCTCGGATGGAAACATGGCCCTTTATGTTATTCATAATACTTAACAACAATTGTTCTTTTATGAACTACTCTTTTGCAACAAACATTGTGCAATGGGCTAGAGTGTGTAAAACTCTAAAATGAATTATGAAAGTAAATCCAGAGGTAATATATTATTATCATTATTCATAACATGCATCTCATCCTCAATGAAAGTATGGCCCTTATGTTATTCATAACATCGAACATAAAAAGTTCTCTTATGAACAACCTTCTTGCAAGATTACTTTATGCAAAGGCTAGAGTTTGTAAAACTCTAAATGAATTATGAAAATAAATACAGACGGTAATACACCGATGGAAGGTATAGTAACATTTACTATGTTCCCTGTGTATACCTAAACCTCATTCCTGGCTAGTCTTTCAGGCCATAGTAGTTCTTACATCGAGTTGCAACAGAATGCAATCGAGTGGGTATCTCTATGATTAACTCACAATACCCAAGAATCTGTGATTAACATGTTTAACCATAATTCCCAAGACCTATATCTTTGACCAGCCTTCTATACATTAAAAACTTTGTATGACATTCATACATGAGCTGGATATTCCAGTCTTCTTTCGTATTGCCTTTATACTTCTAACAGTTTTAACTTTTAGTATTTCTCCTACTCTCTGAAGAAGCACCCAACTTAAGAGTGGCGTTAGCCTTGGACTTCCTAGGCGTGAAAGTTTCACTAACACCCTTCGGACACTTCCTTTCTCTTTAAGTTGTTGTTTTATTCACCTTTCATCATATGACAGGCGTTCTTCTGGATCCCTCTCTTATCAGTCTAATGCATAGTAAACTCTTTTGCTAATAGTTTGCAAACAAACATTGCTTTGGATATCTCATATCTTTTAGCCTTTGTCTGTCTCTGAAAATGATTTTCAGATTCCATGAATATCACATAACTATCCAAACTTTCGAAGTTCGGGTCTCATGGAAGCAAACATATTGCACTTGACTGAAACGGAATTCTAGCTTTTGGATCGAAGGACGAGAGTCACATGATCCATAGCATAAGCGAGAGAATACCGAAAGTATGCGATAGGACAAAGTCCTTCTCGGCACTCTTGAGGACAATCCTCACATTACGTTACCAACCGTAAAGTTTTAACCAGATATTTAACAGCTATTCAATTTTAATAGGGAAGGTGGAAACGCGAGCCATTATTCTACAACTATTATGCAAACCACACTTAGACAGTGTTCACAATTAATTGCACTGAGAATTAAACAAGATAATTCTACAGTGCGCTCCCACTCAAATCAATATCTCTCATAATTGATTGTGAGTGATTCAAGACCCATGTTTTGATTATTCGTCATTGATGTTAGTCACCACTGATGACGAAAATCTCAACCGGTAGGCCAACCTGCCAATCACATCTCTATGCGACTCTTGTTCATCTTTCGATGGGCGTGTTCCGAGCTCATGACTGTCATGCCTGAACGTCAAAGACAACCAAGTGATCTCGCTGCGAGGTCTGAACTCACCCGCCTCACACATCCCTAATCCTTCGTACCCATGTTAGTCATGGCGCACCCCGAAAAGTTAGGTGCCGTGACGGTGCTACACTTGGGAGAACACTATCAACTATGATATTTTTGTGAGAGATCACCCTAATAAAAAGCGACTACCGCGCAATCAAGAAGGGTGCATCATAAGGGATAAACATCTCAGGCAATTCATAATAGCATGATATGGTATAGCCCTTTCTGACGGAGAAGTCTTGTATTTCTTCGTCTTCGGCATTCGCATCGGTGTTCACCTTCGCGAAGATTGCCACCACCTTGTCGATGCACCAGATAATATTGCTATCTCTATAGCTAATAAAATAAGTGCATTACTTAAGGTTGACACGTAGGTCATAAAAGTGCAATCATATGGCTCCAGCCATCATGCCGAATCATGACACGCAGGTCATGTTAATTTACATTTGTATAGTCATCTCATACATAATCAAATTAATATGAGACTTGCTATACCACATCACATGCAAACCATCCTGCAAAACCAAGTTAGATGCCTCTAATCGGTTCATGCAAAAAATTGTTTTACGTGGCTTGTAAGGTTTCGAAACAAACCGAAGCTACCAACGTCCATCATCAAGTATGATAATTCAAGTCGCTAGATTAACTTTCCAGGGTGTATGAAAACCGAGATAATAAAATCTCGAGCCCCATACTAAACTTCGTCATACGCATGACCCCCGTGTAGATCATATCTGCATTGTCCTTTCGTCTGCGAAATTTCATCTTTCTTTTTAACTATGGTGGAATTCAATGAACTGTTAGCACTTCGTTGATCAATCAGGATCGCGGATTGCCAGAACATTGAAACTCCACCATGCTGTTATCAAGATCAGAAATATGCAAATTCCAGGGAAGCAACAAGAACATCGGGTAACAGATTTCATCTGCTACCCGCACAAATAATTTTCAGTAATAGAACTCATCTACTACCTAATTATATTGTGCAACACCCATACATCTCATGTATTCTAGATCGCAACCTGCATCTACGCATAGCACGGCTCTGATACCACTGTAGGGTAACGCAGCAGAAAACAAAAATTTCCGACCTATGCACCAGCCCAGGACCACTTTGGAGACTGCATACAAGGTTTGATCATTTTCGTTACCGACTCGTAGCGCAGCGGAAGTAGAGTCGATGACTATCGGCGGTGCAGATCCCCGCAGCTAGGATTTACAACCTCCCAACGGCGAGGATGTATACCCTCGTCTTCCCTTCAGGCAGCCCTCCGGGAGGCGGTCGAACAGTCCCCCGGACGGTGTCGCGGACAGCCCTTCGGGAGGACCTTCGAAACTCGAACGGTCACTCGGACAGCCCTTCGGGAGGACTCACAGAACTTGGACCGTCACTTGGACAGCCCTTCGGGAGGCACTCACGAACAGCCCCTCGGGCACTAAGATCGAAACTACGACCTCTCTACAGAGTTGCACACATACGGTGTCATCCATCCAGCAGGGCTTCGCCGTCCAGAACTAGTTCCCACCGGAACCCAGACAGCCTTTCGGCTCCGCAAAACTATTTTGCGGGGAGGGAGAGAGAAGCCAGATCATGCAATGGCACTTGTATGTGAGAAGGAGTGGGTTTTGGGCAGCCCCCTCCACCTCTATTTATAGGAGAAGGAGGGGTGGAGGGGCTGAAATTTCAGCCACATCCATCCATGTCATCTCCAAGATATTTTGGAGCAAAAGCCCAAAAAGGTGGCTTTCCAAAAAGTAACCCAAAAAGCACTTTCACTATTCACGACGACATTTTTCAGCGTCCGTTCGAACTGAAAATATTTATGTGGGCTTAGAACATTTCCAGTACCCACTAAAATAATTTTCAACGCGTTCCAGAACAATTCCGGTTTAGTGATTTTCATCTGCGAAAAGCATCTGAAGTGGTTCCGGCAGCTCCGGAACATTTTCGGTTTTTCTTCCAGAAAATTCCCAGAAGTTTCCAGAATGATTCTGGCACCCTCCAAGAATTATCAGGCATGTGCCAAAACCAATTTGACTTAATGGTATCCCCTGAAACAACTTTTCAGTTTTACCGGAACTCATCCGGTGTTCTCTCTGCGGAACTTTTCCGCTGTCCGAAACTTTTTCGGTGATTTTCTCTCAGACTCCCTGTCTAGTATTCAGCAGATAGATGACCCTTAAGTGTGTGACCCTATAGGTTCGGTGAAGTATAGACATGACATGGAACCCCTTCCGATCAATG
This sequence comes from Thinopyrum elongatum, assembly GCA_011799875.1. Classification (NCBI taxonomy): domain Eukaryota; kingdom Viridiplantae; phylum Streptophyta; class Magnoliopsida; order Poales; family Poaceae; genus Thinopyrum; species Thinopyrum elongatum. Next base: position 40,019,603 of record CM022301.1, read on the forward strand.
ATCAACATCGGAGCCGTGGACACCCATATTGACCCCTATACCCACACGAATGAATATTCGAGTGAACCTCCAGTTGCCGTGTGCTATTCCTGTTGCTTCGCGATATGTTACAAATACCCGAGGTGAGACATGTTCGCATTCCCGTGGATCAACAACTTGTCCACTATGCTAGTTACCTCGTTACCGGTATTGTTCTCTTTTCTCATTACCGTGTTCCGGCATCCCCGTGATCAAATCACAAAGTGTCTGGCCAGACGATGATGGATACCGTAACACCGAGAGGGCCCAGAGATATCTCTCCATCGTCGGAGGAGCAAATCCCAATCTTGAGCTATCAAGTTACTTGACATACTTTCCCATGAACCCGTAAGCCGCTGTAATAGCCATCCAGTTACGGATGACGTTTAACAAACCCCAAAGTTCATGAATCAAGCACGAAGAAACTCGATACTCTCATGGTCTGAGGAATCATGCAAACATTAACCATCTCTGTGTTATTAACCATTAACTTGTGATGAATGAATCTCATAGCATAACATCAATCGGGTTGATTCAACACAAATGTTCTTCTAACATTGTGCCCTCAAAGCTGCTGGCATAGACATGCCCATGATTGGGAAAACATAATCATCATGCAACACTTGAGCTAGTCTTAGAGGCATGACTAGGAATACTTTTTACCGTTTATTATTCCACACGTGCACATGGGTTTTCCCCAGAGCCTTTATGGATATACGGGCTCGGGAACCACAGCAGTTATAGCATGGAACATAAACATAATTATGAGCAAGGAGATAAATAATAACATTTATTATTGCCTCTAGGGCATATCTCCTACAGATGTAGGCGTACTCATGGGAAGTAGGCGAAGATGTCGTACATCCAAAGGCGAAGATGCCTTGATAGCACTTCGCGAAGATGCCAAAGTGGAGGTAGTAGCCGTAGCTTCCTTTTGGTGGTGCTTGTCTCGCGGTCTTCTCTTGTGCTCATGAAGGTTGGTCGTAGCTTGATGTAGAGCTTGTTGGGACTTGTAGGTAGGCGCATCTCGAGCATCTTCATGTTGATGGTGTCATTGTCGTACTTGAGCTCGATGGGATTCGTCGTCGTCATGCACATGATGCTTGGAGGTGACTTGCCCTTCATGACGATGTGGATCACGAATGTGATGATGATCGCCAGGTAGATGTGGACGTGGACGACTTGCGCTTGCATCGCATGGGCGCTCCGAAGATGATCGACTTGGTCGCCGTCGCCTTGAGGAGGATGAAGGGGAAGAACAGTTGATCAACAAGGTCCGAATCTCCTCCATCCTTGCATCTTCCTCCTTCTTTTGTGTGGAGAGCTTGTGGTCGAGGTAGTCTCTTGTACGTAGCTCGGAGTGTCGCATGTCGATGGCGAGGTTGTCGATGCGCTCTCGCAATCTTGATTGTGCGCCTTGCATCTGTCGTTGTAGATCGAAGATTGACGATTTGGTGATGTAGTTGTTCGCGTCGTCGTTGTCATCGAAGACCGGAGATGAAATGCCTTGCCTATCCATCACAAGACTCGAGCAAATATGAGTGGGAGAAAGGAGAGAACTATACCAAATGTACCTTGACCGATGTTGAAGATGGATCAATGACCACTCAATGATGTAACAAGGAAATAGCACAATTGGTACCGATCTCGTCAATTTCTCACACCTACACAAATAAGGCTTATGGTGGAGCTCGGTGAGGATAGTGGCACAAAAATTTCATGCAAAATGTTAGCAAGAGTCAATAATGTTGAAAGAGATTCACAAAATCGCAAGTGAAACAAGTAGACCAATAGCAATATGGGTGGCACACGGAAACACAGACACGGATAGATAAATGGGGTCGTGCAACCAAGGAATGAGCACAAAATGTGGAGTCCACGAAAAACGCTCGTGTTGCACAACTCAAGAGAGACGCTAGCACGATTGTTCAATAGGCGGATACGACACTTGTGCATAACCTATAAGATGCAAAATGGATAAACTTTCTATCCCAAGTATGCTATGTATGTATGTTCCGGTGCTTTAGCACAAGATGATCCAAGATGATCGGATATGATATATTGTAATGCACTATGATACGATGCTATGGCTCTTGCTTACAAGCTCTTTGTTCACTCTTTTTCTTTGCTTAAAAGCTTTTTTTTATATGGCCACTATGCGAAATGCACAAACCAAGATAGCAATTGTGTATATGCGGGAACAAGCTTGTGACACAAGTGATGGTATGATACCAAGATGATACCAATATGATATGGTATGTATGCAATGGAAGGTGTAGATCAAAGATCACTAATGTGCACAAGTGACGTTGCCGGCAATACTCAAATGGCTAGTCTCGATAGGTAAGTGACGCAAAATGGGCTAGGGGTTATCAATGCAATTGCAAGGGGAATATACAATTGTGTCATCGAGGTTACCGTCCATTGCGATGATGAGTGGCGGTGTTCTTGATGTAGAACCGTTCCTAATTAGCCGAAACACCTTAGGAAACGTAAAAACCGGGAACTCAAAATCTCAAATGTCAAATGTCAAATGTTGGTAGCGGAAAGTGGTGGTGGTTTTGCACTTGGCAATGCGGAAGTGGAATGATGGGTTATGCGAGTCGAAATTGAAGTTGTCGTCCCTAAGTAGCCGAAACACCTTAGAAGACACAAGCCACAACTCAAACAAGCTCAAACAAAATTGGGTTAAGTTGGGGTGGCAGCAATGTATGGTGGACTAGGTTATGTGGAAGGTATGGTGGTGGTTGATGAAGAAGTAACCGTCCCTAAGTAGCCAAAACACCTTAGGAGACTCGAATCACTACTCAAGCAACCACTAATGCTATGGTGAACAAAATGGGTTAGGTTGCGGAAGTCGGTGGTGGTAATGCGGATGATGTGATGAAGGCCCTAGGCAAAGATGCCAAAGTTCCAAAAATTTGATGGTGTCAAATGATGTTGGAAGTATTTTTGTGGGAAGGGGGGTGTCAATAGCTTCAAAACGAGCTAAAGAACGTCAAAATCGGAGTTCGGATGAATTAGTTATGGCCGAAACAAAAATCAGCCGAAGTCAGTTTCTACAGGTGTCGGACGTCCGGAAATGAACGGATGTCCGGTCGTCGGACGTCCGGTCGGGCTCGGAAATCCGCTATTTCAGCTCGGATTAGGGATTCCAGTCGTCCGGTAAGTACCGGTCGTCCGGTGGTTCTTGGGGCTCCGGACATCCGGTAAAGTGGCGGTCGTCCGGTGGGTCTGGGTCAACGCGAGATGCGAGTTTCGGGACGCGATTTAGGGCGGAAATTGGGGATTTGGGGGTCAAAATTGAGGAGATTTCGTGGATGAAAGATGGGGAAACTTGGGGAAATGCTAGATCCACTTGAAACCAAGCAAATCCATGGATCAAAATCAACAAAACATCATCAAACCAACAAATCACAAAAAAAAATTGGGGCTATTTTTGGTGAGGATTTTTGAAATTTAGGACAAAATCAAGCAAAAAAAGGCTAGAAAACGGGGGTAGGGGCTCCAAATTCATGATCAACGTGGCTCATGATACCATATGATACGGGGCTAACCCGGTGTAGGCTGATCTTTCATGATTGGAGTGGATTCCCTCGAAGAACACGAAGGACACGGGGAAGAACGAAGAGAAATCACAAGGGGAAACACTCAAGAACAAGTCCAATCACACATCCACTAGACAATCAAACACACAAGATCCACAAGGTACATGCACAACAAAGGGAAAGATACAAGGTAAAGTTCATCTCCAAGAGGAGGTCTTGATGTCTTCCCGTTAGGGGTCTTGAATCCCGTAGGATCTTCTCACATGCTCACATGGAGGTCCTGAACTCCATGGGAGTGGTGGTCTCTCTCTCTCTCTCAAGAGTAGAGGTAGGTAGGAGCAAAGCTCACATACAAATGAGCTATCACTTTGCTAACCCTGGCTAGAGGAAGGGGAAAGAGTACATATAGTCTAAGAGGGCGAAGGGGTACACGGGCCTCAGCCCAACACGCGGTGCACACACAGGCAGCGGACGTCCGCTGGGTACCGGACGTCCGGTCGTTCGCGGGAGTCCGGACGTCCGGTAGTCGTTGGACTTCCGCTAATTCGGTTCGGATGCGGTGTCACCGAACGTCCGGTGATGGAGCGGTCGTCCGGTCGCCGGTCGTCCGGTGATCTCCGGACTTTCGTCGTTTTGGCTCGGTGAAGGGGGCGTCGGATTTCCGGTGGACGTCGGACGTCCGGTCCTGGACGGACGTCCGGTGGCTGTAGTCTTCCGGACAGTTCTTCCTCTTGTTCCTCGCGCTTGGTGTCCTCGCCGTCTTGTACGTTGGATGTAGCTGCTCCGTGGCCTTCCTCCAAGTACCTGATCATGCATAGCACATGTTGGGGGTAGTAGCCATATCTCACATGTGGAAAGTGACGGTTTGGAGAGGAGCAAGTTAACCTTGTGTCCAATGGCGTGTAGTTGAGGTCTCGTCTTATGTATCCTTGGGTCATGGGGAGTGGTCGAAGTGAACATGGGGATGATCGTAGGATGCTCCGCATCAGGCTATATACTGGGATTTTATTGACAACTATGGTAATGAGACCCGGCCAATCTTAACAGTTTAAGCCGGCCCTTGGGGGCTACAGGTGCAAAATTGAATCATTACTATTTGAAGTCCCGGTTTATCTTGAAAGTGTAAGCCGGCCCTTGGGGGCTACTTGATTAGATCTATAAGGCTATCTAAAGTCTACAGTACATTCAATTCTATCATGTCCAGTAAACTTGGCGGCTGGTAAAGTATGTTTATATGAAGAAGGCTAGCGTTTACCTCAAAACGTTCCTTCATGAGATTTACTAAGCCGGCCTCGAAGTCACGGCTTGTGTGCAGACGGTTCAAATACCCAGAGTGAATCTCTTGAGCACTATAGTGAGCATAGCTCTCTAAATTCACTGACCACTTGCCTTTGTCAGCAACAGATATTTCTTCCTTGGCACTATGCTTTGACAAGACAGTGGGATTGCCTGGCGCTGTATAACCAAGCCCAGTGATGATAACATCATCAGCCTTTTCTTCAGTAGGCTTGATGGGACTTGGCGGCTTAGCGATGGCTAGGTCAACATCCATATGATCTATGGTGATGTTGTGTTCTTCCAATGGCGGTTCATCAACAGTGGCTTCAGTGGCATGGAGGGAAGTCTCTGCTGAGTGTTTCTCCGGTTCAGAAGGATTTTTTATTGTTTTTGTCACCTTCAACTTCTTGCTCAGCTTTGCCATAGCTCTGTAAATGCAGCACAAGACGAGGTTAGCACAGCAATTGAGTATATGATGGAAAGCAGAGATTTAACATTACCCAGGCACAGTCTTGAAGACTGGGATGTGAGTTCCTGTTGAATCGCCAGAGGAGGAATGAGATGTTCCCTGATAATTTGAGTCGGAAGGATTAAGAGGTTGTCGAAAAAGACCAGCCTTGGGATAAGCTAAGTCAGAAATTGGTGAGACCTCTGGACGGCGTTTGCGGGGGGCTGGTGTGTTAGGTAAGCCGGAGGAAAGGATCCCGCCTCCGCTGTTTTGGGTTGTGCGGCGAGCCTCATGTTGCTGCTTCTTCAAAATAAAGTTGGGATCCAAATGAGCTAAAGGATGAGAAAACCTTACTTTCCGGCTTGCTTGTCGAGATTTCTGTTTTGGCAGAGGTTCTAAGCCGGAGGAAAGAACAATTACCTCTTCATCGCCCGCACAGCTGGCTTCCGCGTCATCCTGATAATAATCGTTGTCAATGAGATGTACAAAAAATGAGCCAAGAGAATCAAGTTCTACCTCCGACTCATCATCATCATCATCATCGTCATCCAAGTTAAGTAACTCGGAGGGGTCGGTCTTCTTCTTGGCAGATTTTTTGGTAGCCTTGGTCTTTGTCCGGGTCTTCTTGGCCGGTTTGTCCTGCAGCTTCTTCTTCAAGAAAGGGGAATCGGCCTGTAGAAGTCAAATGAGTATGAGGACAGTTTTTATGAAAACATGATTAACTGAAAAATTATATACAAAACTTACAGCTGGCGGTTTGTTGATAGTGCAGAAAGGATTGAGTCCGGTTTTGCTGCAAGCTGCCAAGCTTTCGTTCAATAAAGCCTTGGTCGACTCATTGATATCTTCATCAGTCAATTGGATCTCGCAGTGGCGTTGCGGATCTTTTAAGTCACCGGTGTACTCCCACATTAAACCGGGGCGGTGGCTTAACGGCAGAATTCTCCAGGCGACCCAGCACCGAACAAGGTCGATGCCGGTTAAGCCGTTAGCCATGAAGGCTCTAATCTTTGAAAATATGGGCGCATACTTGGCCCATTCCTTTGTGCTGATCCGTTCTGAGAGTGGATGTGTGTTGCTAAGCCGGTGTTCACGGTAACCCAGCAAGGGGTTTTCACCTTCTGGAGATGTATCTTGGCAATAGAACCAAGTCTGGTTCCAGTCTTTAGGATGACTGGGCGGTTTGGCATATGGGAAGGTGGCTTCTTTCCGTTTCTGAATTGAAATTCCGCCTAGCTCCAAGCTGGGTCCGTCTGTGAATTTGGTCTGCCGGTTCAAGTAATAGAATTCCCTGAACAGTTCGACAGTGGGCTCTTGTTGAAGATAAACTTCGCAAAAAACTTGGAAGTTGCAGATGTTGGAGACAGAATTGGGCCCAATATCCTGAGGATGGAGCTGGAAAAAGTGTAGCACGTCTCGGAAGAATTTTGAACCGGGCAGGGTAAACCCCCGGATCATATGATCAGTAAAAATGATTATTTCGCCTTCTTTGGGCTCAGGACGATTTTCAGTGCCTGGGACCCTCCAGTGGATGTCATCTTTTTTTGCTAAGACGCCAGTCTGAACAAAATTGTTCAAGTCTTCCTCGGTAACCTGGGACGCAGCCCAGCTGCATGAAGTGAAGGTCTTAGTCATTGTTGATGATGAAGATCTGGAAAGGAAATATTGCCGGTTTGAGATTATGTTGTTAAGCCGGTCATTGGTTCAAAGGTAAAAACCATAAACATGCAGTGTGTTAAGCCGGAGGATAGTGTTGAAATGCAGAGCCATCTATTGGCGGCTTAAGAGGAGACTAATGGTACCTGGCGGGTTATGGTTTATCAATTAAGCTGCCTACATAGCTATCAGTTTTCAGATCCATGAGTGAAAGATTGCTAAGTGTTGGACAAACAGTTTTCACAGATCGGTGTTATAATTTTGGATCTACAGCACTTCAGATAATGAAGAAAAATTCTAAACCTAGAGTGGCAGCAGCAGGACAGCTCACGTGCTCAGATGAGATCTCCTATGGAGGGGAGGCGTTCAGATGTTAAAAATGAGTGCTAAACTACAACCGCATAAGGTTGGTGTTATATTTAGATCAAAAACTACACGGTCTAGGGAGGAACGAAGATGAACCGAGATGAACTGAAGAACTCGAGCAAACCCTAATGGAGATCTGCGGTGAGGAAAAGAGGGGAGCTTACCGGGGCTGTTGGACAGCGGTGGCGCGCGGCGGTGCTCTGGTGCGTTCAGGTCGATGCGGTGGCCGGAGTGGAAGCAGCTCGCGAGGTCGACGGCGGCGGAGCTCGGGCGCGTGTGGCATTGCGAAGAAGATGATGAAGACGAGGAGGCAAGGGGGGAAAATGAAAAGGACCCCTGCCCCTATTTATAAGGCAGTGAATCGAGGAGGCTGAGATTTGGGCCTCGTGCGATACTAATGCGAGATGATGTCATGGCGGGTTAGCGAAATTCTATGAGCAAACGTCATGGCGGGTTATAAGATTTCATAAGGACTGACGATGAAGGATTTTTTCTAAGTGTGGAAGATTGATATGAACAAGTTCACATCAACCTGGGGCCTAATGTTGGGGATATAACTATTGGGTATAACCCGCCCAGGAGGGACCGGATTATACCACTGGCGGTTCATGATGAGAAGGCCAAAAGAAGACACTGAAGATGGCGGTTCATGTAGCAAGCTTACCGAAGGCCCAAGACCCGGAGGCGACTTGAGGCCCATGGGCATAAACCGCCAGATGTTTAACTTGTATGTTAAGGAAAGTTTAGTATTGGTCACCGAGCCGGACACATTGTGTATGAGCCGGCCGGGACTCTTTAAGCCGCCGGGCATCAACCCGTGTATATAAGGGGGTGACCCGGCGGCAGGTTAAGGGAAGAGAACGATAAGTCGAGAGCTAGGTCAAGCGTATCCGCTCCCTAGTAATCGAGACCCAAGCAATACAACCTAAAGCAGGAGTAGGCTTTTACCTCGTTGAGAGGGGCCGAACCTGGGTAAACTCTCCGTGTCCTTTGTCCCGTTTAACCCCTTCAAGCTAACTACGTGACGATGGCTCCACACCTAAGTCCTCATGCTAGGGCATCTGCCGTGACAATTCCACGACAGGTATAGCAGTTGACTTATCGGCCATTTGCAAAGAGATTTTAGTTGGTATCAACTTATTCAAATCAAGTCTTCGATACAAAGAGAAAGGCATAACACTAACACCGGCTCCTAGATCACATAAAGCAGTTTTAACATAGTTTCTCTTAATGGAGCATGGTATAGTTGGTATTCCTGGACCTCCTAGTTTCTTTGGTATTCCACCTTTAAATGTATAATTAGCAAGCATGGTGGAAATTTTAGCTTCCAGTATCTTTCTTTTATTTGTAACAATATCTTTCATATACTTAGCATAAGGAGACATTTTCAGAATATCAGTCAAACGCATACGCAAAAAGACAGGTCTAAGCATTTCAACAAAGTGCTCAAATTCTTCATCATCTTTTTTCTTGGATGGTTTAGGAGGAGAGGGCATGGGTTTCTGAACCCATGGCTCTCTTTCTTTACCATGTTTCCTAGCAATGAAGTCTCTCTTATCATATCTTTTATTTTTAGGTTGTGGGTTATCAAGATCAACAGCTGGTTCTGTTTCCACATCATTATCATTACTAGGTTGAGCATCAACATGAACATCATCATTAACATTATTACTAGGCTCATGTTCATCACGAGATTGTGTTTCAGCAGCAGAAATAGAAATATCATTTGGGTTCTCAGGTGTGTCTATAGTAGGTTCACTAGAAGCATACAAAGTCCTATCATTTTTCCTTTTCTTCTTACATGGACTAGGTGCATCAGTATTAATTCTTTGAGAATCTTGCTCAATTCTCTTAGGATTGCCTTCAGGATACAAAGGTTCCTGAGTCATTTTACCACCTCTAGTCATAACTCTAATAGCATGATCATTCATCTTATTACTCATTTCATTAAGCAAATCATTTGGTGCCTTGAGAACTTGTTCTACTTGAGTTTTTACCATGGAAGCATGTTTACTAACAATCTTGAGATCATTAACAGTTCTACACATATAATCACCCAAGTGTTCAAGCATAAAAGTATTTCGTTTCAATTGTCTACTAACATATGCATTGAAGTTTTCTTGTTTACCAATAAAGTTATCAAATTCATCCAAGCATTGACTAACAGATTTGTTATAGGGAATATCACCTTCATCAAATCTATAGAGAGAATTTACCTCTACTACCTGTATCGGGATATTGAGACCATGTATTTCTTCAATAGGTGGTAAATTCTTAACATCTTCAGCTTTAATACCTTTTTCTTTCATAGATTTCTTTGCCTCTTGCATATCTTCAGGACTGAGAAATAGAATACCCCTCTTCTTCGAAGTTGGCTTAGGAGGTGGTTCGGGAAGAGTTCAATCATTATCATTACTCAATATATTATTCAATAGTACTTCAGCTTGTTCAACAGTTCGTTCCCTGAAAACACAACCAGCATAACTATCTAGGTGGTCCCTAGAAGCATCGGTTAGTCCATTATAAAAGATATCAAGTATTTCATTTTTCTTGAGAATATGATCAGGTAAAACATTAAGTAATTGGAGAAGCCTCCCCCAAGCTTGTGGGAGACTCTCTTCTTCAATTTTCACAAAGTTAAATATTTCCTGTAAAGCAGCTTGTTTCTTATGAGCAGGAAAATATTTTTCAGAGAAGTAATATATCATATCCTGGGGACTACGCACACAACCAGGAGCAAGAGAATTAAACCATATCTTAGCATCACCCTTTAATGAGAAAGGAAACAACTTAAGAATATAGTAATAGCGATTTTTTTCCTCATGAGCAAATAGGGTGGCTATATCATTTAATTTAGTAAGATGTGCCACAACAGTTTCAGATTCATAACCATGGAAAGGATCAGATTCAACCAAAGTAATTAACTCAGGATCGACAGAGAATTCATAATCCTTATCAATAACAAAGATAGGTGAAGTAGCAAACTTAGGACCATATTGCATTCTAGCATTCCAAGATTTTTCTTTCAACTTGACTAGTAATTTCTTAAGATCCTCTATATCCTTACAAGCAAGAAAGTCCCTAGCTACATCTCCATCCATAACATAACCTTCAGGTATGACAGGCAATTCATATCTAGGAGAGCTGGGTTTAACAAGTGTTTCAAAGTGTTCAGTTTCAATAATTTCATCAGTTTCAGCATTCTCAATATCTTTAGCTCTAGCAAGTTGTTCATCAAGAAATTCACCCAGTGGCACAGTCTTATCAAGCAAAGTACTAGCATCATCATAAGCATCATGCATAGCAGAAGTAGCATCATCAATTACTTGCGACATATCAGAATTAATAGCAGGTGTAGGTGTCGCAAGCTTACTCAAAATAGAAGGTGAATCAAGTGCAGAGCTCGATGGCAGTTCCTTACCTCCCCTCGTAGTAGAGGGAAAAATCTTGGTTCTGGTATCTTTAAGATTCCTCATAGTGATCAACAGATATAAATCCCAAGTGACTCAGTAAATAGAGCTATGCTCCCCGGCAACGGCGCCAGAAAAGGGTCTTGATAACGCACAAGTATAGGGGATCGCAACAGTTTTCAAGGGTAGAGTATTCAACCCAAATTTATTGATTCGACACAAGGGGAGCCAAAGAATATTCACGAGTATTAGCAGTTGAGTTGTCAATTCAACCGCATCTGAAAGACTTAATATCTGCAGCAAAGTATTTAGTAGCAAAGTACTATAGAAGTAACGGTAACAGTGGCAAAAGTAACAAAGAACTAGGGTGACACAGAACTAGCTCCAATTCATCAATATAATGTAGGCATGTATTCTGTATATAGTCATACATGCTTATGGAAAAGAACTTGCCTGACATCTTTTGTCCTACCCTCCCGTGGCAGCTGGTCCTAATGGAAACTAAGGGATATTAAGGCCTCCTTTTAATAGAGAACCGGAACTAAGCATTAGCACTTAGTGAATACATGAACTCCTCAAACTACGGTAATCACCGGAAAGAATCCCAATTATTGTCACCTTGGGGTATGTGGATCATAACTCGTAATAGGTGTCTACAACTTGCAAGATAGGATCAAGAACACACATATATTCATAAAAACATAATAGGTTCAGATCTGAAATCATGGCACTCGGGCCCTAGTGACAAGCATTATGCATAGCCAAGTCATAACAACATCAATCTCAGAACATAGTGGATACTAGGGATCAAACCCTAACAAAACTAACTTGATTACATGATAAATCTCATCCAAGCCATCACCGTCCAGCAAGTCTACGATGGAATTACTCACGCACGGTGGTGAGCATCATGAAATTGGTGATGGAGGAAGGTTGATGATGATGATGGCGACGAATCCCCCTCTCCGGAGCCCCGAACGGACTCCAGATCAGCCCTCCCGATGAAGAATAGGAGGTGGCGGCGGCTCCGTATAGTAAAACGCGATGAATCCTTCTCTCTGATTTTTTTTCTCCGCGAATAGGTACTTATAGAGTTGGAGTTAGGGTTGTAGGCGGTCCAAGGGGCCCACAAGCCTACAGGGCGCGCCCCCAGGGCTTGTGGCCTCTGGGTGGCCCCCCTCTGGTAACTTCTTGCGCCAGTATTTTTTATATATTCCACAAAAATTCTCCGTAAATTTTCAGGTCAATCCAAGAACTTTGATTTATGCACAAAAATAACACCATGTCAATTCTGCTGAAAACAGCGTCAGTTTGGGTTAGTTCCATTCAAATCATGCAAATTAGAGTCCAAAACAAGGGCAAAAGAGTTTGGAAAAGTAGATACGATGGAGACGTATCAGGGTACTAACCCAGCCGGCCTGTTCTCCTCGGGTTGGGCCAGCAAGCCTTCATTCGTGATCGAGATGGACTCTGGAAGCTATACACAGGAGGCGTGATCAAGACTACCACCCCCGAAGACTTGACGTATACTACAAGGTCTTCGCCGCCGCCTGGCTCAGAGCTACCGACCTTGTAACCCTAGATACCCTCTCTGGCATGTATATAAGCCATAGGGTTTAGCCCGTAGAGTGGACATCAACGCAAAATCATTCACCTAGCCTTAGAGTTAGACCACACATTACGATCTCGAGGTAGATCAACTCTGTACTCGATACATCTCCATCAATATAAACAAGAGCAGGACGTAGGGTTTTACCTCCATCAAGAGGGCCCGAACCTGGGTAAACACCGTCTTCTTCGTTCTTGTTACACTCGATCCGAGATCCACAGCTCGGGACCCCCTACCCCGAGTTCTGCCGGTTTTGACACCGACACTGGTGCTTTTATTGAGAGTTCCGCTGTGCGATCGACAAAGAGATCGATGGGATCGCCGGTCAACGGCCTCGAACTAGAAGGGCTCGGTCACGCGCCCAAAGCTTCGGTCACCAACACGCCTCCACGTAAAGTCGAGGCGAAACATGACCCTTCTTTGGTCCCTGCGGGGAATTCCCCCAAGGACGACGGGCTAAAATACTTCCTGCAAAGTGAGTTGGACGGCGGCCTGCAGGAGACGGCCGATGAGGCTGACCTCTAGGCTAGTTCGGCCCACCCGACGACCACAAATTCGACGCTGGACGAGGAGAACAGGGTCTCGAACCCACGATCTTTTGAGATCAGAACTCATCCGCTACTCTCCCACGCAGAGTATCACCCCGATAACTCCGACCCACCCGACATCTGGGATCTGGCCTACGTGCAGCGACTCCCCGACGAATCGATCAGGGAATACTGGACTAGATTCCTGTCTGTCAAAGACAAGATATCGAATTATCTGGACTCTGATATAGTCGTTGCTTTCCAGCATGGATGCAAGGATAAAGGCATCTCGAATGCCCTCGCTCGTCGCTGCGTTCAAACGCTCCCGGGATTATCCGAACTAGTATCCTGGTTCTGCGTCACTGAAGACGCCTGGCTCACCGAGGAAAACATGAATTCGATCTGTGAGGATTACCTGGGGCATCTGGGATCAGCACCTCGGCGTGGGTCTCGGAAACGGAACACTTCGGGTGAACGACCTCGGAAGAAGAAGAAATCCTCCGGTCACCCCGGGACGACTTTGGACGGCTTTCTAGATAAGCCATGTCTGATCCACGCTATCCTAATTAACTCTTGCCCAACCCACAGCCTTCGCGACGGTTGGGTGTTGAGACAAGTAGCAAAAGGGGGACCCGCTGTCCTGGCAGGTAGCTCCCGCCACGCTGAACTAACCTCGGACCAGGACGGGGTCTTGATGATCTACGAGACTTTCGCCTCCAACAACCAACGCAAACGGGCCCCGCGAGAAATCAATTCCGTTCGGCAGGTGCCGGCCCTAGGTGCGTGGATAGACACGCCAATCACCTTCGATCATAACGATCAGCCGAAGTCAACCCCGAACAGGTGCCCTGCCGCTCTGGTCCTCAACCCAATTGTAGGCAGCTGCCGGCTTCAGAAGGTCCTTATGGATGGAGGCAACAGCCTAAATCTAATGTACGCAAATACTTTGGATAGGATGCACATCAATAAATCACACATAGAACAGAGCTGCACCATGATGAGACATTCTTACTAAAGATAATCTTATTAAGAGGAATTTGCATCAAAGTCCGCAACGTGTCTTGTCATCATGATGAGATAATAAAATATTTGTTCTTTCAATGCAAATTAGCTCGTTCTATATGGTCAGTCATCCAGATAGCTTCTGACTTGTATCCTTCTTGTAGTGTTGCTAATGTATTTGGCAACTAGTTACATGGGATTGATCATAGGTTTAGAACTCTTCTTAGAGTGGGAGTGCTTGCCGTTATTTGATCGCTTTGGCTATGTTTATGGTCATCTCTACAACGCGTGGAGAATCGAGACCTGTTTACAAAGGTTTGTACATGATTGAAGGATACGGCGAGGGATACTTTTACCCAACATGGGTGGCAGCATGATCTTAGGATTGACCCACCTCCGCTTTAGGCGTTATACGGACTCTACATGTTTCTTTGTATTTCGTCTTTTTATTTTTTGTTGATGCGAGAGGAATTTGTTTGGCTATGTGCATCTTAATTATCCAGTGACCGGGTGTAATGCTTAAATTTTTTAAGTAATAAAGCGTCCCTTTTCGAAAAAATTAGAACCACATGCAGTATGTCACCAGCGCCGCGTTCCTCCTCCCCGTCTACTCGGGCTACCTCACGGAGGCAGGCGAGGGCACGACGCCGGGTACCGTGAGGTGCGCAGGCGGCGGGGTGTCGGCCGACAACGGCTAGGTATTCGTGCCAGGCCGGCGCAGGTGGACTACGTGCTAGCTGCTAGGGAGCAACCCGCGCGGTATCAGCTGCTTGGTGTGACGGCGCCGCGGGTCCCCGGTCACCGGCGGCGGAGGTGGTGGTGCTGGCGTCGGCGGCGGGCCTTGGTGTCCCAGGCGCCCCAGGCGGCAGCGGCGGGGACTTGGGTCGGGGCTTGCGGGTGGAACGAAGACAACGAACAGAGAGAGGGCCAAGTTTGGATGTGTGCTGCTGAGTCAGCTTTTACTCTTTTTTGGGGGTGAATCAACTTTGACTCGGTGAAAACTGGCTGACCGGCTCAAAACCGTGACCAGGGTTGTCTTTTAAACTTTGTGGTAAGTTAAGGGTGTAATTCGACCGATTTCAAAAATGAGGATTATAAATCATACCGAATGGTTAGTTCAAGGTTGAAAAGTGGACTTTTCTCTACTAGATATCATCTCTGGATCTAAAAGGCATTATTTTCTATCAACTTTGATCCTGGAGATATATGTTGAAACTTTCTAAAAGGAAGGAACCATCTGAATGTTTTTGAGAAAAATGATTCTGCAGAATCACTACGAAACCATAAAATTGGTCAGCAAGTTAATTGAACAGACAAGTCTCATATAGAATTAGATGTAACTTAGTGTTAATCCTGCTTCAGTAGACATCATCCCCTACTCATAATTTCTCTAAATCGATAACATCACGACCCTAATTTTTGAATGCCAAACTTAAATCCTGCTCATGGTGACTATTTCTTTCCATAAAGAGCAAGGAAAGGGAGAAATCTGAAAATCCATACAATCCCACGAGAGATTCAATCAAAAAAGAGCGAAGCGATCCTTACCAAGGCCTGAAGACGAGCCTACCTGTGTGCTCCTCCTCCCTGGCCGCCGTCGTAGCATCGGCGGCAATGGCCTTGCCGCGATTGGGCCCTGAAGTTTGGCGTCGGCGGCTGGCGATGGGCATCCACGACGGAAAAAAAGGGCGTTGTGCGCTACTTAGGGCGTCGGCCGCATTGCTCATGCCGCCCACGCATTGGGCCAGGCCTAGTATCTCAGCGAGAGGGATGGATGGATCGGAACGGTGAAGAACATGACAATGTACGAGGTGGTCTTCATCTCAAAAAAACAAAAACGTAGGATGTGCTCTGACCTGCTGCTGCATACGGCATACCTGATCAGAGGGGACCCCTGGAATGGATGCTGTCAAACTCATACGTCTCCTGAATGAAAATTAAACTGAGACAGCGAACCAGCACTTACACAGAATACTCTACTCTGTCTGGCAGGACACCACATAGACAGCGAACCAAGACATTACAGTTCATATACACATCTTAGACAGCTTGCATGCAAAAGCGAATGAAAACTTATATGAAGAATATTAGAAAGGTTAAAATATATATATACTTTGTAACAAGCATTAGGTACTAGTACCAAGCATTTGCAATATGCTCTAAACCAGTTAGTCAGTTACTACATACCAAGGATTCATAATGAATTAGTGTTAAATCTTACATACTTTAGGTAATCAATTAATGTTACTTCTCTGCATGAAAGAATTGGAGGCGTGGAAGCGTATGCTTTCCGCAGGGATGCGTGCGTGTTTAAATAGCTCAACAAGTTACACGATCGGCAGGTTGTTTGTAGTCTTGACCCATACTCCAAGCTATACATGAGATGAGATCATATCTACTCTAACAACCTGCCTAGTTTACACACAATACGCACGCATACATTATCATGACACACATGTCACGCTTACACCAATACAAGCCTAGCATTTAACATCCTCCCTCAATCTCAACACATGAAGGTTTAGATTGTTTCTGAAGGCTTGGAGCTGTCGAACTTGTAGTGGTTTAGTAAAACCATCAGCCACTTGATCTCCAGTTGGAATAAACTTTATCTCTAACTTCTTCTGAGAAACTCTTTCTCGAACAAAATGAAAACCAATCTCTATGTGTTTTGTTCTTGCATGAAACACAGGATTTGCAGAAAGATATGTTGCTCCAAGATTATCACACCATAAGCGTGACACATGCGGTCTATAAACATCTAACTCATCAAGTAGTGTTTCCACCCACATTACCTCTGCAGTAGCATTTGCTAGTGACTTGTATTCTGCCTCAGTACTGGATCGTGAGACAGTTGCTTGTTTCTTTGCTTGCCATGACACAAGGTTGGAACCAAGAAACACTGCAAAGCCCCCTGTGGACTTTCTATCATCTGGGCATCCTACCCAATCTGCATCAGAGAAAGCACTTATTGTGATCGATGGAGACCTACATATGCTTAGCCCAACTCCAGTACTTCCTCGAATATATCTCAGTATTCTCTTCACAGCTGTCCAATGTAAAGAGGTTGGTGCATGCAAGAACTGACAAACCTTATTAACTGAAAACGATATGTCAGGTCTTGTCAGTGTAAGATATTGAAGTGCCCCAACTATACTTCGGTACTTTGTTCCCTCTTCTGGACTTAGCGGTTTACCCTCATTCAGTGACAACTTTTCTGTGGTTGACATAGGTGTACTAGAAGGTTTACAATCCTTCATCCCTACACGACTTAAAATATTAGAGGCATATTTCTCTTGAGTGAGCAAAATGCCATCTTGCACCTTCTTTACTTCAATGCCTAAGAAGTAGTGCAATTCTCCCAAATCTTTTAATGCAAATTCACTTTTTAAGTTTCTTAGCAAAGCTAACGTGGCTTCTTGTGAGGAGCTTGCTACAATTATGTCATCAACATAAATCAACATGTATATGATCACCTTTCCTTTTTTTAAGAAGAACAAAGAAGTATCTCCCTTTGATGGACAAAATCCAAGCTGCTGCAACTTAAGACTCAGTCTTGAGTACCATGCCCTAGGTGATTGTGTCAAACCATACAAGGCTTTGTCCAACCTGCATACATAGTTAGGTTTGGAGCTATTTTCAAAGCCTGGTGGTTGCCGCATATAGACCTCTTCCTCGAGAACGCCGTGTAGAAACGCATTCTGAACATCCAATTGGCGAAGATTCCATCCCCTGGAAACAGCAACAGACAGAACAAGTCTGATAGTAGCAGCCTTCACTACTGGACTGGAGGTGTCCTCATAATCAATACCATAACGATGTTTAAAGCCTTTAGCTACCAACCTAGCTTTATATCTATCTATTGTTCCATCAGCCTTCTTTTTAATTTTGTATACCCATTTACAATCTATAATATTCCTCCCTGGCTTTGGTGGAACTAGATGCCAAGTTTTGTTTTTCATTAAAGCATCATACTCAATACTCATAGCATTTTTCCAATTTTTATCATGCAGTGCTTCTATCACGTTCTGTGGCTCACCAGTAGCTGCAAAGTTTGCAAACTTAAAATTTTTGTCATACCTATTGGGCACTAATGGTTTGGTAATACCTCGCTGTGATCGAGTGACCCGCGTGGTTATAGTTGGTGTAGCCACAGCCGATCCGGTAGCAGCCGCAGAGGATCCCGCTCCTCGTACTGACGCAGGTGAATCACCCTCGACCGCCGTGCGATCAGCCAGTTGTGGATCCGCGGTCTCCCGAGGGCTGTCGGTTGATGTAGGCGACCCGTGATCACGGGCCTGCACCGGGCTGTCGGGGCCATCATTGCGCTGTGGGCCAGATGCCCCAACCCCAGCCGGCTCTCGACACGTCGCACGTGACGACAAGGGCGAGTCGCCCCCGCCCGACCGCACTGACACGCCGGGTTGCGTGGCGCGCGCTGACGGGCTAGATCCACCACGCGCGGCTGGCGGCGTCAGAGGATCGCCCCCGGGATCCGCGTCGGCAGTAGAGGGCCCGCCTGCACCATCTGCACCAGATCTCTCGGGATCGGTGCTGTCAGCCGCATCATCCTCGTGTCTGGCGCCTGTACAACCTTGGTTCTGCATAAAATTATGGCTCGGAGCAGCAATTTTTTCACCGTTTTCATTAGTAGCATCAGAATGGCTATTAAGCAAATGATCATCAGCATATGTTTCACCCCCGTGATCAGTTGGATTTAAGAGTTCCGGAGATAGTAGGAGAATTTCCGCTCGAAGACGAGCCCCTGCATTTGGATGCAAAGCAGCGAAGGGAAACACGGTCTCATCGAAAACCACATCTGCTCCGAGCCATAATTTTATGCAGAACCAAGGTTGTACATGCGCCAGACACGAGGATGATGTGGTTGACAGCACCGATCCCGAGAGATCTGGTGCAGATGGTGCAGGCGGGCCCTCTACTGCCGACGCGGATCCCGGGGGCGATCCTCTGACGCCGCCAGGTTTGCGGCCTCGGGTAGCAGCGTTGGCGGAGAACTGCGACCCTCCACCCCGGAGATTCAGCCTTGTTTCGAAGCTGAGCAGCTGTGAAAACAGCTCGGCCACGGTGACCGGCTCAACCCGGGAACACATGGCGGACACCACCGGATCGAAGACTTCTTCGAGCTCGGCCAGGATGTGGGAGACGATGTTCGTCCTCGTCCACCCTCTTCCCTGCGGCTATCAGCTCGTCGCAGAGGGACTTGATCTTCCCGACGTAGTCGGTGATGGAGGAGTTGCCCTTTTGCAGGTTTGCGAGGGCGATCCGAACATTGGTGGTCTGGAACGGGTGCGGGATGCAAGCATCCCTTCAACCGTGTTCCAGAGCTCTGCGGAGGTATGGCACGAAGCGACCTGGATGGCTATCTCACGCGGAAGAGTCGTCAGGAGATAGGAGAAGACTTGTTGGTCTTGTGCATACCAGGTTTGGAAATCAGGGTTCGGCGCCTTCGCCGTGGTCTTGCCATCAGACAAAGTCACGTCGATCTGCATGGGTGGTGGTGGTTGGTCGACGTCGAGGTACTTGGCCATCTGCGCTCCCGGGATCGCAGAGAGCACGGTCGCCCGCCACAGCGCTTGATTGCCCTTCGTGAGCTTCTCGATGGCGGCGTGAACGAATGGCGAGGATGGGAAGGAACTTGAAGACGCTGCCATGGATGAGCTCGAGGATGGCTCTGGTTACCATGAAAGAATTGGAGGCGTGGAAGCGTATGCTTTCCGCAGGGACGCGTGCGTGTTTAGATAGCTCAACAAGTTACACGATCAGCAGGTTGTTTGTAGTCTTGACCCATACTCCAAGCTATACATGAGATGAGATCATATCTACTCTAACAACCTGCCTAGTTTACACACAATACGCACGCATACATTATCGTGACACACATGTCACGTTACACCAATACAAGCCTATCATTTAACACTGCAAACTACTTTGTACCAAGCATTCGTAATAGATCTAAACCACTTACGAATATCAGTTACTCTCTGTTTACCCATATGCTTCAGTGCAGCAAAAATTCAGAAGAACTGTATAAGCACTTGATTACCAGAGAAAACCCAATCGACTGAAACCGATGGTGGCATAAATTGGTTTCTGCAAATGGTAAGACGAACTTCATCCAAGTACAACCAATTAGAAAAGCAGCACGTGAGAGGAGAACAATACAACCATGATAAGGACCAAATGCAGTTCTAAAAATCATCATGTGCATCGTACTGTTCAGAAAGTAAGGGAGTAGTACATCACAGAGTACAAGATTATAAACTGAAGTTTTGCAGGAATCCCCACGGTTGATTTCGTCCAGATGATGAACCCATCGTGCAACAAATAAAACACACAACTCATTGTGATCACAGAAAAAAGTTGAAATTATTCAGCTAAAGATACTCATGATTACAGTCCACAAGAACAGTACACAAGTCTTACATGTATCAGAATAATTAAGCAATACACTGAAGTCTTGCATGTACCACAACAGCTAGACAGTAGTAAATTCATAAATGTATCAGAAGAACTAAGCATATTCATCTTTATTTAGAGGTATAAACAAGGCACACGATATGCTGCTTAAGATCTTCCTCACTCATGTTAACAGTCCAGAGCTCTCATCCCATGGGTTGCAGCATACACACTGGTTCCTTCGGAAAAGTAATGCTTATTCTGCTGTTGTGTTCTTTGCGAAGCTTGCCCACTTCACAACCACAAATACATAGGCATGATCGTACACCTTGTCGAAGAGCCGGAAATAGGCAATTCTCCATGTCTTCTTGAACAACAATGCACAAAACACCATCCAGAATCCCACCACAAGTCCCAACACAAGACCAAAATGAAAGGTCAGTGGGTCAAACTCTTGCTTGCTTCTTCCGAGATCGCCGTGGGTGAGAAAAGAATCATTTCCTGGACAACTCTTTCGGAGAGGAGGCCCACAAAGTTCACTATTGCCGATGTACATAACTGACGGGTTGTCTGAATTGAGGGTGTCCAGTTGGCGGCCAGACGGTATCCTTCCAGACAAATTGTTGTAGGACAGGTTCAAGGCCTCCAATGATGCCAGACTTGATAAGCTCGACAGGATTTCACCAGAGAGCATGTTCTCGGAGAGGTCAAGAGATACCAATGACTGCATGGCCCCAATCATGTTTGGAATTTGTCCACTGAATTTGTTCGATGATAAATTCAAATTCATCAGTGCAGCAAGGGAAGTGATGTCTGGAGGGATTTCACCAGTCAAGGAGTTACCTGATAAATCGATGCTCACAAAATATACAAGTGTACTACCATATACAAGATGTTGTCCTTTTGTAACTACTGACAATATTTCTCCGAGGTGACCAGCTCCCATCTCCATCTAAATCAAGCCACCAGTATCTATAATTCCAGTACTTACATCACCCATATCCATGAATTTCTTTTGCACTTTTGTCATGAGTGTTAGGTTCGATAGATGACAAGGTATTGCACCTGAGAAATTGTTAGCTGATAGATCCAAGTATTGAAGATTCCTAAGCCTTGTTATGTCGACTGGAATATTATCAGAAAATGCATTGTGGTCCAGAAGTACAAAACTCAGTTTCCCCAGATCTCCTATCCATGTAGGCAAACTTCCGGACAACTTGTTCCATGCAAGATCCAAGAACTTCAAATCTGTGTTACTCTGCAAAAATGCTGGGAATTTTCCTGATAAACTGTTGTTACCGAGCAGAAGATATTGCATTTGTTGCATTTCAAAGCATTGAGGAATTTCACCCTCCAAAAAATTGTTCGACAAATCCAAATACACTAACTGTTGCAATTTGCAAAGAGATTCTGGAATGTACCCACCAACTCGATTTGAATAGATAAGCAACATTTGAAGTTGGGAGGCTTCAAAATTTGATGGTATTACTCCTGAAAAGTTGTTGTTGGAGATGTCTAACATAGTGATATTCCCCAGAAACGAAGGTATTGACCCAGTGAGCTGGTTTGAACTTAGGTGGAGTTCTTCGAAAAACATGCTACCCAGATGTGCTGGCAAGCTGCCACTAATCTGGTTGTTAGAGATGTCGAGATATGATGCCTCTGATAATGTATACCAGAACCAATCAGGAACCTTGTCTTTTACACTGTTGCTGGAAATGTTAAGTGAATTGATTCCCGGCGGCTGCTGAAGCCAAGCTGGAAAGAGGGGACCCATTTGGCAAGATGCAAAATTTGCAGCCCCTAGCCTAAAGGGAGAACGCCAATCTGGATCCACTACAATCTTCAAATTATTGGAACACAAGTATATTACATCCAAACTTTTTAGGTTTGCAAAGTGTTCTTCCGTGATCACACCACTAAGGCTGTTGTTGCTTAGGTCCAGAGAAACCAGATCCTTCAGAGAACCTAATTCAGTGGGTACACTTCCATAGAGGTGATTACTGGAGAGGTCTAGGGAGGTTAAGCTAGTTAAATGCATAACCTCTCGTGGTATACTTCCGGTCAAGTTGTTGTCTGTGAGGTCTAGAGTAACCAAATGCTTCAATTTTCCAAGCCGAGCTGGAATACTTCCATTGAGGAGGTTACCGGAGAGGTCTAGGGTGGTTAAGCTTGCTGAATGCATAACCTCTGGTGGTATAGGTCCAGCAGTGTTGTTGTCTCTGAGATTAAGGGTAGCCAAATGCTTCGATTTTCCAAGCTCGTCCGGTATACTTCCACTGATGTGATTATTGGAGAGGTCTAGGGTAATTAAGCTAGTTGAATGCATAACCTCTCGTGGTATAGGTCCAGTAATTTTGTTCTCTCTGAGATAAAGGGTAGCCAAACGCTTCAATTTGCCAAGCTCGGCAGGTATACTTCCATTGAGGTGATTTAAGGAGAGGTCTAGGGTAATTAAGCTAGTTGGATGCATAGCCTCTGGTGGTATAGGTCCAGTAATCATGTTATATGCGAGAGAAAGGGTAACCAAATGCTTCAATTTTCCCAGCCCAGCTGGTATACTTCCATTGAGGTTGTTATTGGAGAGGTCTAGGGTGATTAAGCTTGTTGAATGCATAACCTCTGGTGGTATACTTCCGGTCAAGTTGTTCTCTGAGAGAGAAAGGGTAACCAAATTCTTCAATTTTCCAAGACTGGCGGGTATGTTTCCGGTCAAGTTGCTGGCGCTGATGTCCAAAGAAGTCAGAGCAGCAAGGGCGCCAATTTCAGTTGGTACATTGCAGTTGAGCTGATTCCAGCTGAGATCAAGGATGATTAAATGCATCAAATTCCAAAGCCCTGGTGGCATAGGTCCAACAAGGTTGTCGCTGGACACGTCAAGCATATTCAAGCTGCTGAATTCCCCTATAAAATTTGGCAGGGTCCCAGGAAATCTGTTTTCACCAAAATGCAGCTCCAACAATTTTTCCCGTGCGCATCGCGGTAACCCTTCTATCATCGTGACTATATCCCCATTCATATAATTTTGAGAGAGGTCGAGGATTTCCAAACAGCAAAGGTTTTTAAGAACATTCTTAAAGTTTCCAGTCTTATTCAGATTGTTGGCTGACAAATCAAGTACCTTGAGTGTTGTCATGTTTCCCAGGGCGTCCGGAAAATTTCCAAATAACTGGTTCCCACGAAGACTGAGGTGTCTGAGACTCGTCACTTTCCAAAACCAACTTGATGCAATTGAGTGGCCTAAATTATTCAAGGATAGATCAAGCTTCTCAAGTTTTGTGAGGTTAAGGTAGGGAAGTGATTGGCTTGCAGTATCAAGTGAACATCCAGCAAGACTGATAACTGTCAGAGATGGAATCATATTCAAGGTATGAGGCCAGTCAACTATCCTTGAGAGATTTATTCCGCTCATGCTAAGGTACTCCAGCAATGGTAGCTCTGTTAACCAGGTGATGTCCGTTGAGTACATCCTGCCGATGGAATAACTCCCGCTTACCGGACCATCGCTCCCGGGATGACCCTTACCAAGGTGAAGATGATGCAACTTGGACAGGTTACCAAGCTGAGGAGGAACTCTACCAATAAATGGCATGCCAGAGAGGTTAAGATATCTCAAGTTGTCCATGAAGCCCAAGAACCGAGGAATATGGCTATTTGGCCCTAGTAAACAGTTCATGCTAAGATCCAGGTGCTCTAGATGCTTCAAGGAAAGCAGAGAGGCACTTATCTCGCCGAACAATGAATTAGCATCACAGCACGCATCATAGTAGTAGCCATAGATGTAAGGGTACTGAATTGTATGGCGAAGTTGAAGCTTGATGACATGGCCTGTTCGGTTGCTGCAGCTGACGCCCCTCCAGCGACAGCAATCCTGTCCGTGCCACGATGCGAGGACATGAGTGCGGTCACTTGTGATGCCCTTGTGGAAGGAGAGCAAAGCAGCCCTCTCAGCTGGGATGCAGCCGCCACCATGGGCATGCACAACCTGGGGTTGGAGTGCTAGTGCATGCACCACTTTTGAAGATGGTGTGATGCTTATGACGATGAGGGTGAGCAAGAGATTGGTTGAGCGATGCATGCTGGAAGAACAAGTACTGGGAAGCATCATATGCACAAGATCTGTATGCTACAGGCTAAGTGTTACTAGTAGTTTTTAGCTATGTACCAGAGCCAGACTACCAGGGACTACTAGCCCCACGGAGTCTGCGGTCAAAGTCCCAGTCATGGAATCAAGTGTGGTTCATACAATTTTGTGGCTAGGCTGTTGTGGGAGTTACCAGCCACTCGACTAGTTGCCTGCCTGCAATCACACGACACTGTCAAAGTCACTACTCAATTATGCACAGTGCACTCTGGACTGGAGCAGGCTCTAAACATTCCAATCCGCTGGTTACCATTCCACCTAATTCTTTTTCTACAATGTTGCTGAAACTCTAGAGTTTTCAACTTCAAACAAAATATAAATGGCAGCAAAAAAATGTGAATGTAGAAAGCGAAAGATCAGCAGTGGCACTGTGATCAGCTAAGTGTTGCTGAATTAAAACTGAAGCAATATTCCTATAAGTGATTCATTCATTGATGCAGCAAAGGAGGCCCGTTCAATTTTGTGGCCAGATTGTGATGGGAGTTACCAGCCACAGGACTAGTTGCCTGCCTGCAACCACACGCGTACGGTACTGTCAAGCTCACTACTCAATTCTGTTTGTTGTATATGCACGGTGCACTCTGGACTTGAGCAGGCCTAAACGTTCCAGCCGGGCATATACACGCTGAAACTCTCTTGAGTTTTCGAGTTGAAACAACATATGACAGTGAAAAGACATTGAAAAGAGCATAATAAGTAACACAAAATAACATACCTTGGAGCATCTCCAGCAGATGGTGGGTTATGATCCTCCAAGATCAATTTAAATGGTTCCACAACCCCGGCCTCGCCTCTGCATATATTATACATTCTGTTTTTGCTAAATTCAGTCGCTGCTTGTCGATTATATGTAAGCAACCAACAACCTGAAGCACAGCCTCGCGAAAAGCTAAAAGAACAGATTGTATAAGTCAACACGTGAAAAATGCTATAGTAGAATTCTTATGTCCATAGCTAAGCAGTGGAAACTAATCTTGTAAACATAATATGCTGAAACACTTGGCCAGTTACGAGTCCTAGAAGCCTTTTGGACCGTCATCAGAGACAAAAGGAAAAAAAAAAGCAATCATTAATATTTTATTTTATTTTGACCGGAACAGCAGGAGCTCTGCTTTTTCATTATAGTAGGGGGAAAACTGTACATAGACTGTTGAGAGAAATAGCCAGAAAAGGAGAAAGGGAAGAAAAGAGATGGCAGCCTAGCTGCCGAGCCTAATACAACTACTCCCAGGCCTCCATTAGGAGGCTGATCTCATCTTTTGCCAACATCAACACCGTGGAGCTCGTGTTTGTTTTTGCCTTGAAAATCCTACTGTTTCTCTCAAGCCACAAATTCCAAGCAATGTAAACCGCCGCAGTGCACTCATCAGAATCTCTTCCTTTTTTCTTCAGACTTCTTACCTTGCTCCACCATGACCAAATAGAAGATGCCCTCATTGCAGCGTGTGCAGCAAGAGGGAAATCAGCACTGGCTTTGAACCATACCTCTTTTGCAAAGGGGCAATCAAGGATTAGGTGCTTGGCAGATTCCAGAGTTTGATCACAGCCCGAGCATGCATCATTGTGATCCCAATTCCTAGCTAACAGCCTATCCGCGGTCCACAATCTGTTCTGAAGAAGAGTCCAGAGGAAGAATTTGATTTTCGGCTCGGCCTTGATGTTCCAAACCTTCTGAAGATGCGGTTGAGGGATCCTAGTAAGGAACTGCACCATGTAGGCAGATTTGGCTGAGTACTCCCCATTGGCCGAAAGGTTCCAAGAGATTGTGTCCGGTCTTGGGTGCAAAATAGTGCCCTGAAATCTCCACCAAAGATCAATGAAGGAATCCATTAGTATTGGGGAGTTGATATTCCTTAAACCTCTCATCCATGCCCCATTGGATAAAGCCTCGCAAACTGTTAGCTGCTTCGATCTGGCTAACTGGAACAGCCCAGGAGCTATCTCTCTCGGTGCTAGCCCACAGAGCCACCTGTGAGTCCAGAACTTAGTGATTGTGCCATCGCCCAGAGAAACCGATGTACAGGCCGCGAAGAGGTTTAGGTCAGCCAGCTCGCAGGGGACTGGAGTTCCTTTCCAAGGCCTGTCCATGTTGTCCCATTCATACCACGGCCATCTGAGACGAAGAGCTCTACCAAAAGCCTGAATGTCTTTAATGCCTAGGCCCCCCACACTCTTTGGAGCACAAATCCGCTTCCAGTTAACCAGGCATTTGCCACCATGGGCCTCTTCGTCAGCATTCCAGAGGAAATTCCTCCTCAATTTGTCAAACTTTTTAGTGAACCAACCATTTGGGGCAAAGGAGGTAAGGAAAAAGGTGATCGTGGCCGTGAGAACTGAGTTGATCAGGTCAAGACGACCGGTCCGGTTCAGGAGCTTTCCCTTCCATCTACTCATCCTTCCAGCACCTTTGTCAAGCCATGGTTGTAGGTCGATTCTTCTTAGTCTTCTGAATGAGAGGGGCAGCCCCAAATATTTGCAAGGGAAAGAACCAACAGATCCCCCAAAATCCGCAAGCAGATTCTGCACTTCATCTTGATGGCAGCGGACAGGGTACACGACACATTTAGCAGGGTTGATCCTTAGGCCAGAGATGTTACCAAAAGCATCAAGAATTCTGAGAATGGCATGAATCTGCAGGGGGTCCGGGGAAGCAAAGATAGCAGCATCGTCCGCATATAAACTTGCTCTCATCCTAACAGCATTGCGGGGAATTGGCTCAAGCAGACCCCGACTCGTAGCACCGTCCAGCATCCTCAGCAGTGGGTCCATTGCCAAAATAAATAGCATCGGAGACAGAGGGTCTCCTTGTCGCAAGCCCTTCTTGTGAGCAAAAGCTAGGCCAGGGCAATCATTAATATGAACAACATGATTTAGCTTTAAGCCGTGCCTGTTGTCTAACATTCCAACATGGAGCGTTAAGATTGTGCACGGTTATCTTCTCTTGAACAAACCCTTTCCTAGCCACAAAGACATCTGATTCTTCCTCAAATTCTACTACCCAAGCTACAGATGCCAGTATGCGCTGACCAACATAATCGTCAAAACAGTTGTCCCCAATCATGTTATTCCTGAAATACCGTTATAAGAAAGTTAGTGATACCGATATACGGCACAATCAACTAAAAGCATAATAACAAGCCTATTAAGTACTCCCTCCGTCTCGTAATGTAAGATGTTTTTTGACACTAGTATAGTGTCAAAGAACGTCTTGCATTATGGGACGGAGGGAGTAATATAATGTGCATGTTGTATGCAAGGTAAGGCTCATATCATTCTGGCCATATTCTGTAAAATAGATACTTCCTAACTGTGTTTTAAGAGGGTGTTTGTTTGGAGCCTGATACTTCAAACAAACAGGTAAACAAATTCAGTACTTACACAGGATGACGTTTCTTTCCACGCTTACCATAAGAATCCTTCTTTGTTTGGCAGCCTCTAGAAAGAACAAACAAACGCACAATACTGCAAAAGGAAACGACATGTACTTGAGCACCAAAGTCCCAGTAGCTTCTAATACTGGGGAGACGGAGAGCAGGAACTCTGGCATCAGCCTCTGCAGCTGTATGCCGCAGAAGGTGCAATGAGGAGCGGCCGGCGCTGAATAAAGTGACGATTCATCATCAGGATCAGCAGGTTCCAAAAAAGGAGACGCCGCCATGGCGAAGTAGGCCTCAGGTAGCAGCTTCTCAACCATTCCTCCACAACATAGGCAGTACCAGGTTGGTTCCAGAACAGAGCAAGGATCGCCACCTACACGCAAGGCTACGTCAGGTGACTCGAAGTGAACCGGTGCGGACCTATTTGTATCAGCGAAAGGCAAGTCTGGAATTTCACTCTGTTCTTAGAGGCCAAAATCGTGTACAAACTAGTACCATTTGAAACACAAGTCTTTGTACAACAATGCAGCATCATAGGCATTCTGTTTTGCAGATCAAATTTCTCGGGCCTAAATATGATACAAGCTAGAAAACAATGGTTTGAGGGGAACTTGCACTCACCAACGAAGTCGTCACTAGCGCAAATGCACCTCTTGTCAACAAGAGGCCTAAGTGCCTGCACGCAAAAGAACAAAAGGGGAAAAAATCACTATATCAGAAAAAAGTAAAATGAATCAACAAGTATGCCTTTCAACAAAATAATATAATAATCAAGCCACGGGTTAATCAATTCCCAAATTAGTCGATTTACCACATATATGCAATCATGTTTTCTAATAACTTCTAAGTGGATCTATCAGAAGAAATTGATGTGAGCATGGCCTATAAAACACAAAGAGGAATATATCAGCCAAGTATCCATCAACGTAACTAAAAACAGCAGCAGATTAGACTCATACCTGCTCTAAAATATTGACTTCTTTTCATTGGCTTCTTGATGTCTTACATACAGCAGCTAGCCGTCACAGACATCAGAGATGGTGAGTCATACTAACTGAATAAATGAACAACAGTAAGAGAAGACTAGACTCATAAGAACAGCTGCACATCAGTTCCAAACAGCAACACGGCTGGTCAAAACAGCAGCTTGACAAAGTTTCAGTGATCATCAGAAATTCACAAATGACAAATCGCAACAAAGCAAACATAACAATTAACAAAGTTCTTATTTCTCCGACTGCTCTCACAAGTCATAAAAGAAACACAACCACGCACACATCACACATAAGACGTAATAAAGTTTCAGAGTCCCACACATAACAAAAGCGACATGTTCATGGAACTTAAAAATACTTGATAAGAATGATAATTTGACAGCATGATGCTATCATGCGGCCTCCTGAATCATCAGCCCTTCGATGCCACCATTCCGTATTCTTCTGCACATGGTCCTCCACAGCTTAATTAGAGCCTAGGCAACGAGCTTGCCCCCAGCACGCCTAGGTGAGCGCCTAGGTGACCTACTTCTTCAAACACTGGAGCACGCCAGTTGGACCGATGCTGATTGGGATCCCAAGGTTGGCAAAGAGACCCCTCAAGGTGCCCTCTTCTATCTTCGGGAGTCCACACAACTGTCCACTGAGCCAACGGTCATTCGGCGGCAGTTTCATCACAGTAAGACTGGGTGTAATCCACACAGGAGAAGGCCAGTTGGACCAAAGCTGAGGTGACACAACATCCTCCTTGCCATCATTGCCCAAGTCAACTACTCCAATATCACGACGACTACTCTTACGTCCTTGATTGTATTGTTGATCGTCAGTAAAGTAGGCATGATTCCCCTTGAGAGCAGGGTGATCTTTGGCACTGAGACAAAGTGAGTCGTTAAGCCCAAGAAAAAGCACATGGTGAGGCAAGCAATCAATTTCCACAAGCCTCTCAGCACCGTCATCAACTCTGTGTAATTTAATTTCCCTAGTATTCGGAACAGGTATTTTAAGGTCGACGTCTTCATCAGGATCCTCAAACTCCTTTAATCTTGAAACAAGCAGCAGACCACCCCATGGAGCCTGAACAATGTGTACAGCATCGGGATCAAAGCCCTCGTCCCTCCCCTTGATAATCTTCATTGTAGCGACATCAGGACCACTAAGATCGAAGGCATGAATTTCTCCCATCGTACTCGCTGCATACAGCAACCCATCCTTGTAGGTGCAGTCCTGGTAGTCACAGTGTGGTTGCAGCAATGTCCACTTATCATCCCCAACTCTCGCAAAGGATAGGTGAGTGTATGGCCTGTGGATGAGCACCACGATGTAGCTTCCTGTGGATGCATCATGGAACACAAACGCCTTGAACTGGAAGCGTTCCCGCAGCTCACAACGAGCGATGATGGACGGCGTGAAGAAAGCTCGTCGTGCAGAGTGACTCGGGTACTCGTACTCGTGGACCGAACCCGACTCGTCAAAGATGGGCTTCACGTACTCGATGGTGGTCACTGACGGGAGAGCAATCTGCTGGCCAGTGATTGGGTTGACGAGGTGCATCTCGGACCTGTCGTCGACGGTGACCAGGAAGCCCAACGAGGACCCGATGATGAACCGGTGGCGGAGAGGCGGCTCGGGCAGGGTCAGTCTGTAGACCCTCTTCTCCACGAGGCTGTACAGGCACGCAACATGCTCACAGGCGGATTCAGAGGTGTAGAGCAGGCACGGCGTCTGGGCCTGCTTGTGCTTGCCGAGGCTGCGCAGGGCGGTGTACGCAGAGCGCCACGAGGTGCAGACGCAACCGGCGCGCACGAGGTCGGGGATCTCGAGGGTGCCGAAGACGGTCATCAAGAGTTCCTCCGGCAGCTCCGGCGATGCGGCCGGCGTAGCCTCAGACGCCGGTGAATAGGCAGGTTCTCTGTGGAAATTTTTTCAGTAAAACTCTGAATAAATTCCAAAACTCTGAAACCAGAGATCGAGGAGAAAGAAAAAGCACTCACCGGCGGCTGTCGATGCGAGCGGACTGGCTGGGGCTTGCGGAGGAGGATCCCGCCCGCCGAGCGCCGCCGGCAAATCCCGCGAGCAGAGGGTCCCGCGGCGGCCGGTTGATTTGGCGGAAGGGGGGCGACGGAGCCGCGGGCGCCATCTGGTCGCTTCGAGATGCGGCGGTGGAGGTGGCGGCGGCGGAGGGCTGGATGAGGCGGCCGCAGTGGACGGAGGCTGGAATCCGCGGCGGCGGCTGCGACGGCTTGGGAGGCTGGACGACTGTTATTTCCTCGGGTTTTTTTTAGGGGATTTCCTCGGTTTTATATATGTCCATTCTTTCTAGAAAAAAAATTATGTCTATTTCATAAAGTCAAATAAATATATATTTTTATTTTTGCAACAATCATATAAGAATGCACGAACAAAGGCATCCCTTTCTAACTTGGCTAGCCAATTTAGATCAATGGCGAGCCACTACAATGGCATCCCTCGCAAGTTCGGACATCTCCTCGCCATCAAACCAACCGTGTACATCTCGACCGCGCGGTGTGGGCACATTTTTTTCCCACAAATCAAAGACAAAGTGAGGGTGAGGGTTTGCGGTCGTCCGGACCACGACTGCTATCACATCCCCTTCTGACTGCCCTAGCCCACCCAAACCCCCTCCCTCACCCGCGTGCGCTTCCTGTCTGAAACGACAGTGCCACTCCAGAGCACCAGTGTCGTATTCATGCCCGGCCAGAGTGGACGTGACCTCTCACTGCGGTCGGCATTAAAGCGGCGCCGGCCAAGAGAGCGTCGCCTGCGTCGCTTCCCGATGCATGCGACTGCTTTGCGTTCAAATGACACCACGGATGTCTGCCGCCCTACATTAACGACACAAGGTTGCCGAAGAACCTACTCCGGTGCTACCCGTCCGTCTGCCGCCCACCATTGCCATCTGCCCGCTATATAAACTCCAGCCCTGACCATAGCCGCAGTCATCCTCCTCCGGCCCCTTTCTCCTCTCCGCGAAGCACACCTACCATGGCCTCATCACACTCCATAGCCCTTTGGGATGAACTCTCGTCGGAGCAGAAGAAGGAGATGGCCGCCATTGCTGCCGGCTGGTAGGCCGGCAGGCAGACGAAGACCGACGACGTCCCAATGAAGGACGCGGCCGAGGACGAGCCGGCGCCACCCTCCTCGCCGGTGCATGCCAGCATCACCATCGGCGAGGCTCGTGCCCACTATATGGACATGTTGCGGGAGGAGTGGGAGACCATGTTCCGAGAGGCGCTGGCCGGCCATGCCTACAACCTCCATCTTCTCGACGAGCATCGGCTGGCGGAGGTGCAACTCACCGCCGGCATGGCCATCGCGCCGAACGCGGACGTGGCGGAGCACGCGGCGCTACTCGAGCCCTACCGCTTCGCCCACGACATCCGCCGCGACCGCTGGCGGTGCCACCAATATCAGGCGGAACTGGAGGCCGCCTACAAGGAGATGGACGAGGCGGCAGATGAGGTGTTCGGCAAGAGCCACGACGAGGAGGACATCACCAGCTCCGCGAAGGCCACGCCCCGCCACCATGACCACGAAGCCGGCACGTCCGTGGGCGCCGCCGGCAGCAAGGAAGAGTAGTGCATGGTAGGTTGATGTCGCTTGAACTACGTCGGTATTTCCCCAAAGAGGAAGGGATGATGCAGCACAACTACGGTAGGTATTTCCCTCAGTTATGAAACCAAGGTATCAATCCAGTAGGAGAACCAAGCAATACTATGTAAACGGTACCTGCACATAAATAACAAATACTTGCAACCCGACAATTAGGAGGGGTTGTCAATCCCTCTACGGGTAACGGTGCCAGAAATTGTCAAGTTGACGGGATAAAAATTGTATAGATTGGATAAATAGCTCTCGATAAAACCTGAAATAAAATAAATAGCAAAAAAGTGCAGCAAGGTATTTTTGGGTTTTTGGTATAATAGATATGAAAATAAAGGCGGATAAAAATAGATCTCGAAGCAAATATGATAAAGAATAGACCCGGGGGCCGTAGATTTCACTAGTGGCTTCTCTCAAGAAAATAGCACACGATGGGTAAACAAATTACTGTTGGGCAATTGATAGAACATCAAATAATTATGACGATATCCAGGCAATGATCATTATATAGGCATCACGTCCAAGATTAGTAGACCGACTCCTGCCTGCATCTACACTATTACTCCACACATCGACCGCTATCCAGCATGCATCTAGTGTATTAAGTTCATGGAGAAACGGAGTAATGCAATAAGAACGATGACATGATGTAAATGAGATCTATTCATGTAGGAATAGCCCCCATCTTGTTATCCTTAATAGCAACGATACATGTGTGTCTTGATGACCCTTCTATCACTGGGAAAGAACACCGCACGATCGAACCCATCACAAAGCACCTCTTCCCATGGCAAGAAAAATCGATCTAGTTGGCCTAACTAAACCAAAGATTCGAAGAAGAAATACGAGGCTATAAGTAATCATGCATAAAAGAGATCAAAAAACTCAAATAATTTTCATGGATATAGATCTGATCATAAACTCAAAGTTCATCGGATCCCAATAAGCACACCACAAAAAGAGTTACATCAAATAGATCTTCAAGAGACCATTGTATTGAGAATCAAAAAGAGAGAAGAAGCCATCTAGCTACTGCCTACGGACCCGTAGGTCTACAATGAACTACTCACGCATCATCGGAGAGGCACCAATGAGGATGATGAACCCCTCCGTGATGGTGTCTAGATTGGATCTCGTGATTCTGAAACTTGTGGCGTCTGGAATTGTGTTTCATCGACTCCCCTAGGGTTTTTGGAATATTGGGGTATTTATAGGGCGAAGAGGCGGTGCGGGAGGCCACCGAGGTGGGCACAACCCATCAGGGCGCGCCTGGGCCCCCAGGTGCGCCCAGGTGGGTTGTGCCCCCCTCAGGACACCCCTCTGGTACTTCTTGGCTCAAGTTGTTCCTTCTGGTCCATAAAAATTCTCCAAAAAGTTTCGCTGCGTTTGGACTCCGTTTGGTATTGATATTCTGCGAAGTAAAAAACAAGCAAAAAACAGCAACTGGCACTGGGCACTATGTCAATAGGTTAGTCCCAAAAAATGATATAAAGTTGCTATAAAATGATTGTAAAACATCCAAGAATGATAATATAACAGCATGAAACAAGCAAAAATTATAGATACGTTGGAGACGTATCATAGGTCGCCACCGCTCGGGTCCCAAGAAGGCCACTGCTCTTCCCCTCTCACTGAAGCCAAGCTTGGCGGGCTGAAAATCATCGGTTGATTAGCCATTCAGGCTACGGTGGCGGAGGCTGCAGAGGCAAAGCTGGAGAGCGCCGAGGTGGAACTGGAGAAGGCGGAGACAATAGCCGGAGTTTCAGTTCTCGGGGCCCTGGGCCAGACATGGGGAACGGACGTCGGCAATCATTTATATTAGATTTAAAATAGGGTTTAGTTAAAAATTATCCAAAGAATTTCGTCCCGTTTATATGAAAAAATGTATGAATCATAATGAATGTGGTCCGGTTTATGTGGAAATCCGTCGTGTTTATATGAATTTCATCTGGTCTGGTGAAATGCGGTTCAAAATGTATGCGGGTAGTGTTCGATGGACGGTTCCCGCATCCGTGTCCGCAAACTGGTCCCCTTTCCATAGACGGATACGGGAAGGAATTTACGGGTCAACATTGAAGATGCCCTAAGTTCCTTAATCTTTGACATAGGATCAAAATATTGATGTTCACCTTTAGCCGATGTAGTGTAGTCGATTGTCGTGGTGAGATGGTGTCGGTGGCGACCTTGTGGTGGTCCGCACTGAGCTTCCGTCATCTCCCCCGTTGTGTATCTCAATAGTAATTCATGGTAACGTGTTTTTTTATAGTTCCTGATATTGATTTTTTTATAAGGGACGCTTTATTATTTAAAAGGTTTAAGTATTATATCCGGTCTCTGCATAACTAAGATGCACACAACCAAACCAAGTCCAAACTCAGAAAGAAAAAGGCGAAATACAAGTACACATAAGACTGCATGACGCTTAAACCATGGGAGGCCAATTCTATGATCATGTTGTCATCCATGTCGGTAAAAGTATCCCTCGCCGTGTTCTCCAATCGTGTACACACCTCCGTAAAAGATCTCAATTCTTCATACGTTGTATAGAAGACCATAAACAGAACGTACCGGTATATTTGTAGATAACCTGCATAAGAGAAGTGTTTTTATTGTAAAAAACATTATCATTTCTACATAGCCAAAGCGACCAAATAATGGCGAGTGCTCCCACCCTGAGAAGAATTATAAACCTGTGATCAATCCCATGTAACCAGTTACCTAATATATTAGTAACACTATGTGAAGGATACAAGCCAGAAGCTATTTGGATGACTGGCCATATAGAACGAGTTAATTTGCATTGGAAAAACAATTTTTTTCTGTTTCGTCGTGATGACAAAAAACACATTGTGTACTTCCATGCCAATTCCTCTTAATAAGGTTATCTTTGGTAACAATGACTCCTCTACGAAGATACCATGCAAAAAATTTATTCTTAAGCAGTATCTTCATCTTCCAAATCTTCTTATTATTTCAACTGGCATCTCTAACTGGATCAAAGCTTTATACAAAAGAGTCCACCGTGAATTTACCACTCACGTGTAGGTTCCAACAAAATTCATCGGCTCCTTGTGACAGTTGTACAATGGACAGTCTCTGTAACAAAGTGTTTCCACGATTCAAGTGTGGGACCAATTAAATCTCTTCTGACCGTCACATTTGGCGGAAAGGATTTCATAACCATGGTGATAGTATCACCCTTGTGACGCACAATATTGTATAGAGCCGGATATTGTTCTCTGACTGTAGCATTTTCTAGTCACTTATCCTCTCAGAATCTAACTTCCGAACCGTCATTTATAGCAGAGGATCCGTAGGGGAAGGAGTATTTCTTCATAGCCATTAGACCCACCCAAAAGTATGAGTCCCTAGGCTTCCAATATACTTGGGACACCGCCTTTGAGCCCACATATTTTCTCCTTAGAAGGGTTTTTCATATCCCATTTTCCGTCAACAACTTAAACAGCCATTTGTCGAGGAGAGCAATATTTTTAACCTCAAGGTCATGAATACCCAGCCCCCGTTGATCTTTGGGATGGCAAACCACACTCCATTTAGCTAGTCGATATTTCTTTTTCTCACTATCTCCTTACCAAAAGAATCTTGATCCGAAATAATCCAATCTATGTAAGACTCCTTTAGGCAGTTGGAAGAAGAAAAACATATATAGTACCATATTACTTAGCACTAAATTTATGAGAGCCAATCTTTCACCCAGAGATAACAGTTTGACTTTCCAACTGCTTAATCTTATTTGTAGTCTTTCCTCGACGTATTTCCATTCAGCATTTGTGAGTCTCCGATAATGTATCGGTATCCCCGAATAACTTATCGGAAACTGGCTAGCCCGCAGCCAAACAATTTAGCATATAGGTGAGCCTCATCTTGGGCCTCGCCAAAGAAAAATAATTTACTTTTATGGAAGTTTATTTTAGAACCTGAGAGGTGTTCGAAGGCTGATAAAATTAATTATTCATCGCCTTCTCAAGGTCATGATCCATAAAGAGAATTGTATCATCAGCATATTGAAGGATAGAAAGTCTACCATAAACAAGATGATTAACCACCGCGTCAATTTGACCATCAACCCTTGCATGCTTAATCATGACAGCTGACATATCAGTCACTATATTAAATAGCATAGGCCATAATGAGTCACCTTGTCTCAATCATTTCTTCATTTGGAAGTAGCGGTCAATGTCATCATTGAATTTAATGGCCTTTCGTTATTGTTTGAATTATTTTTGCAGGAGAGATCTCTAGGTGATTACATGTGTATAATTATGTAGCCATTACATGTGCAATAATCCTACACCCACGGACGAGTTACACATGTTTTACGAATTCTTCCGACTAATCTCTCCCCTCCTCCCCCTAGATTTAACCGGGGTCGGCCTCTCCATCCCTATTTTCCAATCCTGCGTCCCACATTTCCCCCCGTTAAATCTGTAGGTTATATTCCACAGGTCTAGCATTACTCTTAGATGTGTATAATTGTATGCATGCCTAAACTTTCCCCTTCTGTTAGGGTTTATCTCCTATCGGCGGTGATTTGCCACCATTGAGATCTTTTCCCTATTCCTCGATCCCCCCATGATTATGGCTCGAACTAACTCAAAGGCGATCACGCATTATTGCACGGTCTTGATTGAGGAGTTGGGGGAGGAGGAAGGGTTTACGGTTGGTTGCCTAATAAGTCATTCGTCCGGTGAGGATAAAAGCAATGGATCAACGGGCGTTTGGTTCAGAGAAAGTAGATGCCAGTTAGGTGGAAGCCATGATGAGAGAATTGGGGTTGCATGAGGAGGATCTAGATGATACCAATTTCTTTCAGTTTACGCGCATATCTCTACTACTAGGGAGTTTGCGGTCATGATGGTACATCGTGGTTTGGTTTGATTTCGTACGCTTGTTGGTTTCACGATACTTATGGTGTCGGATTCAGGGCTCTGCAGACCCAAGAAAGTTCAAACTCAGGGGCGTGAACGAAGGATCTCGCTCTACAACCACGCTAGCTCGCCATGCCCATGACCTGATCTCGACGAGTACGCTGGATCGTGCGGAAGGGAACTACACAGAGATTTACCCAGGGTCGGGCCACCTTGCGGGTGTAAAACCCTATGATAACCCACAAGTATAGGGGATCGCAAAAGTTTTCGAGGGTAGAGTATTCCACCCAAATTTATTGATTCGACACAAGGGGAGCCAAAGAATATTTGAGAATATTAGCAACTGAGTTGTCAATTCAATCACACCTGGAGATTAATTATCTGCAGCAAAGTGATCAGTAGCAAAGTAGTATGATAGTTTTGATAATATTAGCAGCAGCAACAGTAACGGTAACAGTGATAGCAGTAGTTTCGTAGCAAGTGCAATAGTAACAGCAGCAGTAGTAACTTAGCAAAATCAATATGTAGGAAAATCGTAGGCATTGGATCGGTAATTTGTTGGATGATATTCATCATGTGACAGTCATAACCTAGGGCGATACGGCACTAGCTCCAGTTCATAAATATAATGTAGGCATGTATTCCGTAAATAGTCATACGTGCTTATGGAAAGAACTTGCATGACATCTTTTGTCCTACCCTCCCGTGGCAGCGGGGTCCATATTGAAAACTAAGGGATATTAAGGCCTCCTTTTAATAGGGAACCGGAACAAAGCATTAACACACAGTGAATACATGAACTCCTCAAACTACGGTCATCACGGGAGTGGTCCCGACTATTGTCACTCCGGGGTTGCCGGATCATAACACGTAGTGGGTGACTATAACTTGCAAGATCGGATCTAGAACATGGATATAATGGTGATAACATGAACGGTTCAGATCTGAAATTATGGCACCCGGGCCCAAAGTGACAAGCATTAAGCATGGCAAAGTCATAGCAACATCAATCTCAGAACATAATGGATACTAGGGATCAAGCCCTAACAAAACTAACTCGATTACATGATGAATCTCATCCAACTCCTCACCGACCAGCGAGCCTACGAAGGAATTACTCACTCCCGGTGGGGAGCATCATGGAATTGGCGATGGAGAAGGGTTGGTGATGACGAATACCAAAGATCCCCCTCTCCGGAGCCCCAAATGGACTCCAGATCTGGCCTCCCGATGAAGAACAGGAGGTGGTGGCGGCTCCGTCTCGCGGAATGCGATAATTCTTTTTCCTTGATTTTTTTCTGGAAAAATGTGATTTTATAGCGTCGGTTTCAGGGTCTGCGGGGCCACCAGGTGGGGACAACCCACCTGGGCGCGCCTGGAGGGGGTGGCGTGCCCTGGTGAGTTGTGCCCACCCAGGTGCCCCCCCCCCCCCTCCGGTGGTTCTTGGCTCCAGTATTTTTCTTTTATTGTATAAAAATTCCTCGCAAAGTTTCATTCCATTCCGAGAACTTTTATTTCTACACAAAAACAAAACCATGGTAGTTCTGCTGAAAACAGCGTCAGTCCGGGTTAGTTTCATTCAAATCATGCAAATTAGAGTCCAAAACAAGAGTAAAAGCGTTAGGAAAAGTAGATACGACGGAGACGTATCAACTCCCCCAAGCATAAACCTTTGCTTGTCCTCAAGCAATTCAGTTGATAAACTGAAAGTGAAAAAGAAAAACTTTTACGAACTCTTTTGCTCTTGTTTGCATAAATAAGCTTAAGTAGCACCCAGGTTTTCAGCAAATATTATAACTAACCATGTCGACAATAACTCTTAAAAATTACATTAACTCATAACAATGACATAATCAGCTAGCGAGCAATAATAAGATATCTCGAACAACAACACGTTATTAAAACAACCATGATATAATATGACAATAGTGCTATCTCGTTAGCCCTTTCTGAGACCGCAAAACATAAATTCAGAGCACCTCCAAAGTCCGAGCAGCGACTAAACATTGTAATTCATGGTAGAAAAGATCCAGTCATGATGCACCCAACATTAGCTACACACAATGCATAAGCACGACAGCAGTGCTCTCAGGTTCTGGTGCTTATTTGAGAAGGTAATGACACAACATTAAAGTAAATAGATAGTCCCTTCACAGAGGGAAGCAGTGATTTGCAAAGGTGCCAGAGCTCAAGTTTTAAAAACAGAGGTAAATGAAATTTTGAGAGATGCACCCTTCTTGTTTACTTCGCGACCATCAGTTATCAATATCTTCCATGCTAAACACATTAGTGGCGGTTCCCAAGCGATAAAAGTAAAGGTTTACTCTCCATCCACCAACATTCACACTCCACGGCTTGTCTGAAACAACGGGTCCCGTCCATACCAACAACAGTCCCGGGGGAGTTTTGTTTAATTATTTGCATTTTGAGTTCGGGACTGGGAATCCCTATTACCGCCCCTCTCGTGCAAGGACGAGCGAATAAACACTCATCATGAGAATAACCCGCTTAGCATGGAAGATACCGACTACCTCTTGTCGCCCTATGAACAATCCAGGCACACAAAAAGGATATTTATTTGAAGTTTTTAGAGGTGGCACACATGCAAATTTACTTAGGACAGCAGGGTAATACCGCATATAGGTAGGTATGGTGGACTCATCTGGAATAACTTGGGTTCAAGGTTTTTGATGTACAAGCAGAATTCCCACGTAGTACAGGCGAAGGCTAGCAAATAGGTTGAGAAGCGGCCAGCTAGAGAGCAACAACGGTCATGAACAAGCATTATGCGTAAGTAACATTGGATACTAGCATGAGTAGGATATGAACACCATGCACATAAATATCATAGAGGCTATGTTGATTTTGATTCAACTACATGTATGAACATGTGCCAAGTCAAGCCACTCGAACATTCAGAGGAGGATACCATATCATCATACTACATCACAATCATTTTAACGCAATGTTGACATCCAAGATAAATCATTATCCACTCCTAGCTACTTATGCATAGCATGAGAAACTATAATCTCTAATTGTCATTGCAAATATGTTTGATCATAATAGGCTGAATCATAGATATTAGGTTAAACATATTTACAAAAACAGAACAAGTCGAGTTCATACCCGTTTCTCTTTGCCATGGCCAGTTCATCAAATATCGTCATTATTGCCTTTCACTTGCACGACCGAACGATTTGAAAGTAATAATAGTGCAAGAGTGCCGTGGACTAAGCTGGAATCTGCAAACATTTTATTCAAAAGGAGAAGACAAGGTAAATTGGGCTCTCTGTTAGATTAACAATTATGCATATGAGAGCCACTCAACATTTTCATCGTGGTCTTCTCCTTGGTATGACTCAATAAAAGAAAAGAAGTTCAAAGAAACACACTGAAATATTTTTGGAGTTTTGGGTTTTCTGAAGGAAAGCAAATAAAAGGGGAAAAACAGAAACGAGAAAACTATTTACACGGGAAAGCTCCCAACAAGAAAAAGGAAATCTTTTTGGATTTTTATTTTTAGTGCTACAAGAATTTAAACTAGGAAGAAAAATAAAAAAGAAGCGAGAAATATTTTTTGGATTTTCTCAAAGTTTTTCAAACACACAAGAAGAAAGCGAGAAAATAAATTAAGCATGGATAATACAATGAAAAAGTGTGGACACCGACAACTGGAATGAAATATGTGAACATAAATGTAATGTCGGTGGGAATACGTACTCCCCCAAGCTTAGGCTTTTGGCCTAGCTTGGTAATCTGTCAGTGGCCTGCATAGTAGTCGGGGTGATAGCTCACGGAGGCTCTCGGTGCGGATGCCTCAGCCTGTCGTGCAGCCACAACTGCCGCGTTATGAGCTCGAGCCTCGCTCTCCAGAACAAAATATCTTCCCTTACTGTGAGCATCAAAGAGAGCAGGTGCAGGCAAATACGTGTGTACAACGGAGTCTTGATTAAACAACAATTTATAGGTGAAATTAGTGGGATCGCCTTTAAGGATCTTATGACGTTTCATAGCATCAAAGTCTAAATACTGCGTGGGTAAAATAGGGTCATATGGCAAAGGTGAAACACACAGCTCTCTTGCTAAGCGTGTGGCATAAATTCCACCATAAAAATAACCACTATTAGCGGTGTGTTGTAACCTGCGTGCAACAATCGCTCCAAGATTATAACTTTTGTCACCAGTGAGAGCGGTGTGTATGAGGCTCAAGTCTGGAGCACAAAGTGTACTACAATCTTGTTTACCTACGATACATTTCCCGTTGAATAATGCAAAGTATTGAATTGCGGGAAAATGAATGCTCTTTATTCTACCTTGCGTCACTCCCCTATTCTCACCATAGCAAAGACTAGTCAAAAATGTTTGAAACTCGGATCTTGGTGGTTTGTCAAGCGAACCCCAAAATGGAATTTTGCAGTGGTAAGCAAATCTCTCTAAGGATATGGTAAATGGATTTTCATATAGTTTAAATGACACCCTAGACTCACGGGGAAGGAATTTAAATCCTTTGACAAATGATTCAGTGAGAGTGTGGTGTTGGTTGCACTTATCTGAAATGTAGGGACCGAGATCGGCATTGTGAACATATTGCTCAAATTCCTCCTTAATGCCCACACTCACCATATAATTATCGCATGGCCATAAGCATGTTTTGGTGGCGGCATCTCGTATAGAACTTTCACTTGGCTCAACATAAGACCGACGAGTGGAGCTGCTACTAGAAGATGCCTCCGAGGACCTCCGCCTCGAAGAACTCCTTCCAAAGAAGTTCATAATATTCACGTACAATTTTCTGAAAATTTTTGTGTCACAAATTTTCGTCAACAAAACTTTGTAAGATTGAAAACAACTATTCATAGAGATGCATAGAGGCCATAACAAGCATTCAAACTACTTAGAACTCTAAGAATTCAACATGCAAGCACATCTACAGCAGCACCAAGAGTAGCTAATTATTCAAAATATAAACCACTAAAGCAAAAACTAATTGGACTAACGGAGGAGTCACATACCAAGTAACAATCCCCCGAAACAGTTTCGGAAACGGAGCTTCGAGCAAAGAGATCGAAATCCG
Organism: Thinopyrum elongatum; assembly: GCA_011799875.1. Taxonomy (NCBI): domain Eukaryota; kingdom Viridiplantae; phylum Streptophyta; class Magnoliopsida; order Poales; family Poaceae; genus Thinopyrum; species Thinopyrum elongatum. The sequence continues at coordinate 40,061,988 of CM022301.1, forward strand.
CGGGTTTGAGAGCAAGAACACGAGAGCAAGAGCAACGGTGAATTTTTTCTGGAGGTAGGTGGTGATGTGGGATGAAGAGATAAGTGAGGGGGCCAACATGGGGACCACAACCTACCAGGGTGCGCCTGGGGGTCCTGGCGCGCCCAGGTGGGTTGTGCCCACCTGGTGCACCTCTCTCTGATATTATTTGCACCAAAAATTCTTAAATATTCAGGAAAAAATCGTATTAAATTTTCAGAGCATTCTGAGAACTTTTATTTTTGGGTCATTTTTTATTGCACAGAAAACAGACAAAACATGGCATTTTATTTTATTTAACTAATAAAAACAGAAAACTAAAGGTAGGGACAGAAGGTACTGCTCACTAAATTCATCAACTTCATACCTCTCAAAAATGATCCATTAATAAGGTTGATCAAGTCTTATTAACAACCACTTTCGATTAGCATGAAACCGAAGAACTTTCGTAAGTCACTAAGTTACCTCAACGGGGTCCCCAACAATAAGTGTTTCATATTTATTTTTGACAGTAGGTAGAGGTAGTTGAAAACTTCCAATAGTGATTGTCAGAGATTTTTCAATAACATTAATACCATTCACTTGGAATTGTTTCTTCGGAAAGTGCACCGTATGCTCATTACCATTGATATGAAAAGTGACCTTGCTTTTATTGCAATCAATAACAGCCCCTGTAGTATTCAAAAAGGGTCTACCAAGGATAATCGACATGTTGTCGTCCTCGGGCATCTCAAGTATAACAAAGTCAGTCAAAATAGTAACATTAGCAACAACAACGGGCACATCCTCACAAATACCGATAGGTATGGCAGTTGATTTGTCAGCCATTTGCAAAGATATTTCAGTAGGTGTGAGTTTATTCAAATCAAGTCTTTTATATAAAGAGAAAGGCATAACACTAACACCAGCTCCTAAATCACACAAAGCAGTTTTCACATAATTTCTTTTGATGGAGCAAGGTATAGTTGGTATTCCCGGATCTCCAAGTTTTTTAGGTACTCCATCTTTAAAGGTATAATTAGCAAGCATAGTGGAGATTTTAGCTTCCGGTATTTTTCTCTTATTGGTGATGATGTCTTTCATGTACTTTGCATAAGGAGGCATTTTTAAGATATCAGTCAAGCGAGTACGCAAAAAGACTGGCCTAATCATTACAGCAAAGCGTTCAAATTCTTCATCATCTTTCTTTATAGTTGACTTAGGTGGAAAGGGCATAGGTTTTTGAACCCATGGTTCTCTTTCCTATCCATGTTTTCTAGCAACAAAGTCTCTTTTATCATATCTTTTATTCTTAGGTTGTGGGTTATAAAGATCAACTGCTGGTTCTATCTCAACATCATTGTCTGGTTCTTTATTATTTGTTTGAGTTTCTTCATGAACCTCATCATTATCTTTTTCATTATCAGAAGGTGAGTGTTCACTACCAGATTGAGTTTCAGCATCAGAGATAGAAACTTCATTATCATTATCAGGAGTTTTTTCTACTTCAGGTTCACTAGAGGCATGCAAAGTCCTATCATTTTTCTTCTTCTTTTTCTTTTTAGAAGGACTACGTGCATCGGTGTCAACTCTTTGAGAGTCTTGTTCAATTCTTTTTGGGTGTCCCTCAGGATAAAGTGGTTCCTGAGTCATTCTACCTCCTCTAGTCATTACTCTAACAGCATGATCATTGATATTATTGTTCATTTCATCTAACAATTCTCTTTGAGATTTAGCAACTTGTTCTAACTGAGTTTCAACCATAGAAGCATGCTTCCCTACACCTCTAACATCATTTGAGATTCTAAATAACAAGTCACTCAAGCCAGCAATCATATCAGAATTATATTTCAACTGTTTCATAACATTTGCATTGAAGTGATCTTGCTTTCTAATGTAGTTTTCAAACTCATAAAGGCATTGGCTAGGGTGCATATTGTGAGGATTATCATTATCATTGAATTTCATTAGAGAATTTACCTCTACCACCTTAGGTGGTGGTGGTGTATCAAGCCCATGTATTTCTTCAATAGGAGGTAAATTTTTGACATCCTCGGCTTTAATACCTTTTTCCTTCATAGATTTCTTTGCCTCTTGCATATCTTCAGGACTGAGATATAAAATACCCCTCTTCTTTGGAGTGGGTTTAGGCGGTGGTTCAGGAAGAGTCCAATCATCATAATTTTTCAATATGTTATTCAATAATTCTTCAGCTTGCCCAATAGTTCGTTCCCTGAAAACACAACCAGCACAACTATCTAGGAAATCCCTAGAAGCATAGGTTAGTCCATTATAGAAGATATCAAGTATTTCATTTTTCTTAAGAGGATGATCAGGCAAAACATTAAGCAAACGGAGAAGCCTCCCCCAAGCTTGTGGGAGACTCTCTTCTTCAATTTGCACAAAGTTAAATATTTCTTGCAAGGCAGCTTGTTTCTTATGAGCAGGGAAATATTTTTCAGAGAAGTAATAAATCATGTCCTGGGGACTACGCACACAACCAGGAGCAAGAGTATTGTACCAGGCTTTAGCATCACCCTTTAATGAGAACAGAAATAATTTGAGAATATAGTAATAGCGAATTTTCTCATCATAAGCAAAAAGGGTGGCTATGTCATTCAACTTAGTAAGATGTGCCACTACAGTTTCAGTTTCATAACCATGGAAAGGATCAGATTCAACCAGAGTAATTAACTCTGGGTCGACAGAGAATTCATAATCCTTATCATCAACAAAGATAGGTGAAGTAGCAAACTTAGGATCACATTTCATTCTAGCATTCAAAGACCTTTCTTTATACTTGCTTAATAATTTTTCTAGATCATCTCTATCTTTGCAAGCAAGAATATCTCTAGTTGCCTCCTCACCCACAACATAACCTTCTGGTACCTTAGGCAATTCATATCTAGGAGGGCTAGCTCTAACAGGTGTTTCAAGATTTTCAGTTTCAAGCTCATCATCAGTTTCATCAATATCATGTTGTCTTACTCTAGCAATTTGTTCGTCAATAAATTCACCTAGTGGCACATTATCATCAGGCAAGGTACTAGCATCATCATGAGTAGCATTCATAGCAGAAGTAGCATCATCAATAACTTGCGACATATCAGGATTAATAGCATGTGGTGGTGTTGCAAGTTTACTTATAACAGAAGGTGAATCTAAAGCGGAGCTGGATGGCAGTTCCTTACCTCCCCTCGTCTTAGAGGGAAAAATCTTAGTCTTAGCATCCTTCAGATTCTTCATAATGATAATTTGATAATAATCCCAAGTGACTCAACAAATATAGCTATGCTCCCCGGCAACGGCGCCAGAAAAAGGTCTTGATAACCCACAAGTATAGGGGATCGCAACAGTTTTCGAGGGTAGAGTATTCAACCCAAATTTATTGATTCGACACAAGGGGAGCCAAAGAATATTTGAGAGTATTAGCAAATGATTTGTCAATTCAATCACACCTGGAGATTAATTATCTACAGCAGAGTGATCAGTAGCAAAGTAGTATGATAGTTTTGATAATAGTAGCAGCAGCAACAGTAACGGTAACAGTGATAGCAGTAGTTTCGTAGCAAGTGCAATAGTAACAGCAGCAGTAGTAACTTAGCAAAATCAATATGTAGGAAAATCGTAGGCATTGGATCGGTAATTTGTTGGATGATATTCATCATGTGACAGTCATAACCTAGGGCGATACGGCACTAGCTCCAGTTCATAAATATAATGTAGGCATGTATTCCGTAAATAGTCATACGTGCTTATGGAAAGAACTTGCATGACATCTTTTGTCCTAACTCCCGTGGCAGTGGGGTCCATATTAGAAACTAAGGGATATTAAGGCCTCCTTTTAATAGAGAACCGGAACAAAGCATTAACACACGGTGAATACATGAACTACTCAAACTACGGTCATCACCGGGAGTGGTCCCGACTATTGTCACTCCGGGGTTGCCGGATCATAACACGTAGTAGGTGACTATAACTTGCAAGATCGGATCTAGAACATGGATATAATGGTGATAACATAAACGGTTCAGATCTGAAATCATGGCTCCCGGGCCCAAAGTGACAAGCATTAAGCATGGCAAAGTCATAGCAACATCAATCTCAGAACATAATGGATACTAGGGATCAAGCCCTAACAAAACTAACTCGATTACATGATGAATCTCATCCCACTCCTCACCGACCAGCGAGCCTACGAAGGAATTACTCACTCCCGGTGGGGAGCATCATGGAATTGGTGATGGAGAAGGGTTGGTGATGATGAATACCGAAGATCCCCCTCTTCGGAGCCCCAAACAGACTCCAGATCTGGCCTCCCGATGAAGAACAGGAGGTGGCGGCGGCTCCGTCTTGCGGAACGCGATAATTCTTTTTCCTGATTTTTTCTGGAAAAATGTGATTTTATAGCATCGGTTTCAGGGTCTGCGAGGCCACCACGTGGGGACAACCCACCTGGGCGCTCCTGGAGGGGGTGGCGCGCCCTGGTGGGTTGTGCCCACCCAGGTGCCCCCCCTCCGGTGGTTCTTGGCTCCAGTATTTTTCTTTTATTGTATAAAAATTCCTCGCAAAGTTTCGTTCCATTCCGAGAACTTTTATTTCTGCACAAAAACAACACCATGGTAGTTCTGCTTAAAACAGCGTCAGTCCGGGTTAGTTTCATTCAAATCATGCAAATTAGAGTCCAAAACAAGAGGAAAAGTGTTAGGAAAAGTAGATACGATGGAGACGTATCACCCTACTCCTGCTTTTGGTGGATTGACCTCACGAGGAGCTAGAGGATGAACTAGTACAGTGGATGAGTAGCCTTGCGAGAGCTCGAGTTGTGAGGTTGGATTGATCAAGGGTCCGATCGGGGGATCCCTTCTACGGTGATGGCTAGCCCATATTTATAGTGGCCTCGGTCCTCTCCCCTCATAACAGGCGGGAAGGGATTCCACAACGGCCAAATTCGAAGGGGGACAAGGAGTACATCTTATCCTGACGAAAGGTGGTCTTCGCCTGCAAAGCTTCTGGCCATCACACAGCGGTGGGCTCGGCGATGACATCCGTCCTGTCGAGCTCGTGGTCTTGGTCTCGTTGCACCGAAATGGAAAGCTTTGAGGCCTTCCTCGGGAACCTACGCCTACGCTTGATCCCTTAGCACCGAAGAGGAAACCGTCCCCTCTGCGCCCGCTGGCGCCCGCCTGGCCTTGGTCGTCATGGCTCATGTCATCGCAGCCTCGTGAGGCTGGGTACCTACATACAAGTCTCTGCACCTAGGGAGGCAGCCTGGGGAGGCCGCTCCTCTGGAGGTCTTGGTGTCATTCGCCTCGCGAGGCCTGGGCCCTTGCGAGGGTCTTGCCTTGGAGTTGTTGTAGCTGGGCCGTACAGGGCCGTCGATGGGCCCATGCGCTGGGCCGCAGGCAGACAGATCTGGGTACCCCCGATCCCAGAACACCGACAGTAACCCCCGGGCCCAAGGCGTGCTCGGCCTGGCTTCGAGGCGAAGGCATGGAGCGAAGGGTGAAGCGCCGCGGGCCCCCAATCGCCTGCGGGCCAGGCTCAACGCATGGCGCACGACGGGAAGCGGACGCCCCCGCTTCCACATGTTGCCTCGGCAACCGCCCCGACTGACGAAAGTCTTGGACGTGCATGCTGCGAGGCCATCATTGCGCGAAGGTGGAGGGGCGCCGGTTGGCCCGCGATCGCCTATAAGAGGGCGAGGGGGCAGTGCCCCATCCCATCTTTGTCTTCTCACCCTCTCTTCTTCTATCTCCGCCGTAGCCACCACCTTGTCAAAGCAACCATGGCGCCAGTGAGGAGGTTCACCGCTGAAGAGAAGGGCAAGGCCCCCAAGGAGCGGCCGGAGGCATCGCTGCTCAAGAGAGGGCGTGGCCGCCCTCGCAAGTCCACCGTGACACCGGCGACGGTTTCCCAGGGGCGCGAGCGCACCCCCACGGGGGTCCGCATTGCCTCCGGCAGCCGTGGAAAGGGTCCCTCCCGCGGGAGCCGTGGCGGCCGTGGTCGGGGTGGAAGGCCCACGGCGGCCGTGGGTCCCACACGGCCGACACGACCCAAGAGTTTGTCGTGTGGGTGGAAAGGCCGGAGGGCACCTGGCTCCAGTTCCCGTGCCGGTCGGAGGGCCTGCCGGCCTGTGGCTGCAGGCCGATGGCTGCTGCAACAAGGCTTCATGGGTGGAGGTCGAGGTTACCTCCATAGGCAACGTGTTCCTAAACCGCGGGTGGCAGACATTCTCCCGCGCCCGTGGCCTGCAAGGGAGACGTACCCTCCACCTTAAGTATGACGGGGCGGCGACGCTCTTTGTCAAGGTCTTTGGGGAAGACGGTAGGCGCTTGGGGTGCTGCCCCAAGGCCGACAACAGCGACTGATGACCCACAAGTATATGGGATCAATTGTAGCCTTTTCGATAAGTAAGAGTATCGAACCCAACGAGGAGTAGAAGGAAATGACAAGCGGTTTTCAGCAAGGTAATGTCTGCAAGTACTAAAATTGTAAGTAGCAGAGTAGTTTGATAGCCAGATAATTTGTAACGAGCAAGTAACAATAGTAGTAACAAAAGTACAGCAAGGTAGCCCAATCCTTTTGAGGCAAAGGACAAGCCAAAATGGTCTCTTATAATAAGCAAAGCGTTCTTGAGGGTACACGGGAATTTCATCTAGTCACTTTCATCATGTTGGTTCGATTTGTGTTCGCTACTTTGATAATTTGATATGTGGGTGGACCGGTGCTTAGGTGTTGTTCTTACTTGAACAAACATCCTACTTATGATTAACCCCCTCGCAAGCATCCACAACTACGAGAAAAGTATTAAGAATAAATTCTAACCATAGCATTAAACTTTTGGATCCAATCGGTCCCTTACGGAATAGCGCATAAACTAGGTCTTAAGCTTCTGTCACTCTCGCAACCCATCATCTAGTAACTACTCCACAATGCATCCCCTTAGGCCCAAATATGGTGAAGTGTCATGTAGTCGACGTTCACATCACACCACTAAGGGAATCACAACACACATACTATCAAAATATCGAACACATATCAAGTTCACATGATTACTTGCAACATGATTTCTCCCGTGACCTCAAGAACAAAAGTAACTACTCACAAATGATAATCATGCTCAAGATCAGAGGGGTATTAAATAGCATATTGGATCTGAACATATAATCTTCCACCAAATAAACCATATAGTAATCAACTACAAGATGTAATCAACACTACTAGTCACCCACAAGCACCAATCTATAGTTCCGGTACAAAGATTGAACACAAGAGATGAACTAGGGTTTGAGAGGAGATGGTGCTGTTGAAGATGTTGATGGAGATTGCCCTCCCCAAGATGGGAGAGTTGTTGGTGATGATGATGACGATGATTTCCCCCCTCCGGGAGGGAAGTTCCCCCGGCGGAATCGCTCTGCCGGAGGGCAAAAGTGCTCCTGCCCAAGTTCCGCCTTGAGACGGCGGCTCTCCGTCCTGAAAGTCCTCTCCTTATTTTTTCTAGGTCAAAATGACTTATATACCAGAAGATGGGCACCGGAGGTGGGCCGAGGGGAGCACAACCCACCAGGGCGCGCTTGGGCTCCCTGGCGCGCCCAGGTGGGTTGTGCCACCTGGTGGGCCCCCTCTAGTACTTATTGGCTCCAATATTTCTCATTTATTCCATAAAAAATCCCCGTAAAGTTTTAGCTCATTTGGAGTTGTGCAGAATAGGTAGCCTGACGTAGCTTTTTTAGGTCCAGATTTCCAGCTGCCGGAATTCTCCCTCTTTGTGTGTACCTTGCATATTATGAGAGAAAAGGCATTAGAATTACTCCAAAAAGCATTATTATGCATAAAAACATCATAAATAACAGTAGGAAAACATGATGCAAAATGGACGTATCAACTCCCCCAAGCTTAGACCTCGCTTGTCCTCAAGCGAAAACCAAAATCGAAAAACATGTCCACATGCTTAGAGAGAGAGGTGTCGATAAAAACAAAATACGGACATAGAAGCATCAAGTAATTTTATTATAACAGCAACAAACTTTAACATAAAACTTTTATCATAGAACTTTTATCATAGACTTCTCATGAATAAGTAACAATTCATCACACAATCGAAGTATAAAGCATAAACTCTATTAGAAACCAACAAACTATGTTCTCAGTCAACTTTGCAACTACAATTCATCATCTTTTCAGGAAGGGTCACGTATCGGAGCCTTTAGACAAGTCCACATACTCAACCATCATATAGTCTCCTATGATTGCTAACACTCACCGCATACACACGAGCAAAACGTTTCAACCGGACACATAGAAAGATAGGGGCTTATAGTTTCACCTCCCAACGTATTCACCTCAAGGGTGATGTCAACAATAATAACTCATGCTGCCCATATTTAACTGGACATATGTGCCTAGATCTTTCCTCACCACATGATGCTTTTCAAAGTAGGAAAATAAAAGGAAAAGTGAGAAGAACTTTGACTCTTGCATAAAAGTAAAAGATAGGCCCTTCGCAGAGGGAAGCAGAGGTTGCCATGCGCTTATTTGTTTGTATGCTCAACCCCTTAATGCAAAAGAACGTCACATTATATTGCCCCTTGTGATGTCAACCTTTATTATGCAGTCTATCGCTTTTATTCTTCACTATCACAAGTTCGTACAACGCTCAATTTTCTCTTACACTAAATGATCTCACACTTTTAGAAGCAATTTTTTATTGCCTTATTGCACTGATGACAACTTACTTGAAGGATCTTACTCAATTCATAGGTAGATATGGTGGACTCTCGAAAATAAGATTTGGGTTTAAGGGTTATTTGGATGCACAAGTAGTATCTCTACTTAGTGCGGAATTTTTGGCTAGCAAAGATGGGGAGCAAGCACCACATGTTGAAGGATCTATGACAATATAACTTCTATGTGAGTATGAACAAACATAAATCATTAAGTTGTCTTCCTTGTCCAACATCCACAATTTTGGCATATAATATTTTGATGGGGGCTCACAATCACAAAAGATTTCCATGATAGTGTATTTATATGTGAATCTTCTCTTCCTTTATTAATTCTTTCATGAGTTGCATCATTGACTAATGCTATGTTTATCAATCTCTAATAAAATTTTCTACTTATACTTTTCCTTATGTGGTGTTATCACCTACCATAGGACTAGCATATGATCTTTTCATTTATTTCCTTTCTCTTTATTGAAACATGAAAGTAAAGAAAGCAAAACTCAAACTAAACTTTATTATATATCTCGCACACATTTACAAGGATGGATTACTAAGCAAGCTCTCAAAAAGAAAGGATCGAACTAAACTTTTATTCATCTAAAGCAAAAGATAACCATGGATCAAACTAAGAAAAGTAAAGGCAAAAGATAGTGGGGGTGATACGATACCGGGGCACCTCCCCCAAGCTTGGCATAAGCCAAGGGGAGTGCCCATACCCGATACTCAATTTTCTTTTGGCGATGAAGAAGGAGGTGGTGGTGATGATGAAGTAGAAGGATTGTCTTTCCTCCTTAGCTTACGCTTGAGGATGGAATTCTCATCCTTCAATTCACCGATCTCCTGCTCAAGCTCCAATACCTTTTTGCATAAATCTTGCATGTTTTCCTGCAAGAGACGAAAGGGGATAAACTGAATCTTAGGCTTCTTTGCTTTGTTGGGGAGACTCGACTTCTTAAATTCAATATGCATGTCCCCAGGTTGAGCTGATGGGGCTTCATCTTCTTCTGAACTCGTCTCCTCCTTCCTTTTAGGATCATAGTCTTCTTCTTCCTCCGTAGTCCAGCCATTGTGCTCCACATCCCCATAAACCTTAGGGTTTGCTATATAATCAGCAACATAGCTCTCACCCTCCGAGTCTTGGGATGACATATTTTCAGATCTGTCAGGAAAACAACAAGAAGAGAAACCAGAAGATTTCTCCGCGATACGGAGGTCAATAGGTTCGGGGGGTATATAAAGATTTTTTTATCTTGGGAAACAAGCAAACGGAAGAAAAACGGAGTCCGTAAGGTACCCGAGGTGGGCACAACCCACCTGGGCGTGCCTGGCAAGGCAGGCGCGCCCTGGTGTCTTGTGCCCACCAGGTGTGCCTTCCTGGTTGCTTCTTATTTTCCTAATTTTCTAAATATTCCAAAACTGACAAAAAATATTTTTGCGGATTTTTCGTAGTCCGTTTACTTACCGTATCACGTACCTCCTCTTTTTCATGATTCTTGAGTGTTCCGGAAGGACTCTTTTATGTGTTCTTCCGGTGTCATAGTTTGGATAATATTACTTTCAACATTAATGGGCGTACCTGAGATATAATGTTTTATTCGTTGCCCATTAACAACCTTCGGGTTAGTACCTTCGGCATTATTTATTTTGATAGCTCCAGACCGATAAACCTCCTCGATAACATAGGGTCCTTCCCATTTGGAGAAGAGTTTTCCTGCAAAGAATCTGAAACGAGAGTTGTATAAAAGAACATATTCTCCAACTTTGAATTCACGCTTTTGGATTCTTTTATCATGCCATCTTTTAACTTTTTCTTTAAATAACTTGGCATTTTCATAAGCTTGGGTTCTCCATTCATCTAATGAGCTAATATTAAATAACCTCTTTTCACCGGCAAGTTTGAAATCATAGTTGAGTTCTTTAATTGCCCAATATGCTTTATGTTCTAACTCAAGAGGCAAATGACAAGCTTTTCCATAAACCATTTTATAAGGAGACATACCCATAGGATTTTTATATGCTGTTCTATAAGCCCAAAGTGCATCATCTAATTTCTTAGAACAATTCTTCCAGGACCTATTAACAGTCTTTTGCAAAATTAATTTTATTTCTCTATTGCTAAGTTCAACTTGACCACTAGACTGAGGATGATAGGGTGATGCAATTATATGGTTAACATCATACTTGGCAAGCAGTTTATGCAAAGCACCATGAATAAAAGTGTGAACCACCATCAGTCATTAAATATCTAGGGACTCCAAACCTTGGGAAAATAACTTCCTTAAGCATTTTAATAAAGGTGTTGTGATCAGCACTACTGGTTGGAATAGCTTCTACCCACTTAGTAACATAATCAACAGCAACCAAAATATGAGTGTACCCATTAGAGGAAGGAAAAGGTCCCATGAAATCAAATCCCCAAACATCAAATGGTTCAACAGCAAGAGAATAATTCATAGGCATTTCTTGATGCTTACCGATATTACCTATTCTTTGACATTCATCACAAGATAAGACGAACTTACGAGCATCCTTGAAGAGAGTAGGCCAATAAAAACCAGATTGCAATACCTTATGAGCAGTTCTGTCTCCCGCATGATGTCCTCCATAAGCTTCGAAGTGACATTTCCGTAGGATTTGTCCCTGTTCATGCTCAGGTACACAACGTCTAATAATACCATCTACTCCTTCTTTATAAAGATGTGGGTCATCCCAGAAGTAATGTCTTAAATCATAGAAGAATTTTTTCTTTTGTTGGTATGTAAAGCTAGGTGGTAAATATTTAGCAACAATGTAATTAGCATAATCAGCATACCAAGAAGTGTTATTAGAAACATTTAGAAAAAAGTCCATTTTACTACCCTGAATAAACTTGGTGGTTCACATAACCCCCTGATGTTTTTTTCTGTTCCCTTACCCCCCTAAACAATCCAATACCGGCCAAAAAAGGCCCCTGGCTGGTTTGCCTCGAGCCGATGCTGACGTGGCAATGGCCAAAGGTGGTTTTGAGCTACGGGTGGGCGGTCCCTACAAAAGCATTCGAAATGTAATGCAAATGGGTGCCTGCAAAAAAAATAAAAAAGCAATCGGGTCCCTGTAAAAAGAAAAAAAAACAATCGGGTCCCTGGCCCACGGTGGTTGGCCGGCGGCAGTCATCGCTCCGAGCCGTCAGCTCCCTTGGTCATGTGCGTCGATGACCACCACCAGCAGCAAGGCCGCGTCCATGAGGATGCTCTTGAGGGCGTCGGTGGCGACGCGGATGCACTGATAGTCCACGAAGAGGAGCTTGGGGGCGGCGTGCCTTTGGATGGCGGCGACGCTGGCGGCGTCCAGGCTGGTGTTGATGGCATTGATGACTGCGCCGGCCATGGGGACAGCGAAGTGCAGACGACGGTGGCGCAAGGCAAGAAGGAAACGGCGGCGGATTCCATTTTGGTATGCGATGGCGCGGCTCCTGCCATGGCCGGCAGCGGCTGGAACTGGGCTGGGAGGAGCGGGTCCGGCGACGAGGCGGCTGATCCAAGTGGGCTCGGGCACGAGGGAGATCAAGAGAGGGGCTCCAGATCGGGCAGAGGGGCAGCTGGCGGGCTCGGGCGCGAGGGAGATCAGGGGAGGGGCTCCAGATCGGGCAGAGGGGCAGCAGCCGGCGCCGGGTTGGTTCGCCGACGGCTTCCGCATGTCAAAACCGCCTTTGACCATTGCCACATCAGCATCAGCTTGAGGCAAACCACCCAGGGGCCTTTTTTAGCCGGTATTGGATTGTTTAGGGGGGTAAGGGAATAGAAAAAACATCAGGGGGTTATGTGAACCACCAAGTTTATTCAGGGTAGTAAAATGGACTTTTTTCAAACATTTATTGCAGCTAACTACTCATCAGGAAAGCTATCATCAATAGGTAGTGGGTCATCAAGGACATTTTCAAGCCTAGACAAGTTATCAGCTACGGGATTCTCTGCTCCTTTTCTATCAGTAATATGCAAATCAAATTCTTGTAGCAAGAGAACCCACCTAATGAGTCTGGGTTTAGCATCTTTCTTTTCCATAAGATATTTCATAGCAGCATGATCGGTGTGAACAGTCACTTTAGAATCAACAATGTAGGATTTAAATTTATCACAAGCAAACACAACTGCTAAGAATTCTTTTTCAGTAGTAGCATAATTTCGTTGGGCACTGTCTAGAGTTTTACTAGCATAATGGATAACATTTAATTTCTTATCAACTCTTTGTCCTAGAACAGCACCAACAGCATAATCACTAGCATCACACATAATTTCAAAAGGCAAGTTCCAATCAGGTGGTTGAACAATAGGTGCAGTAATTAAGGCTTTCTTGAGTGTTTCGATGGCTTTTAAACAATCATCATCAAAAACAAAGGAGTGTCCTTTTGCAAAAGATTTGTAAGAGGCCTAGAAATTTTAGAAAAGTCTTTGATAAATCTCCTATAGAAACCAGCATGACCAAGGAAACTACGAATACCTTTGATATCTTTAGGACATGGCATTTTCTCAATTGCATCAACCTTAGCTTTGTCCACCTCAATACCTCTTTCAGAAATTTTATGGTCCAAAACAATACCTTCATTACCCATAAAGTGACACTTCTCCCAATTCAAGACAAGATTTGTTTGCTCACATCTCTGCAAAACTCGATCAAGATTGCTTAAACAATTATCAAAAGACTTCCTATAAACAGAAAAGTCATCCATGAAAACCTCACAATCTTTTCACAAAAGTCAGAGAATATAGCAGGCATACATCTTTGAAAGGTAGCAGGTGCATTGCATAAACCAAAAGGCATACGTCAATAAGCATAAGTTCCAAAGGGACAAGTGAAAGTGGTCTTTTCTTGATTAGGTTGAGAAACAGGTATTTGTGAAAAACCAGAATATCCATCAAGGAAACAAAAATGTGTGTGCTTTGACAATCTTTCTAGCATTTGATCAATAAAAGGCAAAGGGTAATGATCTTTTCTAGTTGCTTTGTTTAATTTTCTAAAATCGATTACCATTCTATAGCCTGTAACAATTCTTTGTGGGATGAGTTCATTTTTATCATTAGAAACAACAGTAATTCCTCCCTTCTTAGGGACACAATGAACAGGACTTACCCACCTACTATCAGCTATAGGATAGATTATACCTGCTTCCAGAAGTTTTAATATTTCTGTTCGTACCACTTCTTTCATCTTCGGATTTAGCCGGCATTGGTGATCAACAACGGGTTTAGCATCAGGTTCCATATTAATTTTGTGCTGACATAGAGTGGGACTAATTCCCTTAAGATCATCAAGAGTATATCCAATAGCAGCTCGGTGCTTCCTTAGAACTTTCAATAGTCTTTCTTCTTCATGTTCTGAAAGGTTAGCACTAATAATAACAGGATATATCTTTTTCTCATCAAGATAAGCATATTTCAAAGTGTCTGGCAATTGTTTTAATTCAAACATAGGATCGCCTTTAGGTGGAGGAGGACCTCCTAGAGTTTCAATAGGCAAATTGTGTTTAAGCAGAGGACGTTGTTCAAAGAAAATCTCATCTATTTCATTTCTTTCATGCATATGTAAATCATTTTCATGGTCTAGCAGATATTGTTCTAAAGGATCAGCAAGAGGCACAGCAATAGAAGCAAGACCAATTATTTCATCCTTACACGGCAATTCTTTTTTATGAGGTTTTCTACTAAACTTGGAAAAGTTAAACTCATGAGACTCATCACCAAAACTGACACCGACAGTTTGTTTCTTACAATCTATTTTAGCATTAACGGTGTTCAAGAAAGGTCTACCAAAGATAATGGGACAAAAATCATCTTGTGGGGAACCAAGAACAGGAAAATCAGTAGGGTATTTTATTTTCCCACACAAGACTTCAACATCTCTAACAATCCCAATTGGTGATATGGTGTCTCTATTAGCAAGTTTAATAGTAACATCTATGTCTTCTATCTCAGCGGGTGCTATGTCATTCATAATTTCTTGATATAAGGTAAAGGGAATAGCACTCACGCTAGCACCTATGTCGCATAAACCATGATAACAGTGATCTCCTATTTTGACTGAGACAACGGGCATGCCAACAACGGGTCTACGAATATCTGACTTATCAGGTTTGACAATTCTAGTAGCTTCATTACAGAAGTAAATAACATGCCCATCTATGTTCTCTTCCAGGAGATCCTTAACCATAGCAACACTAGGTTCTACTTTGATTTGTTCATCAGGTTTAGGTGTTCTAATATAACTTTTATTGACCACAGTTGAAACTTTAGCATGTTCCTTTATCCTAACAGGGAAAGGTGGTTTCTCAATATAAGCAGTAGGAACAACTGGATCAACATTATAAATAATAGTTTCCTCTTTAGCTGGTACCAGTTCTTTAATTTCCTTTTTAATAGGTCGGTGATATTTAAACCACTTATCCTTGGGGAGATCAACATGAGTAGCAAATGATTCACAAAAGGAGGCTACTATCTCAGAGTCAAGTCCATATTTAGTGCTAAACTTTTGAAAAGCATCGGTATTCATAAAAGATTTAACACAATCATACTTAAGCTTAATACCTGACTCTTTACCTTCGTCGAGTTCCCAATCTTTAGAGTTGCTTTTAATTCTTTCCAAAAGATCCCACCTGAATTCAATGGTCTTCTTCATAAAGGAACCAGTACAAGAAGTATCAACCATGGATTGATCATCACGAGAAAGCCGAGCATAAAAATTCTGAATAATATTCTCTTGAGAGCTCATGATTGGGGCATGAATATAACATTGAATTAAGCCTCCCCCAAGCTAGAGCGATACTTTCTCCTTCACGAGGCCAAAAATTATATATGTAATTCCGGTCACGATGAACTAGATGCATAGGATATTTTTTTTTGGTGAAACTCCAATTCTAAGATCCAATATCATCGCATAGCCTATACCATGCTAATGCCTTTCCCTTCAAAGATAAAGGGAAAACCTTCTTCTTAACTTCATCCCCGGGTAAACCTGCAAGCTTAAACAATCCACAAATTTCTTCCACATATATCAAGTGCATATCAGGATGTTCGGTTCCATCTCCTGCATAAGGATTAGCTAGCAGTTGTTCTATCATACCGGAAGGAATTTCATATTCAATATTTTCAGTAGGTGCAGTAGGTTGAGGGGTAACTAATTGTGGTTCCGGTCGAGGTGAAGATACCCCGAACAAACCCCTCAAAGGATTGTTTTCCATAGTAACAAGTGACAATAAATTTCAGCACGTAGTAATAATTTTTCCTTACCAATTTCCACTTACCAAAAGCGCTTCACTCCCCGGAAACGGCGCCAGAAAATAGCCTTGATGACCCACAAGTATATGGGATCAATTGTAGCCTTTTCGATAAGTAAGAGTGTCGAACCCAACAAGGAGCAGAAGGAAATGACAAGCGGTTTTCAGCAAGGTAATGTCTGCAAGTACTGAAATTGTAAGTAGCAGAGTAGTTTGATAGCCAGATAATTTGTAACGAGCAAGTAACAATAGTAGTAACAAAAGTGCAGCAAGGTAGCCCAATCCTTTTGAGGCAAAGGACAGGCCAAAACGGTCTCTTATAATAAGCAAAGCATTCTTGAGGATACACGGGAATTTCATCTAGTCACTTTCATCATGTTGGTTCGATTCGTGTTCGCTACTTTGATAATTTGATATGTGGGTGGACCGGTGCTTAGGTGCTGTTCTTACTTGAACAAACCTCCTACTTATGATTAACCCCCTCGCAAGCATCCGCAACTACGAGAAAAGTATTAAGAATAAATTCTAACCATAGCATTAAACTTTTGGATCCAATCGGTCCCTTACGGAATAGCGCATAAACTAGGGTTTAAGCTTCTGTCACTCTCGCAACCCATCATCTAGTAAATACTCCACAATGCATTCCCTTTGGCCCAAATATGGTGAAGTGTCATGTAGTCGACGTTCACATCACACCACTAAGGGAATCACAACACACATACTATCAAAATATCAAACACATATCAAGTTCACATGATTACCTGCAACATGATTTCTCCCGTGACCTCAAGAACAAAAGTAACTACTCACAAATGATAATCATGCTCAAGATCAGAGGGGTATTAAATAGCATATTGGATCTGAACATATAATCTTCCACCAAATAAACCATATAGTAATCAACTACAAGATGTAATCAACACTACTAGTCACCCACAAGCACCAATCTATAGTTCCGGTACAAAGATTGAACACAAGAGATGAACTAGGGTTTGAGAGGAGATGGTGCTGTTGAAGATGTTGATGGAGATTGCCCTCCCCAAGATGGGAGAGTTGTTGGTGATGATGATGACGATGATTTCCCCCCTCCGGGAGGGAAGTTCCCCCGGTGGAATCGCTCCGCCGGAGGGCAAAAGTGCTCCTGCCCAAGTTCCGCCTCGAGACGGCGGCTCTCCGTCCCGAAAGTCCTCTCCTTATTTTTTCTAGGTCAAAATGACTTATATACCAGAAGATGGGCACCGGAGGTGGGCCGAGGGGAGCACAACCCACCAGGGCGCGCTTGGGCTCCCTAGCGCTCCCAGGTGGGTTGTGCCCACCTGGTGGGCCCCCTCTGGTACTTATTGGCTCCAATATTTCTCATTTATTCCATAAAAAATCCCCGTAAAGTTTCAGCTCATTTGGAGTTGTGCAGAATAGGTAGCCTGACGTAACTTTTTTAGGTCCAGATTCCCAGCAGCCGGAATTCTCCCTCTTTGTGTGTACCTTGCATATTATGAGAGAAAAGGCATTAGAATTACTCCAAAGAGCATTATTATGCATAAAAACATCATAAATAACAGTAGGAAAACATGATGCAAAATGGACTTATCAGCGACAGCGACCACCTCTCCCATGACGACGACCATCGCGGCGGCGGCGTCCTCCGCGGTGAACTTGCCCTTGGTGATAGCCACGACACCTCCGGAAGCAGCGACGCCTCCTCTGGGGAAAGCTCGAGAAATGACGATTACGACGAGCCACCACACCCGGACCAAGGAGGAGGCTGGGCCGCCGCGCCGCCGTGCTCCTACCCCGGAGGACGCCAAGCTGCCACGCCGCCATGCCCCTGTCAAGGAGGAGGAGGACTCTAACTGAGCGTGTGCGGCATCGGAGCCAGGCCTCAGGAGCAGCGGTCCTCGGGAGGCCGCTTCTTTGTTTTTTTATTTCTTGCATTAAGAACCACGAAGATCCCCGTGGGGGCGTGTAATGAACTGCGGCGCTTGCGCCTTTATATCAGTGTTTCCCGTTCATGTTCTAGCATTTATATTGCTACTAATTGACAGGCTCCTGCCTGACGTGATTAGGGTAACTTAGCTTGGTGCGCTCGTGACCCTTGGCGGGTTGCTGCGTCGTGGGGTCGCACTCCTCCGGAGCCTTGGTCCTAGGTATACCTCTGGGATCCCAAGGAGACTCCCTCCTTATGGGCCAGGTCGCTCCGAGGCCTCGAGGGGCTCGCAGCCCGCAAGGTCCCTGGGGGGCTTGCGAAATTACAGAGCCTTCGGAGATGCCTCCGCCAGGCGTCGGATCTTGCGGAGATGTAGAGAGCACTCAATGTAAGATTCCTCAATAATGAGCCAGATCGTGGCCGCTTTTCTCCGGCCACCCTTCCTTGGTGCCCATCTTGCGTCCAGGGCCCTCGAGCGAGGGGCGATCGTCGCTGGTATGCCGGGTCGCGATGCCCGGCAAGGCCAGGAGATAAGCGCTCCTGAGGCCAGGGGCCGAAAGCGATACGTGCCCATTGGCTCGCTCGAGAGCGTCGCGCGAGGATTCAGACACCAAGGCCTTAGCGAGGTGTGCGTGCAGGCGGACCCGCGGCCGTTGCGGCCTGGGGCTAGCCCGAGCGTAACACCGTGCCCAGCACCCGCTCGCGGGACGCGCGGGAGGAAGCAGCAGGCAAACGCCACTTCCTCCGAAAACGAGATTCAAGGAGGAAAAAACACTGGAAGGAGGAAAAAGAAAGTCCCACCCCTTACCGAAAAAATATGCGAGGACTTCAAACTTCATTCCAAAAAGTGGCAAATTGGTTACAAGAGCAAGCGAAAGAAAAAGCCGCGTCCAACACCTATGCTAGTCTTCCCACCAGCGCGAAGCATGGGGCTTCCACTAGGCATGGGCATAGTCGCTGTAAGACCGTGTCGTCCGCCAACGCGGAGCATGGGGCTTCCACTTGGGCATGGGCGGGAGCCCTCGCGGGGCCGAGGGGTGGCGCACCGGGAGACTCCGGGGCATGTACAGCCCACTCATTATTACGTGAGAGTGTCACGGGTAGAATCTGTGGAGATGCTGGATGTTCCAAGCATTATAGATGGGGACCCCATCCTGCGTCTCCAGGCGTGCGGCGTCGGGCCTGGAGACACAGGCGACCCTGAACGGGCCCTCCCACATGGGCGAGAGCTTGTGGAGGACCTCCCTGGAGAGGACCCGCCTCAGGACGAGGTCTCCAACCTTGAGAGTCCAGGAGCGGATGCTACGATAATGGTAGCGCCGCAGCGTCTGCTGGTACCTCACGGCGCGGAGCGAGGCTTGGCGACGGGCCTCCTCCCTGAGCACGAGGTCTGTTCCTCGTGAGGCATCCTGACGCGCCTCGTCGAATCCCAAGACCCGAGGGGAGCGGTGCCTGACCTCGTGCGGGAGGACCGCCTCAGCCCCGTAGACAAGGAAGAACGGGGTCTCACCGGTGGGCTTAGTTGCGGTGGTGCGGATGGACCACAACACAGACTGAAGCTCACCGAGCCAATCCCTGCCACAGGCCTCAAGCTTCTTCTTGAAGCTCCTTATCTTGAGGTCCCTCAGGACCTCCGCGTTGGCGCGCTCGGCCTGACCATTGCTCCGTGGATGCGCCACCGAAGCGTAGCATATCCGCGTTCCAAGGTTAGCACAATATGTCCTGAAGAGGTTGCTTGTGAATTGGGAGACATTGTCAGTAATGATATGGTTGGGGACTCTGAAACGGCTCACAAGGCCCTTGATGAACTTGACGGCCGAGCTAGCGGGAATGGTGCGCACAGGCTCCACCTCCACCCACTTGGTGAACTTGTCGATGGCGATGTAGAGGTAGCGGTAACCGCCGGCCACCCGAGGAAACGGGCCCAGGATATCCAGCCCCCAGACCACGAAGGGCCATGAGAGCGGGATGGTCTCGAGACCTTGCGTGGGCTGGTAAATCTGCTTGGCGTGGAACTGGCAGGCCTCGCAGGATCGCACCAGCTCGGTGGCGTCGTGGAGCACTGTAGGCCAGTAGAACCCGCTGCGGAACACCTTGCCCACGAGGGTGCGCGATGAGGAGTGGTGTCTGCAATCCCCCATCGTGGATGTTGGCCAACAGCTCGCACCCCTGCTCCTCGGATATGCATCGCAGCGAGACATCGTTGGGGCGTCTTCGGTACAGCTCGCCGTCCTGCAAGCAATAAGCAGTGGCCTGGTGAGCCACGCGTTCTACGTCCTCCTCTTTCTCTGGTAAGGTGCCGTGGAGCAAGTACGCCTTGAACTCCTCGGTCCAGCAGCCTTCCTGAGGTTCCAGCGCCAGGAGTAGGCGGGCTCCTGAGGTCGAACCACAGGCCGGGGCGCCCGAGGACGGGGCCGGGGCCGGCTCTTCTCGGAGCAGCACTAGTCCTGCGGCGTGGGGCACCGCCGACGGCTTGAAGAGCCTTTCCTCGAAGACGCCAGGCTTCTACGGCTCGCGGCGAGTTGCCCTCTTGGCGATGTCGTCTGCTTCCTTGTTCGCCCCGCGTGGGAAGTGCTGCAATTCCAAGCCCAAGAAGCGCTTTTCAATTTTACGTACCTCTTCCAGGTATGCCTCCATGTGCTCGTCCTTTGGTTTGTACTCCTTGTTGGAGAAGTTGATGAGAAGCTGGGAGTCGCCCTTGATGGTGAGGCGCTTGACCCCCAGGGCGGCCGCGGCCCTGAGGCCAGCAATCAGTTCCTCGTATTTCGTGATGTTGTTGGAGACCTTCTCGCCATGCTGAAAGCAAAGTTGCACGGCATAGTAGAGCTTGTCCTTGGTCGGTGAGATGAGATGAGTACGACTCCAGCCCCCGCGCCCCACCGCGTGAAGGCACCATCAAAGTGCATGACCCAGCCGTTTGGCGCCTCGTCACTAGGTGTGAGGGATTGGCCCTCGTCCAGCCCCCGGTCGGGAGCGTCCATCCATTCCGCCACGAAATCAGCGAGGGCCGCACCCTTGATGACCCTGGTGGTGCTGAACTCCAGCTGGAAGGCCTGCAGCTCGATGTTCCACTCTGCAACCCTCCCAGCGGCATTGGGGCTGCACAGCACCTTCTCCAGGGGGTATGCGGAGACGACCTTGATGGGGTGGCCCTAAAAATAATGACGCAGCTTCCTTGAGGCGACGAGGAGTGCGAGCAGGAGCTTCTGCTGCATGGGGTAGCGCGCGTGCATCCCGCAGCACTGTACTGATGAAGTACACCGGATGCTCGACAAGGGGCGATGTATCGACGACGCCTTGCTCTGCGTGGGGCGCGAGGGACTCGGGAGCCCCCCTAGCTAGTGAAGTGACGAGAGCCTCAGGGGCGCCGTCCTGAGGCGGCGAATGTTGCGCGACCCCTCACGGGTCACCTTGCTTCGCGCCTGCATCGGCATGCTCCTCCCGGACCGCCACGAGCGCTGCGCTGGCCGAGTGGGGGGTGGCCGCCAAGTAGAGCACCAGGGGCTCGAGAGGACGAGGTGCCACCATGACAGGTGGGCTCGTGAGGTACCTCTTGAGGTCCTTTAAGGCCGCCTCAGCCTTCGGAGTCCACTCGAAAGGGCCTTTCCTCTTCATCAGCTTGAAGAAAGGGAGGGCGCGCTCACCGAGCTTGGAGATGAAGCGCTCCAGGGAGGTCACGCAGCCTGTGAGCTTTAGCATTTCCTTGAGGGTCTGCGGCGGGCGCATCTTTTCAATTACCTAGATCTTCTCGGGGTTGGCCTCGATCCCTCGATGCGATACAAGGAAACCCAGCAGCTTGCCGGACGGGACCCCGAACATGCACTTTTCCGGGTTAAGTCTCAGGTTCACTTGGCGTAGGTTGGCGAACATCTCTTCCAGGTCTTCGATGAGGGTCCTTGCCTTTTGCGACTTGACCACGATGTCGTCGACGTATGCCTCCGCATTTCTCCCCAGCTGCGGCCCCAGCGCGATGTGCATCAGCCGCTGGAAGGTTGCACCGGCGTTCCGTAGCCCGAAGGGCATGCAGGTGTAGCAATACACGTCGCACGGGGAGATGAAGGCCGTTTTCTCGACGTCCTCTGTGGCCATCTTGATTTGATGGTATCCTGAGAAAGCGTCCAAAAAGCACAACAGATCGCACTAGGCGGTGGAGTCCACGATCTGGTCAATGCGCGGAAGCGGGAAGGGGTCCTGAGGGCAAGCCTTGTTGAGGCTCGTGAAGTCGAAGCACATGCGCTCCTTCCCTCCCTTTTTGGGGACAATCACTGGGTTGGCCAGCCAATCCGGGTGCCGCACTTCTCGAATAACACCGGCTTCTTGCAACTTGCGGACCTCTTGGACGATGAACGCTTGCTTCTCTTGTGCTTGACACCGCGCCTTCTGCTTCACTGGGCGCGCTTCGGGGCATATCATCAAGTGGTGCTCGATCACCTCCCTCGGGACACCGACCAGGTCTGACGCCTCCCACGCAAACACGTCCTTGTTCGCCCGGAGGAAGCTAATCAATGCCTCCTCCTGCTCCGGGGGAAGGCCAGCGCTTATGGTGAAGGTGGGGCCTGAGCCCCCGTCGTCGACAGGCACCTGTTTCGTCTCGGCCCGGTCCTGAGAGAACAGCTGCTTTTTCTTCGCGGGCGCGACCCTTAGGGCCTCCGGGGCGTCCCTGGCGCCGGGGCGAGAGGCCGTCGCGGCCCCATAGGTGAGCTTGAGGGCCCGAACCGCATCCTTCATGTCTCCGGCCACCGTGATGACGCCACTGCTGCCCGACATCTTGATGATGTTGTAGCCCCGATGGGTCGCCGCCATGAACTTGGCGAGAGCTAGGTACCCCAGGATGGCATTGTACGGGAGGCCGATGCGGGCCACGTCGAAGTCGATCAGCTCAGTGCGGTAATTGTCATGCTTGCCGAAGGTGACGGGAAGGCGCACCTGCCCCAAGGGGGTGGCAGAGCCCTTGGTCACCCCCGAGAAGGGTTTGGTGGGCGAGAGTTGCTCGTAAGGCACTTGGAGCATGTCGAAGGTCTCCAGGGAAAGGACGTTGAGGCCGGCGCCACCGTCGATGAGGGTCTTGGTGACCACGACATTGCTGATGGTGGGTGTGCACAGCATGGGGAGTGCACCCGCAGCGGCCGCCGTCTTTGGATGATCCCTGGAGTCGAAGGTGATGTCGGTCTTAGGCCTTGTGTGGCCCCGCAGAGCCTCATGCTAAGGCCGAGTTCCGCTTGCCCGGCAGAAAAACTGCTTGGCGTGGCGGCCAGAGGCGGGCGCTTGCGACCCGCCGATGATGCATGCAACTGCATGAGGCGCCGGTGCCGCGAAGCGCATGACGAAATGGCCGCGGAGCTCTTCCCAAGAAGAGATCGAGGCGTCCGGGAGGCCGCGGAGCCAAGACCGAGGGGCCTCCATGAGGGCCAGGGGGAGCCAGTTTGCCATGGCCTTGTCGTCGCCGCCCGCCGCTTGGATGGCCTGCGCGTACAACTTGAGGAACTCCTTAGGGTCCGCAGCACCATCGTACCGCAGGGGCAGCGCTGGCCTGAACTTCAAGGGCCACCGCACCCGGCGCAGGCCGGGGGTGAAGGCCGGGCAGCCCGCAGCGCTCCCATAGGCTTCGGGCGGCCAGACCTGCGGGACAGCGTCCGCCATGGAAGCAACGAGGCGAGGGCGGAGCGTTGTCGGTGAAGAGGCGGAGCTTCGACACACCCCCTACCTGGTGCGCCAAATGTCAAATCCAGGGCTCCACAGACCCAAGAAGGTTCGAACTCAGGGGCGTGAACGAAGAATCTCGCTCTACAATCACGCTAGCTCGCCATGCCCATGACCTGATCTCGACGAGTACGCTGGATCGTGCGGAAGGGAACTACACAGAGATTTAATTTACCTAGGTTCGGGCCACCTTGCGGTGTAAAACCCTACTCCTGCTTTTGGTGGATTGGCCTTACGAGGAGGTAGAGGATGAACTAGTACAATGGATGAGCAGCCTTGCGAGGGCTCGAGTGGTGAGGGTGGATTGATCAAGGGTCCGATCGGGGGATTCCTTCTACGGTGATGGCTAGCCCATATTTACAGTGGCCTCGGTCCTCTTCCCTTATAATTTAGGCGGGAAGGGATTCCACAACGGCCAAATTCAAAGGGGGACAAGGAGTACATCTTATCCTGACGAAAGGTGTTCTTCGCCTGCAAAGCTTCTGGCCATAACGCAACGGTGGGCTCGGCGATGACATCCGTCCTGCCGAGCTCGTGGTTTTGGTCTCGTTGCACCAGAATGGAAAGCTTTGGGGCCTTCCTCGGGAACCTGCGCATGTGCTTGATTCCTTAGCACCGAAGAGGAAACTGCGCCCGCTGGCGCCCGCCTGGCCTTGGTCGTGATGGCTCACGTCATCGTAGTCTCGTGAGGCTGGGTACCTGCATAGAAGTCTCCGCCCCTCGGGAGGCAGTCTGGGGAGGCCGCTCCTCTGAAGGTCTTGGTGTCATTCGCCTCGCGAGGGCCAGGGTCTTGCCTTGGAGTTGTTGTAGCTGGGCCATACAGGGTCGTCGATGGGCCCACGCGCTGGGCCGCAGGCAGGCAGATCTGGGTACCCCCGATCCCAGAACGCCGACATATGGTGACTATCATTCTCTGTATGAGACGACCATGTTAATTATGAAAAGTATAATCGAGCATTGGACGGAAGGATCACATTAATTGTGGAGAGTATTATTCATTGGAAGGGAGGATCACGTTAATTATGAAGAATACCATTTTTGGACGGAAAGATCACATTAATTATGAAAAGCATCATCAAGCATTGGATGAAAGGATAACCAGAATATGTATGCCTCCGCACCGGCAATTAGTTAGTTCCGAAATTGAGGTGCAACAAGCATACACGACCATCGGTTTCAATGGATGCATGAAACATAGGTTCTATGAGATGCATGCAATCTAAACAACACGAGTGCGGACTTCTTGCCACCGAGCTCCTAGCAGCCGAATTTTTTAAAAAAGGCAAAAATCAACATCTTATGTTTCAAACAAATTTAGAAAAAGTACACACCTACATAGAGATGTATACTACTCTCTCGTCCCATAATATAAGATATTATTATATCCAGTATGTGCATGTTAGTAAATTTTTCATGATGAAACACGTTTGGGTGTGAGCTACACAAAAATTCAGAGACCTTTACAGTGAATAGTTTACGTGCTAAAAATACATGATTTTCTGTTTTCTTTTCTTTTGTAGCTCAAATATGAAAGTATAATCATGAAACTTTACAAGGATGTAGAAAACATCCATATTTACATGTTCAGTTTTTTCCAGTTCTATTTAAACTTTAAAAATCAGATTTTTGAATTTTTCAAAATCGTAGCCAAGAGCAATTTCCAAAACAACACCTCCTAACATGCTCTTGTCATGGGCTGGGCCCAAACAAGGCCCGCTCACTACCCAGTCAGACCCAATAAAAATTGCTTCCCGCTCCCCATCTTCGTCGGCCAGTCCATTTCTCCACAAAGTCACCGGAAAGAGAAAAATGATATCAATTTCTTTCAGTGTACGCGCATATCTCTACTACTAAAGGGAGCCTGCTGTCCTGATGGTACGTCGTGGTTTGATTTGATTTTGTACGCTTGTTGGTTTCATGATAATTATGGTGAGTATCATTGTCTGTATGATAGGACCATGTTAATTATGAAAAATATCGTCGAGCGTCGGACAGAAGGATCACATTAATTATGAAGAGTATTATTTTTTGGAAGAAAGGATCACATTAATTATGGAAATTATCATCGAGCGTTGGGCGGAAGGATCACGAGAATCTGTATGCCTCCGCATGGGCAATTAGTTACTTCTGAAATTGAGGTCGAGCAAGCAGTCATGACCATCGGTTTCAATGGATGCATGAAACATAGGTTCTATGAGATGCATGCAACCTAAACAACATGAGTGCGGATTTCTCGCTACTGAGCTCATGGCAGCCGAATTTAAAAAAAACAAAAATCAACATTTATGCTTCAAACAAATTTGGAAAAATACACATCTACATAGGGATGTATACTACAGTGAACAGTTCATGTGCTAAAAATACATGATTTGCCCTTTTCTTTTCTTTTGTAGCTCAAATATGAAAGCATAATCATGAAACTTTACAAGGATGTAGAGAAAATCCCTATGTACATTTTTCATTTTTTTAAGATCTATTTGAACTTTAAAAATCAGATTTCTGAAATTTTCAAAATCGGGGCCAAGAACAATGCCATTTCCGAAACAACAACACCTCCTAACATGCTCTTGGCACGGGCTGGGCCCAAATGAGGAAGCCCCCACACCCCAGGCCCAGTACTCGGACCCAATAAAATTTGGTTCCCGCTCCCCCCTCTTGGTCGGCCGGTCCGTTTCCCCACAAAGTCACCGGAAAGAGAAAAAAAGGAAAGAAACAAGAAACCCCACCGGCGCCGCCGCCCCCGCCCGCAACCGCTCCCCGTCCCCCGCCTCCTCCCACCGGAGCAATCCTGCCACGTCGAGCGGAGGGAGCTCTCCCTCATCGGCGTTCCCCTCCTCCTCCACGCCTCCACCGGACTCGGGAGGATTCCCCTCGCTGGTGAGCAAGCCCTAGCTTTCTTGGATTGCTCCCCCGCCTCTGCCACGCCGCGGACAGCCGAATCCGGCCGCGTGTTTCCGCCATGATTTCGAACTTAGTTTCCGCCGGTAGGGCTCTCTCCGTAACCCAGGTACCCTTGACTGGTCAACCTGTAGCGCCGGTTGCGGTTTGTTTTGGGGGGAAGATTTGGTCGCTCCGTGTGATTAAAATTTCCCCTGTTCTTGACCCGTTGGTACGGGAGATCCGGGCATCCGGTGGAGAGTAGTAAGAAGACCACGGTGTCTTTTGACCCAAGACCTCCGACTTGCATCGGGTGGTTTGAAAACTGGGGATTTTCTTTTTTGGGGAAGTACGTACTGAAAAAATGGGGGATTTGCTGGGCAGCATGTTCAAAACTGGGGATTCTCTATTCTGGGAAGTAAGTACTAACAAATCGGGGATTTTGCAAGAAGGTGCCACACAAGGGTATCAGTAGTTTCTGCAAGTTTGCTGCTATAATTTACAGTAGCACTCACACAGGTGTTCTTTGAATTTTATGGGGTGTTAATAATATGTTGGAGTTTTTTTTTTCCATGTATAGGATGCTTCTCATGATCTCTTTGAACATTATCTCGGAAGTTTGTTTAGAAATAAAAGAGAGCATCTTATCGGTTTATCGCTCTATGTCAGGAACATTTAACACAGACATGTAGGGATCCTGTCTTCAGCTTGGTAGTTGTGAATTTCCTTTTATGGATTGTGGAGTTTGTGCTCTCTTTTGCATTGTATATGCTTTTTGGTAGAATGTGGGTGGTGACAAATCAAGTGAAGCATTTTCAATAAATGGTGCTCTATTTGGTACTTTCAGATTGGATAGACCATCCTTTGTTGATCAGCTAAGGTTGTTTACTTACTTCCACTTCTGGCTTCTGGTTTTACTTTGTATTCATGGATTTTTCTTCTCTTTCATGTATATATCCAGTGTATGCAATGGGGAGGAGCTTAAGAGCGGGACGCCGTGCAGAACTGGAAGACTCTGTGGCAGATCCTGTCAGCGAAAAGCAAGCCTTCAGAGGGTGGAAGCAGTATGTGAAAGAACTCAACTCGAACACACTTCCACCATTTCTCACCCGCCTTTG
The DNA here is from genome assembly GCA_011799875.1 of Thinopyrum elongatum. NCBI lineage: Eukaryota > Viridiplantae > Streptophyta > Magnoliopsida > Poales > Poaceae > Thinopyrum > Thinopyrum elongatum. The sequence continues at coordinate 40,089,579 of CM022301.1, forward strand.
TGACCCTGACAAGCCATGCTCATACTCTGAGGAGGAGCTCTTATGCGTGTTTGAGACAGCTGCGGAAGTCCATGGCTGCAACATTGTGCCGCATATCAGCCAGATCGTTTCAGCCATCATTAGAATCATATCTTCAGCCACAGGGTCCTTGCATAGTGTTGGTTGCTCCAAGGTGATACACACATTATCACGCTATGTCATTGATCCCCTGGGAACAGAAGAAGAGAAAAGTGGGATCGTTAGCTCTCTCTGCAGTCCCTTTTCTGGTTGCTTGATGAGCACTAAGGAGAGTGTATCTTCTGGTTCTGCTCTCTGCGTCACTGCACTTATCCAGTCCAACAATTGGCAATTTGCATCTCATGAGTTAGTTAACGACATCTGCTTAAAAGTCTCAGGGGCCTTAGAGGAGGTATACTGCCAGACCATTTCACACTTAGGCTTAGTGGTTGCTCTATTAGAACAGAATTGGTTGACACTTGAGCCTTACGGGCGGTCTTTGATAAGATCAGGCTTAAGTATATTGGACAAGAGTACTAAAGCAAGCAATTCTCAGATGATCATATCATCAATTCAAATGATACACTCCATCATGAAGACTTTGGATTTGAGCATCATATCTTCTGAGATCAGTAGCATTATCCAAGCTATGGAGCAATTGAGGGATCATTGCATGCCAGAGATCAGCACTCCAGCTTTTCAGGCAGCTGAGACTGCTAATAAGCTGTACAAGCAGGAAGAGTCTGGACATGGCAAAAGAATTAGTCCATTGGCAAAATTTCATGATGGAAGACATAGGAGGAGGGGATCATATTCACAGTCTGTTATGGATGATGCGGAGATAAGAGACTGCGGTTCAAATGAATCTCTGTATGATGATACACAATCTGTTAATCGGTTCAGAGACCATGATTCCCAACCTTCAGTGGGGCAATACTCAGGTGTACCTGTAAGTGCACGGGTAAGGAGGCGACTGTTGAGTAATGGTTCTGACAGACAGCATCAAATGTCCAGTGATGAGTTTCCTCGCACTATTGTATCTGATTATCGTGATGGTGTCGGTGTGATAGCACAATATGGTTCTGCTGGTCTGCTAGATAAGTCAGTGAGGAGTTATTCAGATGTATCAACAAGGATTGCTGATCCATGCCCTATGTGTTTAACACCCCGAACTACTAATCGATGCTCTCAGGTATACAGTACATCTTAATTGATTGATTACTTGATGTCTTCTCATATGTACGAGCAATTATAGTAACTTTGGGGCTTATCGTGTCAAGATATGGTGTCTGAGTTAGCGATTGTACTCTGTTCTGGAATGGTATCTTTCAAATGATAGGAATACCAAACTTTTTGATGTATGGTACTCCCTCCGTTCTTTTTTATAAGACGTTTTGGACAGCTGACATTGAACTATTTTGAGTGCTGTCTGAATTGTCTAAACATCTTATAAAAGTGAACAGAGGGAGTAGAAAAGGAACTTACTAATTTCATGCGCAAAACAGATATCCTCCACGTATACAAAACAGATCCTCCACATATATGTTTGTAGATTGCTTATGGTATTCCCATTGATGCATTGAAGAACTGTTTCTTAGTGGTTCCACTTTATACATGCTTTTGGTCTGCAGAAGGAAATTGCAGAAGCCTGACCTTTTTTTGGTACAAATAAATTTACTGCTCTTTCTCTTTCTCTTTCATGGACTTGTTTCAGATATCAAGGCGAGGAATTTTCTCAGAAGACGTTTGGATGCAGTCAACCCCAAGGAAGCAGCTCCAGTTTCATAGCTCTAGCAGTGAATCAAAAAGAGATACTCACAGATTACCTGACAGCCCATCTCTGAGACGGATACGGCACTGTTCAGGACAATGTACAAATGGTGAAGTTGAGGAAAGGAATGGCTACTGTGATTCTGTTCAGCATGACAGCCAGTGTCATGTACAGAGCAATGATACCTCGATAGAAGATCTGAAGCTACCACCAACCAACAGTGAGCGTTCTGACAGTGCAGGCGCATCTCGAAGCGAAGAATGTCGAGCTGAGAACGAGAAGATGAGCAGAGTCAGGAAAGGGAGCAGAAACTGCTCTGGCACCCTACTTTTTCTCCTTGTCTGTGCTGTAGTGATACTGGTCGTTGCGCTCTTGCTAGCTTGGTGGAAGGAGGATCAGAGGGAGCTGTATGTTGTACCCACATAGTAGCATCTTTCTGCCCGTGTGCAGGTTGTTCTGCAATGTGCGTTGGCTTTGGTGTAGATTGCGAGTTAAAGTGGGGTAAAGGTTGAGAAGTTGTGTTGATTTAGTCGAACGATAGTGATAGTTTGCTGGATTGTACATTCTGATTGTTGGCATGAATATCATGATAGTTTTGTGTTCAGTGGGAAGCTGAAGCGTAGCACATAATATACCTTGCTGCATTTTCCGAATTATTCTACTTTATAGCATATGTTTTACAGAGTATATGCAGCTAGTATAGCAGATACATGAGTGGCATGTACTCCCTCCGTTCCTAAATATATGTCTTTTTAGAGGTTTCAAATGGACTACAACATACGGATGTATATACATATTTTAGAGTGTAGATTCACTCATTTTGCTCTGTATGTAGTCGCTTGTTGAAATCTCTAAAAAAGACTTGGATTTGGGAACGGAGGGAGTAGTATACTACTGGTCTTGATGGTATTGTTCACCCAATTTCATTATCATCTGAATAGAAGTATCCAATGTAGTAGAAGCTAGATTGACAAGGAGATGCAAATGTTTCCGCAAGCTAGTTTTGTTACAACTGCTTCTGGATAAATTTTGGTCCAAACTTTTCACTGTTTTGTTCATAGTCCGCATGTCCATTGGTTTTGTTGTTGCTCCATGACTTAGAACATAATATTAATATTTTTGTTCCGTGCAGTTATTTTCCCCAATAATTCATAGTTGCTGCAAACAAGTTCATAAAACCACCATTTTTGTTCCACCAGTAATCCATATGTGTACATAGGATCCAGTGTTTTCTTCAGGTGGTTAAATTTTTATTTGCTTTTGGTATTTTGACAAGGAATGATTTCAATTTTAAAGGAATCCAACCAAGCTTATATAGCTGCAGAAGGAAGTTTTAAGAAGAAATCAAGCTGCTAGCCCATAGAGCAAAAAAGAAGAAATTCTGTGGTTTTCAGAGTTAGGTAGTTGCATTCCACTAACTCAGTGGTTTTGTTGCAAAAAAGAAGAAATTCTTTGTTTTGTTTTGTTTTCTTTTCTTGCTAGGTCTTTGGTTAGCTTGTACTTCCTCAGTCCGGAATTAATTGACGCTCACACGGATGTATCTGTTTGAGCGTCAACTTATTCCGAACGGAGGGAGTATATTATTATTATTCCAAAAAAATTATATTATGCAGCAGGAGAAATCCTGCTGTTTTTGATGCAAAAAAAGATCATCCACTTACACTTTTTTTTTTGCGAGAAATCCACTCACACTCTAGAGTACAGTTGCTAACCAGATAGTAATTAACAAAGCAGCGATGCTACACTTACGGAAATTTTCTACAGAAAACACTTACGGGGCTGAGGTGGAGGCGGAAGGATTAATCACGGGCCGGTCCCCACAGTTAAATGCAGGGGAGACGATCGATTGCATTGGCACATGTCGTCCCGTAACTTCCTTCCGTAACTCCAGCCCCGTAAGTGTAGCATTTTTGTTAACAAAGCACTCATGAAAATATAACATTTCTTTGTTTTTATTACAAACCAAGACAAGCCGTCCAGCTTGATCGTGAACAGCACACCGAGCTAGAGAAACCAAGCAAGCAATCCAGTGCTACTTGCTTCACACACCAATCCAATCCTATCCTATCCTATCCTGTCAAGCATACCCACATCATGCATAGCTTGGTGAAGAAACAACACAATTTATTCCTCCATCGCAAGTACGTAGCAACACCCTCACCATGCTGCAGATGGAGCTTGGAACACAGACATGCCATGGGAAACAATCCAGAGAGTTGTGAGTGAGATCACAACTTAATTGTAAGCCGCCCGACCTCTTTTTGCATCAAGATTACCTAGAAAATGAAGAACGTGAATAGAAAACATTAATTAATCTGATAATAATTCAAAATCAATGACACCTGCTTGCTCAATCTATCAATGCACGGAACAAAATCCATGTCCGAGCGAACTGTACCTCAGAACGGAGACCCTCGGGAGGGTCTTCTTGTAGTAAGCCGAGTGGCGCGTCTCAAAAAGCGTTGGTTCATGGTCGGCCTTGGGGCCGTCCCGCTCAAGCCTATCCCACCAGTCCTTCTCGTAGTCCACCACCGGCTTGGGGCCTTGGCGCGACACGGTTGGTACCCGTCTCACGCCCCAACAGTCCCTGAGGGTGATTGTCTCCAGCACCGGCGCGGTCAGTGATCTGACCCCGCATATCTGCTCTAGACTATGGAGATGATATAGCCTGATGTGCTTTAGCTTCTCTAATGTGACACCAGGAAAAAAGCTCTCGCCCGAGCCGCTCCCGCGGGCGGCAGGGTGAATCCTAGCCGCCGCCGGACCGCTCCTCTTCCTCACCTCCTCTCCTCCTCGCCGCCGCCGGAGGGCGCCGCCGGGCGAAGCCCGGTCGGCGTCGGCGGCGGGCGGGTCCTCTGGCCTCCCTCCCCTGTTGCTCGCGGCGCGGGCGCGGCGGCTTGGCAGGGACGCGTCGCTTGCGCGGGGCGGCGCGGCTTGCCGGTGGATCGGCGGCGGCTGCGCGGTGGTTGGGCGGCTGGCGAGGTGGAGTTGGCGGGGACAGCTCTTCTGCGGGTGGTGTCGCCGACGGCCCAGATCCCCTTGTCGGCCGGCTCGGGCTGCGGCAGCTTGGACAGGAGGGCACACTGCCTTGGTTGGGTGGTGCTCCGACAAGGCTGAGGGGCCTCCTGCTGCTGTTGGCTGGCGGCGGGAGAGGCTCGGGGGGTGGAGTGTGGCGGCACGGGGGCGGGTTGCGGCCTCGGTGGCGCGCCCCTCTGCTGCAGGGCAGTTCGGGGCTTCCCTCGGGGTCCCGGCGTGGATTTGGGCTGCCACGGCGTGGTGGTGGCTCATAGTGGTGGTTTGGGTTGGCTCACGGTGGCGGTTGGACATCTTCGGCGTCGGTCCATCGGTGAGCGGCCTGTTTCGGCTTCGACCCCTCTCCTCGTCGTCCGGGCACTACCCTCGTTGAAGGGCTGGCCTTCTCCCAGCTGCGGTCCAGTGCTCGTCTCGCGCCCGGTGTTGCGGGATCGAGCTCGTCTCGCGTCCGGCAGCAGGACCGAACTCGTCTCGTGCCCGGCAGCAGGACCGAGCTCGTCTCGCGCCCGGCAGCAGAATCGAGCTCGTCTTGCGTCCGGTGCAGCAGGACGGGTCACCGAAGGCCAATTTTGGCCGGCCTATCGGGTTTCGGCGCTGGGGGCTGCCCAGGGGTGTGAAAGGCGAGGCCTTTCCACTCGTCTCTTTGGTTGGGGTAGCGACGGGGCTCGGGTGAGATGGTGTCAAGGTCTTGAATGCCGGGGCGGCGGCCCTGGTGGTGGTAGCGCGGTGCTCCTGGGCAGAGCCCGTGGCTTGGTGCTGCCCGGTGACCATGGCCGTGTGGGCGGCATGGTGGCTGGGGTGTGGCGTTCGGTGGCGGTGAGTGTTGGCCAGGGTGAAAACCTGTTCTATCTTCGGATGGACCGGCGGCGGCGTAGCGCGTTCCCTTCTTGAAGGCGTCGTCGCGACTCTCATCGGTCGTCGTGTTGCTCCAGGGGAAACTCTGATCCTCGGGTCGGGCGGTGGCGGCGCCTTAGCGTCGTAACCTTCTTGAAGGCACCGCCTTGGAGCACACGGTTCGTCATATGCGGCTTCATCTCTTCACGGTGGAGGACCCCGATTGCTCTTGTAGTGTTAGGGGTGGTGTTGTTGCGCTCAGCGCCTATGTATCCCGCCTTGGGTGTGTGCGTGTGTTGTCGTGGGGTGCGTTTGTACTTGGGCTGTGGTTGATCATTGCTTTATATATAAAGCGAGGCGAAAGCCTTTTTCGGTAAATATGACACCAGATGCTATCTCTTGAGCGCGCTCATTGGTGGCCAGTGGGAAACATGTTGGAGATTTTGGCAGTATGCGATCTGAATGGTCTCTAAGTTTGGCAATGGGAAGGAAATAGGGAGGACAAACCCCAGCTTGGGACAGTTGTGCAAGTATATGTGTTGTAGGTTTTGAAAGCTGCGGAAGGGGGATGTAATAATGGCTCTACCCCATATGCAATAGGCCATCAGGAGATCAGATGCAGAAAATATCCTTATTGTACTAAAACTCAAATGTCCAGGCCAACTTGGGAAGAGAGCATGAAGGTTGGGGCACCTCTCAACATGACACCATTCTAAAAGCCACAAATAACTTCTTGGCGCTCGAAGGTTAGCTGTGATTGAGATATTGTCATGCACATGCAATGATTCCACTCTACACTCTGTGAATTTTTTGAAATATACATTGACATTCATACTCTCTAAATGGTGGCTTCCTTCACCAATCTCGATATGGACACTCAAAGGATAAAGTCGTCGGTGGTCCCACACCAAGGAAGAGCGTGTGACAGTATCCTTGTTAATGACAATATCGATGTAAGGTAAGAAGGGCCCTGCTGGAACCAAACCCTCTAGGGTAGTCCCAATATCCTCAATACTTTTGGAGATGTTGACTTGGCTCTGGAACATAGTAGAAATATGAAGGTGCACCTTGGGGTCATACTGATTGAGTCCCTCTATGACAGACCTTATGAACCTTCCATCTGTAAAAGCCATGTGTGCCTCAAAGACAGAGGGCCTCTGTTCTCCACCGTGGATCATCGGTCTAGTCTTCCCACGAGTGTCTACATGTAGAACTTCCAGCGAAGTGTTTCTTCCATCCCAGAGTAGGCTACGGAGTTGCTCACAACCCAACATGAATAGCTTCTTGAGCCGTGCAACATCTATTGCACCGAGGTCAAGTGTTTTAATGGTTGTGCTAGAAAGGTCCAACTCCTCAAGATTGGGCAATGCATGCAAGAACACGTTGCGCAATCGAGCACAACCCTCTAGGGAGATCCTTCTCACCTTGGCTTCTGGGACGTTGCGAGACTTGGGACGCAGTTCTTTTTCTGGCAATTGTATGGGATGTATCCACTTCTCTGCTGGGCCATAACCATCGAAGCGAAAACTCTCGAGCAGTGGAGGGGCTTCTTCGAATACAACATGTTGCAAGCTGGAACAACCATCAAGAACTAGCATCTTCAAGTACCGTGCCGATGTCATTGCTGGCAATGATTCCAAATGAATGTTACCTGACAAGTCAAGGAGATCAATATTCATCATATCTACCGAAGAGCATGTGTCCATCGTGATCACATCTGAGGATTCGGTTACCCGGAGCTTGTTAATGTTCTGTAGCTTTTCCCATGCTTGACTTACATACCTCCATGAGACACCCTTAGTATTTACCTCCCTAAGATTGGTCATCAAATCTATCATCTTTGCCAACAAGACAAACTCCGTGAAGCGTATGTCAAGCACCAACAAATCTTGGAAACATGGCCCTCCACCTTGATCCTCCCTTGTGTTTGTGCAATGGTCAAGCCAAAGGAATCTTAGGTTGTGACAGCATCGGAAAGGAGGGGATACAAAATCAAAGCTGCACTTGCAGAGTTTTAGCACGTGGAGGTTGCTGGCTAATACAAAAAGATCATTTGGTAGTTGTAGTTGAGAATCTCCCCCCGATGTTAGGAAACACGATGATGTAATGACAGGAATAGTTGAGATATCTTGTGGCCCTAGTTGGTTGGAGGAGATTGAAATCCAGCGGTTATATCTTTGTCGATCGAAACAACGTGTCAATAGTTGTGTTCTGTCAGATGGATAACACAATATCTGAAGTATCACATCATACAATGCACTGCCAACCTCGTAGGCTCTGTCCCCTTGAAGGATCCCATCACATATCCAGTAGTTGCAAGCATGAGTATCCCAACCAAAGTCAAGACTGAAAGGTTTTCCGCGTACTAGCTCTCTTATTTGCAGATTCTGGAATCTTTTCTTACGCTCGGCCTGTGCATCGATATCATAGATGCTTCTAGCCATTCCGCGTAGTTGCTCTGTCAGGAACAGTGAGTACGAGAAGCAATCCAAAACTATTGTTGGGTGGATGTCATCCAAGCCGGTGAAACCAATCACTTCAGCGGCTTCTTCCCGCAATGAATGATGCAATATGCCATCCACATTTAGATTGCTCACAAGAGATAAACCAATTACTTTGAAATATGCAGAACTTAACTTTAACTTGTCTATTCTCTCTGAGAGTTGAAATCTTCCATAACCACTCCATAACAGTTGCCCTAAAGCATATGTCCCAAATTCAGGATTAGGAATGCCACACTCTGCTAGATCAATGACTTCTTCTCCCCCATAATGAAAAATCATCAGAAATCTTTCATTTCTTAGGGAAGCGTTGATCTCACTTCCGATGCGTGGTATCTCTAGTCTAGAGCCGATGTTTATCCCTCTAAAATCATCATCCTCATCCTGCTCATTAAACATGGGAAGTAAATGGCCAAGGTTTAACTCCTCCATGATTGCTCTCTGCATGGATCTTCTACTTTTCCATAGAGAGCAGTCTACATGGATAATTTTGCCAAAATGCTTTCTTGTGTCAGGATCAGTTCTTCTCGATTTCAGGAGTTCGACTGTGGCTTTAAGAACAGCAGAGGCTCCTATGCCTTCGCTGCACCAGCCAGCCAAGAAGAATGATTTAGCTGCCTGATTTTCATATGAGTCTAAGAGAAGACTAGCGCCGAAGAAGCGCGGCGCACGCCGCGCCCGGGACCGTTTCGGTCTATATTTTCCCGAAATAAGCGAGAAAACAACATGTATTAAGCGATAAAATAAAATGAAAAGAAGAACACGAATTCTATCTTTACCTCATGATCTACGTAGGCACATAACCAACATTAAATGTTTTAATAAATTAAGCAAACCGGTTGGCCTATTAATATTTTTCCGTATGTTGTTCCGGTTTATTCGGGTGAACTTTTCTAGATTACAATTTGGTTACTGTTTTGGTTTATGGTTCGGGTGGTTTAAAGTTTTTGTTTTATTCAGGTGTTGTTTCATTTTCACTGGTTTTACTCTTCCGTGTTATTGGGGTTTGCTTTTTCTGTTTATTTGGGTATTGTTTTGGTTAGCAGTTGTTGTTCCAATTTATTCGGTTCGGTTACTGTTTCGGTTTATGGTTCGGGTGTATTGTTCTGGGTTACAATTTGGTTACTGTTTCGGTTTATGATTCGGATGGGTTAATGTTTTCGGTTTATTCAGGTGTCGTTCCGTTTCACTGGTTTTTCTATTTCGGATTATTCAGGTGTCATTCCGTTTCGCTGGTTTTTCTGTTTCGGATTATTCGAGTTGTTGTTTCGGTTTATTTGGTTTAATGTTTCGATTAGCAGTTATGGGTTTATTTAGATATTGTTTTGGTTTTTGTTCGGGTAATTGTTGAACTGTTCGTTGATGTCGTGGTGTAAAAATGGGCAGTAATCGGTTAGGAACTTATTTTCCCCGTGAATTACTGTTCATGTAAATATACTGTTCCGGCCTACCGTTTTGTGCCTCGGTGATTGAGATGGCTTTGCGTTGATACGCCAATATGATGTGTAGAAAAATTCTAAATCTTACCCCTTTATATATAAGGACGCGATGATGGAGGAGGAGAGAAATGATGTGTAAAAAGTATCTTAACCCTCTATATAAGGACGCGATGGTGGAGGAGGAGAAGAGAAATGCTGTGTAGAAAAATCACAATTTTTTTAACAATATGCGTATTTTTCTCCGGTGAAAACTAAAAAAGAAAAAGGAAAATCATATTATTTGGGTGCACGGTTCAAATGGTACTGTTCACTGGTGGTAATGTTTATGTGGAGGTACCGTTCACAAACGTTTGTCTTTTGCTCGTGATACTGGTACTGCTACTGTTCACTGGTGTCGATGTAAATGAACAGTAGAAACTTAAAAAAGTCACACACACAAAAAAGCAACCTTCCCGCCTTAGTAACGTATACTACTGTTCACTGATGATGATGTAAGTGAACAGTAAAAGATTTAAAAAAAGTCAAAAAAAAAAGGAAAAGCAAAGCCTTCCCGCTTTAGTATAGTAACTTATTAATCAGCTCTCTGGGGGTGTCCTCAAAACCGTGTATCAGCTGTAGTAATGAAAAGTTGTTTTTTTTTTGCTGCCTCCATAGAGGATACAAGTAGTAGTATCTGTTCAGACCCACAGACAACACACACCACACGCACGCACGCCGCACTCACACACCCTGCTGGAAGCCTAAACTAGACCTACAACCTATATCCAGAGCGCCCGATACAGGATTTCTATGTCGTCATGGGGCTCACAGGCACGAAGAGAGGCTTCTTATTAGCGGAATACTGTTCTAATGAACAGTACCGCCGAGCACTGTTCCTATAAACAGTGCTTCGGGTGAGACCGCACCGAAATTCGTCCCTCAAGGATCGAACCCGGGCGGGTGGGGTGCACCACGGCAGCCCTCATCACTGCACTAGCGCGCAGGCCTCCAGTAATGAAAAGTTGTTAGATATGACTTTGTGGTACATAGATTGGTAAGATAGTTTCAATAGCTACAACTTTTGACTTGACTAAACTCGGACGATGAATGATGCAATGTTAATGTATAAGGCCAGTCAAGTAAAGCATTCGATCCGGAAGTTTAAATATAGGACCAACGAAAATAACCTATAAGTACACAAGATAACTTTTTCATTAGATAATAAGCACAAAATGACTAGTTTGTGGACCCTAGTTTCGTATCCGTTGAAGTATAAGTGCATTGCCTGTGTTTCCCCATGAGCTTGAGCTTTTGAGTGATCTGGCAGGTGCACACAATCCAATAATATATCATGGGTTGCTAGAGTGTGTGTTCTGTGTAGCTTGGAAAGAAACAAATCACTACCGGACTGCCCCACTAAGCCGACGGCCGACGGCCGTCGGCTTAGGTCTATGCCGACGGCCCTCGTCGGCATATACCCGTTGGCGTAGATCACGTCAGCGTAGATGTGTCAGACCGTCGGCATATGAAAGCCGTCGGCATAGGCATGTATGCCGACGGTGTCCATACGGCCGTCGGCATATCTACACCGTCGGCAATGATTCTCACCTGACGGCAACCGACGGCGCCGTCAAACACGCTGACGAACCACGAGCTGCCATGTGGCCGAGATATGCCGACGGCCACGTGGCAGCCGCTGGGTGCTCCTGGCAGCAGAGATATGCCGACGGCCAAGCTGTCGGCATAGATTTCTATCTATGCTGACGGCTTGGCCGTCGGCATATATCTGCCACGTTGCCGCTGCTGGGCGCTCCGAGGCATAGCTATGCTGACGGCAAAACCGTCGGCATAGATCTGTCCTGTTTTTTTAAAAATTTGCTCTGTTTTCTCTGTTTCAATTCAATTTGACAGCATTTAAAACCAGAAAATATGACAATATCCACATACACACAGAAATAAGACAGATCTATAGATCATCATCAAGTTCATCATCATAGAGATACTCAAGATCATCATCATCATAGAGATACTCAAGTTCATCATCTAAAGATACTAAAGTTCATCATCTAAAGATCCTCAACATCATCATCGTCGAAACACATCAGCCAAGAAAGCCACCGCCAAGACCAGCACCACTCTGCCAGATCGGAGTGACTGGGGTCGACGAAGCAGGAGTCGAGCCACCGGTCCCCTACATGTTTGAGAAGAGATTCTAACGGTAAATATGATATGATAGTGTTGAATGAACGAGAACTAGTTTGTCAGTAGTTAGGCAAATGTACTAACCGGAGTATCACTGCCTAGTGCCACCCATTCATCGAACGTGGGCACGTGTGGGGGTTCTCCCGTAGGTGGTGGTGGGGGTCCCATTTGTGGTGGATCCGTGCGGTTACTCCAAGACGCCAACATAGCCTGGATGTTAGTTAAACAAGCAAACTAGAAGGTCAAAAGGAATGAAAGTGCAAAAATTTAGCTTGGTTTTAAGAGGGCAAAACTAACCGTCATCATCTGACGGTTGTAATCATCGTTTGCCTTCACTCGTTGCAAGTACTCCCGCACCTCGAGATTCCTATGCTCGACAAAGGCCTTATATGCCTACAAAATTTAGGTTGTTTCTAAGTGAGCAATGCTGAAAATAAACTGAGAAAGTTAGAGAGAAAGAAGATAAAGGGGAAGTACTTACAGCATGCTGGCGGGCTAAGGGAGGCTGCGAACGCCCCGTACTCTCTAACGGGCTCGGGTTGGTAGCCCGAAGCCGTGTGTACGAGACCGAAGGAGTGATCAAGCCATCGAAACACGGATACCGGCCATGGGACTTCGGCTGGATGGCCACCACCGCCGTGTCGTCGATCTGAGACTGGACGACATCAGGAGCATCCGAACCAGGATGCAACCTCTGAAACTGCTGAGTGTAAGACTCCAGGTGCACCTCGGTCTTGCCGTAGTACTGGCTCTCGCCGGCCTTGCGATCACTCCGCTCGCGGGCTAGCTTCCACGACTCAATGTCTAAGAGCGGCCTCTTCAACTTGTCCTCCTGCAACGTCAAACAGAAGTTAGCCATACATAAGAACATGACGGTAAAAAGAAGAACAAAAATGCATCATGCATATAGATATACCTTCATGGCCTTGAAGCCCCAGTGGTTCCTGTTTCCTTGGCCGTGTGTCTCGTCTTTTCCACGGTTAGCCCGGGCCTTGCTGCTCTTGGCAACAAACTCTGCATCCTCGCCGAGCCACCTATCCACCAAACTCGCCCATCCATCATCCTTTCCAAAGCACCAAGGAGGAATAACCTAAATAATGGAAGCATGACATGTGAGCACGAAACGATGATATTGACTGCTTATACGTTGGAATGAAAAGTCTCTAATATTACCTTCATGTACTGCTCCCGGTTCAAGGTAAGTCCTTGCTTCTGCGCTTCACTTTTGCTCATCTTTTAATGAAGGTAGGTGTGGTAGTAGTGCGAGACGGCAACCCAGCGCACCTCGTACTGCAACTGACGAGCTTTCTTCTTCGTCGCAGCCAGCAAGACCACGTCGGCTCTGGCCTTGTGCTCGTCAAGAACTCTATAGAATTGCTGCAATCATGCATAAAACCAGAAGCAAACAAAGCATGCGTTGAGTGATTTGATGATAAACTATGAACGAAACTGAAGACAAGTGATTCTGAAGAGAACTTACCCAAAATTTGGTGATCACGGCCTTAGCGGCCGTCCCGTACTCCGCGACGCTGGCAGCCTCGTAGTGGGCCCAGCTCGTGGGCAAAACCCGCAGCTCCGGGTCCCTGTCTGGCCTCGTGCAGAATAGGCCCGGCCAAAACTCCTTCAATAGGACAGTGATAAGGCCGTTCGGTTTACGGCCCTGTCCGTGAAGGATCCAGTTCCTGCAAAAGAAAATCAAAGAATTAGCATGTGTACACTAAGAAAATGTTGGCATGTGTTCAAAATATGATTGAGAGGCACTTACTCTGTCCCCTTGGGTTCAATGAGCCACTTGTTGGCCTCGATAGAAGGTGGTGTAGGTAGTTCTGCAATACCACGCAGCCACCCCTTCGGAGCACCCGACGGCAAGTCACCCCACAACTCGGGGTCAACCTCCCCTCCACCCTCCTCCTCACCCTCCCCTCCACCACCCTCCTCCTCACCCTCCTCCTCGCACTCCTCCTCCTGAGGAACATACTCCTCCTCCTCAGACTCAGAAGGTGCCTCAGTATAGGAGGGCATCGAAGAAGACCCCCCTATTTTGGACACGGCCCGGAGTTTTTTGACCCCCTGCCTCTCCCCCCACCTCCTCCTCCTCTAGGGGCTCTCCCCCACCACCTCCTCCTCTAGGGGACATCCCTGTGAGGTGTCATCCTCGCGTAGTCGGGGGGGGGGGGAACCTTGTGGGCTCGTCCACTCCGAGTAAGTCCTTTGAATTTACGTAGGAAACCGGCGCCGCTGGACTTGCCCATGATTAGCAAACCTGCATTGAGAAGAGAATAAACAATTAGTAAGGATATCAAATAAACAAGCATACAGGAAAGAACATTAATAACAGAAGAGCACATTAAGCATACTATTGTAATGATCATTAAAAGAACTTACATTTTCTAGAACCCATATGAATCATCACTATTGTAATCTATTTGTCGACCGGTCTCATCATCACTGTCACGCATATCTTCTTCGTTGTCTGACGGAGGTGGAGGCTCTTCCTCATCGTCAGCGTCTTCATTTAACTTTTCAAGCATAATTATGTCTCTTTGATTCACAACTGCCTCACCATCAATCCGTGCGTCGTCATCGTTTGGGTCCAGGTCAACATAACCCAAGTCATCATCGTCCTTGTTTCGTACCACGTCATCATGTTGCTCTTGAAAGAACACTCCCTCGTATGTCATGGGGTTTATGTTGTAGTAATCATCATCGTTCGGGTCCGGTAGCTTACCATGTGGCGACACCTTAAACACAACTTCCCAACCCTTTAGGTACTCTTTCTGGCATGGGTAAGGCAGATAATATACTTGTGTGGCCTGGGTAGCGGCGATAAAGGGATCAGCTCCGGCATAGACGGTTGATGGTTTAACTTCAACTAAACCAACAGAAGGCGTATGTCTCAGACCCTTTTTGGGGTCGAACCATCGGCATTTGAACACAGTGAGACTTAGGGGATCGCGGCCACGTTTGAATGTAAGCTCGTATATTTTTCCTACCCTTTCATAGTAATCTACTTTATTATCTCCTTCGGTGAAGACTCCGGTATTTATAGTTTTGGGATCAGGCCGACTGTTCTGGTGCTCCTCTGTATGGAAGCGAAACCCATTCACATCATACTTTTCGCATGTCATGACCCGACTGTTAAAACCCATGGAAACCCATCTCAAATCTTCATCCATTGATGTGTTCGGATCTTTTCCCTACAAGTTTAATTGAAATTATAGGGTGCATGAGTTTAATTGGAATTGTAGGGTGAACTGGGTAATAGGGAAGTGTGAAAATTTACTTTCTCCATGAACCACGCAACAAAATTTTTCCTTCCATCGGCACCCTTTCGGAGAAGAGCAAGTGCCTCCGGTTCAGTAGGAGGCAGCATTCCCGTCCACTCTTCATCAACGAATCGACTAAAATAAGAAAATGGGTATTAGAATGAGGCAAAGTGAACATAACGAATTGACTACAAGAATGGTGCAAAGGTATTACCTCATCCACTCATCCTCAACTTTTTTGATGTTGTGCAAGATATAGAACATGACATCCTCCCACTCATCTTGTGGCATGATATAAGGTGTCGAGCAACCAGCCCTGCCACCTTGCCCGCTGAATAGAGGCAGCCTGGGTTTATACTTGGGTTCTTCTGTATTGTATCGAGACACCTTATTGTGCAACGTGGGAACATGGTCGGATTGTACGCTGTCCTGAGGTCTGCCACCTCCTCTAGGATAACTGCCACTTCATCATTTTGGCAGACTCCTCGGTGATGAAAAGGCGCTGCAGTCTTTTTATAAAATCAAGATACCGAAGAACCTTCACAGGGATTTTTAGCTGCTGCTTCTGACCCTGCTCATCGACCACCTCAATATACCGAGAGGAACCGCACTTCCTACAGTAGTTGTCATTCGCATACTCATGCCTAAATAAAAAGCAATTCTTTGGACAAACATGTATTTTCTCATAATCCATGGAGAGCGCCTTCATGATTTTCTTCATAGCGTACATGGTTTTCGGCAGTTCATGGCCCTCAGGGAGGCTGTTAGCCCATACTCCCAGAAATGCTTCGAAGCAACCTCGGCTACAGCCGTACTCGGCCTTGACTGCCATCAGTTGCGAGATGGCATCCAGCACAGAGAGCTTGGCACCCTCATAAAGAAGTTTCTTTGACGAGGCCAAGATATCCAGGAAGGCCTTTGCGGTTTCCTCCGGCTCCTCCGGTTCATTCGCTGAATGTGACGGAGGTGTCGGCTGTGCAGCAAAGACATCATCTAGCATGTCTCTAACCCCATCGTCCTCATAACCAGCGACGCATTATCGTATCACCTCCTCTCTACCACGGTCCCGCTGGGCAAAGTTTATCGGCATATTAAAGTTGGGCATAAATCCATGCGTGCACAGGTGCTTAGTCATCTCACTCTTATCTCTGCGCATACGTCTCTTACATTTGGCACAGGGGCATTCTGGCACAATCCTCATTGGACTACGGAATATCTCTTTCAAAAACACATCAGTTTTCTCGACCCACTCTATTGTTACTTGATTCCGACGGAAAAACCCACTATGCATCCACTGATTATCTGCCATCTCTGCTTTATTGGAAGCCACACAAAAAAATTAAGGATTCATTTAAATTACTCACATCAATATTTTATTTTTTATAGGGTTGACGAGAAACGACATTTAATCCACCTACATCTCTAATATGTAAAGATGGGTCCTAATCCCACCCGAGAATGTGTAGATTGAGTACGTTGTCCATGCTCTACCCCATTCCGAGACAAAATTTCGGCAGCACCTCCCCGCTGTTCTCCAAATACACGTCTCGGCAAAATGCCGGGAGAATGTGCATCCGGAGAACAACGGGGAGGCGCCGCTGAAATCCTGTCTCGGAATGGGGTAGAGCATGGACAACGTACCCAATCTACACGTCCTCGGGCTGTCCGTGGAAAACGCTGGACAATCCGAAAGAGCTGCGGTGATAAATATGCAATTGAATGCACATTTATCGATGCAACCCTTTCAGACGGGAGACGCCTAGGTTACGCAACTTGATGTGAAAATTTAATCTACTGACATGGAAAAAAAGCCGACGAGGTCATGGAATTGTTGCTCACCCTCCGATGTAGACGATGTAGTCGATCAAAGGAGAGGGATGATCGTGGACCAACACCTCCAACGTCGACGATCACTCCACGAAGATGGAACACCACAAATCCTGTTAATTCCACCGAGTGAAAAAAATTTAGGTCATCACCTTACATTAAGCATTGACACTTTAAACTATGAAAAAAAATCATATTTTGTCAAGTGTCAAATTTAGAAGCACTTATCATATCCCAATTTAGGTCATCACCTCACATTAAGCATTGACACATCAATTTTTTTAGCAAGATCATCATGATGAAATAACCACTTATCATATCCCAAATTTGAAGCACATCTCACATAGCTACTTAACAACATCACAAACTGAAAAAAAAAGCTTCGTTAACAATTTTATAAACTAAGTGACTCAAGTTGCTTTTTTAACTATGATAATTCATTTTGCCGAGATTCATCCATCTAGCAACCTAACAGTAGCAAAATAATTCATTTTGCCGAGATTCATCCATCCATCTAAGACACATACAATATTCATCCATCTAGCAACCTAACAACATCCAACATCCATCCATGCATCCATTCATACATCCAACAGTAGCTAAATAATGCAAAAAAATGAAAAAAAAACAAAGGAGTGCTAGCTCACCGGGCAGAGGGGCGTCGCGGCGGTGGAGTTGAAGGCAGGGGCCGGCGGTGGAGGGGACGGGAGGGCCGGGGCGGGGCTGGGCTGGGCCGGCCGAAGAAGCCCGGCGGTGGAGGGGACGGGAGGGCCGGGGCGGGGCTGGGCTGGGCCAGCCGTGGTCGGGACCGCCGCCGACGCCGCGCAGGGTCAGGGAGGAGGCGGGGTGGTCAGGGCGCGGTGGGGTCGGAGGAGGCCGGAGACGGCGGTGCGGCCGGCGGGAAGGTCGGGCGCGCGGTTGGAGAGGCGGGCGGGTTGAGGCGCGCGGTTGGAGAGGCCGGGGCGGGCTGGGCCGGGGTGGAGGCGAGGCGGCGCGGGGTTGGAGAGGCCGGGCGGGGCTGGCCGGTTGGATGCGGCGGCGGCGCGGTGTGGAGGAGGCGGCGGCGTGGGCGGGTGAGGCGCGCGGCGGCGGCGATGCGGGTTGGGAGCCGGGGGGTGGGGGAAGAATGAGTGGAGGAGAGGGGCGCCGTGAGGGGATAATGTAATCTATGCCGACGGCATAGCCGTCGGCATGTTTAAGATGCCACGTGCAAACTATGCCTAGGCTATGCCGTCCCCGGCATAGATAGCATCTTTTTTTTGCAGCAGCATAGATAGCATCTGAAAACTGAAAAATAGTACCACATCGCCAAAGGAAGAGCAATTTGACCAGTTTAAATACTTGGCTAATCCATACGAAGCAAGCTCCGGTATTCATTAGAGTTTCGTTAGGAAAACGGACTATTACTCTGAAACTTTCGGTGCCCGGGCACCGGTCCGGTTTCCGGGCACCGAAGGTTTCAGAGTAATCGTCCGTTTTCCATGATGGATGCCGGTGTTTTTTATTTGCACTCTGCATCCGTGTACACCCGACACGGCCGTTCCCCTCTCCAGGTGCCGGCGACGGCGCCGTCCGTTAGGGGGGCCACACCCCGGAGACGCGTGCCGCCTCTTCAGACATGCCACCACACCACCCCGCATGTATGAGGGCCCGGTGCGACGCTCCGGTGGCATTGCTACCCCCCCAGGGCTCCTGTCCCGCCTAACCCTGGAGCGGTTGACCACGAGATCTAGCCCTTTGACTTTCCACGAACGGGCTTTGACCAGTGGACCTCTCCACCCGGTTGTGTTAGGTCAGCCCATAGGAACACTTGGGAGCAACATCCTGGCCAAACCCACAGCAAGATCCCGTCCGTGTAGACCCGACGCGGCCGTTTCCCCCCTCCAGGTGCCAGCGGCGGCGCCGTCCGTGAGGGGGGCCACACCCTGGAGACGCGTGCCGCCTCTTCAGACATGCCACCACACCACCCGGTTGTGGTAGGTCATCCCATATAAACACTTGGGAGCAACGTCTCCTCCGTATAGACCCGATGCGGCTGTTTCCCCCCTCCAGGTGTTGGCCGGCGGCGGCGCCGTCCGTGAGGGGGGTCACACCACACCCCTCCGTATAGAATCGAAAAGTAAGGTATTTATGCTTATATTAACACATGCTACATGTAAGTTAATCAGATAATAATACGTAAAAAAACATAAAAAATTCTATATGAAATGAAAAAAAAAATATTGGCATAGCTGCGGCCAGGGGCAGATGGACGGCGCGCCACGGAACGATGATGTGGCATCTATGCCGACGGCGGCCGTCGGCATAGATGATGGTCGGTGCGCCTCAGATCGATGATGTGGCACGCCCATCTATGCCGACGGCCACCCGTCTCGGCCGTCGGCATAGATCGGACGCCGTTAGCCGCACGTCACGAGCGGGGTCGCCGGGCCCGCAACTATGCCGACGGCCCATGTATGCCGACGACCGCTGTAGGCGTAGCCTGGGCTAAGCCGACGGCTCATCTGTGCCGATGGGGGCCGTCGACATATCTCGGGATAGCCCGACGGCCTGTCTACGCCGACGGCCTGGATCTGGCTGTCGGCATATCCTTGAGTACGCCAACGGGGGCTGTCGGCATATATTTGGCCGTCGGCATCGGGCCCTGTTCCGGTAGTGAATATGTACGAGGTAGCAAATTATAAATCAGTTCTATTCAGTTTTGAACAACAAGTACTAGTAATGTTGTAAAACAACAACTCCTGTGTTGAGACGAGGTTAGGATGAAGAGAGGTACTAACCAGATGTATTGGATAATCGTCCATTTTGACCTTGATATCCAAAGAAACCACGTGTAGTAACTTGTGTCGCCAGCAGCAGCAGCAGCATCAGAAGGAGGAGGAAACCATGAGGGTTGGGCATATATATCTAACCCATCGCTCCCTCCACATAGAAGTTTCTCTGATCTCACAACACAAAAACAAAACAGAATCGAAGCATCTTCATTATATTAGCATGTCTACATATGCATTTGCATAGCGATATGTCAGATGAAGAGATGTGTCACCTGATCCCCTTGCTCGAAGTCGAAAATAATTTCACCAATGCCTTGGCGGGTAGCAGAATGCTAAGGCAGATAGAAAGATAGATGGGTGTAAAGCAATGGTGCTCTCTGCTGTTGAGAGCTATCGTACGTACATTGCTTTGCTTTCTCTCTCCCAAAAGCATGGCTGATGATGGTTCCTTGCTTGCACATTGCCGATGCACTTTGTCAGCTTTTTCTTTCTCATTCTTCTTTTGCTTTGCGTGATATAGACAGATGCAAAAAGACTGGTGGTAGTAACTTGCAACATACTATTGTTCTGCTTCCTTTTAGACAGTGGCAAATCCATGCTCAGTGGATTTTTTGCCAGGAAATTGCCGTGCATGTTAGCTAAACTTGCCATCCTCGCTAGGGGCAGAGCCACGATGAAATACGAGAGGGGTCAAAGATGTAAACCTATTTTTCTTCAGAGACATCTATACGTACTAATGACTAGATCATTTAGAAAACCAACCACACAAGTATACATATAGTGTGTACGAAGCAAAGTCATCACACTTATAATTATGAAAAGTTCATTGCCAAAGTAAAAGTAAAGTTACCACTTAAGGCAGTATCAATATATTTTCCTTTTTTTTTGGGTACGTCCCTGGTTTCTAGCCTTCAAGCTGCATGAAAAAGAAACATGTTTAAATATAGAGACAATGTAAACATTGATAGATTAAAAAAAAGCTTGATTACATTGCCTCCCCACATTACCCCCTTCCGTTTCATCCCACGTCAATATGTATATTTTTTTTAGCGAATCCCCCCACTAGTAGAAAAACTACTTTACGTGAGATACATTAGTCCCAGTTTGTAAACGGACCGGCACTAATGTGACCATTAGTGCCGGTTCCAACGGCTAGGCGGGCGGGCATCATTAGTCCCGGTTCGTGTTGAACCTCTAGTACCGGTTCGTGCCACGAACCGGGACTAAAGAGGTGGTGGCAGGCTAGTGTCAGGCTGGGGCCCCACCAGTCCTTTTAGTCCCGGTTCGTGGCACGAACCGGTACTAGAAGCTCACCTTTAGTCCCGGTTTCTGTCATGAACCGGGACTAAAGATTTTCCTATATAAACCCTTCGTCTAGCCAGCGATCGAGCTCTCTGTTCTTCCCCTTTCCTCTCCTCTCTGTTCTTCCCCAAAGCTCGAGCTCATCCTTCATTTTGCCCAAAATTTGTCAAGATTTGAAGGCCCCCCATCCATCCAAGTGATCACAAAGGTTAGCAACTTTGTCATTTTATCTCTCATTGCTAGATTAGCTCTTGCAATGCTCTATAATTATAGTGGTTTGTGGGTTTTACTTTGGGAGTAATTATATGTGGTAGTTTATTTGATTTATATGCAATTTGAGCTCAAATTAACTCTTAGTTTGCATATGTAGGTGTGGTTTACTTAGTGCCTTCCCGTCCCCATCCTAACCACCGTCGATCGCCCGCGCCGTCCCGTCGCCGGCACCACCTTGGTGAGCCTCTTGTTCTTATTTTTTTTATTAAAAAAATCATGTTTGTGTGATTTAGATATATAGTTACTTGCATAATTTTCTTACCCGTACGTTGTTTGTTATACATAGTGGCATGGTTTTGATATCCGTCCCCGTCGGCCCTCGTCAGGTTTATGATTCAGATGTGGTATATATTCTCTTTTATAACTATTTGTTGCATTTCGTGTTTATGACAATTATGCCGACCAACGTGACATAGATGTTTTTATCTAGGAGGTATGTGAACCGGAAATTCCAACCGACCCTCTTGTCGAGAGGTTAAATTTAGTTGAACAAGAAAACGAGTATTTGAAAGAAAAATTGAAAAGAATTGAAGAAGAGAAGATGAAACTGGAGTTGTATGTCGTCGATGATCACAAGGTCAAGATGGATGCAATGCGCTTGAAGATTACAAAGATTAGAAAATATGCCATTGATAGTGAGGCTTGGTATCATTATGCTGTTGGATCAATTGTTACCTTAGTTCCAATTTTGATCGCATTTGTTGTTGCATTTAAATGCTTTAGCTAGAGAGTTTGTATGTTGTGTTATGAGAATAAGTGTGTATGAACTTTATGTATGAACTTCTATTAATTTGGTCTTTTCGGTGTTGTGTAATGAAGATGAGCCGGCAATGGATGTACGATGACCGATGCTCTCCCCAATTCATTAAGGACGTGCATACTTTTCTGCTTGCGGCTGAGGCAAACAAGCGGGTGGATGGTTTTATGTGTTGTCCATGTGCTGACTGTAAGAATGATCGAAATTACTCTAACTCAAGAACCATTCACGTCCACCTGTTTGAGTTCGGTTTCATGTCCGGCTATAACTGTTGGACCAAGCACGGAGAAAGAGGGGTCCTAATGGAAGAGAATGAAGAAGAAGAGGATGACGACAGCTATCCTGGCCATGGGTTCCCTGAATACAATGGTACAACAATGGGGGAAGAAGCTGAGCCGGCAATGCGGGAAGAAGCTGAAGAAGAGGCATCATATGAGCCCGCCGATGATCTTTGTCGAGCCATTGCCGATGCAAAGAGAAACTGCACAAGTGAAAAGGAGAGGCTAAAGTTGCAGCGCATGTTAGAGGATCACAAGAAATTGTTGTACCCAAATTACGAAGCTGACAAGAAAAAGCTGGGCACCACACTGGAATTGCTGCAATGGAAGGCAGAGAATGGTGTATCTGACAAGGGATTTGAAAAGTTGCCGATAATGTTAAAGAAGATGCTTCCAAAGGACAACGAATTACCCGACAGTACGTACGAAGCAAAGAAGGCTGTCTGCCCTCTAGGATTAGAGGTGCAGAAGATACATGCATGCCCTAATGACTGCATCCTCTACCGTGGTGAGTACGAGGATTTGAATGCATGCCCGGTATGCGGTGCATTGAGCTATAAGATCAGCCGCGATGACCCTGGTGATGTTGAGGGCGAGCGCCCCAGGAAGAAGATTCCTGCCAAGGTGATGTGGTATGCTCCTATAATACCACGGTTGAAACGTTTGTTACAAAACAAAGAGCATGCCGAGTTGATGCGATGGCACAGAGAAGACCGTAAGAAAGACGGGAAGTTGAGAGTACCCGCTGACGGGTTGCTGTAGGAGGTATGCCCTAGAGGCAATAATAAATGTTATTGATTATCTCCCTGTTCATAATTAGGTTTATGTTCCATGCTATAACTGCTATGGTTCTCGAGTCTACAAATAAAACGAGGCTCGGAGGAAGACTCATATGCACGTGTGGAATAATAAATGGTAAAATGTATTCCTAGTCAAGCCTCTATGACTGGCTCAAGTATTGCATGATGATCCTGTTTTCCTGATCATGGGCATGACTATGCCGGCAATTTTGAGGGCACAATTGTTAGCAGAACATTTGTGTTGAATCGACCCAAATTGATGTTATGCTATGAGATTCTTTCGTCACAAGTTAATGGTTAATAACACAGAGATGGTTAACGTTTGCATAATTCCTCAGACCATGAGAGTATCGAGTTTCTTCATGCTTGATTCATGAACTTTGGGGTTTGTTAAACGTCATCCGTAACTGGATGGCTATTACAGCGGCTTACGGGTTCATGGGAAAGTATGTCAAGTAACTTGATAGCTCAAGATTGGGATTTGCTCCTCCGACGATGGAGAGATATCTCTGGGCCCTCTCGGTGTGACGGTATCCATCATCGTCTGGCCAGACACAGGGTGATTTGATCACAGGGATGCCGGAACACAGTAACAAGAAAAGAGAACAATACCGGTAACGAGGTAACTAGCATAGTGGACAAGTTGTTGATCCACGGGAATGCCAACATGTCTCACCTCGGGTATTTGTAACATATCGCGAAGCAATAGGAATAGCACACGACAACTGGAGGTTCACTCGAATATTCATTCGTGTGGGTATAGGGGTCAATATGGGTGTCCATGGCTCCGATGTTGATCATTGATCGGAAGGGGTTCCAGGTCATGTCTATACTTCACCAAACCTATAGGGTCACACGCTTAAGGGTCATCTATCTGCTGAATACTAGACAGGGAGTCTGAGAGAAAATCACCGAAAAAGTTTCGGACACTGAAAAGTTTCGGACAGCGGAAAAGTTCCGCAGAGAGAGGTCACCGGATGAGTTCTGGTGAAACTGAAAAGTTGTTTCAGGGGATACCATTAAGTCAAAATGGTTTCAGCACATGCCTGATAATTCTTGGAGGATGCCAGAATCATTCTGGAAACTTCTGGGAATTTTCTGGAAGAAAAAACCGGAAATGTTCCGGGGCTGCCGGAACCGCTTCAGATGCTTTTCGCAGATGAAATCACTAAACTGGAATTGTTCCAAAACATGTTGAAAATTATTTTAGTGGGTACTGGAAATGTTCTAAGCCCACATAAATATTTTCAGTTCGAACGGACGCTGAAAAATGTCGTCGTGAATAGTGAAAGTGCTTTTTGGAATTTTTTGGAAAGCCACCTTTTAGGGCTTTTTGCTAAAGGCTTCTAGAAGGTGATGTGGATGGATGAGAGCCCCCTTGGGGGGGACCCCTAGGGGGTGGCCGGCCACATGTGGAGCTCCTCCTTGGAGCTCCACATGTCCTTTGGTTTCTCTATTATGCCCTTGGAAAGAGCTTCCTTCATGGGTATTTTGGTATTTCTTGAATGCCCATCCTACCCCTTGGTTTTCCTATATAAGGAGGAGAGGGGGCTGCTCAATCCTTTATCCCTTCTCACATTCAAGTGCCATGCAATGATCTGGCTTCTCTCTCCCTCCCACGAAAAGAGTTTCGTAGAGCCGAAAGGCTGTCTGGGTTCCGGTGGGAACTAGTTCTGGACGGCGAAGCCCTGCCGGATAGATGACACCGTATGTGTGCAACTCTGTAGAGAGGTCGTAGTTTCGATCTTAGTGCCCGAGGGGCTGTTCGAGAGTGCCTCCCGAAGGGCTGTCCAAGTGACGGTCTGAGTTCTGTGAGTCCTCCCGAAGGGCTGTCCGAGTGACCGTTCGAGTTTCGAAGGTCCTCCCGAAGGGCTGCCCGCGACACCGTCCGGGGGACTGTTCGACCGCCTCCCGGAGGGCTGTCTGAAGGGAAGACGAGGGGATACATCCTCGCGGTTGGGAGGTTGTAAATCCTAGCTGCGGGGATCTGCACCGCCGATCGTCATCGACTCTACTTCCGCTGCGCTACGAGTCGGTAACGAAAATGATCAAACCTTGTATGCAGTCTCCATAGTGGTCCTGGGCTGGTGCGTAGGTCGGAAAATTTTTGTTTTCTGCTGCGTTACCCTACAGTGGCATCAAGAGCCGTGCTATGCGTAGATGCAGGTTGCGATCTAGAATACATAGTGATGTATGGGTGTTGCACAATATAATTAGGTAGTAGATGAGTTCTATTACTGAAAATTATTTGTGCGGGTAGCAGATGAAATCTGTTACCCGAGGTTCTTGTTGCTTCCCTGGAATTTGCATATTTCTGATCTTGATAACAGCATGGTGGAGTTTCAATGTTCTGGCAATCCGCGATCCTGATTGATCAACGAAGTGCTAACAGTTCATTGAATTCCACCGTAGTTAAAAAGAAAGATGAAATTTCGCAGACGAAAGGGCAATGCAGATATGATCTGCACGGGGGTCATGCGTATGACGAAGTTTAGTATGGGGCTCGAGATTTTATTATCTCGGTTTTCATACACCCTGGAAAGTTAATCTAGCGACTTGAATTATCATACTTGATGATGGACGTTGGTAGCTTCGGTTTGTTTCGAAACCTTAGAAGCCACGAAAAACAAGTTTTTGCATGAACCGATTAGAGGCGTCTAACTTGTTTTTGCAGGAGGGTTTGCATGTGCATATGATGTGGTATAGCAGTGCTCATAATAATTTGATTATGTATGAGATGTCTATATGATGTAAATTGATTAAACATGACCTGCGTGTCATGATTTGGCATGATGGCTGGAGCCATATGATTGCACTTTAAATGACCTGCGAGTCGACCTTGTGTAATGCATTATTTTATCAGCTATAGAGATAGCAATATTATCTGGTGCATCGACAAGGTGGTGGCAATCTTCGCGAAGGTGAACACCGACGCGAATGCCGAAGACGAAGAAATACAAGACTTCTCCGTCAGAAAGGGCTATACCATATCATGCTATTATGAATTGCCTGAGATGTTTATCCCTTATGATGCACCCTTCTTGATTGCGCGGTAGTCGCTTTTATTAGGGTGATCTCTCACAAAAATATCAAGTAGTTAGTGTTCTCCCAAGTGTAGCACCGTCACGGCACCTAACTTTTCGGGGTATCACATGCTACCATGGGTACGAACGATTAGGGATGTGTGAGGCGGGTGAGTTGAGACCTCGCAGCGAGATCACTTGGTTGTCTTGAAGTTTAGGCATGAAAGTCATGAGCTCGGAACACACGCATCGAAAGATGAACAAGAGTCACATAGAGATGTGATTGGCAAGTTTGCCTACCGATTGAGATTTTCGTCATCAGTGATGCTACCATCAATGGCGTTGAATTGAAATGCGGATCTTGAATCACTCACAATCAATTATGAGAGATATTGATTTGAGTGGGAGCGCACTGTAGAATTATCTTGTTTAATTCTCAGTGCAATTAATTGTGAACACTGTCTAAGTGTTATATGCATAATAGTTGTAGAATAATGGCTCGCGTTTCCACCTTCCCTATTAATATTGAATAGCTGTTAAATATCTGGTTAAAACTTTACGGTTGGTAACGTAATGTGAGGATTGTCCTCAAAAGTGCTGAGAAGGACTTTGTCCTATCGCATACTTTCGGTATTCTCTCGCTTATGCTATGGATCATGTGACTCACGTCCTTCGACCCAAAAGCTAGAATTCCGTTTTCAATCAAGTGTAATATGTTTACTTCCATGAGACCCGAACTTCAAAAGTTTGGATAGTTATGTGATATTCATGGAATCTGAAAATCATTTTCAGAGACAGACAAAGGCTAAAAGATATGAGATATCCAAAGCAATGTTTGTTAGCAAACTATTAGTAAAGGAGTTTACTATGCATTAGACTGATAAGAGAGGGATCCAGAAGAACGCCTGTCATATGATGAAAGGTGAAGAAAACAACAACTTAAAGAGAAAGGAAGTGTCCAAAGGGTGTTAGTGAAACTTTCACGCCTAGGAAGTCCGGGGCTAACGCCACTCTTAAGTTGGGTGCTTCTTCTGGAAGTAGGAGAAATACTAAAAGTTAAACTGTTAGAAGTATAAAGGAAAAAAGAAAGAAGACTGGAATATCCAGCTCATGTATGAATGTCATACAAGTTTTTGATGTATAGAAGGCTGGTCAAAGATATAGTTCTTGGGAATTATGATTAAATTGTTAATCACTAATTCTTGGGTATTGTGAGTTAATCACAAAGATACCCACTCGATTGCTTTCTGTTGCAACTCGATGTAAGAACTACTATGGCCTGAAAAACTAGCCAGGAATGAGGTTTAGCTATACACAGGGAACATAGTAAATG
The DNA here is from genome assembly GCA_011799875.1 of Thinopyrum elongatum. NCBI lineage: Eukaryota > Viridiplantae > Streptophyta > Magnoliopsida > Poales > Poaceae > Thinopyrum > Thinopyrum elongatum. Next base: position 40,116,968 of record CM022301.1, read on the forward strand.
TTACTATACCTTCCATCGGTGTATTACTGTCTATATTTGTTTTCATAATTCATTTAGAGTTTTAAACTCTAGCCCATTGCATAAGGTATCTTGCAAGAAGGTTGTTCATGAGAGAACTTTTTATGTTCGAAGTTATGAATAACATAAGGGCCATACTTTCATTGAGAATGAAATGTATGTTATGAATAATGATATTAATATATTACCTCTGGATTTACTTTCATAATTCATTTTAGAGTTTTACACTCTAGCCCCTTGCACAATGTTGTTGCAAAAGGGTTGTTCATAAAAGAACAATTGTTGTTCAGTGTTATGAATAACATTTAGAGCCATGCTTCCATCCAGATGGGATGTATGTTATGAATATTGATAGTAATATGATACATCCATAACACTGACGCTAAATGTCGCAAGACTAAGAGAATACCACACAAGTGTGGCACTACATTTGGTCACATTGGAGAAACCCGCATGGATAAATTCCATTATGATGGATTTTTGAAGTCCTTTGATTTTGAATCATCTGACACTTGCAACTTTCCTCCGAAAAGTGAAGTGACTGAAATACCGTTCACAGGCCATAAGGAACGGACAACAAACTTATTGGTGATCATACATTTGATGGGTGTAGTCCGATAAATGTTGTTAGTAGTGGATTTATCTATCTTCAGAAATGACTCAAGTAGATATGTGGATATTTACTTGATGAGACGTAAGTATGGATCTTTTGAATTCATTCAAAAGGTTTTCAAAAATGAAGTAGATGGTTATTGTAACAAGAAAATTATGTTTCTACAATTCGATTGCAGAAAGGAATATTTGAGTTACAAGTTTAGCGAATGTCTGATGAGTTCTGAAAGTAGTTTCATAACTTGCACCTCCCGGAACACCATTGCATGTGGAAAGTCCGTGAAGATGTAATCAAACCATTTATGACATGGTAAGATCAAAGATGACATATATAAATTTGCCATTATCCCTTTTAAAGAGTGATGCTTTAGAGACTACGGCTTTTACACTGAAAAGAGCTCCATCAGGTCTGTTGAAATGACGCCATGGTATGGTACGCCCAACCATGTTATATCTTTTCTTAAACATTTGGAATATGGGGCTTGTGTAAAAGGTTACAAACCTATTCCAAATCAGACAAGTGCTACCTTGTAGGTTATCCCAAGCAATTGGGTATTCCTCCCTCACTATACCGAGGCAAATAGGTTTGCCACAAAGAACGGTATCCTTTTTGAAGAAAATGGTTCTTTCAAAAAGGTGAGTGGGAGAATAGTGCAACTCGACGAGGTAAACAGTATCTTCGTCATCAGGTCAAAGGAAAGAGACCTTGGAAGTAATTCCGGAGTTTCCTACTGCGACTGATACGGAAGTCTCTAGAATAAAATGTATGGACTTCAGTCGAACTTGCAGCTGAACCACGTAGGCAAGGCTCGTGCAAACCTCTCAGGTGCGCAAACGAGATATTGTTGTTAGACAACAGTATACCTACGATACACAAGGAAGCGTTGATGGGCCCTGACTCCGGAATTGGCTAAATGCCAATACAATCCGAGATAGTCTCCATATAAATGTTTCAAGATTAAAACCTTGATACACCTTTCGGAAGACTTAGAGTCTAACGAATTTTATGGAACTAAAAACTGATACGGGTAAAAATGTTTTATCCATAAAGCTCGACTTGTTACAATATACAAGTTCAAGGAGTTGACTACGATGAGGTTGTTTCACCGTAGCGATGCTTTAAGTCGGTTCGGGTTGAACTAGCAATTAATACATATTTCAAATCATGAGATATGAAACAAAGGATGACAAAAGGATTTCCATCTGATGGAAATAAAACCAAGGACTTGCATGTGTTACAGTCCAAGGTATTTTGTCATTCCAGAGGATGCTAGTAAGTATGCAAACTTCAGAGTTCCAGCAATGGACAGAAGAGAGCAAAATGGAGTTGGAATCTTCGTGTTTTGATGAAATGGTCAAAGGGGTTTGACTTCATCAATGGGTAAAGAAGATTCTTATGATTCAAGAAAGTAAGTGGGAGCATAATAAAATTTCTAAAAAACGTTGTGTGCTTGACACATTGTTAATTGGAAATAAATTTCTTGACACGAATTAGGACTTCATTTGAAAATAGTTTTTCGATGAAGTGCTTGGGCTAAATAGCCTTTATATTAGGCATGATGATCTATGGAGATAGATTTACCTAATGGGTCTGAGCAAAGATACATATTGACAAGATGCTAAAACCTTTTAGCATTAAAAACGTCAAGGAGTGATTCTTGCCGAAGTCACATGGAAAGAGTTTTTGCAAGACTCGGTGTCCCAAAACACTGATTAGCAAAATACATGATGGAGATTCCACACACTCTTGTGTTTGGATTAATCATGTATTCCATGGTATGTAAAAACAAACCAGATATGTCCAATACTCCCAAAGTTGTTGCGAGTATAGATACCAAAGTGATCAAAAGTATTGATCAAGGGACAACAGTGAAAAAGGGTCATTGAGTACTATAGTAGCACTGATGACATGTTTTCTCGCAAGCAGAGATCATGAAGAGTTCGTTGTAAAAGGTTACATCGATACAGTCTTCATCCATGCTCCAAGCGATTTTTGATTTAAGTTAAGGGTTTTGTGCAATACACAATATGGTGGCACGGTAGTTGGAAATTGTTCCAAACAAGTTACTGTGGCGAATTCTATAACAGGGGCGAAGTATGTTGCCGCTTTTAAAGCGACAAAGAAGATGTTGAATCATATAGTTCATTCATGAACTTAGTATGGTTCCAAGATGGCTTTTGTCAATGGGACACTACTGCAAGTAGTTGCTCCATAACTCAGTCTGAGGAATCCCGGTTCGACCTGTGATTCGCATACATACCAAGCCAAGTCCACACAAAATACGAATTTTGTGAAAGCGTGAAAACGTGAGGATATGCAAAGATACACACAGATCTAAAGTCGTCAGATTCGTTGGACATCAGGCTATACCACAAGCGAAGCATATTTACACCGGTGTGCCACAGGTGTAAAGTGCATTAGCATTAACTAGATTATTAACTCTAGTGCAAGTGGGAGTCTGTAGGAGATATGCCCTAGAGGCAATAATAAATGTTATTATTTATCTCCGTGTTCATAATTAGGTTTATGTTCCATGCTATAACTGCTATGGTTCTCGAGTCTGCAAATAAAACGAGGCTCAGAGGAAGACTCATATGCATGTGTGGAATAATAAACGGTAAAATGTATTCCTAGTCTAGCCTCTAAGACTAGCTCAAGTGTTGCATGATGGTTCTGTTTTCCTGATCATGGGCATGTCTATGCCAGCAACTTTGAGGGCACAATGTTAGCAGAACATTTGTGTTGAATCGACCCGAATTGATGTTATGCTATGAGATACATTCGTCACAATTTTATGGTTAATAACACAGAGATGGTTAATGTTTGCATGATTCCTCAGACCATGAGAGTATCGAGTTTCTTCATGCTTGATTCATGAACTTTGGGGTTTGTTAAACGTCATCCGTAACTGGATGGCTATTACGGCGGCTTACGGGTTCATGGGAAAGTATGTCAAGTAACTTGATAGCTCAAGATTGGGATTTGCTCCTCCGACGATGGAGAGATATCTCTGGGCCCTCTCGGTGTTACGGTATCCATCATCGTCTGGCCAGACACAGGGTGATTTGATCACAGGGATGCCGGAACACAGTAACGAGAAAAGAGAACAATACCGGTAACGAGGTAACTAGCATAGTGGACAAGTTGTTGATCCATGGGAATGCCAACATGTCTCACCTCGGGTATTTGTAACATATCGCGAAGCAATAGGAATAGCACACGGCAACTGGAGGTTCACTCGAATATTCATTCGTGTGGGTATAGGGGTCAATATGGGTGTCCATGGCTCCGATGTTGATCATTGATCGGAAGGGGTTCCAGGTCATGTCTATACTTCACCGAACCTATAGGGTCACACGCTTAAGGGTCATCTATCTGCTGAATACTAGATAGGGAGTCTGAGAGAAAATCACCGAAAAAGTTTCGGACACCGAAAAGTTTCGGACAGCGGAAAAGTTCCGCAGAGAGAGGTCACCGGATGAGTTCCGGTGAAACTGAAAAGTTGTTTCAGGGGATACCATTAAGTCAAAATGGTTTCGGCACATGCCTGATAATTCTTGGAGGATACCAGAATCATTCTGGAAACTTCTGGGAATTTTCTGGAAGAAAAACCGGAAATGTTCCGGGGCTGCCGGAACCGCTTCAGATGCTTTTCGCAGATGAAATCACTAAACTGGAATTGTTCCAGAACGCATTGAAAATTATTTTAGTGGGTACTGGAAATGTTCTAAGCCCACATAAATATTTTCAGTTCGAACGGACGCTAAAAAATGTCGTCGTGAATAGTGAAAGTGCTTTTTGGGAATTTTATGGAAAGCACCTTTTTGGAAATTCCAAAAGGGCCTTCTAGAAGGGGAAGGAGGGCATGGCACCTCATGGGGGGGGTCCCCCCCCAAGGGTGGCCGGCCAAGGAGGTGGAGCACCATGGTGCTCCACATGGCACTCCCATATGGCATATTCCCTTTTGGAAAGGGATATTCCAAGGGCACTTTGGGGTTTTTGTGTGACAATTTTACCCCTTGGCTAGCCTATATATAGGAGTGATCTTGGCAGCCATTTCCCCATCCTTAGCTCTCACACAAGCCATGCATGATCTGGCATTCTCTCTCCCTCCCAGCGAAATAGTTTCGTAGAGCCGAAAGGCTGTCTGGGTTCCGGTGGGAACTAGTTCTGGACGGCGAAGCCCTGCCGGATAGCTGACACCGTATGTGTGCAACTCTGTAGAGAGGTCGTAGTTTCGATCTTAGTGCCCGAGGGGCTGTTTGAGAGTGCCTCCCGAAGGGCTGTCCAAGTGGCGGTCCGAGTTCTGTGAGTCCTCCAGAAGGGCTGTCCGAGTGACCGTTCGAGTTTCGAATGTCCTCCCGAAGGGCTGTCCGCGACATCGTCCGGGGGACTGTTCGACCGCCTCCCGGAGGGCTGTCCGAAGGGAAGACGAGGGTATACATCCTCGCGGTTGGGAGGTTGTAAATCCTAGCTGCGGGGATCTGCACCGCCGATCGTCATCGACTTTACTTCCGCTGCGCTACGAGTCGGTAACGAAAATGATCAAACCTTGTATGCAGTCTCCATAGTGGTCCTGGGCTGGTGCGTAGGTCAGAAATTTTTGTTTTCTGCTGCGTTACCCTACAGTGGCATCATGAGCCGTGCTATGCGTAGATGCAGGTTGCGATCTAGAATACATGAGATGTATGGGTGTTGCACAATATAATTAGGTAGTAGGTGAGTTCTATTACTGAAAATTATTTGTGCGGGTAGCAGATGAAATCTGTTACCCGATATTCTTGTTGCTTCCCTGGAATTTGCATATTTCTGATCTTGATAACAGCATGGTGGAGTTTCAATGTTCTGGCAATCCGCGATCCTGATTGATCAACGAAGTGCTAACAGTTCATTGAATTCCACCGTAGTTAAAAAGAAAGATGAAATTTCGCAGATGAAAGGGCAATGCAGATATGATCTGCACAGGGGTCATGCGTATGACGAAGTTCAGTATGGGGCTCGAGATTTTATTATCTCGGTTTTCATACACCCCGCATTGTTAAACTAGCGCTTGAATTATCATACTTGATGATGGACGTTGGTAGCTTCGGTTTGTTTCGAAACCTTAGAAGCCACGTAAAACAAGTTTTTGCATGAACCGATTAGAGACGTCTAACTTGGTTTTGCAGGAGGGTTTACATGTGCATGTGATGTGGTATAGCGGTGCTCATAATAATTTGATTATGTATGAGATGACTATATAATGTAAATTGATTAACATGACCTGCGTGTCATGATTTGGCATGATGGCTGGAGCCATATGATTGCACTTTAAATGACCTGTGTGTCAACCTTGTGTAATGCATTATTTTATTAGCTATAGAGATAGCAATATTATCTGCTGCATCGACAAGGTGGTGGCAATCTTCGCGAAGGTGATCACCGACGTGAATGCCGAAGACGAAGGAATACAAGACTTCTCCGTCAGAAAGGGCTATACCATATCATGCTATTATGAATTGCCTGAGATGTTTATCCCTTATGTTGCACCCTTCTTGATTGCGCGGTAGTCGCTTTTATTAGGGTGATCTCTCACAAAAATATCAAGTAGTTAATGTTCTCCCAAGTGTAGCACCGTCACGGCACCTAACTTTTCGGGGTATCACATGCTAACATTGGTACGAACGATTAGGGATGTGTGAGGCGGGTGAGTTGAGACCTCGCAGCGAGATCACTTGGTTGTCTTGACGTTCAGGCATGAAAGTCATGAGCTCGGAACACACGCATCGAAAGATGAACAAGAGTCACATAGAGATGTGATTGGCAAGTTTGCCTACCGATTGAGATTTTCATCATCAGTGATGCTACCATCAATGGCGTTGAATTGAAATGCGGATCTTGAATCACTCACAATCAATTATGAGAGATATTGATTTGAGTGGGAGCGCACTGTAGAATTAATTCTTTTAATTCTCAGTGCAATTAATTTTGAACACTATCTAAGTGTGATTTGCATAATAGTTGTAGAATAATGGCTCGCATTTCCACCTTCCCTATTAAAATTGAATAGCTGTTAAATATCTGGTTAAAACTTTACGGTTGGTAACGTAATGTGAGGATTATCCTCAAGAGTGCCAAGAAGGATTTTGTCCTATTGCATACTTTGGTATTCTCTCGCTTATGCTATGGATCATGTGACTCTCCTCCTTCGATCCAAAAGCTAGAATTCTGTTTCAGTCAAGTGCAATATGTTTGTTTCCATGAGACCCGAACTTCGAAAGTTTGGATAGTTATGTGATATTCATGGAATCTGAAAATTATTTTCAGAGACAGACAAAGGCTAAAAGATATGAGATATCCAAAGCAATGTTTGTTTGCAAACTATTAGTAAAGGAGTTTACTATGCATTAGACTGATAAGAGAGGGATCCAGAAGAACGCCTGTCATATGATGAAAGGTGAATAAAACAACAACTTAAAGAGAAAGGAAGTGTCCGAAGGGTGTTAGTAAGACTTTCACGCCTAGGAAGTCCGGGGCTAACGCCACTCTTAAGTTCGGTGCTTTTTCTGAGAGTAGGAGAAATACTGAAAGTTAAACTGTTAGAAGTATAAAGGCAGAAAGAAAGGAGACTGGAATATCCAGCTCATGTATGAATGTCATACAAGTTTTTTATGTATAGAAGGCTGGTCAAAGATATAGTCCTTGGGAATTATGATTAAATTGTTAATCACTGATTCTTGGGTACTGTGAGTTAATCACAAAGATACCCGCTCGATTGCTTTCTGTTGCAACTCGATGTAAGAACTACTATGGCCTGAAAGACTAGCCAGAAATGAGTTTTAGGTATACACGGGGAACATAGTAAATGTTACTATACCTTCCATCGGTGTATTACCGTCTGTATTTATTTTTATAATTTGTTTGGAGTTTCACAAACTCTAGCCCATTGCATAAGGTATCTTGCAAGAAGGTTGTTTATAAGAGAACTTTTGATGTTCGATGTTATGAATAACATAAGGGCCATACTTTCATTATGAATGAGATGTATGTTATGAATATTGATAATAATTTACCTCTGGGTTTACTTTCATAATTCATTTTAGAGTTCCATACACTCTAGCCCATTGCACAATGTTTGTTGCAAAAGAGTTGTTCATAAAAACAACAACTGTTGTTCAGTATTATGAATAACATGAAGGGCCAAGCTTCCATCCTAGATGGGATGTATGTTATGAATATTGATGGTAATATGATACATCCATAACACTGACGCTAAATGTCGCAAGACTAAAAGAATACCACACAAGTGTGGCACTGCATTTGGTCACATTGGAGAAACCCGCATGGATAAATTCCATTATGATGGATTTTGAAGTCGTTTGATTTTGAATCATCTGACACTTGCAACTTTCCTCCGAAAAGAGAAGTGACTGAAATACCGTTCACAGGCCATAAGGAACGGACAACAAACTTATTGGTCATCATACATTTGATGTGTGTAGTCCGATAAAGGTTGTTGCAAGTAGTGGATTTATCTATCTTCAGAAATGACTCAAGTAGATATGTGGATATTTACTTGATGAGACGTAAGTCTGGATCTTTTGAAATCATTCGAAAGGTTTTCAAATATGAAGTAGAAGTTATTGTAACAAGAAAATTATGTTTCTACAATTCGATTGCAGAAAGAAATATTTGAGTTACAAGTTTAGCGAATGTCTGATGAGTTGTGAAAGGGGTTTCATAACTTGCACCTCCTGGAACACCACTGCAAGTGGAAAGTCCGTGAAGATGTAATCGAACCATTTATGACATGGTAAGATCAAAGATGACATAAATAAATTTGCCATTATCCCTTTTAAAAGGTGATGCTTTAGAGACTGCGGCTTTTACACTGAAAAGAGCTCCATCAGGTCTGTTGAAATGACACCATGGTATGGTACGCCCAACCATGTTATATCTTTTCTTAACATTTGGAATATGGGGCTTGTGTAAAAGGTTACAAACCTATTCCAAATCAGACAAGTGCTACTTTGTAGGTTATCCCAAGTCATTGGGTATTCCCCCACCACTATACCGAGGCAAAAGTTTTTGCCACAAAATGGTATGCTTTTAAAGAGAATTGTTCTTGCAAAAGGTGAGTGGGAGGACAGTGCAACTCGACGAGATAACCAGTATCTTCATCATCAGGTCAAAGGAAAGGAACCTTGGAAGTGATTCCGGAGTTTCCTACTGCGACTGATACGGAAGTCTCTACAATAAAATGTATGGACTTTGGTCGAACTTGCAACTGAACCACGTAGGCAAGGCTCGTGCAAACCTCTCAGGTGCGCAGACGAGATATTGTTGTTAGACAACAGTATACCTACGATACACAAGGAAGCGTTGATGGGCCCTGACTCCGGGATTGGCTAAATGCCAATATAATCCGAGATAGTTTCCATATAAATGATTCAAGATCATATCTTGATGACCCCTTCAGAAGACTTAGAGTCTAACGAACTTTTATGGAACTATAAACTGATATGGATAAAATGTTTTATCCATAAAGCTCGACTTGTTGAAATAACAAGTTCAAGGAGTTGACTACGATGAGGTTGTTTCATCGTAGCGATGCTTAAAGTCAGTTCGGGTTGAACTAGCAATTAATACAAATTTCATATCATGAGATATGAAACAAGGGATGACAAAATGATTTCCATCTAATGGAAATGAAACCAAGGACTTGCATGTGTTACAGTCCAAGGTATTTTGTGAGTCCAGAGGATGCTAGTAAGGGTGCAAACTTCAGAGTTCCAGCGATGGACAGAAGAGAGCAAAGTGGAGTCGGAATCTTCGTGTTTTGATGAAATGGTCAAAGGAGTTTGACTTCATCAATGGGTAACGAAGATGCTTGTAATTCAAGAAAGTAAGTGGGAGCCTAATAATATTTCTAAAAACCTTGTGTGCTTGACACATTGTTAATTGGAAATAAAATTCTTGACACGAATTAGAACTTCATTTGAAAATGGTTTTTCGATGAAGTGCTTGGGATAAATAGCCTCAATATTAGACATAATGATCTATGGAGATAGATTTACCTAAATGGGGCTAAGCAATAAATACATATTGACAAGATGCTAAAACTTTTTAGCATTTAAAACGCCAAGGAGTGATTCTTGCCGAAGTCACATGGAAAGAGTTTTTGCAAGACTCGGTGTCCCAAAAACACTGATGAGCAAAATACATGATGGAGATTCCTCACACCTTCGTGTTTGGATTAATCATGTATTCCATGGTATGTAAAACAACCAGTTTTGTCCGATACTCCCAAGGTGTTGCGAGTATAGATACCAAAGTGATCAAAAGTACTGATCATAGGACAACAGTGAAAAAGTGTCATTGAATGCTAGAGTAGCACTGATGACATGTTTTCTCGCAAGTGGAGATCATGAAGAGTTCGTTGTAAAATGTTACATCGATACAGTCTTCATCATTGCTCCAAGCGATTTTCGATTTAAATAAAGGGTTTTGTGTAATACATAATATGGTGGCACGGTAGTTGGAAATTGTTCCAAACAAGATACTGTGGCGAATTCTATAACAGAGGCGAAGTATGTTGCCGCTTTTTAAGCGATAAAGAAGATGTTGAATCATATAGTTCATTCATGAACTTAGTATGGTTCCAAGATGGCTTTTGTCAATGGGACACTACTGCGGGTAGTTGCTCCATAACTCAGTCTGAGGAATCCAGGTTCGACCTGTGATTCACATACATACAAAGCCAAGTCCACGCAAAATATGAATTTTGTGAAAGCGTAAAAACGCGAGGATACGCAAAGATACACACGGAGCTGAAGTCGTCAGATCCGTTGGACATCAGGCTATACCACATGCGAAGCATATTTACACCGGTGTGCCACAGGTGTGAAGTGCATTAGCATTAACTAGATTATTGACTCTAGTGCAAGTGGGAGTCTGTAGGAGGTATGCCCTAGAGGCAATAATAAATGTTATTGATTATCTCCCTGTTCATAATTAGGTTTATGTTCCATGCTATAACTGCTATGGTTCTCGAGTCTACAAATAAAACGAGGCTCGGAGGAAGACTCATATGCACGTGTGGAATAATAAATGGTAAAATGTATTCCTAGTCAAGCCTCTATGACTGGCTCAAGTATTGCATGATGATCCTGTTTTCCTGATCATGGGCATGACTATGCCGGCAATTTTGAGGGCACAATTGTTAGCAGAACATTTGTGTTGAATCGACCCAAATTGATGTTATGCTATGAGATTCTTTCGTCACAAGTTAATGGTTAATAACACAGAGATGGTTAACGTTTGCATAATTCCTCAGACCATGAGAGTATCGAGTTTCTTCATGCTTGATTCATGAACTTTGGGGTTTGTTAAACGTCATCCGTAACTGGATGGCTATTACAGCGGCTTACGGGTTCATGGGAAAGTATGTCAAGTAACTTGATAGCTCAAGATTGGGATTTGCTCCTCCGACGATGGAGAGATATCTCTGGGCCCTCTCGGTGTTACGGTATCCATCATCGTCTGGCCAGACACAGGGTGATTTGATCACAGGGATGCCGGAACACAGTAACAAGAAAAGAGAACAATACCGGTAACGAGGTAACTAGCATAGTGGACAAGTTGTTGATCCACGGGAATGCCAACATGTCTCACCTCGGGTATTTGTAACATATCGCGAAGCAATAGGAATAGCACACGACAACTGGAGGTTCACTCGAATATTCATTCGTGTGGGTATAGGGGTCAATATGGGTGTCCATGGCTCCGATGTTGATCATTGATCGGAAGGGGTTCCAGGTCATGTCTATACTTCACCAAACCTATAGGGTCACACGCTTAAGGGTCATCTATCTGCTGAATACTAGACAGGGAGTCTGAGAGAAAATCACCGAAAAAGTTTCGGACACTGAAAAGTTTCGGACAGCGGAAAAGTTCCGCAGAGAGAGGTCACCGGATGAGTTCCGGTGAAACTGAAAAGTTGTTTCAGGGGATACCATTAAGTCAAAATGGTTTCAGCACATGCCTGATAATTCTTGGAGGATGCCAGAATCATTCTGGAAACTTCTGGGAATTTTCTGGAAGAAAAAACCGGAAATGTTCCGGGGCTGCCGGAACCGCTTCAGATGCTTTTCGCAGATGAAATCACTAAACTGGAATTGTTCCAAAACATGTTGAAAATTATTTTAGTGGGTACTGGAAATGTTCTAAGCCCACATAAATATTTTCAGTTCGAACGGACGCTGAAAAATGTCGTCGTGAATAGTGAAAGTGCTTTTTGGAATTTTTTGGAAAGCCACCTTTTAGGGCTTTTTGCTAAAGGCTTCTAGAAGGTGATGTGGATGGATGAGAGCCCCCTTGGGGGGGACCCCTAGGGGGTGGCCGGCCACATGTGGAGCTCCTCCTTGGAGCTCCACATGTCCTTTGGTTTCTCTATTATGCCCTTGGAAAGAGCTTCCTTCATGGGTATTTTGGTATTTCTTGAATGCCCATCCTACCCCTTGGTTTTCCTATATAAGGAGGAGAGGGGGCTGCTCAATCCTTTATCCCTTCTCACATTCAAGTGCCATGCAATGATCTGGCTTCTCTCTCCCTCCCACGAAAAGAGTTTCGTAGAGCCGAAAGGCTGTCTGGGTTCCGGTGGGAACTAGTTCTGGACGGCGAAGCCCTGCCGGATAGATGACACCGTATGTGTGCAACTCTGTAGAGAGGTCGTAGTTTCGATCTTAGTGCCCGAGGGGCTGTTCGAGAGTGCCTCCCGAAGGGCTGTCCAAGTGACGGTCTGAGTTCTGTGAGTCCTCCCGAAGGGCTGTCCGAGTGACCGTTCGAGTTTCGAAGGTCCTCCCGAAGGGCTGCCCGCGACACCGTCCGGGGGACTGTTCGACCGCCTCCCGGAGGGCTGTCTGAAGGGAAGACGAGGGGATACATCCTCGCGGTTGGGAGGTTGTAAATCCTAGCTGCGGGGATCTGCACCGCCGATCGTCATCGACTCTACTTCCGCTGCGCTACGAGTCGGTAACGAAAATGATCAAACCTTGTATGCAGTCTCCATAGTGGTCCTGGGCTGGTGCGTAGGTCAGAAAATTTTTGTTTTCTGCTGCGTTACCCTACAGTGGCATCAAGAGCCGTGCTATGCGTAGATGCAGGTTGCGATCTAGAATACATAGTGATGTATGGGTGTTGCACAATATAATTAGGTAGTAGATGAGTTCTATTACTGAAAATTATTTGTGCGGGTAGCAGATGAAATCTGTTACCCGATGTTCTTGTTGCTTCCCTGGAATTTGCATATTTCTGATCTTGATAACAGCATGGTGGAGATTCAATGTTCTGGCAATCCGCGATCCTGATTGATCAACGAAGTGCTAACAGTTCATTGAATTCCACCGTAGTTAAAAAGAAAGATGAAATTTCGCAGACAAAAGGGCAATGCAGATATGATCTGCACGGGGGTCATGCGTATGACGAAGTTTAGTATGGGGTTCAAGATTTTATTATCTCGTGCTTCATACACCCCGCATTATTAATCTAGCGACTTGAATTATCATACTTGATGATGGACGTTGGTAGCTTCGGTTTGTTTCGAAACCTTAGAAGCCACGTAAAAACAAGTTTTTGCTTGAACCAATTAGAGGCGTCTAACTTGGTTTTGCAGGAGGGTTTGCATGTGCATGTGATGTGGTATAGCAGTGCTCATAATAATTTGATTATGTATGAGATGACTATATAATGTAAATTTATTAACATGACCTGCGTGTCATGATTCGGCATGATGGCTGGAGCCATATGATTGCACTTTAATGACCTGCGTGTCAACCTTGTTGTAATGCATTATTTTATTAGCTATAGAGATAGCAATATTATCTGGTGCATCAACAAGGTGGTGGCAATCTTCGCGAAGGAGAACACCGACGCGAATGCCGAAGACGAAGAAATACAAGACTTCTCCGTCAGAAAGGGCTATACCATATCATGCTTTTATGAATTGCTTGAGATGTTTATCCCTTATGATGCACCCTTCTTGATTGCGCGGTAGTCGCTTTTTATTAGGGTGATCTCTCACGAAAATATCAAGTAGTTAGTGTTCTCCCAAGTGTAGCACCGTCACGGCACCTAACTTTTCGGGGTATCACAGGATCTCCCTGGGTACGAACGATTAGGGATGTGTGAGGCGGGTGAGTTGAGACCTCGCAGCAAGATCACTTGGTTGTCTTGACATTCTGGAAGGATCTCCCTGAGCTCGGAACACGCCCATCGAAAGATGAACAAGAGTCACATAGAGATGTGATCGGCAAGTTTGCCTACCGATTGAAGTTCGCGCCATCAGTGTTCATCTCGTTCAATGGCGTTGAATGGAAATGCGGGTCTTGTATCACTCACAATCAATTATGAGAGATATTGATTTGAGTGGGTGCGCACTATTGAATTAACTTGTTTAATTCTCAGTGCAATTAATTGTGGACACTGTCTAAGTGTTATATGCATAATAGTTGTAGAATAATGGCTCGCGTTTCCACCTTCCCTATTAAAATTGAATAGCTGTTAAATATCTGGTTAAAACTTTACGGTTGGTAACGTAATGTGAGGATTGTCCTCAAGAGTGCCGAGAAGGACTTTGTCCTATCGCATACTTTCGGTATTCTCTTGCTTATGCTATGGATCATGTGACTCTCGTCCTTCGATCCAAAAGCTAGAATTCCGTTTCAGTCAAGTGCAATATGTTTGCTTCCATGAGTCCCGAACTTCGAAAGTTTGGATAGTTATGTGATATTCATGGAATCTGAAAATCATTTTCAGAGACAGACAAAGGCTAAAAGATATGAGATATCCAAAGCAATGTTTGTTTGCAAACTATTAGTAAAAGAGTTTACTATGCATTAGACTAATAAGAGAGGGATCCAGAAGAACGCATGTCATATGATGAAAGGTGAATAAAACAACAACTTAAAGAGAAAGGAAGTGTCCGAAGGGTGTTAGTGAAACTTTCATGCCTAGGAAGTCCGGGGCTAACACCACTATTAAGTTGGGTGCTTCTTCTGGAAGTAGGAGAAATACTAAAAGTTAAACTGTTAGAAGTATAATGGCAGAAAGAAAGAAGACTGGAATATCCAGCTCATGTATGAATGTCATACAAGTTTTTGATGTATAGAAGGCTAGTCAAAGATATAGTTCTTGGGAATTATGATTAATTTGTTAATCACTGATTCTTGGGTATTGTGAGTTAATCATAGAGATACCCGCTCGATTGCATTCTGTTGCAACTCGATGTAAGAACTACTATGGCCTGAAAGACTAGCCAGGAATGAGGTTTAGGTATACACAGGGAACATAGTAAATGTTACTATACCTTCCATCGGTGTATTACCGTCTGTATTTATTTTCATAATTCATTTAGAGTTTTACAAACTCTAGCCTTTGCATAAAGTAATCTTGCAAGAAGGTTGTTCATAAGAGAACTTTTTATGTTCGATGTTATGAATAACCTAAGGGCCATACTTTCATTATGAATGAGATGTATGTTATGAATATTGATAATAATACATTACATCTAGGTTTACTTTCATAATTCATTTTAGAGTTTCATACACTCTAGCCCATTGCAAAATGTTTGTTGCAAAAGGGTTGTTCATAAAAAGAACAATTGTTGTTCAGTATTATGAATAACATGAAGGGCCATGCTTCCATCCAAGATGGGACGTATGTTATGAATATTGATGGAAATATGATACATCCATAACACTGACGCTAAATGTCGCAAGACTAAAAAAAAAATACCACACAAGTGTGGCACTGCATTTGGTCACATTGGAAAACCCGCATGGAAAATTCCATTATGATGGATTTTGAAGTCGTTTGATTTTGAATCATCTGACACTTGCAACTTTTCTCCGAAAAGTGAAGTGACTGAAATACCGTTCACAGGCCATAAGGAACGAACAACAAACTTATTGGTGATCATACATTTGATGTGTGTAGTTCGATAAATGTTGCAAGTACTGGATTTACTATCTTCAGAAATGACTCAAGTAGATATATGGATATTTGCTTGATGGAACGTAAGTCTTGATCTTTTGAAATCATTTGAAAGGTTTTCAAATATGAAGTAGAAGTTATTGTAACAAGAAAATTATGTTTCTACAATTCGATTGCAGAAAGAAATATTTGAGTTACAAGTTTAGCTAATGTCTGATGAGTTGTGAAAGGGGTTTCATAACTTGCACCTCCCGGAACACCACTGCAAGTGGAAAGTCTGTGAAGATGTAATCGAACCATTTATGACATGGTAAGATCAAAGATGGCATAAATAAATTTGCCATTATCCCTTTTAAAGAGTGATGCTTTAGAGACTGCGGCTTTTACACTGAAAAGAGCTCCATCGGGTCTGTTGAAATGACACCATGGTATGGTACGCCCAACCATGTTATATCTTTTCTTAACATTTGGAATGTGGGGCTTGTGTAAAAGGTTACAAACCTATTCCAAATCAGACAAGTGCTACTTTGTAGGTTATCCCAAGTCATTGGGTATTCCCCCACCACTATACCGAGGCAAAAGTTTTTGCCACAAAATGGTATGCTTTTAAAGAGAGTTGTTCTTGCAAAAGGTGAGTAGGAGGACAGTGCAACTCGACGAGATAACCAGTATCTTCGTCATCAGGTCAAAGGAAAGGAACCTTGGAAGTGATTCCGGAGTTTCCTACTGCGACTGATACGGAAGTCTCTACAATAAAATGTATGGACTTCGGTCGTACTTGCAACTGAACCACGTAGGCAAGGCTCGTGCAAACCTCTCAGGTGCGCAGACGAGATATTGTTGTTAGACAACAGTATACCTACGATACACAAGGAAGCGTTGATGGGCCCTGACTCCGGGATTGGCTAAATGCCAATATAATCCGAGATAGTTTCCATATAAATGATTCAAGATCATATCTTGATGACCCCTTCAGAAGACTTAGAGTCTAACGAACTTTTATGGAACTATAAACTGATATGGATAAAATGTTTTATCCATAAAGCTCGACTTGTTGAAATAACAAGTTCAAGGAGTTGACTACGATGAGGTTGTTTCATCGTAGCGATGCTTAAAGTCAGTTCGGGTTGAACTAGCAATTAATACAAATTTCATATCATGAGATATGAAACAAGGGATGACAAAAGGATTTCCATCTGATGGAAATGAAACCAAGGACTTGCATGTGTTACAGTCCAAGGTATTTTGTGAGTCCAGAGGATGCTAGTAATGGTGCAAACTTCAGAGTTCCAGCGATGGACAGAAGAGAGCAAAGTGGAGTCGGAATCTTCGTGTTTTGATGAAATGGTCAAAGGAGTTTGACTTCATCAATGGGTAACGAAGATGCTTGTAATTCAAGAAAGTAAGTGGGAGCCTAATAATATTTCTAAAAACCTTGTGTGCTTGACACATTGTTAATTGGAAATAAAATTCTTGACACGAATTACGACTTCATTTGAAAATAGTTTTTCGATGAATTGCTTGGGCTAAATAGCCTCAATATTAGGCATAATGATCTATGGAGATAGATTTACCTAATGGGGCTAAGCAATAAATACATATTGACAAGATGCTAAAACTTTTTAGCATTTAAAACGCCAAGGAGTGATTCTTGCCGAAGTCACATGGAAAGAGTTTTTGCAAGACTCGGTGTCCCAAAAACACTGATGAGCAAAATACATGATGGAGATTCCTCACACCTTCGTGTTTGGATTAATCATGTATTCCATGGTATGTAAAACAACCAGTTTTGTCCGATACTCCCAAGGTGTTGCGAGTATAGATACCAAAGTGATCAAAAGTACTGATCATAGGACAACAGTGAAAAGTGTCATTAAATGCTAGAGTAGCACTGATGACATGTTTTCTCGCAAGTGGAGATCATGAAGAGTTCGTTGTAAAATGTTACATCGATACAGTCTTCATCATTGCTCCAAGCGATTTTCGATTTAAATAAAGGGTTTTGTGTAATACATAATATGGTGGCACGGTAGTTGGAAATTGTTCCAAACAAGATACTGTGGCGAATTCTATAACAGAGGCGAAGTATGTTGCCGCTTTTTAAGCGACAAAGAAGATGTTGAATCATATAGTTCATTCATGAACTTAGTATGGTTCCAAGATGACTTTTGTCAATGGGACACTACTGCAGGTAGTTGCTCCATACCTCAGTCTGAGGAATCCAGGTTCGACCTGTGATTCACATACATACAAAGTCAAGTCCACACAAAATATGAATTTTGTGAAAGCATGAAAATGCGAAGGATATGCAAAGAGACACACGGAGCTGAAGTCGTCAGATCCGTTGGACATCAGGCTATACCACATGCGAAGCATATTTACACAGGTGTGCCACAGGTGTAAAGTGCATTAGCATTAACCAGATTATTGACTCTAGTGCAAGTGGGAGTCTGTAGGAGATATGCCCTAGAGGCAATAATAAATGTTATTGATTATCTCCCTGTTCATAATTAGGTTTATGTTCCATGCTATAACTGCAATGATTCTCGAGTCTACAAATAAAACGAGGCTTGGAGGGAAACTCATGTGCACGTGTGGGATAATAAACGGTAAAATGTATTCCTAGTCAAGCCTCTATGACTGGCTCAAGTATTGCATGATGATCCTGTTTTCCTGATCATGGGCATAACTATGCCGGCAATTTTGAGGGCACAATTGTTAGCAGAACATTTGTGTTGAATCGACCCAAATTGATGTTATGCTATGAGATTCTTTCGTCATAAGTTAATGGTTAATAACACAGAGATGGTTAACGTTTGCATAATTCCTCAGACCATGAGAGTATCGAGTTTCTTCATGCTTGATTCATGAACTTTGGGGTTTGTTAAACGTCATCCGTAACTGGATGGCTATTACGGCGGCTTACGGGTTCATGGGAAAGTATGTCAAGTAACTTGATAGCTCAAGATTGGGATTTGCTCCTCCGACGATGGAGAGATATCTCTGGGCCCTCTCGGTGTTACGGTATCCATCATCGTCTGGCCAGACACAGGGTGATTTGATCACAGGGATGCCGGAACACAGTAACGAGAAAAGAGAACAATACCGGTAACGAGGTAACTAGCATAGTGGACAAGTTGTTGATCCACGGGAATGCCAACATGTCTCACCTCGGGTATTTGTAACATATCGCGAAGCAATAGGAATAGCACACGGCAATTGGAGGTTCACTCGAATATTCATTCGTGTGGGTATAGGGGTCAATATGGGTGTCCATGGCTCCGATGTTGATCATTGATCGGAAGGGGTTCCAGGTCATGTCTATACTTCACCGAACCTATAGGGTCACACGCTTAAGGGTCATCTATCTGCTGAATACTAGACAGGGAGTCTGAGAGAAAATCACCGAAAAAGTTTCGGACACTGAAAAGTTTCGGACAGCGGAAAAGTTCCGCAGAGAGAGGTCACCGGATGAGTTCCGGTGAAACTGAAAAGTTGTTTCAGGGGATACCATTAAGTCAAAATGGTTTCAGCACATGCCTGATAATTCTTGGAGGATGCCAGAATCATTCTGGAAACTTCTGGGAATTTTCTGGAAGAAAAAACCGGAAATGTTCCGGGGCTGCCGGAACCGCTTCAGATGCTTTTCGCAGATGAAATCACTAAACTGGAATTGTTCCAAAACACGTTGAAAAATATTTTAGTGGGCACTGGAAATGTTCTAAGCCCACATAAATATTTTCAGTTCGAACGGACGCTGAAAAATGTCGTCGTGAATAGTGAAAGTGCTTTTTGGAATTTTTTGGAAAGCCACCTTTTAGGGCTTTTTGCTAAAGGCTTCTAGAAGGTGATGTGGATGGATGAGAGCCCCCTTGGGGGGGGACCCCTAGGGGGTGGCCAGCCACATGTGGAGCTCCTCCTTGGAGCTCCACATGTCCTTTGGTTTCTCTATTATGCCCTTGGAAAGAGCTTCCTTCATGGGTATTTTGGTATTTCTTGAATGCCCATCCTACCCCTTGGTTTTCCTATATAAGGAGGAGAGGGGGCTGCTCAATCCTTTATCCCTTCTCACATTCAAGTGCCATGCAATGATCTGGCTTCTCTCTCCCTCCCACGAAAAGAGTTTCGTAGAGCCGAAAGGCTGTCTGGGTTCCGGTGGGAACTAGTTCTGGACGGCGAAGCCCTGCCGGATAGATGACACCGTATGTGTGCAACTCTGTAGAGAGGTCGTAGTTTCGATCTTAGTGCCCGAGGGGCTGTTCGAGAGTGCCTCCCGAAGGGCTGTCCAAGTGACGGTCCGAGTTCTGTGAGTCCTCCCGAAGGGCTGTCCGAGTGACCGTTCGAGTTTCGAAGGTCCTCCCGAAGGGCTGTCCGCGACACCGTCCGGGGGACTGTTCGACCGCCTCCCGGAGGGCTGTCTGAAGGGAAGACGAGGGGATACATCCTCGCGGTTGGGAGGTTGTAAATCCTAGCTGCGGCAATCTGCACCGCCGATCGTCATCGACTCTACTTCCGCTGCGCTATGAGTCGGTAACGAAAATGATCAAACCTTGTATGCAGTCTCCATAGTGGTCCTGGGCTGGTGCGTAGGTCGGAAAAATTTTGTTTTCTGCTGCGTTACCCTACAGTTGCAGTGGAGAAAAATCGAGAGAAAGTGCCAGGACTTTGCAGATGATGCAAGGAACGTATGGTTTGGTCTAAGCGTAGATGGCATTAATCCTTTTGGGGAGCAGAGCAGCAATCATAGCACCTGGCATGTGACTCTATGTATGTATAACCTTCCTCCTTGGTTGTGCATGAAGTGGAAGTACATTATGATGCCAATGCTCATCCAAGGCCCTAAGCAACCCGGCAACGACATTGATGTGTACCTAAGGCCATTAGTTGAAGAACTCTTACAGCTGTGGAATGAAAAAGGTGTACGTGCGTGGGATGAGCACGGACAGGAGGAATTTGACCTACATGCATTGCTGTTTGTGACCATCAATGATTGGCCTGCTCTCAGTAACCTTTCAGGACAGACAAACAAGGGATACCGCGCATGCACGCACTGTTTGGATGATACTGATAGTATATATTTGGATAATTGTAAGAAGAATGTGTACCTGGGACATCGTCGATTTCTTCTGAGCAGGCATCCCGTAAGAAAGAAAGGCAAGCATTTCAAAGGTGAGGCAGATCACCGGAAGAAGCATCGCCACTGTACTGGTGATGATGTACTTGATATGGTCAAGGATTTAAAAGCAATCTTTGGAAAGGGTCCTGGCGGACAATCTGTTCCGAATGACGCTGACGGACGCGCACCTATGTGGAAGAAGAAATCTATATTTTGGGACCTACCCTATTGGAAAGACCTAGAGGTCCGCTCTGCAATCTACGTGATGCACGTGACGAAGAATCTTTGTGTGAACCTGCTAGGCTTCTTGGGCATGTATGGGAAGACAAAAGATACACCGGAGGCACGGGAGGACCAGCAACATATGCACGGAAAAGACGGCATACATTAGGGTCGTGCCAGCTACACTCTTACCAAAGAAGAGAAGGAAATCTTCTTTGAATGCCTGCTCAGTATGAAGGTCCTGTCTGGCTTCTCGTCGAATGTAAAGGGAATAATAAATATGGCCGAGAAAAAGTTCCAAAACCTAAAGTCTCATGACTGCCACGTGATTATGACGCAACTGCTTCCGGTTGCATTGAGGGGGCTTCTACCGGAAAACGTTCGATTAGCCATTGTGAAGCTATGTGCATTCCTCAATGCAATCTCTCAGAAGGTAATCGATCCAGAAATCATACCAAAGTTAGAGAATGATTTGGCGCAATGTCTTGTTAGTTTCGAGTTGGTGTTCCCACCATCCTTCTTCAATATCATGACGCACGTCCTAGTTCACCTAGTCGAAGAGATTGCCATTTTGGGTCCTGTATTTCTACACAACATGTTCCCCTTTGAGAGGTTCATGGGAGTCTTAAAGAAATATGTTCATAACCGTGCTAGGCCAGAAGGAAGCATCTCCAAGAGCCATGAAAATGAGGAGGTCATTGAGTTTTGTGTTGACTTTATTCCTGACCTTAAGCCAATTGGTGTTCCTGAATCGCAGCATGAGGGCAGACTGGGTGGAAAAGGCACGCTAGGACCAAAAGCAATAATATGTATGGACGGGCATTCTCTCACTGAAGCACACTACATAGTTCTACAAAATTCCTCCTTGGTGGCTCCGTATATCGAGGAACACAAGAATATTCTACGCTCCAAACACCCGGAGCAGTCTGACAACTGGATTACACGTGAACAAACGGGGACTTTCGCCGGTTGGTTGCAGACACGTCTCATGCATGACGACGCTGTTGAAGATGAGCTGTACTTGCTGTCCAAGTTACCATCTTCGAATATATTGACTTTCAAAGGGTACGAGATAAATGGGAATACATTTTACATGATCGCCCAAGATCAAAAGAGCACCAACCAAAACAGTGGTGTCCGCTTTCATGCAGCAACCAAGAGGGGAAAGGACACATATTATGGTTACATAGTGGACATATGGGAACTTGACTATGGACGTGATTTGAAGGTCCCTTTGTTTCGGTGCAAATGGTTTAATCTAATAGGAGGCGGGGTAACGGAAGACCCGCTGTACGGAATGACAACAGTGGATCTCAACAATCTTGCGTACGTAGACGAACCATTCGTCCTAGCCAATGATGTGGCGCAGGTTTTCTATGTGAAGGACATGTCTACCAAGCTGAGAAAAAGAAAAGATAAGGAAGCGAATACATCATACGATGAGCCAAAGCGCCACATAGTTCTTTCAGGGAAAAGAAACATCGTGGGAGTGGAGGACAAGACAGACATGTCAGTAGATTATGAAAAGTTTCATGAAATTGCTCCCTTCACAGTGAATATTGACCCGAGCATCCAGTTAAATGATGAAGATTGTCCATGGTTACGGCGCAAAGGGACACACGCGAAGAAAAAGTTTTACACCCAAAGATCCCACTCTGGGATGTGACCGGCTTCACTATCAACACTTTCTTCTCTAGTGAGTTTCCAGGCTTATATATCTGGAAAGTCCCACTTCGGACAAACCGAAGGGAATCTTTGTAATATTTAGGGTACTTATGTGTGATTAATTTCTCATCAATTTTCAACCCTTTCTGACATCATTTGCTATTTTTCATGCATTTACTGATTTTTTTTGAGCTAAATGACCCTGAAATTGAAAAGCACTACAAATGAACTCTGAAAAGGTTGAAAGTTGGAATGGTATCATTATTTTACCCACATAGCATGTGCAAAAAAGTTGAGAGGGCTACGACAAAAACTGGATGCACTTCGTGTACAAAATGGACAATCTCTTTCGAAGTATCAGGGTTTTGGGCTAAAACTCATCTATTACAAAGGCATTTCATTTTTTTAAACTAATTTCAACTCCAGACTTTTTGTGCATTCAGTATGCACCATTCAAAGCCACGTCATCAATTTTCAACCCTTTCTGACATCATTTGGTATTTTTCATGCATTTACTAATTTTTTTAGCTAAATGACCCTGAAATTGAAAAGCACTACAAATGAACTCTGAAAAGGTTGAAAGTTGGCATGGTATCATCATTTCACCCACATAGCATGTGCAAAAAAGTTGAGAGGGTTACGGCAAAAATAGGATGCAATTCGTGTACAAAATGGACAATCTCTTTCGAAGTATCAGGGTTTTGTGCTAAAACTCATCTGTTACAAAGGCATTTCATTTTTTAAAACTTATTTCAACTCCAGACTTTTTGTGCGTTCAGTATGCACCATTCAAAGCCACGCCATCAATTTTCAACCCTTTCTGACATCATTTGCTATTTTTCATGCATTTACTGATTTTTTTGAGCTAAATGACCCTGAAATTGAAAAGCACTACAAATGAACTCTGAAAAGGTTGAAAGTTGGCATGGTATCATCATTTCACCCACATAGCATGTGCAAAAAAGTTGAGAGGGTTACGGCAAAAACTGGATGCACTTCGTGTACAAAATGGATAATCTCTTTTGAAGTATCAGGGTTTTGGGCTAAAACTCATCTGTTAAAAAGGCATTTCATTTTTTAAAACTTATTTCAACTCCAGACTTTTTGTGCATTCAGTATGCACCATTCAAAGCCATGTCATCAATTTTCAACCCTTTCTGACATAATTTGCTATTTTTCATGCATTTACTGATATTTTTGAGCTAAATGACCCTGAAATTGAAGAGCACTACAAATGAACTCTGAAAAGGTTGAAAGTTGGCATGGTATCATCATTTCACCCACATAGCATGTGCACAAAAGTTGAGAGGGTTACGGCAATAACTGGAAGCACTTCGTGTACAAAATGGAAAATCTCTTTCGAAGTATGAGGGTTTTGGGCTAAAACTTATCTGTTACAAAGGCATTTCATTTTTTTAACTCATTACAACTACAGACTTTTTGTGCTTTCAGTATGCACCATTCAAAGCCACGTCATCAATTTTCAACCCTTTCTGACATCATTTGCTATTTTTCATGCATTTACTGATTTTTTTGAGCTAAATGACCCAGAAATTGAAAAGCACTACAAATGAACTCTGAAAAGGTTGAAAGTTGGCAATGTATCATCATTTCACGCACATAGCATGTGCAAAAAAGTTGAGAGGGTTACGACAAAAACAGGATGCACTTCGTGTACAAAATGGACAATCTCTTTCGAAGTATCAGGGGTTTGGGTTAAAACTCATCTGTTACAAAGCCATTTCATTTTTTTAAACTTATTTCAACTCCAGACTTTTTGTGCATTCAGTATGGACCATTCAAAGCCACGTCATCAATTTTCAACCCTTTCTGACATCATTTGCTATTTTCATGCATTTACTGATTTTTTTTGAGCTAAATAACCCTGAAATTGAAAAGCACTACAAATGAACTCTGAAAAGGTTGAAAGTTGGCATGGTATCATAATTTCACCCACATAGCATGTGCAAAAAAGTTGAGAGGGTTACGACAAAAACTGGATGCACTTCGTGTACAAAATGGACAATCTCTTTCGAAGTATCAGGGTTTTGGGCTAAAATTCATCTGTTACAAAGGCATTTCATTTTTTTAAACTTATTTCAACTCCAGAATTTTTGTGCGTTCAGTATGCACCATTCAAATCCACGTCATCAATTTTCAACCCTTTCTGACATAATTTGCTATTTTTCATGCATTTACTGATTTTTTTGTGCTAAATGACCCTGAAATTGAAGAACACTACAAATGAACTCTGAAAAGGTTAAAATTTGGCATGGAATCATCATTCACACACCCATAGCATGTGCAAAAAGTTGAGAGGGTTACGGCAAAAACTGGATGCACTTCGTGTACAAAATGGACAATCTCTTTCGAAGTATCAGGGTTTTGGGCTAAAACTCATCTGTTACAAGGCATTTCATTTTTAAAACATATTTCAACTCCAGACTTTTGTGCGTTCAGTATGCACCATTCAAATCCACGTCATCAATTTTCAACCCTTTCTGACATAATTTGCTATTTTTCATGCATTTACTGATTTTTTTGTGCTAAATGACCCTGAAATTGAAGAACACTACAAATGAACTCTGAAAAGGTTAAAATTTGGCATGGAATCATCATTCCACCCACATAGCATGTGCAAAAAAGTTGAGAGGGTTACGGCAAAAACTGGATGCACTTCGTGTACAAAATGGACAATCTCTTTCGAAGTATCAGGGTTTTGGGCTAAAACTCATCTGTTACAAAGGCATTTCATTTTTAAAACATATTTCAACTCCAGACTTTTTGTGCGTTCAGTATGCACCATTCAAAGCCACGTCATCAATTTTCGACCCTTTCTGACATCATTTGCTATTTTTCATGCATTTACTGATTTTTTTGAGCTAAATGACCCTGAAATTGAAAAGCACTACAAATGAACTCTGAAAAGGTTGAAAGTTGGCAATGTATCATCATTTCACGCACATAGCATGTGCAAAAAAGTTGAGAGGGTTACGGCAAAAACAGGATGCACTTCATGTACAAAATGGACAATCTCTTTCGAAGTGTCAGGGGTTTGGGCTAAAACTCATCTGTTACAAAGCCATTTCATTTTTTTAAACTTATTTCAACTCCAGACTTTTTGTGCATTCAGTATGGACCATTCAAAGCCATGTCATCAATTTTCAACCCTTTCTGACATTATTTGCTATTTTTCATGCATTTACTGATTTTTTTGAGCTAAATGACCCTGAAATTGAAAAGCACTACAAATGAACTCTGAAAAGGTTGAAAGTTGGCATGGTATCATTATTTCACCCAAATAGCATGTGCAAAAAAGCTCAGAGGGTTACGGCAAAAACTGGATGCACTTCGTGTACAAAATGGACAATCTCTTTCGAAGTATCAGGGTTTTGGGCTAAAACTCATCTGTTACAAAAGGCATTTAATTTTTTAAAACTTATTTCAACTCCAAACTTTTTGTGCATTCGGTATGCACCATTCAAAGCCACGTCATCAATTTTCAAAACTTTCTGACATAATTTGCTATTTTTCATGCATTTACTGATTTTTTGAGCTAAATGACCCTGGAATTGAAAAGCACTACAAATGAACTCTGAAAAGGTTGAAAGTTGGCATGGTATCATCATTTCATCCACATAGCATGTGCAAAAAAGTTGAGAGGGTTACGGCAAAAACTGGATGCACTTCGTGTACAAAATGGACAATCTCTTTCGAAGTATCAGGGTTTTGGGCTAAAACTCATCTGTTACAAAGGCATTTCATTTTTTTAAACATATTTCAACTCCAGACTTTTTGTGCGTTTAGTATGCACCATTCAAAGCCACGTCATCAATTTTCAACCCTTTCTGACATCATTTGCTATTTTTCATGCATTTATTGATTTTTTTGAGCTAAATGACCCTGAAATTGAAAAGCACTACAAATGAACTCTGAAAAGGTTGAAAGTTGGCATGGTACATCATTTCACCCACATAGCATGTGCAAAAAAGTTGAGAGGGTTACGGCAAAAACTCGATGCACTTCGTGTACAAAATGGAAATTCTCTTTTGAAGTATCTGGGTTTTGGGCTAAAACTCATCTGTTACAAAGGCATTTCATTTTTTAAAACTTATTTCAACTCCAGACTTTTTGTGCGTTCAGTATGCACCATTCAAAGCCATATCATCAATTTTCAACCCTTTCTGACATCATTTACTATTTTTCATGTATTTAATAATTTTTTTGAGCTAAATGACCCTGAAATTGAAAAGCACTACAAATGAACTATGAAAAGGTTGAAAGTTGGCATGGTATCATCAATTCACCCACATAGCATGTGCAAAAATGTTGAGAGGGTTACGGCAAAAACTGGATGCACTTCATGTACAAAATGGACAATCTCTTTCGAAGTATCAGGGTTTTGGGCTAAAACTCATCTGTTACAAAGGCATTTCATTTTTTTAAATAACCTAAGAATTACCAAATTGAATATAATGATAAATCACACTAATATTAAATAGCAGAAAAAAATCACTGAAAAATCTATTTTTAAAGTAAAGTTATTCACAAACTAGTGATTCACACAAATTTCAAATAATTCAAATTTGAACTATTCAAATTTGAAAACTACTGGCACTAACAGATAGTTTATAATTTTTTTTACCTAATGCAAAAAGATTCACAAAGAAACTCTAAATAAAGCAACAAACAACTCAGAAACGAAAGAAAATAAATAAAGCAGAAAACAAAAAAAATGAAAAATAAAAAAGCCCGCCTACTGGGCCACAACGGCCTGCATACGACTAGAAACCCAACCTCTAGTTCGGCAAGGAAGTAGGCCCGCAAGGCCTAGTAGGCCCCACAGGGCAGCGCAAGTGAGGTAGGCCCAGAAGGCCTGCGTTAGAGAGGAGCTCGAAGGAGCAACTACGGCGGGGCTTATAAACCAGTGCGGCTGCCCTTCGCTGGGCGAGGTGGGACTAAACTTCCTGCATCACGGCTGTGGCAGCACGAGATCTTTAGTCGCGGTTGGTGGCTCCAACCGCGACTAAAGGCCCCCCTTTAGTCCCGGTTGGAGCCACCAACCGCGACTAAAGGCCTACGCTTCCCGCCGCTTCGGCTGGCCAAAAGTGACCTTTAGTCCCGGTTGGTGGCTCCAACCGGGACTAAAGGGGGCGCATATATATACAACACTTCAAATTTTTTCAGTTTCTCTGCTTCTTCGACCACTACAGAGGACATCGCCGCGCCGCCAGGCTGCCCCGACGCCGTCTCGCCTCCCCCGACGCCGGAGCTCGTCGCCGCCACCGATGCCGGCCGCCCACGCCTCCTCGCGCCGATCCCCGATGCCGGACGCGCCCTTCTCCCCGAGCCCCGACGCCACGCGCGCCCGCTCCTCCCCGAGCTCCTCGTCGCGCGCGCCGCCTGCCCTGACGCCGTCGCCGTCCCCGACTCGCCTCGCCTCGCCATCGCCGTCGCCCTGCTGTGAGCTCTCCCCCCTCTCCCTCGCCCCCTGCCGCCATGGCCGCCTGATACGTCTCCAACGTATCTATAATTTATGAAGTATTCATGCCATGTTTA
Organism: Thinopyrum elongatum; assembly: GCA_011799875.1. NCBI lineage: Eukaryota > Viridiplantae > Streptophyta > Magnoliopsida > Poales > Poaceae > Thinopyrum > Thinopyrum elongatum. The sequence goes on from CM022301.1 coordinate 40,145,131, forward strand.
CAACAATTTTATATGGTGTTGTTTTTTGTGCAGAAATGAAAGTTCTCCAAATGAGCTGAAACTTTTTGATGATTTTTTTGGAACAAAAGAGACCCCCGAAGCTTTGTGGAACGACCAGAAGGTGAAGGAGTAGGGCACAAGACACCGGGGCGCGCCAAGGGGCCCAGGCGCGCCCCGGTGGGTTGTGCTCACCTCGAGGCCCATCTTAGCGTGAAACCAACGCCAAAAATTCCTATAAATAGAGAAACCATCAGGGGTAACCCTAGATAAGAAGTTCCGCCATCGCAAACCTCTGTAGCCATGAAAAACCAATCTAGACCCCGTTCCGGCACTCCGCCGGAGGGGGAAATCATCACCGGTGGCCATCTTCATCATCCCGGCGGCCACCATGATGAGGAGGGAGTAGTCCACCCTCGGGGCTGAGGGTTTGTACCAGTAGCTATGTGTTTAATCTCTCTCTCTCTCTCTCGTGCTCTTGAGATGTCATGATCTTGATGTATCGTGGGATTTGTTAATATAGTTGGATCATATGGTGTTTTCCCCTCTCTATCTTGTTGTGAATTGAGTTTTCCCTTTGAGATTTCGTTTTATCGGATTGAATACTTTTATGGATTTGAGAGCACTTGATCTATGTCTTGGCACTCAACTCGCGGATTCCCGAGGTGACATTGGGGTAATCTATGCATAGGGGTTGATGCATGTTTTCGTCCATGTTTCTCCGGTAGAAATCTTGGGGCACTCTTTGAGGTTCTTTGTGTTGGATTGAGTATTATGAATCTGAAATTGTTTGATGCATATCGCATAATCAACTCATGGATGCTTGCGGTGACATTGGAGTATCTAGGTGACATTAGAGTTGGTTGATGTGTATCATATGGTGTTATTTTAGTACGAACTCTTGGTTAGATCGATCGGATAGAATAGCTTGGTGTTATTTTAGTACGAACTCTAGGATAGATTGATAGGAAAGAATAGCTTTGAGGTGGTTTCGTACCCTACAAACAATTTCTTCTTATGTTCTCCGCTAGATAGGAACTTTGGAGTGATTCTTCATCGCACGTTGAGGGATGGTTATATGATCCAATTATATTAACATTGTTGAGAGATTGCACTAGCGAAAGTATGGACCCTAGGCCTCATTTTCAAGCATTGCAATACCGTTTGTGCTCACTTTTGTTACTTGCTACCTTGCTGTTTTTTATTGTTACTATTACAAAAATCAATATCTACTATCATTACTACGCTTTTATTACCATCTTTTCGCCGAACTAGTGCACCTATACAATTTTCCATTGTATTTGGTGTGTTGGGGACACAAGAGACTCTTTGTTATTTGGTTGCAGGGTTGTTTGAGAGAGACCATCTTCATCCTACGCCTCCCACGGATTGATAAATCTTAGGTCATCCACTTGAGGGAAAATTGCTACTGTCCTACAAAACTCTGCGCTTGGAGGCCCAACACGAGTCTACAAGAATAAAGTTGCGTAGTAGACATCAAGCTCTTTTCTGGCGCCGTTGCCGGGGAGGTGAGTGCTTGAAGGTATATCTTTAGATCTTGCAATTGAATCTTTTAGTTTCTTGTTTTATCACTAGTTTGGTTTATAAAAATAAAACTACAAAAAATGGAATTGAGGTTGCGTCATATTATTCATCTTTATAATGTCTTTCGTGAAAATGATGGAAAGGAAAATTATGCTCAATTGATAGAAGAAGAATTCAATAAAATGTTTGGCACAATTGATGAGCATGATTGCAATATTGTTGGTATGAACTCTATGAATATCCATGATGCTAATGATATGCAAAGCTACAAGCTTGGGGATGCTATGTTTGATGAAGATGATATTTTTAGTCACCCAAGTTTTGATGTGCAAATTTGTTATAATGGTAGCATGCCTCCTATTTATGATGATTATATTGATGAAAGTGGGTTTGGAAGAGTGTCAACTTTAGATAAGAATGATCCCACTATTTTGGAGGGTGTTGAATCTTTTCACAATTTTGATAAAAGTGGATTTGGAGAGGTCATGACTTTATTTAGTGATGAATCCACTATTTTGGAAGAGGTTTCAATTGATTATGAAAACAAAGTTGCTATATATGATGATTATGGTGATGAATGTATGCTATAAAGAATAATGATAACCATGAAACTTGTCATCATGATTTTTATTTTCAATTGGATTATGCCTCACATGATAGTTATTTTGTTGAGTTTGCTCCCACTACTATTCATGAGAATAAATTTGCTTATGTGGAGAGTAAGAAAATTTCTATGCTTGTGGATCATGAAAAGAATGATTTATGTGATTGTTATATTGTTGAATTAATTCATGATGCTACTGATAATTATTATGAGAGAGGAACATATGCTTTTATATATTTCAATAATATCAAGTTTCCTCTCTATATGTTGAAAGTTTTGAAGTTGCACTTGTTTTGCCTTCCTATGCTAGTTGATTCTTGCTCCCATGAATTGTTTTCTCACAAAATCCCTATGCATAGGAAGTGGGTTAGACTTAAATGCGCTAGTTATTTGCTTCATGATTCTCTCTTTGTGTTTCAATTCTCATCTTTTATGCGAGCATCATTGAAATCATCATGCCTAGCTAAAAGGCATTAAAGAAAAGCGCTTGTTGGGAGATAACCCAACACTTTTACCTACTATTTTTGTGTGTTCATATGATTAAGCTACTTTATTAATCATGTTTTATAGCTTTTGTTTCAATAAAGTGCCAAGTAAAGCCCTTGGGATAGTGTGGATGATAGTTGACTTGATTCTGTGCAAAAGCAGAAACTTTTGCGTCCAGTGCATAAATTCCTGTATTTTACTGGAACGTGTAAAAATTCTGAATTTTTACAGTTGATGTGTATACAAATTTTCTACGTTCTCCTGATTTTTCAGAATTTTTGGAGTTACATAAGTATGAACTTAATTCATATCTCTACATACTGTTCTGTTTTTGACAGATTCTGTTTTCAATGCATAATTTGCTTGTTTTCTAGTTTCTATGGCTTATATTGCTTAATATAAATTATGGAAATTGTAGAGTACAGTAGGCATTGTGTGAGAAAAATTATGAATCTTGTATTTGACAGTACCAAAGTGAATGATTTGTCTTTATCATACTAACCCATCTCACGAAGTTCCGTTAAGTTTTGTGTGATTGAAGTTTTCAAGTTTTGGGTGAGATATCGATATGAGGAGAATAAGGAGTGACAAGGCCCTAACCTTGGGGATTCCCAAGGCACCCCAAGACAATATTCAAGGAAGATCCAAGAAACTAAGCTTGGGGATGCCCCGCAAGGCATCCCCTCTTTCGTCTTCAACATTATCGGTAACCTCACTTGGAGCTATATTTTCATTCGTCACATGATATGAGTTTTTCTTGGACAGTCATTTTATTTTATTAGGATTTGCTTTCTGTTATTTATAATAATGTTTTGCATCTTTTATTTCAATAAAAGTGGCAAGGATAGCCATCACCATGCTTATTTTGCAAATATATGAGTTGCTGTTTCAAAACAGAAATTTTATCGCTGTTGCAATAATTATACAGAAAGGTAAGAATGTGATAAAATGTTGAAACATTTTGCACATTACGCTCTGATAAATTTTCTAAAGTGTGGTAAATTTTCAGAATTTTTGGTGTTAGGGAAGTATGAGTACAATTGCACTCTTTATAGACTGTCCTGTTTAGACAGATTGCTGTTATGTTCGCATTGTTTGCCTATGTTTGCTTGTTTATTGATTCTATTTGAGGATAGGAGTATTAAATATGCAGAGGCATTTAGTATGCAATGTTGAATAATAATTTTAGTGATTTGCTACAGTAGAGAATGATAAGGTTTTTGCATTGATTTATACTAACTTATCTCACGAGTTCTTGTTGAGTTTTGTGTGGATGAAGTTTTTAAGAATTAGGGAAATCGTGATATGAGAGGAATTAAGGAGACACAAAAGCTCAAGCTTGGGGATGCCCAAGGCATCCCAAGTTAATATTCCAAGAAGTCTCAAGCATCTAAGCTTGGGGATGCCCCGGTAGGCATCCCACCTTTCTTCATCAACAATTATCGGTTAGCCTCGGTTGAGCCTAAATTTTTGCTTCTTCACATGATGTGTGCTATTCTTACAATGTCATTTTATTTTGTTTTGCATGCTGTTTTAATAAAATACTTAGATCTGAAAGTTTTAAATAAGAGAGAGTCCTCAATTAGCTACCCATTTACTTAACTACTCATTTGATCTTCACTTGTATCTTTTTGGAGTAGTTTGTCATTTACTCTCATGCTTCACTTAGATTATTTTGAGAGTTGAAATTTTGAAGAAATACTTATGCTCTCGTGCTTCACTTAAATTTATTTGAGAGCTTGTTAGTAGCAATGGCAATACATAAATTTAGTCCCAAAGTAATGGATATTCAAGAAGGATATAATAAAAACTTTCATGTAGATCACTGGATATGATAAGTTTGATTTCTTGCAATAGTTTGGCGATATGGAGATAATAATATGTGAGTCATGTTGGTGAGTAAATATGCTTTAGTAAGAATATTGGTGTTAAGGTTTGTGATTCCCTATGCAAGCACGAAAGTCAAAAATTATGCAATGAAATTACATCCTACTTGTGGTGCATTATTCGGTGTTAGTTATGCTCAATGCTCATTTATGTGAATTTTCGTTTCTTGGTTGGTTGCTTCTCAATCCATTTGCTAGCCTCCGTTTGTACGAAGTGGGAATACTACTTGTGCATCCAAATTCTTAAACCCAAAGTTGTGCCAAATGAGTCCACCGTACCTACCTATATGCGGTATTTCCATGCCGTTCTAAGCAAATTTGTATGTGCCATCTCTAAATTTTCACAATAATTTACTTTTTGTGTGCTCGTACCGCTCATGAAGCGGCAGGGGGTGGCCAATATTTTCCATGCTAGATGTGTTATTCTCAAGATGAGTGTTTATTCACTTGTCGTTGCACGAGAGTACGGCAAAGGTATTAGGGATGCCCAGTCCCGAAATGAAAAATGAATTTACTTTATATTGTCAAATAATAAATTCCTTGGAAAGTGTTGGTATGGAGGGTACCCATGGATACGGCTAGCCATGGATCGTGAAAGAATGATGGAAAAAGGAATAAAACTTTATTTTCTGTTTGGGAACCGCCTATGATATATCTAGCATGAAAAGTGTTGGGAATTACTCGGTCGTTTTCGTTGACGGGAAAAGTATGCCTCTCAAAAATTTTATCTCTCAATTTAAGCTTTTAAGCTCTGGCACCTCTACAAATCCCTACTTCCCTCTGCGAAGGGCCTATCTATTTACTTTATGCAATTTTTTTTATTTGAGTCTCCATCTTCTCTTATAAAGCACCAACTAAGGGGCACTATGATCGTACTTGAGCATTGGATGTAGCTAATATGCGAGTGTGTTCTGTGAATGGATCAATGATTGAGCACGATGAGCTAGGGATATCTTTCTTTAGTGTTGATATTTTGAAAGACATGGTTGCTTGTTGATATGCTTGAGTATTGATGTCTTCATGTCAAATTATAGACTATTGCTATGAATCATTCAAGTCCAAATGTCCATGCTACAAAAGAAAGAGTATATGATGAATATGATAGGTAGCTTTCCACAACAAAAATTCCGTTTTCAATTGCTATTTATCATGATAAGTTTTATGCGAAAGAGTTGTTGTTATGATGCTAGGAAAAGTGATTGAAATTATCATTGATCAAACTTATGCACTTTGCTAGCATTCACATTTCATAAATTATTTCTTTTATCATTTACCTACTCGAGGACGAGTAGGAATTAAGCTTGGGGATGTTGATACGTCTCCGTCGTATCTAGACTTTTTGATTGTTCCATGCCTATATTCTACAACTTTTACATACTTTTGGCAACTTTTTATACTATTTTTGGGACTAACATATTGATCCAGTGCCTAGTGCCAGTTTCTGTTTGTTGCATGTTTTTTGTTTCGCAGAAAATCTATATCAAACGAAGTCCAAACGGGATAAAAACTTACGGAGATTTTTTTTGGAATATATGTGATTTTTGGGAAAAAGAATCAACGCGAGACGATGCCCGAGGAGTCCACAAGGCAGGGGGGCGCGCCCCGGGGATAGGGTGCGCCCTGGGCCCTTGTGGCCACTCCGTAAGGCGGTTGGTGCCCTTCTCCGGCCACAAGAAAGCTAAAATCTAGATAAAAATCGTGTTAAAATTTCAGCCCAATCGGAGTTACGGATCTCCGGGAATTTAAGAAACCGTGAAAGGCCAGAATCTGGGAGCGCAGAAACAGAAGGAAACAGAGAGAGAGATCCAATCTCGGAGGGGCTCTCGCCCCTCCGCCGCCATGGAGGCCATGGAATAGAGGGGAAACCCTTCTCCCATCTAGGGGGAAGGTCAAGGAAGAAGAAGGAGGGGGGCTCTCTCCCCCTCTCTCCCGGTGATGCCGGAACGCCGCCGGGGCCATCATCGTGACGGCGATCTACACCAACAACTTCGCCGCCGTCATCACCAACTCTCTCCCCCTCTATGCAGCGGTGTAACACCTCTTCTACCCACTATAATCTCTACTTGAACATGGTGCTCAACGCTATATATTATTTCCCAATGATGTATGGCTATCCTATGGTGTTTGAGTAGATCCGTTTTGTCCTATGGGTTAATTGATGATCGTGATTGGTTTGAGTTGCATGTTTTATTATTAGTGCTGTCCTATGGTGCTCTCCGTGTCGCGCAAGCGTGAGGGATCCCTGTTGTAGGGTTTGCAATATGCTCGTGATTTGCTTATGGTGGGTGGCGTGAGTGACAGAAGCACAGACCCAAGTACGTAGGTTGTTTGCGTATGGGAGTAAAGAGGACTTGATACCTTATAATGCTATGGTTGGGTTTTACCTTAATGATCTTTAGTATTTACGGATGTTTGCTAGATTTCCAATCATAAGTGCATATGATCCAAGAAGAGAAAGTATGTTAGCTTATGCCTCTCTCTCATATAAAATTGCAATAATGATTACCAGTCTTGTTATCAATTGCCTAGGGACAAATAACTTTCTTGTGACAAAAGCTCTCTACTAAAATTAACTTAGTTGTTTCTTTATCTAAACAGCCCCTAGTTTTTATTTACGTGCTCTTTATTATCTTGCAAACCTATCCTACCACACCTACAAAGTACTTCTAGTTTCATACTTGTTCTAGGTAAAGCGAACGTTAAGCATGCGTAGAGTTGTATCGGTGGTCGATAGAACTTGAGGGAATATTTGTTCTACCTTTAGCTCCTCATTAGGTTCGACACTCTTATTTATCGAGAAAGGCTACAACTGATCCCCTATACTTGTGGGTTATCAAGACCTTTTTCTGGCACCGTTGCCGGGGAGAAATAGCGTGGGGTGAATATTCTCGTGTGTGCTTGTTTGCTTTATCACTAAGTAGATTTTATTATCTCTTCTAAGTTGTTCTCTATCTTTAGTTATGGATATGGAACACGAAATACCAAAAAAATTAGGTGTACTTGCTACTCATGGAGATGGGAAACCTCCTAAAACCCTCGATGCTCATTATGTGACAGATATTATGCACTACTTTAATAATCCTGAGAAAACCCCATTCAATTATATAATGGGAGACATGTTGGATCAACGTGAATACTTTAGGGATTATCGCTTGACTCAAAAAGGGAAACTGTTATGGGATCAAATTCATATGTTGCATTGGTATGCTCGGGAACTATGCTTGAGATATGATTATACTTGTTGCTCTAGGATGAAGGCTCCACACCTTCCCTTTTCTTGTAAATTGAATGATAATAAAACCTTGGCTTCTTATGCTAATGGTATATATGATTACTATGATGTGGAACGAATAGAAGAATTCGTTGCTCTTAAGGGTGCTTATGAAATTGAATCTTTGTTTGAAAAGTATGAAGCTTTTGATGATGATGTTTATAGGTCTGAAAATTTTGCTATACTTAAATATTGCTATGAGAGTTATGAATACAATGCCCATATTGATGCATTTATTGATAAAGTCTCCGCTGTCCAAGAAGAGACTAATATTTTGCAGGAATCTATGGAAGAAGAAATTGCCGAAACTGTGAACTCATTAGATGAAAAAGATGATGAGGAGAGCGAAGAACAAAAGGAGGAAGAGCGGATTGATCACCCGTGCCCACCTTCTAATCAGAGTAACTCTTCAACTCATACATTGTTTAATTTCCCTTCATGCTTACCGAAGGATGATTGCTATGATAATTGCTATGATCCCTTTGATTCGTTTGAAATATCCCTTTTTTATGAACTTGATGCTTGCTATGCTTGTGGCCATGATGCCAATATGAATTATGCTTATGGAGATGAACTTGCTATAGTTCCTTTTGTTATGAATGAAATTGTTTCTATTGCACCCACGCATGATAGTCCTATTATCTTTTTGAATTCTCCCAACTATACCATATCAGAGAAGTTTGCGCTTATTAAGGACTATATTGATGGGTTGCGTTCTACTATTGCACATGATGATTTTGATAAATATAATATGCATGTGCTTGCTGCTCCTACTTGCAATTATCATGAGAGAGGAACTACATCTCCGCCTCTCTATGTTTCTAATACGATAAAATTGCAACAAACTGTTTATACTATGCATTGGCCTTTACTTTGTGTGCATGAATTGTTCTTTTATGACATGCCGATGCATAGGAAGAGAGTTAGACTTCGTCATTACATGATATATTTTACTTTGTGCTCACTACTAAATTACAAGTCATTGTTAATTAAAATTGGCTTTGATATACCTTGGGATCCGGGTGGATCCATTACTTGAGCACTATATGCCTAGCTTAATGGCTTTAAAGAAAGTGCTGCCAGGGAGACAACCTGGAAGTTTTAGAGAGTCATTTTATTCAGTTGAGTGCTTTTATATAGTTTAAAAATAAAAAAATAAAGTGGGGAACCTAAAACTTTTCAAAAAGAAAAGTGAAAGTAAGAAGGACGAGCACCGTTGAAGTGGGGGAGCTCCTTGAACTTTGTTCATGCCCATGGAAACTTTGCAAATCTTGAACTACATAAAATTTTCAACAAAAATAATTATCCCCTTGTATAAATCCATTTTATTATAAAAATAATGTGCCAATATTTGCCTTGAGGATAATTAGATTGCTTGTTTGGTTTGTGCGGTGCAAAAACAGAAACTTTGGCTGTAGTGCGTGATTTTAATTTTTTTACTGGAAAGTCAAACTCTTCTGAAACTTTTTGCAAAGTACTTATATACAAATTTTTTATTTTTTCCTAATTTTTCAGAATTTTTGGAGTTAGATAAGTATGGTAGATTTTTAGATTTCTGCAGACTATCCTATTTTTGACAGATTCTGTTTTTGATGCATTGTTTTGCTCGTTTTGATGAAACTATCGATTGAGTCGGTGGTATAAGCCATGGAAAAGTTATAATACAGTAGCTACAATGCAAAAATAAAATATGAATTGCATTGCAACAGTATTTAAAGTGGTAATTTGCTTTATTATACTAACGGATCTCACGAGGGTTTTGTTAAGTTTTGTGTGATTGAAGTTTTCAAGTTTTGGGTGAGATCACGATGGATGAAGGAATAAGGAGTGGCAAGAGCCTAAGCTTGGGGAAGCCCGAGGCACCCCAAGGTAATATTCAAGGACTCCCAAGCAACTAAGCTTGGGGATGCCCCGGAAGGCATCCCCTCTTTCTTCTAACGATCATCGGTAATTTTACTTGGAGCTATATTTTTATTCGTTACATGATATGCGTAAATCTTGGAGTGTCGTGTGCTTTTTCTTTTTTTCTTTTAATAATACACCATGCTGGTATGAGATAGTCCTTGGTTGATTTATAGAATGCTCTTTGCACTTCACTTATATCTTTTGAGTATGGCTTTATAGAATGTTTCATGTGCTTCACTTATATCATTTGAAGTTTCGATTGCCTGTTTCTCTACACATAGGAAACCGCCATTTATAGAATGCTCTTTTGCTTCACTTATATTTGTTAGAGCGTGGGCATATATTTTGTAGAAAGAATTAAACTCTCATGCTTCGCTTATATCTATTTAGAGAGTTGACAGGAATTGGTCATTCACATGGTTAGTCATAAAATCCTACATAAAACTTGTAGATCACTGAATATGATATGTTTGATTCCTTGCAATAGTTTTGCGGTATAAAGATGGTGATATTAGAGTCATGCTAGTGGGTAATTGTGGATTGTAGAAATACTTTTGTTGAAGTTTGTGATTCCCGTAGCATGCACGTATGGTGAACCGTTATGTAACGAAGTTGGAGCATGAGGTATTTATTTATTGTCTTCCTTATGAGTGGCAGTCGGGGACGAGCGATGGTCTTTTCCTACCAATCTATCCCCCTAGGAGCATGCGCGTAGTACTTTGTTTCAATGACTAATAGATTTTTGCAATAAGTATGTGAGTTCTTTATGACTAATGTTGAGTCCATGGATTATACGCACTCTCACCCTTCCATCATTGCTAGCCTCTTCGATACCGTGCATTGCCCTTTCTCACCTCGAGAGTCAGTGCAAACTTCACCGGTGCATCCAAACCCCGTGATATGATACGCTCTGTCACACATAAGCCTCCTTATATCTTCCTCAAAACAGCCACCATACCTACCTATCATGGCATTTCCGTAGCCATTCCGAGATATATTGCCATGCAACTTCCATCATCATCATATACATGACTTGAGCATTCATTGTAATATTGCTTTGCATGATCGTAATATAGCTAGCATGATATTTTAATGGCTTGTCCATTTTTTTATATCTTTTGCTATGCTAGATCATTGCACATCCTGGTACACTGCCAGAGGCATTCATATAGAGTCATACTTTGTTCTAGATATCGAGTTGTAATATTGAGTTGTAAGTAAATAAAAGTGTGATGATCATCATTATTAGAGCATTGCCCCATGAGAGAAAAAATAAAAGAGGCCAAAGAATTCACTCAAAAAAAAGAGAAAAAAGAGAGAGAGAAAACAGAACAAAAAAAAATGAGAGAAAAGAGAGAAGGGGCAATGTTACTATCCTTTTTCCACACTTGTGCTTCAAAGTAGCACCATGTTCTTCATATAGAGAGTCTCTTGAGTTATCACTTTCATATACTAGTGGGAATTTTTCATTATAGAACTTGGCTTGTATATTCCAACGATGGGCTTCCTCAAATTGCCCTAGGTCTTCATGAACTTATAACTCTAGTGCATCCGTTGCATGGCAATCCCTACTCACTCACATTGATATCTATTGATGGGCATCTCCATAGACCGTTGATATGCCTAGTTGATGTGAGACTATCTCCTTCTTTTTATCTTCTCCACAACCACCATATTCTATTCCACCTATAGTGCTATGTCCATGGCTCACGCTCATGTATTGCGTGAAAATTGAAAAGATTTGAGAACATCAAAAGTATGAAACAATTGCTTGGCTTGTCATCGGGGTTGTGCATGATTTGAATATTTTGTGTGGTGAAGATGGAGCATAGCCAGACTATATGATTTTGTAGGGATAACTTTCTTTGGCCATGTTATTTTGAGAAGACATAATTGGTTTATTAGTATGCTTGAAGTATTATTGTCTTTATGTCAAATTATAGACTATTGCTTTGAATCACTCGTGTCTTAATATTCATGCCATGATTAGATTATATGATCAAGATTATGCTAGGTAGCATTTCACATCAAAAATTATCTTTTTTATCATTTACCTACTCAAGGACGAGCAGGAATTAAGCTTGGGGATGCTGATACGTCTCCGTCGTATCTACAATTTTTTATTGTTCCATGCCAATATTCTACAACTTTTACATACTTTTTGCAACTTTTTATACTATTTTTGGGACTAACATATTGATCAAGTGCCCAGTGCCAGTTCCTGTTTGTTGCGTGTTTTTTGTTTCACAGAAAATCCATATCAAACGAAGTCCAAACGGGATAAAAACTTACGGAGATTTTTTTAGAATATATGTGATTTTTGGGAAAAAGAATCAACGCGAGACGATGCCCGAGGAGTCCACAAGGCAGGGGGGCGCGCCCCAGGGGGTAGGGAGCGCCCTGGGCCCTTGTGGCCACTCCGTAAGGCGGTTGGTGCCCTTCTTTGGCCGCAAGAAAGCTAATATCCGGATAAAAAATGTGTTAAAATTTCAGCCCAATTGGAGTTACGGATCTCCGGGAATTTAAGAAACCGTGAAAGGCCAGAATCTAGGTGCGCAGAAACAGAAGGAAACAGAGAGAGAGATCCAATCTCGGAGGGGCTCTCGCCCCTCCGCCGTCATGGAGGTCATGGAACAGAGGGGAAACCCTTCTCCCATCTAGGGGGAAGGTCAAGGAAGAAGAAGGAGGGGGGCTCTCTCCCCCTCTCTCCCGGTGATGCCGGAACGCCGCCGGGGCCATCATCGTGACGACGATCTACACCAACAACTTCGCCGCCGTCATCGCCAACTCTCTCCCCCTCTATGCAGTGGTGTAACACCTCTTCTCCCCGCTATAATCTATACTTGAACATGGTGCTTAATGCTATATATTATTTCCCAATGATGTATGGCTATCCTATGATGTTCGAGTAGATCCGTTTTGTCCTATGGGTTAATTGATGATCGTGATTGGTTTGAGTTGCATGTTTTATTATTGGTGCTGTCCTATGGTGCTCTCCGTGTCGCGCAAGCGTGAGGGATCCCCATTGTAGAGTTTGCAATATGCTCGTGATTTGCTTATGGTGGGTGGCGTGAGTGACAGAAGCACAAACCCAAGTAAGTAGGTTGTTTGCGTATGGGAGTAAAGAGAACTTGATACCTTATAATGCTATGGTTGGGTTTTACCTTAATGATCTTTAGTATTTACGGATGTTTGCTAGAGTTCCAATCATAAGTGCATATGATCCAAGAAGAGAAAGTATGTTAGCTTATGCCTCTCCCTCATATAAAATTGCAATAACGATTACCGGTCTAGTTATCGATTGCCTAGGGACAAATAACTTTCTTGTGACAAAAGCTCTCTACTAAAATTAACTTAGTTGTTTCTTTATCTAAACAGCCCCTAGTTTTTATTTACGTGCTCTTTATTATCTTGCAAACCTATCCTACCACATCTAGTTTCATAATTGTTCTAGGTAAAGCGAATGTTAAGCGTGCGTAGAGTTGTATCGGTGGTCGATAGAACTTGAGGGAATATTTGTTCTACCTTTAGCTTCTCGTTGGGTTCGACACTCTTATTTATCAAGAAAGGCTACAATTGATCCCCTATACTTGTGGGTTATCAGTCTCCAATGTATCTATAATTTATGAAGTATTCATGCCATGTTTACAACAATTTTATATGGTTTTGGTATGATTTGCATGGAACTAACCCGGACTGACGCTGTTTTCAGCAGAACTACCGTGGTGTTGTTTTTTGTGCAGAAATGAAAGTTCTCCAAATGAGCTGAAACTTTTTGACGATTTTTTTGGAACAAAAGAGACCCCTGAAGCTTCGTGGAAGGACCAAACGGTGAAGGAGTAGGGCACAAGACACCGGTGCACGCCAGGGGGCCCAGGCGCGCCCCGGTGGGTTGTGCTCATCTCGAGGCCCATCTTAGCGTGAAACCAACGCCAAAAATTCCTATAAATAGAGAAACCATCAGGGGTAACCCTAGATCAGAAGTTCCGCCACCGCAAGCCTCTGTAGCCATGAAAAACTAATCTAGACCCCGTTTCGGCACTCCGCCGGAGGGGGAAATCATCACCGGTGGCCATCTTCATCATCCCGGCGGCCACCATGATGAGGAGGGAGTAGTCCACCCTCGGGGCTGAGGGTTTGTACCTGTAGCTATGTGTTTAATCTCTCTCTCTCTCTCTCTCTCTCTCGTGTTCTTGAGATGTCACGATCTTGATGTATCGCGGGCTTTGTTAATATAGTTGGATCATATGGTGTTTTCCCCTCTCTATCTTGTTGTGAATTGAGTTTTCCCTTTGAGATTTCATTTTATCGGATTGAATACTTTTATGGATTTGAGAGCACTTGATCTATGTCTTGGTACTCAACTCGCGGATTCCCGAGGTGACATTGGAGTAATCTATGCATAGGGGTTGCTGCACGTTTTCGTCCTTGTTTCTCCGGTAGAAATCTTGGGGCACTCTTTGAGGTTCTTTGTGTTGGATTGAGTATTATTAATCTGAAATTGTTTGATGCATATCGCATAATCAACTCACGGATACTCGCGGTGACATTGGAGTATCTAGGTGACATTAGAGTTGGTTGATGTGTATCATATGGTGTTATTTTAGTACGAACTCTTGGTTAGATCGATCGGATAGAATAGCTTGGTGTTATTTTAGTACGAACTCTAGGATAGATTGATCGGGAAGAATAGCTTTGAGGTGGTTTCGTACCCTACAAACAATTTCTTCTTATGGTCTCCGCTAGATAGGAACTTTGGAGTGATTCTTCATCGCACGTTGAGGGATGGTTATATGATCCAATTGTATTAGCATTGTTGAGAGATTGCACTAGCGAAAGTACGAACCCTGGGCCTCATTTTCAAGCATTGCAATACCGTTTGTGCTCACTTTTGTTACTTGCTACCTTGCTGTTTTTTATTGTTACTATTACAAAAATTAATATCTACTATCTTTACTACGCTTTTATTACCATCTCTTCGCCGAACTAGTGCACCTATACAATTTTTCATTGTATTTGGTGTGTTGGGGACACAAGAGACTCTTTGTTATTTGGTTGCAGGGTTGTTTGAGAGAGACCATCTTCATCCTACGTCTCCCACGGATTGATAAATCTTAGGTCATCCACTTGAGGGAAAATTGCTACTATCCTACAAAACTCTGCGCTTGGAGGCCCAACACGAGTCTACAAGAATAAAGTTGCGTAGTAGACATCACCGCCCCTCCCCGAGCCCACACACACACATGCATGAACACACACACACACACACACATTTTCTTAAGTTAATGATTTATATGTATTTTTGTATGTTTAATTAGTATATATGTATAGCAATTTTGACATTTTTCAGAAGAATTTTGACATTTTTTCACTAGATGATTAGATGTATAGAAAAAAGTTGAGGAATTAATTAGTATATAATGTATGTATAGACATTTGATCCAATGTATAGCAATTAGTATATGTATGTATATAATGTATAGAAAACGTTTGAGGAATTTTGACCAAGCATAGAAAAATTTTGCATAGAAAAAAGTTGCATTTTTTAATATTGTATTTGCAAAAGTTTGTTATGTATTTGCAAAATCAAGTAAAAAAGAATTACAGAAATCATAATCAAGCATTTAAAAAATGTTAAATTTGCATAGATCGAATTTGTTCTCGACGTCAACGATGCCCGGCCCGCATCCTCGTCGTCAACTCATTCGAGACGACGTCCTACTTCAGAGGAGCCATGTCCGGGACTGGGCTCCGCCGGGCTAGCACTGGGAGGTGCTACCTTCCGGGGCGCGCAGCTTGGTGAGGAACCGGGCTCCCGTCATCGACCCGGAGCTTCTTTGGTGGCGTTCGCGTGGGCCACTTTCGGTGCGGAGGCAGCCGGCCCCGCCGGAGGTGGTACGTCGTCGTGTCAGGGAGGAGGACGAGCACGTCCGTCGCTGCATGGCTGCGTTGGACGTCATGTTCTCCAATACCTGGCACGTTCTTCAGGGATCTCACCTGAGCTATGATCCTGTGATCGTTCCTTCTCTTTGGGTGTCCACCGCCCGCGCCTCAGGAACTGCGAGTGAAGTAGATTCTTCGATAGTATTCGATCTGTATTAGCTAGTGATGTTATATATATGATAATATTTGAGATGTATTAGTGATAATACTCGAGATGTATTCGAGATTATATTCGATAATATTCAAGATGATGTATTCAAGATTATATTATTTTATAATATTCGAGACGATGTATTCGAGATTATACTCAATGATGCATATTATCTGGATTATTCGAGATGTATATATATTATCTACTATGATTCAGTTTTTCCTTATTGATTGCATGTATGCATTCTAATTTGAATACTAAATTGTTTTATCTTTCTTCTGGATTAGTTAAATAAAAGCTATGGACAATACCGGCAGAGAAGGAGAAGAGGCCCTGTTCGAGATCATACGCTCCCCGAGACCATATGAGAATGAAGAAGATGACGGCTCGCAATATCTGAACAATACCGGTGATGGTATGATATTCGATGAAGACGAACGAATAGATGAAGTCCAGAACAATGATGACGAAGGAAATGTTGTTCTTCAAATAACAAAGACCGGCGAGGTATATTTATATAAGGCATCTAGTGATCATCACATGTTTTAATTGATTTGTATATATATTAACGGATTGATCTTTCTTCTTTTAGCCCTCCGGATCAAGCAAATCTTGTACAAGCAGCAGGGCAGTTCGAGGCCCGGCCAAAAAGTTACAGGCTGGCGTAAAGTACAACATCGATGCCATCAAATCTAATGGCGAACCTGATGAACCTAAGGAGAAAGCGAAGAAGTTCATTCATCAATGCGGAGTTATTGTCAGGGACCAAATCCCGATCTCCATTCAAGAATGAAAAAAGCCAGCAAAGAGAGATCCAGATGTTACTTTTGTCGACCAAAGAGCAAAAGATCTGCTTTGGGAATCGCTCATGTCACATTTCACCCTACCAGATCATTTGACAGATGCAGATCTGGAGAAAGTCAAGAGCAGTGCTCTTAAGAAGATGGCGATAGCATTCAACAACCACAAAAAAAATATATGGGCCGTGTACGTCAGTGCAGGAAAGCAGACTCCAGAATTCAAGGGAACACTGGAGAAGGCAAGAGCTCATTGGGATGCTTTCGTGAACTTCAAGGAATCGGAAGTAGCTCAGGAACGGTCGAGAAAAAACAAGATTAATGCCGCGAAAAAGCAGTGGCACCATAAGCTGGGGCCAGGTGGCTACGAGGTGGCCCGGCCTAAGTGGGATCTCGCTGAGTAAGAGATGATGGATGCAGGGGTCACTCCAGTTACATTGAGCTGGCCCCCTAGGTGCAGGACTTGGTTCTATGCGCATGGGGGGAAGTTGGACCCAAAGACAGGCGAGGTTTTGGAGCGGGCATGTCTTAAAGGAGCCGATGAAAGTTTACTTGTTGCAATAGAAAAGGCTCGAACGGGGGTGTTCACGCCCAACAGAGAGAACGACGAGCTTACGCGCGCCCTGAAGAATCCTGAACACCCGGGAAGAACACGAGGCAAAGGCGTTGTTCCGTGGTTTGAGGGGTTTGCGGACTGGAACGCCGACTACAGAAGCCATGCAAGAAAGAAGCAGCAGGAGGAGCAGAAGAGGAAGCTGGAGGAGGAGCAGAGGAAGCAGGAAGCAGACCGCCTTCGCATCGTAGAATCAAAGCACGCGGATTTGGAACGCACTTTCATCCGGCAGCAGGAGCAGATCGACTCACTTAGCCAGGAAACGGCGTCTCAGCGGTAGCAGCTAGCGGATCCAGCATTGGATAGCACCGTCCCATCCATGCCGAGAAGCAGCGTGGGTTCCGCCCCGGGCGATGATGCACTGCTGGATAGATACCCTGTGGATGATATCATAGCTACGACAACTTGTGAGCTACACTTTAAAGTGAAGAACATATCCACGAAGGTGGCGGACGGCTATGCTCAAACAAATCCCCCTGAAGCAACCTTCCATTGCAATCCGATTCCAGCTGGCTATGCTCGTGTCGGGGTTGATGAGGTGGTGGCAGGATATTCGGGGCTAGAGCTTGACATTCCTGGAGGTGACGAGGAGCGCACACTGGGAAAGGCCATACATCATATCATTCTATGGAGAAAGGATTGCATCGTCTTTCCAAGGCCACCGACACCGTGTCAGCCGGCTCCTCCTCCAAGTCCGCCACCGCGTCAGCAGACTCCCACTCCTCCAAGTCTGCCACCGCGTCAGCAGACTCCTGCTCCTCCAAGTCCGCCACCGCGTCAGCCCACTCCTCCTCCTCCAAGTCCGGCACCGCGTCAGCTGACTCCTCCTCCTCCAAGTCCGGCACCGCGTCAGCCGACTCCTCCTCCAAGTCAGGCACCGCGTCAGCCGTCTCCGCCGCCTCAGCAACAGCGGAAGAGAGGCGTCGCAGCTACGGCGGCTAGCGGTACAACAGGAGGCAAGAAATACAAATTTGGTCCAAGCCTCAAGCCTCTTCCGAAGTTGCCTTACCACTTGACTGAAGAGGAAAACGAAGCCGAAGTGAAGGCCCAAGTGAAGGCCCATTTTGGACCGAAACCGCCCCCGCCGCCAAAGGAGAAAGTACCTGAGCATGCCATGCAACACTTTATTGATATGGCTCAACCAGCTGTCAAGCATAGGGACTCAGACTATGAGCGCTCTATCAAGAAGTTATATCATGCACAACAAAAGAAGGAGTCGAGCTCGAGCTTGAGCCAAGCAGCTGCTAAAAAAAGCGGAAAAACTGTTCCCCAGCTGGGAGAACAGGCAGTGTAATCGATCTCCCCGCTCATTGTACAAACACATGGGAGTACCTCCGATCAGCTGGTAATAACTGACGATCATAGAAGGCAGGCTCAAGAGGCCGGTGTCACTGTAGAACAACTCCTAGGCATCAAGGACTTCCAAATGTTTACAGAGGAGGAACTACAATGGAAATATGTCCGCGGCGAACCTATGGTCAAGCCTGAGCAGATCCCGTTTCTATCAACGAGAATGTATGAATTGCATCAATGGTACATGAGAGAAGTAAAGACTACCGATTGAGAGTCCCTCATGGTGACAGTCAAGGAAGAGCATTACTACCATGCAAAAGATTTGTGGGTTGAGTTTCAAAAAATGTTTCAGTTATTCAATCAAGACGCACTCGACAAATCTATCATCAGTTGCTATTGTCTGTAAGTGGTTTCTTTCTGTAATTTAAGTTTCTAGCTAGCTGTAATGCTCGTTCATTACCTGTAATTATCCTCACTATATTCTTTTCTGTGGTATTATGCAGAATGAAGATGTATGAAATGAAAAAAGCTGGACACTATGGCATTGGGTTCATTGACCCAAATACCATTAATGAAGAGACATGAATGCGTCAATGGGAACGAAAAGACACAGAGAAAAGCTTCCTAGAGTTCTTGGTGCGACTAAATACCCAACCAGAAATACTACTTCCTTACAACTTCGGATGAGTGACACTATCTTGTACTACAAATTCTGTTTTTGCTTACTAGCTGTTAATAAGTGTAGTTGATGAGTTATACATATGCCCGCTTAATTATACAAATATGTGCGCATGCAGTTTTCACTGGATCCTGCTAATCATTGAAGTTGACGAGGGAAAAGTTCAAGTACTGGACTAACTACTTAAAGATGTTAATGACTACGCAATCGTGAGGGGGATGGTCGACAGGTAATTTCAATCATTATCGAACTATATGTCGGCCTCTTTAGTTCATTTCCTGATATCAACTAATTAATAACTCTTTTATTCATTTTTTTTGCCGACGGGCAGGGCTTGGGAAAAGTTCATAAACAGGTTGAAGGCCAATGGAAACAAAAACTAAAATGGTGTCGACCCAAAGTAATTAATTAAGTAGTACTAGCTAGCTACCATCTCTTTAATTCTAGTTTCAATACCATTATCATGCTTGATTAATTATTATCTGATTGAATTCTATTCTCGTAAAGGCCTTGAGGCAGGCGCCATGGAATAATTTATGTGCATACTACGTTTGCGAGAACATTCGCATGATGATGTCCGAAAGGTCCAAAAGTGATAGACAACTTTGGGTACGTTTGCCAGAACACTATTCACAATTCTTTTTATCATGATCTAATATATATACACACAACTAATATATTCATATTTATCTTCTTTTTTAATAAAGATGCAAGAGATGCGGGATAAGCTCCTACCAACGGATCGTGTACGAGCAATTCAAGAGGAAATAGCAGGATTTTTGCTCGACCAGGTCATAGATCCCAAAGGAGAATACCATTACAAGCTGTAATGCCTCCATGTAATGATCTGCAAATTGTAGGAGAAATTGTATATACCAAATTGTATATATATATATATATATATATATATATATATATATATAGTGTGTGTGTGGTGTGTGTGTGTGTGTGTGTGTGTGTGTGTGTGTGTGTGTGTGAATGGTCGTGCGAGAAATTCGATGATATATATACGGTTCTATGAGAAATTCTGTTTATATATATATGCATAACATGTACAATATGTAGTAGCATAAAATATGTTTGAAATGAAAAAGAATTAAATGAAAAACACAAAATTAAAAGGAAAAATAAACTATAAACCCCTAAATCTTTTAGTCCCGGTTGGTGGTGTAACCAACTGGGACTAAAGGCCCCCGGCCCCTCGGCGCGGGCTCGTGCCACGTGGTCGGCCTTTGGTTCCGGTTCGTGACGAACCGGGACAATAGCCCGATTCTGCACTAGTGCCAGTCAATATTTCACAGGGAAGCTCTTAACTATCACCTCATTAGGAGTATTATCTAAAATTTCATTTTTTACCAAGCAAATAAGGTCCATTTTCTGGATGTCAGTTGAGTAAAATGCACAGAATCACCACTTTCTACCAAGCAAATAAGGTCTATCTAAAAATCACCACTTTCTGGATGTCAGTTGAGTAAAATGCACAGAATCATCCAGAACCGCATCATCCCGAGCGTCCTCCTCCTCTTCGCCAAGCCGTTCCTCCTCCCCTCCCCCTTCCTCCTCCGTGAGCCCAGCGGGGATGCCGAAGTCCTAGTTCTCCGCGCTGGCCTACGGCCATGGTGGCAGTTCGTCGTTAGGCAGATCATGGCGTCGCCGCCCTCGCTCACCTGGACCATCCGCATTCACGGCGTCGGGCTCCTCCGGCAAGGAGGAGATAGTCATCTCCTCCGGCGACGAGGAGGACCAGCCGCAGCAGCGGCCCCGTCTCCTCTCGGAGGCTGCTCTGACGAACGCAGAATTCGTCTGTTAGATGGGTCTGGCTCCACCATCGCCGGCGCGCGTGAAGGAGGAGCCAACGTCCCCGCCGCGGGTCCGCGTTAAGCGGGATCCCGCATTCCCACTCCGGCAGGTGAAGGACGAGCCAACGTCCCCGTTGCGCAACCGC
The DNA here is from genome assembly GCA_011799875.1 of Thinopyrum elongatum. NCBI lineage: Eukaryota > Viridiplantae > Streptophyta > Magnoliopsida > Poales > Poaceae > Thinopyrum > Thinopyrum elongatum. Next base: position 40,166,246 of record CM022301.1, read on the forward strand.
GGCCTCCACATTGAGGGCCGCGTGAAGCAAGAGTCGGCATCCCCCCAGCGCATCCGCCGCGTGAAGGACGAGCCGGCGTCGCCCCCGCCGCACAGCCGCTACGCGCGGATCAACGGGCCCTCGTCGCCCCCACGACGCCACCGCCGGCGCCAGCAGATGAAGGAGGAGCTGCCGCCAGGGATCGCCAAGGCGCGTGGCCGCATCATCCACTCCCTCGGTGGTGGTGGTTTCAGCGGTGTCTCTGGCTCTCGGGCCATGGTATCTGAGGCCGAGCGCGCGGCGCGACAGCAGGCGAGGTACGACCGGCGCAATGCCGGTCGCCGTTCCGCGTTCGCCATGACGGACGTGGTGCCGGAATGGGTCTGCAACGACCCGGACCTGGCCGCGGCGTGGGCGCTAGACCGCTCCGCACCACCGCCGAGACGGCCACCAGGTGCTGCCGCCTTGACGGCGAGCTCACCAAGATCGGCGGGGAGTGGTCGCTTAGCGACTGCTCCGCTAACGCCGGCTTGGGGCAAGGCCCCCGCCAGGGCGGCGCCAGTGCCTTCGGAAGTGGCCAGGGCGGCCCTTCGCACCGCGTGGCAGGAGGCGGAGCGGCTCCTCCGAGAGTGTCAGGTAGTTGCCGGATAGGGCTGCCACGGACCTCCGACATCCTTGCGCCTCTGGAGGGACACATTAGTTATCCGAGGATGACAACTTTAGTTGTGAAGTATGACACTTTCTGTTTTGGATGACAAGTTTTAGTTTTTTTTGAGGTTTTTTTATGGCAATTTTAGTTATGAAAACATCATAGCAGTGTTACTTCATGCCACACGTGTGATACTTATCATTTGGGTAGATTTGCGATGATCAAATCCCGAACGTTCGAGATTTATTATTTCCGTTTATCAATGCATCGAGACCTAAGTTTTTTTTTTACAAAAACTAAGATATGGATTGAAATCATTTATGCAGTAATTTGAAATAGTAATCGTTTTAACTTTTAAGTAAAAGGCTGAATAGGGACAGAAGTAGAAGTACACTACAGATCACGAAAATACCAGAACTATTCTCCGACCCCAAAATCTCCAGCCCGCCTCTTCCGTTCCAGGCTCTCGCCGCCGCCGCCGCCGCCGCAGTAGAAAGCGCGAAGTCTTCAGATGCCTCCCGCATCACCACCGCCTCCCTTCGCCGGCCAGGAGCGTGGACGGGTCAAATCGCCGCCGCTGGACACACCGCTCGTGGGATGCGCCGGCGGCGCTCGGCGGCAGGGCTCCTCCTCCCCAAGGCCCAGCCATACTTCTCGCGTCGGCAGCCTCCGGTGAGTTCCTCTTCCTTTCCCCTCACCCTCACGTATTCCAGAATTTTACCTAATCTGCTAGGTCTTTCTCCCAGATCAGTGAAGAATACAGTACGGACAGAGACTACGGTGGGCATACCGCCGGAGCTGCCGGAGGAACTCTTGATGACCGTCTTCGGAACCCTCGAGATCCCTGACCTTGTACGCGCTGCTTCCGTCTGCACCTCGTGGCGCTCCGCCTACACTGTACTGCACAACCTCGGCAAGCACAAGCAGACCCAGACGCCATGCCTGCTCTACACCTCTGAATCTGCTGGTGACAATGTTGCGTGCCTATACAGCCTCGTGGAGAAGAGGGTCTACAGGCTGACCCTGCCGGAGCCACCTCTCCGCAGTAGGTTTCTGATTGGGTCCTCACTCGGCTTCCTGGTCACCGTCGACGATATATCTGAAATGCACCTCGTCAATCCTATCACTGGTCAACAGATTGCTCTTCCTTCAGTGACCACCATGGAGTACGTGAAGCCCATCTTTGATGACTCGGGTGCTGTCCACGAGTACGAATACCCAAGTCATTTTGCAAGACGAGCTTTCTTCACGCCATCGATCGTCGCTCGCTGTAAGCTGCGAGAACAACTCCAGATCAAGGCGTTTGTGTTTCATGATACATCCACAGGAAGCTACATCGTGGCGCTCATCCACGAGCCATTCAATCACCTCTCATTTGCAAGAGTAGGGGATGAAAAGTGGACCTTGCTGCCACCACACCATCACTATCAGGACTGCACCTACAAGGATGGGTTGTTGTATGCAGTGGATATAAAGGGAGAAATCCATGCCTTCGATCTTAGTGGTCCTGATGTTACGATGAAGATTATTAGGGGGGTTGACGAGGATTTTTATCCCGATGCCATATACATTGTTGAGGCCTCATGGGGTGGTCTGCTGCTTATTTCAAGATTTAAAGAGTTCGAGGATCCTGCTGAAGATGGTGACCCTGAAATATATGTTCCACATACTACGGAAATCAAATTACACAGAGTTGATGATGGCACAGAGAGGCTTGTGGAAATTGATTGCTTGCCTGACCATGTGCTGTTTCTTGGGCACAACGATCCACTTTGTCTGAGTGCCAAAGATTACCCTGCTCTCAAGGGAAATCATGCCTACTTTACTGACGATGATGAGTACAATAAACACCGTAAGAGTAGTCGTCGTGATATTGGAGTAGCTGACTTGGGCAATTGTAGCAAGGAGGACCTTGTGTCTCCTCAGCTTTGGTCCAACTGGCCTTCTCCCGTGTGGCTTACACCCAGCCTTACGGTGATGAAACTGCCATCGAATGACCGTTGGCTCAGTGGATGTCATCATGTACTCTCCAGACCATCACCGATTGAGGCTACGGTAGGCACTACACTCCTGGAGCTACCAGAGGACATCATGATGCGTGTCTTTGCCACCCTTGAGATCCCTGACCTCGTACGTGCGAGTGCTGTCTGCACCTTTTGGCGCTCTGCCTACACCGCCCTACGCAAACTCGGCAAGCACAAGCAGCCCCAGACGCCATGCCTGCTCTACACCTCTGAATCTTCCAGTGAGAATGTTGCGTGCCTCTACAGCCTCGTGGAGAAGAGGGTTTACAGGTTAACTCTCCCGGAGCCGCCTCTCCACAGTAGGTTTCTCATTGGGTCCTCTCTCGGCTTGCTGGTCACCGTCGATGAGAGATCTGAAATGCATCTCGTCAATCCTATCACTGGTCAACAGATTGCTCTCCCTTCAGTGAACACGATGCAGCACGTGAAGCCCATTTGTGATGACTCGGGTGCTATCCACAAGTATGCATACTCAAGGCACACGGCAAATCAAGTTATCTGCCCTCCAGAGAAAATTGCTCCAGCTGCCCTGCGGGAAGTCTTCCATCAGAAGGCTCTTTTGTTTTATGATACACCCACAGGGAGCTACATAGTGGTGCTCATCCACATGCCGTTTGGTCAGCTATCCTTTGCAAGGGTAGGGGACGATAAGTGGACCTGGCTGCCACCTCACACTGATTATTTTGACTGCACCTACAAGGATGGGCTACTGTATGCAGTGACTCTAATGGGAGAAATTCACACCTTTGATCTTAGTGAGCCTGCTGTTACATTGAACATTATTGTGGGTGTGGATGATGACGATTTAGAGATTCAGGGAGCATACATTCTTCAAGCTCCATGGGGTGGTTTGCTGCTTATTTGGAGATTGAAAGTGTATAGTGGTAATCCTGATGATACTTCATCACTTACACTGCACACCAAGGGAATTAAAATACATGAAGTTGATGTTGCTGCCAAGAAGATTGTGGAAATTGATTGCTTGCACGGCCATGTGCTGTTTCTTGGTCATAACCAGTCACTCTGTCTCAGCACTAAAGAATGCCCTGCTCTCAAAGAAAATCATGTCTACTTTACTGACGATAATGAGTACATAACTGGACATAAGGATAATCGTCGCGATGTAGGACTACTTCGCTTGGATAATAATAGCTGGGAAAGCCTTGTGTTTCCTCAGCTTTGGTCCAACTGGCCTGCTCCTGTGTGGATTACACCCAATCTTACAATGATGAAACTGTCGTTCAATAATTAGGGCGGGTTCAAGAAGGCTTAATAAGACGCCTAGGCGCATGTAGGCGAGCTGGAGTGCAACGGCATTGCATAAGCTGCGGAGGACTATGTCCAGGAGGAGAATTCCAACGACACGAAGGCAAAGGGTTGATGATTGAGGAAGCCGTGTGATGGCATCATGTTGTCAAGTTATCAGTTATCAAGTGTTTAAGTTTCATGAACGTGTCTGTTTTATTATGTGTGGTACCCTGTAACTTAATAAATGTCTTGTGGCTGATGTGTGTGTGTGGCTGTCTTTATGACTTTTGAGGGAAGTCAGGGAAATAAGAACTTTGTTATTCTTGTTTTGTTGTGATTTGTCATTTGTGGACTAATGATGATTGCTAGAAATTTGCAAAGCTGCTGTTTTGATCAGCCATGTTAGTGTTTGGAGCTGATGTGCAGTTGTTCCTAGCCATGAGATAAGTTCCTACTCTTCCCTTGTCTCAGGTTGTTCATTTATTCAGTTATAATCGGCTACCATCTCTGATCTCTGTTACTGCTGCTGTGTGGATTACACCCAATCTTACAATGATGAAACTGTCGCTGAATAAGTAGGCCGGCTTCAAGAACAAGACGCTCGCCTAGGTGCATGTAGACGAGCTGGAGGGCGATTGCATTGCTTAGGCCCTAAGCGGTGAAGGACTATGTGCAGGAGGAGGAGGCGGCTGGTTTCGACAAGACAATTACAAATTCTGGCATCAAATGACTGATGATTCAGGAGGTTGCGTGATGCATCGTGCTGTCAAGTTATCATTTATCAAGTATTTAAGCTTCATGGACGTGTTTGTTGTATCATGTGTAGGACTCTGCAAATTTATCATGTCTTGTAACTGATGTGTGTGTGTGGTTGTGTCTTTTTATGACTTGTGAGAGAAGTCAGAGAAATAAGAACTTTGCTATGCTTGTTTTGTTGTGATTTGTCAGTTGTGAACTAGTGATGATCACTAGAACATTTGCAAGCTGCTGTTCTGGACCCGCGGGCTGCGGTGTTGTTGTTTGGAGCTGATGAGCAGCTGCTCCTATGAGATGGATGTGTTCGAACTCTCCCCTTTGTTAGTGTTGTTCATTCGTTCAGTTAACTGACTTGCCATCTCTGATCTCTGTGATTGCTTGCTGTTGTATGCAAGACAGTTAAAAGCCAAGAAAATGATTTCAATATTCTAGGGCAAGCATGAATGTAAATTGCTGCTGTTTTTCAGTTACATTGAGGGACATATGTTTATTATATGTACCACTGTTCTTTTGTACTGTATTTCCTATGACAGGTTCACATTAATTTCGTCTGATAAATCCATGTAGAAGTTATAAGAAAACATGGTTGCATGTGTGAACTGAGTAACTGGGGATTTTTATTATTCTTTGGCATGATTATTATATTTTGTCGAAAGGCATACTCATCGATTCGTTCTGGACATCGTTTTGATAATGCAGGTAGATCGAAGATCTCCGTGCAAAGAACGGCAAGCTGAGAACGAGAAGATGACCAGGGCAAGAAAATTAATACAAACTGCTGGTACCCGTCTTTCTCTTCGTCTGTGCTGCACAAATCGTTGTGCTCTTGTTAGTTTGGTGGAAGCAGGATCGCCGAGAGCACCTTTCTGTTGGTGTGCAGGTTGTTATGCTAAGTGCATCAAATAAGAAGTTATTTTTCTTTATGAGTAGGTAGGCTTCTTGTCGACAAGCGGAGCAAGTGTGGCAGTGACGTACGTCCTCCTTGAGTGAGCACAAGTTCCGCTCAGCCGCTATTTTCTTGGATGCAAAACATGCTTATGATACAAAGACTTGTGTTTCAAATGGTTTCAGTCTATACCTTTTAAAAATAGAATGAAATTTCAGACATGCCATTTTATCTACACAAATAATAAGTTTCCTCTTATTTTCTTGTTCACCAGCTCACTTCAGATATCAAGGTTAGGAGTTTTATAAGGTAGCATTGGTATTTGTCTACCCCACTCCAGAGTGGCATATGAATGATTTGTTTCGATTTTTACATGAGAAATCTTTTGTCAGTGATGGAAAATGAGTTATTGCTCATAAATTCAGCTCAGAGGGACTGTAGCAGCATGTGTTTTATTGGGCCGAAATTTGTTCGTTCAGTGTCAATTTTGTGCAGTGTACGTGCTCTTCATTAGCACGAGGGATAGTAGATCTTGCAGGTAGAATTTTTGGGTCTCAGTCATTGAATATACTAGCTATGTTCAGCAGCAGGGCATTTGATTTTTTTTTTCTCAGGTTGCTTCTGCTGAATGTGTCATTATCACCTAGGTAATTGATGTTTTTTTTTCATGTAGATAGCCCCAGGTATTATGATCAGTCAATCAGTTTGTTTCTCCATTTAGGCTGCCAGTAAACAAAATTCGGTGGAAGTTAGTAGGATTCATTGTGTATAATTCAGTCCAGTGAATGTTCAGTCATCATTTTTTTTATCTTCATGTTGGCTGCCATATAAACAAAATTTGGTGAAAGTTAATAGGATTCAATGTATATAATGTAGTTCAGTGATTGTTCAGTCTATCATTTCTTTCAGTTCATTGCCTAGTTTTTTTTTTCAATTTGTGTGGAAATTAATGCTTCTTTTAGTCAAGGCTCCCTGAAAAAGAAACTGCACTCCGTTGTGTAATTTAAGACTCCTTGAAAGTAATGTTGTGAATGTGAGAGGTGTTGAAAGTTGAGCTACATGTGAGATACTTTTATGCCTCTGCATTTTCCCGTGACAGAATATAGGGTTGTATCTTACTTCGCTGTCTGGGTCATGGCACTTCACAGTTCGGTGGTTGTACATGTTTTGGTTGCAGAAGAAGTACACTAAGCAAATTTGATGGAATCTCAAGTACTAGATATTGCCTCGAGGGATCATTCGTACTTGGCCCGACTTAACATGCTAAAGTACATCAAACATACTTGGATCTGAAAGTGAGTTTCATGGAGTTCAAGCAGCAAAGCTAAATGTAAGTGGATCATATAGTATAGTTGAATTTCTTTGTTGGCGACAAAGTTGCATTTCCAAATATGACGGGATAAAATAATGTTAATTGTCAAGATCTTGCTATACAGCAAGCATCAGAGAAGCAATATTGTAGATGCAAGTATTTTTAATTTTTAACATTACTAAGCTTTATGCGTCCAATTCATGCTAATCGCTAGTGCTGGTTACAGTGTTTTCCTAGCAGTCTGGGATTCATCCCAGGAAAACATTTACTGTTTGTAATGCACATCTGGTGCCACCATAGCATGCTAATCGTTGGTAATGCACGTATTAGTATTGAATATATGTTCCACAGTAAAGAATTATGTGATGTCAGGGTGCAGCTTCAGATACTATTTTATGTAGTACTTTAGTGTGTCATTGATTCACTTAGGCTAGAATCTTGTGTGATTATTGGCCATAATAGATTTTTGTTTTTATCTAATAAGGCACGCAGCGGGTGAGTGTCCACTAATGATTCAAGCTCGGGAGAATATCATAAGGAAACCGGTGAAAACCAGCGAAAAAGATGTTTTGAAATTTCCAAAAGTCTGAAAAAAATACAAGATGTTAAGAGGATGATGTTTTATTGACACACAAAATTTCAAGTTGAAACACATTACGAATAGTGATGTTACTGTTCAGCACTATTCAATGCTGATTTTTTTATTTTCATAGCTCACATCTCGTAATGTGTTTCAACTTGAAATTTTGCGTGTCAATAAAACATCATCCTCTTAACATCTCGTATTTTTTTTCAGATTTTTTTTGAAACTTTCAAATGTGATTTCCATGAAGTTTGCTCTGAATGTTGGTTTCCGTATGATATTGTCTTCGCTCTTGCTCAGGTATTGTGAAGCAGTCGTGATTGGTCATCATAGTTCTAATGGCAGTCAGCAGTACTGAGTATGATTTTTTTTTGAGAAATAGTACTAAGTTTTTTTTTTGAGGTGTGAGAAATAGTACTGAGTATGTAAAACAAGAGGTGATCCAGGCTCTAGGTAAGAGGCCCATTTTTTCTTCTTCTTTATTTATTTATTTTTACATTTTTTCTCTTTTTTCTGTTTACATAAATTTGAAAGATTCAAAAAAGTTCAGAATTTCAAATTTTGTTATGAATTTCATTTTTTTCACGTTTTCCAATTTTCTTAAAAAAGTTGCACACATTTTAAAAAAGTTGTTCAGAATTCCAAATTTCCTTCACAATTTTTAATAAATGTTCGAAATCTTTTAAAAACTTATTTAAATTTTTATTCACATTTCCAAAAATTTGTTCCCATTTTCAAAAAATATCATGTTTCGGAAAATGTTCACATTTTCAAAAATTGTTCGTTGTTTTCGAACAAATGTTCATGTTTTTTCAAAAAATGTTTGTGTTTTCAAAAAAAGGGTTGGAATTTTCAAAAAGTTTTCGCACTTTGAAAAATGTTCAGGGATTTCCAAAATGGTTCATGTTTTTCAAAAAATATTAAACTGTTCACATTTTAAAAAATGTTTGAAATTATAAAAGTTATTTGAGTTTTTAATTTTTTTGCAGTTCAAAATTGTTCACAATTTTAAAAAATATTTGAAAATTTTCAAAAATATTTTCAAATCTTGATGCTGTAGTGTGTTCTTAAATATTTTACGCTTCCATCATTCACTAACAGTCATCCAGTGGGAGTTTTTTTTAGGAACATCGAGTGGGAGTTTAGTAGTGCTAGGTCGCGAGTTTTAGACCTCGTCATGTCGCTCCTTCCTGGGATTTTCACACCGCGTGTTAAAAGAAAACCGCTTCGTGCCTGGTGGGCCGGCCCAGTCGCTTAGACCCTGTGCATCGCGCTCATGTGTCATATATGAGGTGGTCCCGTCTCTCTCTCGAAAAAAAATCTTCCCTTTCTCCACTAGCCCCGATGAACCTCGTGGCCAGGACGGCGTGAACGATTCGGCCCAGGGTCTCCCAGTTGCCTCATGCTCTTCCCTTTCTCTGCGCTACCGACCTAGGGCCTTCCAGTTGCCTCATATTCTCCTCCTGCTGCTCTGTTCGGTCCAACTTGAAACTGCAGGCCGCGACTCGTTGATGGGGATGAAGCTCAACGATGTACTCTTGTTAAAGCTGTAATCCTCCCTGGTTAATTAGTGAAGCTGCATTACTGTTTGTTTGCCTTCTCTTCGGGGTGACTTATCATATTTATGTTGCACGCAAATTAATCTTCTATTCTCTGCACAAGCAAACACGCAGGCAGCACAGCAATCCTAGCTCCTTCCTCTGCATATTTTTTTTTGAAACGGAGGCAAAAGTTCTTCCTCTGCAATAGCTACTTGGCATTAGCATTACTAAATTGTGAACTGAATTGAAAAAGGGCTTTAGAGTTACTATGTGCTTTCAAACCTACCTACCATGTTTACATGTTGCTTTCCCTATCATGCAGCTTCACTTTAATTTAAAGTGGCCATGCATGCCCGGATGTAGATGTCATTTCCAGCTAGCGCTCCATAGACAAGATATTTGTTTTGGCTCATTCATATATGTAGACAAGGTTAGCTAACTGTGTGCTTTCATGGTCATAGACACCTGAGTACCTGACCATTCCTTAGTTACTAAAGGCTCTCTCGTTAATGGCCTCGTCTTTCCTAGGTCGCGTGGAGCGAGGGTTGGGGGGAATAAAAACGACCAGTTCAGGTCTGTATCATATACCAGTCTGTTACGGGTGTAAATCGAAAAACCGGTGTAATTAAGTCTTACACCTCCAAAATGACCATCCAATCACCTACGTATATACGAAGCCCAGCCTTAACTGTATATCAGTAGAATGTTCAGACATCGCTTCCTTGCTTCCTCATTTCGACCATTGCATTAGTCTACTACTACATCTGACTGAAGATAGAACTAAACTATGTGATCAGTTCATTTTTACTCAATTATTTGTATCTTCAATTTTCTCAAATATTTTTATTGCTCTTTCATCAAGATGAATATGTGTGGTCCATAGCATTTCATTGCGTCTTGTTCTATTTATGTCAATATTTTTATTTTACTTTGTTTTGCAAAGAAAAATGTCATACGTTGAAATTTATATTATATACAATATTTGAAAATCAAAACTCTAATTCCGTGACAGCACACAATTATTTAGACTATGAGATTTGTTCACATGACATGGAATAATTCATGCAATGTAAACCAATTCGAAAGTTACAATATTTAATATGTTCATTCAATGTTCAATATTGTATATTCATTCAATGCGCAAAAAAAATGTTCAATATTAATATACGTTTTTAGAAGTTGATCTATCATTCCACCAAATAAGAACGGGCACGGCACGCGTGCCACCATGCTCTAGTATATTCGTATAGTGTGTAACTGCTGGAAGCATTGAACTTTGAGGAAATAGTACGTCCATAGTATGTTGGATTAATCTGCTCTATGACCTTCATTAGTTTCAAGTCATATAAAGTTGTTAGAGCATCTACAGCCGGGCACTCCAAACCCTCCTCAAACGCCCGGACGGGCCACCCGGTACGAAATTTTGACCCAGACGGACGCCTCAAACGGGCCTCAAACGCCCGGTCTGACCGGCACCCCTCATATCCAGCCCAAATATAGAGCGGATATTTGTAGTACCAGACCAATAAATCTTCATTTCAGGGCTGGGGAGGAACACTAAGTCAGTCAAGCACCTGTTAATTTTCTATATAGCTTCGCTGACAGGTTTGGATATATACCGAACTAAGGACTAGGCCTGGATCGACACATGCCATTGATACTATTCAACATGGAAAAATGGTGTAATACAAACACGGCAGTCACTAACAACAGGTTCCGTTTCCACCGGTACCTTGACTAGGATTAGTATGCTCACTAGCTAGCTAGGGTGGGTGCAGGCTGGAAACGATCCAGGTCCAGGCACATACGCGCTACCCTATAAATAGGGGTTGCCGAGAGATAGAGCAGCCACCTTCAACAAAATACATCCATCTATCATCCCCTTAATTTGCAGCAACAAACAGCTCGTACGTGTCTGGAGAAACCAAGGCTAGCTATGGCGTCCAAAACTCAGCTCTTACTTTACCTGCTCGTTGCATTCTTCTTCTTCTTCCTTGTGGCTTCTCAGGTTGATGCTGCTAGAAAACTAGGGGACTCTCTCTCTCTCTCACAAATTTTTAGCACGCAAATAATATAGTGAAATATGTTTGCTTTTCAGCTGATGATTACACAGGACTTCCACCTTTTCCACCTTCCTACGGCACGCCACCAGCAGGACCGTAGGCCGGAGTTTGCATCGTACGATGGAGGGGTTTACAATTATACACATACATATACATATCTGAAAATAATGTCTAAGTATATATATCGGGTACGACCATATACATATACATATAAACTTCTACTACGAATAAATGATATGTACTACATGGGTACATCGACACATGTATTGTACCTGCTATATATGTATCTACATGTTAAGAAAACATATGTACTTCTCCATATGTGTGCCTGTCATACCGGTCATTACCCCGGCCTACGGTCGTGGCTATGTATATCTCTCTATCTTTGCTTTGGTAATAACTACTCTCTTCGTCCCATAATGTAAGACATCAGAAAACGTCTTACATTATGGAACGGAGGCAGTACTGATCAGTCTGCTGGGTGAGCTCGTTGGTACTGGTGTGTTGTGCAGTCGATGCTATGAGTTTGTAACAAGTATTGTAAAGATTGACCAGAGTTGACTCTTGCGTGAGTGGAGACTGATTAGTTGCACCTGAACATCGGTTTTGTCACCCTGTGGAAAAAAGCTGACCTTCCAAAACTGAAGATGAGACGAGTAATAAACATATTTGACCATTATTTTTTCTTTTTGTATATATATGTTGGCAACAGCCTTTTACATAGAAGTTGAAAAATTCTGGTAGCACTCATTCCAAGAAGTAATGTATTTTCGGAGTAGAGGGATTATCTAAATATTCTTGTCAGTACGGTCTTCTCATAGAGATTACCTATATATAACATATTATTATTATTGTTCTTTTATTAAAAGCATATATCCCATAGTATTGCTTTTTCTTAGTAAGCATGTCGTCTAAAACTCCGAATTTCATCGCAGAATCTTAACTCCCTTGGGCATTATAGTGGGCTACCGCCACACTCGCATGGAGCATCTCTTGGTCCACAACAATGTGAGCACCTATGTTGAGTGGAACCTAGGTTGACAGGTTATGAAAATACGACCTGAAACTTTAAATACACAGATAAAATTTCCATACCCATATTTCCACTAGTGCAGAATCGGGATTTAGTCCCGGTTCGTAAGGGCAACCGGCACTAAAGTGTGGGGACTAAAGGCCCCCCCCCCCCCCCCTCTTTAGTGCCGGTTCGTCACGAACCGGGACCAAAGGCCCACTACGTGGCACGAGCCGGCGCCGGGGGCTGGGGGACCTACACCAACCGGGACTAAAAGGATTAGGGGTTTATGGGTTTATGATTTATTTTTCCTTTTAATTTTGTGTTTTACATTTAATTCTTTTTCATTTCAAACATATTTTACGCTACATATATTCCTACATATTCAACTTGGTCACTTGAATACAGCCACTTTAATCTAATATGTGTTTCTTCCATCCTAATGATATACAACTCATATCAGCATCATAATGATATATATAACAACTCATCATCATCGTAGTCATATATACAACTCATCTTGATCGTAGTGATATAACAATCTCACCATTATGATCATCATAAGTTAACCACTACTAGATAAGGTGCTAGTGATATAACAATCTCACCATTATGATCATCATAAGTTAACCAACTGCACTAGGTAAGGTATAAGCAGGACCTACTACTCTCTCTCAGGTAGCATAGCATAAAACAGAAAAATCCCTCCTTCTCCGTTATGCAGCATAGAGATCCAACTGTCTCCATTTTGTGGCCTTCGCTCAGCCACTATTTTTCTCCAAGCCTTGATTTTGAGGCATCCATCTGTTTTAGAGGTCGAGTATGCATATTTCAGACCCTCCGACCATGGTCGTATGCAAACAACTGTCATCTCACCTTCGACAAACATAAATGGAGGCACAACCACATCCGGGAGCTTCTGTTGAAGAGCATAATAGTAACATATATAGTTAGCAATGAAGTTTACTTCAGAAGAATGTATGAAAAAGATGTACTAACTAGTGACACAATAGTAAAATTTTTACCATGATACTAGCACGAATGTTAGCATCGCACAACTCGTGGACTAGTGGCACGTATTTACCATAATTTTTCCCAACTCCGTAGATGATCTTAAATTGCAGAACGTCTTTAACAAAGGAGATAAGATAATTCTTCTCCTCCCAAGTTAGCTCTGCGCCATGACTGTAGTAGGTGTCGTCTATTATCTTTTGTATTTCTTGGGAAGAGAAAAAATAAGCTGTCAATTATAAAAAACAAGTTCAGCAGGTATGAATAACAAGTATTTTTAGATAAGGAATATAGATCATTTAACAAATGTGTTTAACAAAATCACACGGAGGTAGAATCAGAATCATGTTAGGATCCAGCCAAATGTTTTCATCTTCCGGATTGCCAAGATCGAATGTTATTTTTATATCCTCCTCGAATCCATAGGCCTTGCATAATCCTTCCCAATTTGAACATCCAAAATGACTGTGACCTACTTCATTTATGATCTTAACCTCAAAATCGAAACCATGTTTCGTTTTAAGGTGAGATATCTTCGTGTCCACCTTGGACATCTCTTCGAAAGATAGCTTCTCAAGGACATATGGTCTTGCATAGCAGGGTATGCATTAGTCAAATTATAAAAAATAGAAATTATACGTTAAAGCAAAAATCTTAAGCCATGCTTAATTCAGAAGAAACACGTGCCACTGAAGTTATATACCGTAAAACCTTCGAAGCCCTCCTTAAGCGTGAGGGAGAAGCATGTACCGTTATCTAGGTGCGGTCTGTTGCACATACCCCCGTCGTCGGTACAGTCATCGCACTCGGGGATCTTATCGTTGTCAGACATTTCCTATATATGTTCATAATTGAAAGATTAAAAATTACGGCATGACCTTTGCTAAAATAGTACATATCGAGCGCCTAAAATTTGTCGGAGTGGAAATGAATCAACAATCCTCCTAAAAGGTATAGCATTCTTTGATGACAAAGTGATAATGACATAAAAATTTATATTGTAAACTTATATTCAAAAAACCTATACGATTACTAGTTTACTATTCTATTCAAAAGATCATTCTACCTATGACATAAAAAAACCTATATGCAAATTAATCCACACTAAAAGGTATAGCATCACTAGTAGAAAACAGGGCTTTGGTCCAGGCAGGGCCAGCCCATTAATCCCGGTTCACTCACGAACCGGGACCAAAGGGGGCATCGGTCCCGGTTCGTGAGGCCAGGGGGGCGGCCGGGCCACTTGGGGCATTGGTCCCGGTTCGTCTGGCCCCTTTGGTCCCGGTTCCAGCCACGAACCGGGACCAATGGGCCTCGCTCCTGGCCCACAACCATTGGTCCCGGTTCGTGGCTGGAACCGGGACCAAAGGGGGGCCTTTAGTCCCGGTTCCAGCCACGAACCGGGACCAATGAGATGCCTATATATACCCCCTCGCCCGCGAGCAGAGCAGTGGAGTGCTCTGTTTTTTGGGTCGGCCGTGGGAGAGCTTTGTGGTGCTCTAGCTCACCTCGTATGCACATGAGGTGTTTGATGAAATGCCCGAGCCACACTTAAGTTTTCTCCTCTCGAAGCTCCTTGTCCAAGCTCCATTTTCCTCGAGATTTGTCTAGGTTTGGCGGTCCGTCCTGTTCCGTCCCCGTCCTCACCGCCGTCGATCGCCCGCGCCGATCTCATCGCCGGCACCACAGTGGTGAGCCTCTTGGTCTTATCTTCTTTGTAAAAGAAAAAAGTTCTTACTTGTATGATTAAGATAGGTACTTGTGTAATTTTCTTATTTTTATTATTGTTTGTTATTATATATATTTGAGAGAGGAAGAATGCCGACTGTTGTCGTGGGGGTCGCTTCTGTTTGTTGAGTTTCCTGGTAGTTGCCTTCAATCAATTTTTGATCAACTATGAACATAGGAAATGTCTGACGATGAAAATGATTTCGGTATGTGCGAATACTGCGAAGACGAGCGCGGCCTGTGCGACAGAAATTTCTTATTTGGTGGTAGGCGCTTCAGCATCAAGCTGGATGAGACCTTCGAAGTGGATACAGTAAGTCACAACGACAAGTCTTTTTTCGTAATTAAGCATGACTTCTGCTTCTTTTGCTTCAACTTATAATTTTAATTTTTTACTATTCTACTAGCGTATCCCTTGCCATGCAAGAATTTATGTCTTGGATAAGATTGGTTTCAGTCCTATGGAAACTATGGAGGTAAAGATAGTTCACTTGAGGACCGAGCATGGTTATACTTTTGCCGCAAAATTATACAATGCAGACACCTACACCTATTTTGAATGCAAAAATTGGAGATCACTATGCAAGGCTTATGCATTTGAGCCTGATATGCTTATCACCTTTGATATTCGTCCGGAAGATGATATTGAAGGTAATATCGACATCTGGGTCGATGTGCAGACGCCTCCAGTTCTACCATTATGTGAGTTTCTCAACCATATTTATGTCTTGGATATTGTTTATTCAAAAATAGTTAACAACTAATTTCTATTGACAGCTTATTTCCATTCAAGCAAACATGTCCAGCGCTTGGTAGACATGACCTACTACTGTCCCGGGGCTGAACTAAACTGCGAGGAGATAAGTCATTATGTTTCATGGCTTGAGGATCTTGATACTGTCAAGACAAATTATTTCCCTGGACTTGAAAATCTTCGTACTCAAAACGTGTGACCACTAGCGTGCGTATTGAACTACGGTCATATCTATTTAGGAAAGATGGTAAGATTTTTACTATTTGTCCTCAGTGCATCTTTTGCATACATTATTTTTTAAGCTAAACTTCATTGCTAAGTATGTTACTACGATGTTCTTCAACAGGGACTCCCAATGATAGTTGTGCCTCATTGGGTCGAGCCTAAAGGTCGCATGGCAATGGTTAGCTTACGACCAAGACATCCTACATTGCACATGAGTGCATTTAGGATTTCTAAAAGCGAGCAAGTCTTAATAGTCAAAGACTGGAGCAAAATTGTGAAGGATCGCAGAGAAGTACTAGGGGGCAGCAATCAGAAGCGCAGCCCACAATTAGAAGACATGTTCATCTGCATGCTCCAATATGATGAAGCAGGAGTGCTACACATGTTCTATGCTATTTTACCTGAGAGAGAGCAGCAGGAGTGATTAGCTAGCTAGAATGAGTTTGAAGATGATGATGTGCTACACTATGACTATGATGATTAAATAGCTAGTGTTGGTGGTAATGACTATGATGATTATTATTAGCTAGTGTTGGTGGTGATTAGATAGCTACACTATGACTATGATGATTAAATAGTGTTGGTGGTAATGACTATGATGATTATTGGCTTTGAATGGTGCATTTTGAACACACAAAAAGTCTGGAGTTCAAATAAGTTCAAAAAAAATGAAATCCCTTTGTAACAGACGAGCTTCCGTATGAAACCTTGATATACTTCGAAAGAGATTGCCCGTTTTGTACACGAAGTGCATCCAGTTTTTGCTGTAACCCTCTCAACTTTTTAGCACAAACTATGTGGGTGAAATGATGATACCATGCCAACTTTCAACCTTTTCAGAGTTCATTTGTAGTGCTTTTCAATTTCAGGGTCATTTAGCGCAAAAAGAATGAACTAATAGCAAAAAGAATGAACTTAAAATAATCAATTAAAATATTCTGTTACGATCAACTAAAACAAAACTATAATATTCTTCAATAGCAAAAAGAATCAACTAAAAAGCTTTTATAAAACTCTAATAGCAAAAGGAATCAACTAAAAAGCTTTTATAAACCTCTAGTATTTTTTAAACTAAAATTATATAAAATTTATGCAACTAAAAATTATCAAAGTATTTTCTGTTCAAAACATTAATGGCAAAATGAATTTTCATAAAGAATTTTTTTGTTAGAAACTTTAATAGCAAAAAGAATTATCATAAAGAATTTTTTGTTAGAAACTAAAATAACAAAATCTGTTTTTGAATATAATGTTAAAACACAGTAATATTAAATAGCAGAAAAAAGAATCACTCAAAAATCTATTTTTATAGTAAAGTTATTCACAAACTAGTGATTCACACAAATTTCAAAGAATTCAAATTTAAACTATTCAAATTTGAAAACTAATGGCACTAACAGAAAGTTTATAATTTTTGTGACCTAACAGCAAAAAGAATTAAACAAAAACTGTGGTCAAACTATGGTCAAATCTGGTCAAACTGTGGTCAAACTATGGTCAAATCTGGTCAAATTGTGGTCAAACTATGGTCAAACTACTTATTCAAGAAATATTAGTGTTAATAAATAATTATTGTTTTTTAGAATAATAATTTCAAACTCAAACGGTGCTTAATGCTCAAGTTCAACTCCTAAGGGTTAATAGGATTGACAACTTAGTTTTGTCAGGAAAACAACAAGTGCAGACTTGGAAACTAGGGGGAATAGAACTCGAAAGTTAAGCGTGCTTAGGCTGGAGTAGTGAGAGGATGGGTGACCGGCCGGGAAGTTAGACGATTTGGAATGAGTGGTTCATAATTGAGCAGTGATGAGGGGTGATTAGAGTGGGTGATTAGAGATTGAATTGTCAAATAATTCAGAAATTTGAAAATATTCAAAAAAAATTCAAAATTTTATTTATCAAAAAAATTCAGAAAAACAAAATTTTAAAAAAATTCCTTTAGTCTCGGTTGGTGAGAGCGGCCACGTGGAGGGCCTTTAGTCCCGGTTCGTAACACAACCGGGACTAAAGGGGGGGGGGGGGGGCTTTAGTCCCGACCCTTTAGTCCCGGTTTGCGAACCGGGACAAATGGGCCTTATGAACCGGGACAAATAAGCCTTTTTCTACTAGTGCATGCTTTCAATACATGGTCAACTTTTTTCTATGCAACTTTTTCCTATGCAACCTTTTTCTATAAGTATAAAAAACTAATTGCTATACATTGGATCAAATGTCTATACATACATTATATACTAATTAATTCCTCAAATGTCAAAATTTCTCAACTTTTTTCTATACATCTAATCATCTAGTGAAAAAAATGTCAAAATTCTTCTGAAAAATGTCAATTGCTAAACATATATACTCATTAAACCTCCGAATACATATAACTCATTAACCGTTTAATTGAAAATATTTGTTATAGGGTTTGTTTTAGTTCATCGAAGCAGTATTTTTTTTACTCTTTTTGTTTTTGTTTCCTTTTCATTTCTTTTTTGCGTTGGGCGTCGGAGAGGGGGGAGCTCCAACGGGCGACGGGCGAGGCGAGGCGAGCTGGGCTCGGGGAGGAGCGGGCGCGGGCGGCGTCGAGGATCGGCGCGAGGAGGCGCGGGCGGCCGGCGTCGGGGTCGGCGATGAGCTCCGGCGTCGGGGAGGCGAGACGGCGACGGCGCGGCGATGTCGAAGAGGTCGAAGAAAGCAGAGAAACTGAAAATTTTGAAGTGCTCTATATATATATGCGCCCCCCTTTAGTCCCGGTTGGAGCCACCAACCGGGACTAAAGGTCACTTTTGGTCAGCCGAAGCGGCGGGAAGCGCACCACCTTTAGTCGCGGTTGGTGGCTCCAACCGCGACTAAAGACCCCCCTTTAGTCCCGGTTGGAGCCACCAACCGTGACTAAAGGTGGTGCGCTGCCAGGCAAGCGGCGCGATGGATATTTAGTCCCACCTCGCTAGTTGAGGGGAGCCAGCAACTGTTTATAAGCCCCGGCGCACGCACTGTATCGAGCTCCTCTCTAATGCAGGCCTTCTGGGCCTACATCACCTGCGCTGCCCTGGTGGGCCAACTGGGCCTTGCGGGCCTGCATCCTGGCCCAACCACATGTTGGGTTTCTAGTCGTATGCAGGCCGTTGTGGCCCAGTAGGCGGGATTTTTTTTAATTTATTTATTTTTTATTTTTTTGTTTTCTGCTTTATTTATTTTCTTTTGTTTCTGAGTAGTTTTTTTTGCTTTATTTAGAGTTTCTTTGTGAATCTTTTTGCTTTAGGTAAAAAATAATTGTGTGAATCACTAGTTTGTGAATAACTTTACTTTAAAAATAGATTTTTCAGTGATTCTTTTTTCTTCTGTTTAATATTAGTGTGTTTTATCATTATATTCAATTTGGTAATTCTTAGGTTATTTAAAAAAATGAAATGCCTTTGTAACAGATGTGTTTTCGTCCGAAACCCTCATACTTCGAAAGAGATTGTCCATTTTGTACACGAAGTGCATCCAGTTTTTGTCGTAATCCTCTCAACTTTTTAGCACATGCTATGTGGGTGAAATGATGATACCATGCCAACTTTCGACCTTTTCAGAGTTCATTTGTAGTTCTTTTCAATTTCAGGGTCATTTAGCTAAAAAAAATCAGTAAATGCATGAAAAATAGCAGATGAAGTCAGAAAGGGTTGAAAATTGATGACGTGGCTTCGAATGGTGCATACTGAACGCACAAAAAGTCTGGAGTTGAAATAAGTTTAAAAAAATGAAATGCCTTTGTAACAGATGAGTTTTAGCTCAAAACCCTGATACTTCAAAAGAGATTGTTCATTTTGTATATGAAGTGCATCCAGTTTTTGCCGTAACCCTCTCAACATTTTAGCACATGCTATGTGGGTGAAATGATGATACCATGCCAACTTTCAAACTTTTCAGAGTTCATTTGTAGTTCTTTTCAATTTCAGGGTCATTTAGCTCAAAAAAATCAGTAAATGCATGAAAAATAGCAAATGAAGTCAGAAAGGATTGAAAATTGATGACGTGGCTTCGAATGGTGCATACTGAACGCACACAAAGTTTGGTGTTGAAATAAGTTTTAAAAAATGAAATTCCTTTGTAACAGATGAGTTTTAGCCCAAAACCCTGATACTTCGAAAGAGATTGTCCATTTTGTACACGAAGTGCATCCAGTTTTTGCCGTAACCCTCTTAACTTTTTTGCACATGCTATGTGGGTGAAATGATGATACCATGCCAACTTTCAACCTTTTCAGAGTTTATTTGTAGTTCTTTTCAATTTCAGGGTCATTTAGCTCAAAAAAAATCAGTAAATGCATGAAAAATAGCAAATGAAGTCAGAAAGGGTTGAAAATTTGTTTGTACATAATATTTCTTCGTGTTTCAAATGCCAAAACACATAAGCACCCTAACTATTACAAAGATTCCCTCTGGTTTGTCTAAAGTGGGACTTTCCAGATATATAAGTCCGGAAACTCACTAGAGAAGAAAGTGATGACAGTGAAGCCGGTCACATCCCAGAATGGGATCTTTGGGTGTAAAACTTTTTCTTTGCGTGTGTCCCTTTGCGCCGTAACCATGGACAATCTTCATCATTTAACTGGATGCTCAGGTCAATATTCACTGTGAAGGGAGCAATTTCATGAAACTTTTCATAATCTTCTGACATGTCTGTCTTGTCCTCCACTCCCACGATGTTTCTTTTCCCCGAAAGAATTATGTGGCACTTTGGCTCATCGTATGATGTATTCGCTTCCTTATCTTTTCTTTTTCTCGGCTTGGTAGACATGTCCTTCACATAGAAAACCTGCGCCACATCATTGGCTAGGACGAATGGTTCGTCTGCGTACGCAAGATTGTTGAGATCCACTATTGTCATTCCGTACTGCGGGTCTTCTGTTACCGCGCCTCCTGTCAGATTGACCCATTTGCACTGAAACAAAGGGACCTTCAAACCACGTCCATAGTCAAGTTCCCATATCTCCTCTATGTAACCATAATATGTGTCCTTTCCCCTCTTGGTTGCTGCATCAAAGCGGACACCACTGTTTTGGTTGGTGCTCTTTTTATCTTGGGTGATCGTGTAAAATGTATTCCCATTTATCTCGTACCCTTTGAAAGTCAATATATTCGAAGATGGTAACTTGGATAGCAAGTACAACTCATCTTCAACAGCGTCGTCATGCATGAGACGTGTCTGCAACCAAGAGGGGAAAGTCCCCGTTTGTTCATGTATAATCCAGTCGTCAGACTGCTCCGGGTGTTTGGAGCGTAGAATATTCTTGTGTTCCTTGATATACGGAGCCACCAAGGAGGAATTTTGTAGAACTGTGTAGTGTGCTTCAATGAGAGAATGCCCGTCCATACATATTATTGCTTTCGGTCCTAGCGTGCCTTTTTCACCCAGTCTGCCCTCATGCCGCGATTCAGGAACACCAATCGGCTTAAGGTCAAGAATAAAGTGAACACAAAACTCAATGAGCTCCTCATTTTCATGGCCCTTGGAGATGCTTCCTTCTGGCCTAGCACGGTTATGAACATATTTCTTTAAGACTCCCATGAACCTCTCAAAGGCGAACATATTGTGTAGAAATACAGGACCCAGAATGGCAATCTCTTTGACTAGGTGAACTAGGACGTGCGTCATGATATTGAAGAAGGATGGTGGGAACACCAACTCGAAACTGACAAGACATTGCGCCAAATCATTCTCTAACTTTGGTATGATTTCTGGACCGATTACCTTCTGAGAGATTGCATTGAGGAATGCACATAGCTTCACAATGGCTAATCGAACGTTTTCCAGTAGAAGCCCCCTCAATGCAATCGGAAGCAGTTGCGTCATAATCACGTGGCAGTCATGAGACTTTAGGTTCTGGAACTTTTTCTCGGCCATATTTATTATTCCCTTTATATTCGACGAGAAGCCAGACGGGACCTTCATACTGAGCAGGCATTCAAACAAGATTTCCTTCTCTTCTTTGGTAAGAGCGTAGCTGGCACGACCCTGATGTATGCCATCTTTTCCGTGCATACGTTGCTGGTCCTCCCGTGCCTCCGGTGTATCTTTTGTCTTCCCATACATGCCCAAGAAGCCTAGCAGGTTCACGCAAAGATTCTTCGTCACGTGCATCACGTCGATTGCAGAGCGGACCTCTAGGTCTTTCCAATAGGGTAGATCCCAAAATATAGATTTCTTCTTCCACATGGGTGCGTGTCCGTCAGCGTCATTCGGAACATATTGTCCGCCAGGACCCTTTCCAAAGATTACTTTTAAATCCTTGACCATATCAAGTACATCATCACCAGTACGGTGGCAAGGCTTCTTCCGGTGATCTGCCTCACCTTTGAAATGCTTTCCTTTCTTTCTTATGGGATGCCTGCTCGGAAGAAATTGACGATGTCCCAGGTACACATTCTTCTTACAATTATCCAAATATATACTGTCGGTATCATCCAAACAGTGCGTGCATGCGCGGTATCCCTTGTTTGTCTGTCCTGAAAGGTTGCTGAGAGCAGGCCAATCATTGATGGTCACAAACAGCAACGCATGTAGGTCAAATTCCTCCTGTCTGTGCTCATCCCACGCACGTACACCTTTTTCATTCCACAGCTGTAAGAGTTCTTCAACTAATGACCTTAGGTACACATCAATGTCGTTGCTGGGTTGCTTAGGGCCTTGGATGAGCACTGGCATCATAATGTACTTCCGCTTCATGCACAACCAAGGAGGAAGGTTATACATACATAGAGTCACAGGCCAGGTGCTATGATTGCTGCTCTGCTCCCCAAAAGGATTAATGCCATTTGCGCTTATACCAAACCATACATTCCTTGCGTCATCTGCAAAGTCCCACCACTTTCTCTCGATTTTTCTCCACTGCGACCCGTCAGCGGGTACTCTCAGCTTCCCCTCTTTCTTACGGTCTTCTCTGTGCCATCACATCAACTCGGCATGCTCTTTGTTTTGGAACAAACGTTTCAATCGTGGTATTATAGGAGCATACCACATCACCTTGGCAGGAATCTTCTTCCTGGGGCGCTCGCCCTCAACATCACCAGGGTGATCGCGGCTGATCTTATAGCGCATTGCACCGCATACCTGGCATGCATTCAAATCCTCATACTCACCGCGGTAGAGGATGCAGTCATTAGGGCATGCATGTATCTTCTGCACCTCTAATCCTAGAGGGCAGACAGCCTTCTTTGCTTCGTACGTACTGTCCGGTAATTCGTTGTCCTTTGGAAGCATCTTCTTTACCATTATCAGCAACTTTTCAAATCCCTTGTCAGATACACCGTTCTCTGCCTTCCATTGTAGCAATTCCAGTGTGGTGCCCAGCTTTTTCTTGTCAGCTTTGCAATTTGGGTACAACAATTTCTTGTGGTCCTCTAACATGCGCTGCAACTTCAGCCTCTCCTTTTCAGTTGCGCAGTTTCTCTTTGCATCATCAATGGCCCGACCAAGATCATCAGCGGGTTCATCTGATGCCTCTTCTTCAGCTTCTTCCCGCATTGCCGGCTCAGCTTCTTCCCCCATTGTTGTACCAACGTATTCAGGGAACCCATGGCCAGGATAGCTGTCATCGTCACTGTTCAAGATATCTTCCGATATGCCGATAAATCGGCCGATTTATCGCTTATCGCTGTCTGACCGATATGATAAATCGACCGATAAATCGGCCGATATGGCGATAAATCGGCCGATATGCCGATAAACTGGCCGATTTACCCCTTATCTTGGGTCGACCGATAAGTTCCCGATAAGCGATATCCCCAACATTGGTCGTCGTCCTCTTCTTCTTCATTGTCTTCCATCATAACCCCTTTTTCTCCGTGCTTGGTCCGAACATTATAGTAGGGCATGAAACCGGACTCAAACAGGTGGACGTGAATTGTTCTTGACTTAGAGTAATTCTGATCATTCTTACAGACAGCACATGGACAACACATAAAACCATCCGCCCGCTTGTTTGCCTCAGTCGCAATCAGAAAAATATGCACGCCTTTAACGAACTGGGGTGAGCATCGGTCATCGTACATCCATTGCTGGCTCATCTTCATTACACAACACCAAAAAGACCAAATTAATACAAGTTCATACACACTTATTCTCGTAAAACAACATACAAACTCTCTAGCTAAAGCATTTAAATGCAACAACAAATGCGATCAAGATCGCAACTAAGGTAACAATTGATCCAACAGCATAATGATACCAAGCGTCACTATCAATGGCATATTTTCTAATCTTTCTAATCTTCGAGCGCATTTTCTCCATCTTGATCTTGTGATCATCGACGACATCGGCAACATACAACTCCAGTTTCATCTTCTCTTCTTCAATTCTTTTAAATTTTTCTTTCAAATACTCATTTTCTTGTTCAACTAAATTTAACCTCTCGACAAGAGGGTCGGTTGGAATTTCCGGTTCACATACCTCCTAGATAAAAATATCTATGTCAACTTGATGGGCATAATTTGTCATAAACATGAAATGCTACAAATAGTTATAAAAGAGAATATACCACATCCGAATCATAAACCAGACGAGGGCCGACGGGGACGAATATCAAAACCATGCCACTATGTATAACAAACAATGTACGGGTAAGAAAATTATACAAGTAACTATATATCTAAGTCACACAAACATGATTTTTTATATAAAAAAGATAAGAACAAGAGGCTCACCAAGGTGGTGACGGCGACGGGACGGTGCAGGCGATCGACGGTGGTTAGGACGGGGACGGGAAGGCACTAAGTAAACCACACCTATATATGCAAACTAAGAGTTAATTTGATCTCAAATTGCATATAAATCAAATGAACTACCACATATAATTACTCCCAAACTAAAACCCACTAATCACTATACTTATAGAGCATTGCAAGAGCTAATCTAGCAATGAGAGATAAAAGGACAAAGTTGCTAACCTTTGTGATCACTTGGATGGATGGGAGGCCTTCAAATCTTGACAAACTTTGGGCAAAATGAAGGATTAGCTCGAGCTTTGGGGAAGAACAGAGAGTAGAGGGGAGGAAAGGGGAAGAACAAAGAGCTCAATCGCGGGCTGGACGAAGGGTTTATATAGGAAAACCTTTAGTCCCGGTTCATGACACAAACCGGGACTAAATGTAACACCCCACAAATTTAACCATGATTTTATTAATTAAAATTTGGCCAGAAAGTAAAATTTTGAAATATATCAAGTCCTTTATTATTTTCAGAACCATTTTCTGTTTCTGTTTATCAAAATTCTTCCCTCCATATAGAAATTTTTGGAAATAATATTGTGGCTTTGGTAGCTTTCTTAAATCATTTCAATTACATTTTAATAACAGTAAGAATTATTTTTTATAATAAAATATTGCTCAAAACAATTCTTTTAATAGCATTTTCAATTCTTTAAAAGCTTCTGTTGCACTACCACCACTTTAAATAATTGTTTTAAAATCCCACAAAAATTATGAGAGGTCATGTGATGCCTATATATCACTTTTATGGAAAGACCCTACTTGGTGTTTTGAAATTTTTGAGTGAAACAACCTCTTTTCAATTCTGTCCTGAATTTGAGTTTCTACTACAACCTCTATTTTCCTTGCTCCAAAAGTTCTGAAATTTTTCCCACTCATAGTCCTTCCAACCAAACCCTTAAGTTAAATTTTTTAGCTCCATTGGAATCATTATAGTTCACCAAATATTCCCCTACATTCTCTGTCCAGAATTGAAATTCCCCCAAACTTGCACTAGCAAGTATCTCTTTTTGCCAAACCAACTCCATCATCATTTGTATC
The DNA here is from genome assembly GCA_011799875.1 of Thinopyrum elongatum. Classification (NCBI taxonomy): domain Eukaryota; kingdom Viridiplantae; phylum Streptophyta; class Magnoliopsida; order Poales; family Poaceae; genus Thinopyrum; species Thinopyrum elongatum. The sequence goes on from CM022301.1 coordinate 40,191,790, forward strand.
ATCTAAGGAGACGTCACCCCGACAAGTTTCACATCCAACAAAACCTTCTAGATGGCTCTAGCATTTCATCAAGCACACTGTGTGCATGACAGATTTTGGCAAGGTCTTAAGCCTGCATTGGGAACTTGCTCTTATGGCCAACATAGCATGTCTCACATCCCCATCATCCCTGTAAGCATCAACCTGCCAATTTTCAGCTCAATTGGGTCACTTTAGATGCCATTGGCATTTCGTCGAGCACACCAGGGGCATGTCCAGAGCGTGGCCAGAGCGCCCGTACTGCAGCCCATGACATCGGGCTACTGCCGTGCCCCTGCTGCCTCCCCTGCTCGCCCGAGCATTCCCCTGGATCCCCACGTCACCCCTGAGCCTCGCCGACATCTCCCCTTGGCCTCTAGTGCCGTCCTCCACCGGCCAGCCGCCAGCCAGCACTGGCCACAGCCGTCGCACGACGCTGTCACCGCCGCCCACGACGCGTGGCCCAATCCGCAGACGCCAGAGCGTCCCCGCCTTAACTCCGGTCCGCCAACTGCCCACCGACCCCGCCGTCCACGCTGACCTCGCCAGCCACCTCAACGCCGCAGTAATGGCCGCCGCCGTCATCGCTTCCCCGAGAAGCCACGGAACCGACGTCGCGCAGCTATAAAAGGGCCACCCCGAGCTCGCCTTGCTCCTTAGAACCTCCCCTCCCTCACCTGTGAGCCCCCTAGAGCAACAAATCAACCAGAGAGGGTCATCTTCTTCCTCTCCGGCCACCACATCCGCCGCCACCTTCCTGTCAAATCCGACTCCACAAAAGCTGATCTTTCCACAATAACACCACCAACAGATTCCTCTCAACCCCACGAATCCATCCCCAACCTCAATTTTGCTTGAGACTAGCCACGAGCGAAATCCCTCTTTCACCGGCGGCTGATGTCCACTGTGGAGCTCGCCACCGGCGACCAGGCAACCTCCGGTGATCAACTCGCGGCTCGATGGGTTTGCCTCGATGAGGGGAACACCCCCATACGCTCAGATGCCCGGGAGAAGCCTCCGTTCTCCGGCTATCGTCGCTGGCGTGCCGTCCCTGTTCGGCCAGAGGAGGAGGGAGAAGGAGCCGCCATGGACTGGTCAAACCTGACGGGTGGGCCCGGTGGGACCCACCGTCAGTGACCTAAGGTCGCGGCTGAGTCGGATAAGCGGTAACGAATTCCCATGAACACGTCTTCCTCTCTCGGAAGCGTATTTTCGGGAGTCCTCCTCCGACGTCATCCCCTCCTCAGCGCTGCTGATCGACCAGGCCGGCCCAGTTACACCTTGCGGTTAAACAACGCTCAGGGCGCCCCCTGCCTTTCTCTTTTTCTTTTTCCAGTAACTTTCAATAATTCCACAACCTCCATTTCACATCCAAATCCAATGATTAAAATTCCTACAGTCTCATACAAATATTCTCTATTTATCTAGATTAGGTGAACATTTTTCCTGAGCATTATGATCACTGGGTCAATTAAAAGTCCTTTTAATCAATTGTTTCAGCTTAGAAACTCTCTAGATAAATCATATGAACTCCAAATAATTTAATTCTTTTTCTGGTATTTCTAATTTTTCATCTAGTTTATTATAGTATTTATTTCAAAAGTATTTGAAACAATTTTTGGCACTGTTTTTGAATTATGTGGTAATTCAAATATTTTTGAAAATAGGAAATGGAGGGAAGATAAAGTTTTCAAACTTTTGAAGTGCACCCAATATTTCTGCATGTTCAAGCAAGCATCTTGTACACTTGATATGGTGAATTGCATAGTTGTTGTTTGCAAGAATAATTGCATCATGAATATGTTGAATTCAAATAAAACTGGCATATGGCTAATTTTGCATGTGTGTAGTGTTGGCATGTTTCATCGTACCATGCATCGCGTGTTGCCATGACTAACTTGCAGGAGCAGGCATAAGAAAAATACCGTTACCGGCAGGAGGATGATCACGTTGGAGCGTGATCATGCCTTGTTTGTTGTGCATATTGGAGCATGCAAGGGTTGTGGCCCTGTTGGGATTGTTGTTGAAGGAATACCTTGTTGTGCTAACCATTGCAGGAAACTTAAATGCCTCCTGAGTCGACCATAGATCGAGTCTTGTTCCGGTAACCCCCATACTTGTTTCGTGCTGCCACAGGTTCCTGCCACAGGTAGGGTATGGTTCAGTAAGTTGATAACCCCTTTCCAGGCACACACCGTACAGAGGGCCACGATGAGGGTTTCCCAGGGATCCGGGACTAAATCCTATCATCGGATTAGGGGGCATGGGTGTTTCCAGTTGTGACTGAGAGGGGGCACCCCTTGTAATCCGCGCGTATTAAAAACAATAAGCATATGTATCACATATATGAAGAATAGCTCACAGGAAAATGGTTCAACTAAGAAAGATGGTTTACATAGCAAGCAGACATCCACAAATGTTTCATGAAGTTTTACATAGCAAGTTCAACAAATACGAAATATTTTCATGAGCAAATGGTTCACGAAGCAAACATAAAATGTTTAACTAGTTCAACGGCATGGCAGCAACTTCACTCCCTCCTTCCCCTCTTCGAGGTATGGTCCTTGTTGGCCTTTGAACGCTTCTCGGCCGCCTTCTTCTTGCGCTGAGTAGGACGCGCTTTCTGAAATGGGGATGGACTTTTCCAATCATTCTTTGGCACATTCCTCTTCTCACGCTGGGTTGTCTGAGTTGCTGGAGGTCCGTCATCATCTTCGTACTCCTCCTCCTCATGGTCCTCTTCCTCCTCATCGTCATCTTCCTCTTCTTCCCCATGTTCTTCTTCTGCTCCCTCCTCGCCCTCCTCGCCCTCTTCTTCATCTTCACCTTCTTCGTCGTCGTCCTCATCCTCGTTCTCGTCCTCTTGAACCGCCCTAGATGACGAGGCGGCATGGCTCGATGAAGCGAGGCTACGCATCGGTGCTGCAGGAGCAAAAGCATCCTCGGTGGAGGTAGCGCACCCAAGTAGGCCCACAAGCTTGCGACATTTGTTGACGAACTTCTGCAATGAGAACGAAACAATGAGAACTTCTGCAATGACGAACTTCTGCAAATGAACTTAAGAAAATGAACTCCATGTTACCTTCACCGTTCCCCTCAACTTGTTCTCACTAGCTCGAGTCCCGGGGATAGAACTAAGCACATCAGAGGCTTCAAAAATTCTTTTGTTCAGCTCCGAAGACTGCAAAGTAATAAAATGAGTCAGTAGCACTAAAGCTGATTTCATCCAACCATCGGTTGAAAACAGATAAAAACAACTTACCACTCTGTTCATGAGGGGTCCATACACCCTAAACCCGCCTTGAAGCTCTCTGATGCTCTCGTTGTAGGCTTCATTCTCAGAGGCGTCATCGAACAGGTCTTCGGCATCTGCTGTCGTCCACTGGGGCCTCAGACGCAGACGATGCTTGATGCCATCATCATACCACAGGATGTGATCCTCGTACTCGTTCCAGTCAATCACTTTCCTCTCCACATCTTTGCGAGTTTTCCACTCATTCCATTCCTTCACGTATCTCGCATGTTGGTCTTCCCAATCTATGATTGACTGATTGTTCTTCCTGCTCATCCTGCAATGCATAAGAAAGAATATAGAACACCCTAAGAATGAATGTAAAACATCAAAACAAGAACTTGGTATCGACGAGGACGCCTGGTGGTACTCACTGGTGTAGGTCGTAGCCACCGGTATCGCGGACGATGCCGGCTGGTGGTGTGCGTTGCGCCTTACCAAATTGCGTGGCAACGCGCTGTGGCAAGTGGTACTCCACGGCATAGACACAAATCATGGGCACGATGCACCGCCAGAGAAGCCGGTCCTTCTTGCACATGCTGTTCAGCTCGAACCCCCAATCTCTTTCATCATCATACGGCCGCCAAGTAACCTAGTACCAAAAAATGGTAAGCTCAAGTGAAAGTGTCATCGAAACTATTCGAAATCTAGTTCTTATACCTGAAAAACCGTCAGAGCATCAAGCTCGTTGTTGAAGACCTTGTACAAGGCCTTGGATTCGCTCGTGTGGACACGCACCACGTCCCCAGCGTATGCGACGGTCGGGTACCGATCATCTTCGTCATCTTCGCCATAGTCCGTCCATGCACGTGAGCGCAGCTTCTCCGAACGGCCCACCGGGATTCGCTCCCACATCCAAATGGAGAGGCCCCATACACATCCACACATACCGGACGTGACTTCCGCCCTCTGGGTCGCGTCGTCAAGCTACAAAACAAGTATAGATGATAAGATGTCATAATCTAAAGCAGCACACATCCATGATATTTGAAATAGAGTGATATTCACTTACCGAACGATATAGGTAGGTGAGCCCGGCGGCCCCCTGGCTGTACCCCGCATCCCAGTCCTTTAGGAAGTCGAGATACATCCATTGGGCAGAGTTCCCGGAGCAGTCTGGAAACACTACCTCCGTGAGAAGATACCACAGGTAGGCCCTGGCGTACTGCTCCACCACCCGAGGTTCGGCATCTTCCGAGCACTTGCTCCGGTACTTGAGGAGCCATGGCAGCGGTATGCCGGAAGTCCGGTTGTTCTTAGCGGGGGTGGGGGGGGGGCAGTCGCTGATGAGGGCGACAACCCTATCGTGCCAGTTCGTCCTCTCCACTCGTCCTGTGAGAGCATGACCCTCGAGCGGTAGGGCCATAATCATCCCCCAATCCTGGAGGGTCACGGTCATCTCCCCACATGGAAGATGGAAGTTGTACGTCTCTGGCCGCCACCGGTCGATCAAAGCCATGAGAGCTGAGTGGACGAGCGTCAGCGGATTACGCTTGAACTGCAGTACGAAACCCATTAGTAAGGCTCTCCTGTAGAACGGTGCATACCGCTCGTCATACTCCATCTTAACGGTCGTCTTGTGAGCCCTCATCCGTAGTGGCGGAAGCATCTGTGAAAATCAAGAACCAAAGCATAATTAGCACAGACATAATAGTTAGCAACTTGTTTTTATCAATTCGAAAGATTTGGTTTAAGAATGGTAGTTACCACTCCATTCTCAGTGAAACGGGCACGGTGACCCTTGTCGAACTTAGTGTCAAGCATGGTGTACTTAATGCCGATGTCGGCCGCAAGAGGTGGCCTCCTAAATAATTTGCATAAACATAAGCATAAGCATATCAAAAGAATTTTTAACATGAACTAGGAAACATATAGATGCATCACAAAGGTTCATCACATCCAAAAAAACCTATGAGCTCAATCTTTGAATAAGCATATGAAGATTATTTTTAACATGAACATGAACTAAATAAAATACATATATCAAGATGCAATCACCAAGGTTAAAAAATAAATAAAATACATATATCAAGATGCGATCGCCAATGTTCAAATGCATCATATCATATCATATTTCTCCAACAACATCCAACATGCATCATATCATATTTTTTTCAAAAACAAAAACCATGAACTAGGGTTCATCTTGAGGTGTTAACCATTTTTACTCCAACAAAATCCACTACTTGCATCATATAACATCCACATGCATCCTATATCAAAACAAATATCTCCAATATTCATCATATCATAATTTTTTTAACACAAAAAATTATGAACTAGGTTCATCTTGAGGGTTCAACATTTGTTCTCCAACTACATCCACTACTTGCATCATAGCATATCAACATGCACTACTAGGGAAAACCCTAGTAGTAGCGCTTGAAATATATATAGCAGTAGCGCTGGGTCCAGCGCTACTGCTAACGCGCTACTGCTAACTCTCTGTAGCACTTGAACAAATGAAGCACTGCTGCTAATCCAGCGCTGCTAGTAGATGCTTTCCAGCGCTATTGCTACACAAGGTGGTGACGGCGACGGGACGGTGCAGGCGATCGACGGTGGTTAGGACGGGGACGGGAAGGCACTAAGTAAACCACACCTATATGCAAACTAAGAGTTAATTTGATCTCAAATTGCATATAATCAATATAACTCACATATATTACTCCCAAACTAAAACCCACTAATCACTATACTTATGAGCATTGCAAGAGCTAATCTAGCAATGAGAGATAAAAGGACAAAGTTGCTAACCTTTGTAGCACTTGGATGGATGGGAGGCCTTCAAATCTGACAAACTTGGGCAAAATGAAGATTAGCTCGAGCTTTGGGGAAGAACAGAGAGTAGAGGGGAGGAAAGGGAGAACAAGAGCTCAATCGCGGGCTGGACGAAGGGTTTATATAGAAAACCTTTAGTCCCGGTTCATGACACAAACCGGGACTAAATGTAACACCCACAAATTTAACCATGATTTTATTAATTAAAATTTGGCCAAAAGTAAAATTTGTAATATATCAAGTCCTTTATTATTTTCAGAACCATTTTCGTTTTCTGTTTATCAAAATTCTTCCCTCCATATAGAAATTTTTGGAAATAATATTGTGGCTTTGGTAGCTTTCTTAAATCATTCAATTACATTTAATAATTAAGAATTATTTTTTATAATAAAATATTGCTCAAAACAATTCTTTTATAGCATTTTAATTCTTTAAAAGCTTCTGTTGCACTACCACCATTTAAATAATTGTTTTAAAATCCCACAAATTAATGAGAGGTCATGTGATGCCTATATATCACTTTTATGGAAGACCCTACTTGGTGTTTTGAAATTTTTGAGTGAAAACAACCTCTTTTCAATTCGGTCCTGAATTTGAGTTTCTACTACAACCTCTATTTTCCTTGCTCCAAAAGTTCTGAAATTTTTCCCACTCATAGTCCTTCCAACCAAACCCTTAAGTTAAATTTTTTAGCTCCATTGGAATCATTATAGTTCACCAAATATTCCCCTACATTCTCTGTCCAGAATTGAAATTCCCCCAAACTTGCACTAGCAGTATCTCTTTTTGCCAACCAACTCCATCATCATTTGTATCATCTAAGGAGACGTCACCCCGACAAGTTTCACATCCAACAAAACCTTCTAGATGGCTCTAGCATTTCATCAAGCACACTGTGTGCATGACAGATTTTGGCAAGGTCTTAAGCCTGCATTGGGAACTTGCTCTATGGCCAACATAGCATGTCTCACATCCCCATCATCCCTGTAAGCATCAACCTGCCAATTTTCAGCTCAATTGGGTCACTTTAGATGCCTTGGCATTTCGTCGAGCACACCAGGGCATGTCCAGACGTGGCCAAGCGCCCGTACTGCAGCCCATGACATCGGGCTACTGCCGTGCCCCTGCTGCCTCCCCTGCTCGCCCGACATTCCCCTGGATCCCCACGTCACCCCTGAGCCTCGCCGACATCTCCCCTTGGCCTCTATGCCGTCCTCCACCGGCCAGCCGCCAGCCAGCACTGGCCACAGCCGTCGCACGACGCTGTCCACCCGCCCACGACGCTTGGCCCAATCCCAGACGCCAGAGCGTCCCCCCTAACTCCGGTCCGCCACTCCCACCGACCCCGCCTCCCCGCTGACCTCGCCACCACCTCAACGCCGCAGTATTGGCCGCCCCGTCTCGCTTCCCCGAGAAGCCACGAACCGACGTCGCGCAGCTATAAAAGGCCACCCCGAGCTCGCCTTGCTCCTTAGAACCTCCCCTCCCTCACCTGTGACCCCCTAGAGCAACAAATCAACCAGAGAGGGTCATCTTCTTCCTCTCCGGCCACCACATCCGCCGCCACCTTCCTGTCAAATCCGACTCCACAAAAGCTGATCTTTCCACAATAACACCACCAACAGATTCCTCTCAACCCCACAATCCCACCCCAACCTCAATTTTGCTTGAGACTAGCCACGAGCGAAATCCTCTTTCACCGGCGGCTGATGTCCACTGTGGAGCTCGCCACCGGCGACCAGGCAACCTCCGGTGATCAACTCGCGGCTCATGGGTTTGCCTCGATGAGGGGAACACCCCCATACGCTCAGATGCCCGGGAGAGCCTCCGTTCTCCGGCTATCGTCGCTGGCGTGCCGTCCCTGTTCGGCCAGAGGAGGAGGGAGAAGGAGCCGCCATGGACTGTCAAACCTGACGTGGGCCCGGTGGGACCCACCGTCAGTGACCTAAGTGTCGGGCTGAGTCGGATAAGCGGTAACGAATTCCCATGAACACGTCTTCCTCTCTCGGAAGCTATTTTCGGGAGTCCTCCTCCGACGTCATCCCCTCCTCAGCGCTGCTGATCGACCAGGCCGGCCCAGTTACACCTTGCGGTTAAACAACGCTCAGGCGCCCCCTGCCTTTCTCTTTTTCTTTTTCCAGTAACTTTCAATAATTCCACAACCTCCATTTCACATCCAATCCAATGATTAAAATTCCTACAGTCTCATACAATATTCTCTATTTATCTAGATTAGGTGAACATTTTTCCTGACATTATGATCACTGGGTCAATTAAAAGTCCTTTTAATCAATTGTTTCAGCTTAGAACTCTCTAGATAAATCATATGAACTCCAAATAATTAAATTCTTTTTCTGGTATTTCTAATTTTTCATCTAGTTTATTATAGTATTTATTCAAAAGTATTTGAAACAATTTTGGCACTGTTTTTGAATTATGTGGTAATTCAAATATTTTTGAAATAGGAAATGGAGGGAAGATAAAGTTTTCAAACTTTTGAAGTGCACCCAAATTTCTGCTTATTCAAGCAAGCATCTTGTACACTTGATATGGTGAATTGCATAGTTTTTGTTTGCAAGAATAATTGCATCATGAATATGTTAATTCAATAAAACTGGCATATGGCTAATTTTGCATGTGTGTAGTGTTGGCATGTTTCATCGTACCATGCATCGCGTGTTGCCATGACTAACTTGCAGGAGCAGGCATAGAAAAATACCGTTACCGGCAGGAGGATGATCACGTTGGAGCGTGATCATGCCTTGTTTGTTGTGCATATTGGGCATGCAAGGGTTGTGGCCCTGTTGGGATTGTTGTTGAAGGAATACCTTGTTGTGCTAACCATTGCAGGAAACTTAAATGCCTCCTGAGTCGACCATAGATCGAGTCTGTTCCGGTAACCCCCATACTTGTTTCGTGCTGCCACAGGTTCCTGCCACAGGTAGGGTATGGTTCAGTAAGTTGATAACCCCTTTCCAGGCCACAACCGTACAGAGGGCCACGATGAGGTTTCCCAGGGATCCGGGACTAAATCCTATCATCGGATTAGGGGGCATGGGTGTTTCCAGTTGTGACTGGAGGGGGCACCCCTTGTAATCCGCCGTATTAAAAACAATAAGCATATGTATCACATATATAAGAATAGCTCACAGGAATGGTTCAACTAAGAAGATGTTTCATACAAGCAGACTCCACAAATGTTTCATGAAGTTTTACATAGCAAGTTCACAAATACGAAATATTTTCATGAGCAAATGGTTCACGAAGCAAACATAAATGTTTAACTAGTTCAACGGCATGGCCAACTTCACTCCCTCCTTCCCCTCTTCGAGGTATGGTCCTTGTTGGCCTTTGAACGCTTCTCGGCCGCCTTCTTCTTGCGCTGAGTAGGACGCGCTTTCTGAAATGGGATGGACTTTTCCAATCATTCTTTGGCACATCCCTTCTCACGCTGGTTGTCTGAGTTGCTGGAGGTCCTCATCATCTTCGTACTCCTCCTCCTCATGTCCTCTTCCTCCTCATCGTCATCTTCCTCTTCTTCCCCATGTTCTTCTTCTGCTCCCTCCTCGCCCTCCTCGCCCTCTTCTTCATCTTCACCTTCTTCGTCGTCGTCCTCATCCTCGTTCTCGTCCTCTTGAACCGCCCTAGATGACGAGGCGGCAGGGCTCGATGAAGCGAGGCTACGCATCGGTGCTGCAGGAGCAAAAGCATCCTCGGTGGAGGTGCGCACCCAAGTAGGCCCACAAGCTTGCGACATTGTTGACGAACTTCTGCATGAGAACGAACAATGAGAACTCTGCAATGACAACTTCTCAAATGAACTTAAGAAATGACTCCATGTTACCTTCACCGTTCCCCTCAACTTGTTCTACTAGCTCGATCCCGGATAGACTAGCACATCAGAGGCTTCAAAAATTCTTTTGTTCAGCTCCGAAGACTGCAAAGTAATAAAATGAGTCAGTAGCACTAAAGCTGATTTCATCCAACCATCGTTGAAAACAGATAAAAACAACTTACCACTCTGTTCATGAGGGGTCCATACACCCTAAACCCGCCTTGAAGCTCTCTGATGCTCTCGTTGTAGGTTCATTCTCGAGGCGTCATCGAACAGGTCTTCGGCATCTGCTGTCGTCCACTGGGGCCTCAGACGCGCAGACGATGCTTGATGCCATCATCATACCACAGGATGTGATCCTCTACTCGTTCCAGTCAATCACTTTCCTCTCCACATCTTTGCGAGTTTTCCACTCATTCCATTCCTTCACGTATCTCGCAGGTTGGTCTTCCCAATCTATATTGACTGATTGTTCTTCCTGCTCATCCTGCAATGCATAAGAAAGAATATAGAACACCCTAAAATGAATGTAAAACATCAAAACAAGAACTTGGTATGACGAGGACGCCTGTGGTACTCACTGGTGTAGGTCGTAGCCACCGGTATCGCGGACGATGCCGGCTGGTGGTGTGCGTTGCGCCTTACCAAATTGCGTGGCAACGCGCTGTGGCAAGTGGTACTCCACGGCATAGACACAATCATGGGCACGATGCACCGCCAGAGAAGCCGGTCCTTCTTGCACATGCTGTTCAGCTCGAACCCCCAATCTCTTTCATCATCATACGGCCGCCAAGTAACCTAGTACCAAAAATGGTAAGCTCAAGTGAAAGTGTCATCGAAACTATTCGAAATCTAGTTCTTATACCTGAAAAACCGTCAGAGCATCAAGCTCGTTGTTGAGACCCTTGTACAAGGCCTTGGTTCGCTCGTGTGGACACGCACCACGTCCCCAGCGTTGCGACGGTCGGGTACCGATCATCTTCGCATCTTCGCCATAGTCCGTCCATGCACGTGAGCGCAGCTTCCCGAACGGCCCACCGGGATTCGCTCCCACATCCAAATGGAGAGGCCCCATACACATCCACACATACCGGACGTACTTCCGCCCTCTGGGTCGCGTCGTCAGCTACAAAACAAGTATAGATGATAGATGTCATAATCTAAAGCAGCACACATCCATGATATTGAAATAGAGTGATATTCACTTACCGAACGATATAGGTAGGTGAGCCCCGGCGGCCCCCTGGCTGTACCCCGCATCCCAGTCCTTTAGGAAGTCGAGATACATCCATTGGGCAGAGTTCCCGGAGCAGTCTGGAAACACTACCTCCGTGAGAAGATACCACAGGTAGGCCCTGGCGTACTGCTCCCCCACCCGAGGTTCGGCATCTCCCGAGCACTTGCTCCGGTACTTGAGGAGCCATGGCCGGTATGCCGGAAGTCCGGTTGTTCTTAGCGGGTGGGGGGGGGGCAGTCGCTGATGAGGGCAACAACCCTATCGTGCCATTTCGTCCTCTCCACTCGTCCTGTGAGAGCATGACCCTCGACGTAGGCCCATAATCATCCCCCAATCCTGGAGGGTCACCGGTCCTCCACATGAAATGGAGTTGTACGTCTCTGGCCGCCACCGGTCGATCAAAGCCATGAGAGCTGAGTGGACGAGCTTCACGGATTACGCTTGAACTGCAGTACGAAACCCATTAGTAAGGCTCTCCTGTAGAACGGTGCATACCGCTCGTCATACTCCATCTACGGTCGTCTTGTGAGCCCTCATCCGTAGTGCGGGAAGCATCTGTGAAAATCAAACCAAAGCATAATTAGCACAGACATAATAGTTAGCAACTTGTTTTTCAATTCGAAAGATTTGGTTTAAGAATGGTAGTTACCACTCCATTCTCAGTGAAACGGGCACGGTGACCCGTTCGAACTTAGTGTCAAGCATGGTGTACTTAATGCCGATGTCGGCCGCAAGAGGTGGCCTCCTAAATAATTTGCATAAACATAAGCATAAGCATATCAAAAGAATTTTTAACATGAACTAGGAACATATAGATCATCACAAGGTTCATCACATCCAAAAAAACCTATGAGCTCAATCTTTGAATAAGCATATGAAGATTATTTTTAACATGAACATGAACTAATAAAATACATATTCAAGATGCAATCACCAGTTAAAAATAAATAAAATACATATATCAAATGCGATCGCCAAGTTCAAATGCATCATATCATATCATATTTCTCAACAACATCCAACATGCATCATATCATATTTTTTCAAAACAAAAACCATGAACTAGGGTTCATCTTGAGGTGTTAACCATTTTTACTCCAACAAATCCACTACTTGCATCATATACATCCACTGCATCCTATATCAAAACAATATCTCCACTATTCATCATATCATAATTTTTTTTAACAAAAAAATTATGAACTAGGTTCATCTTTGAGGGTTTCAACATTTGTTCTCCAACTAACTCCACTACTGCATCATGGCAATCAACATGCACTACTAGGGAAAACCTAGTAGTAGCGCTTGAAATATAGATATGACAGTAGCGCGGGGTGCCAGTACGCTAACTGCCTAAGCGCTACAGCTAGTTAGTTGTAGCAGTAGCGCTGGTCAGGGCAGCGCTACTGGTAAGTATGGTTAGCAGTAGCGCTGCCCTGACCAGCGCTACTGCTAACTCTCTGTAGCACTTGAACAAATGAAGCACTGCTGCTAATCCAGCGCTGCTAGTAGATGCTTTCCAGCGCTATTGCTAGTATTCCAGCTTTCACAGATTTACACCCTCTCTATGTATTTGTGATGTATTTATACAGGCTCTATACAGTAGTTTCATCAGATCATACTAAACATACACTATTCTCATCATATCATAGACATACAGTAATCTCGTGATACCATCATCATCATCATCATCATCATTCAACACAAATATCATCACATCTCAAAAATAGCGATACACAAGTCATGTCATGTCTCGAATAAGTGCAACTGCATGGTCATGGCACACACACAAGTTTCATCATCTCTATCTAAACCATGATGTAGAAGAGAAGAGCGATCAGCATGAGCAAGAGCGCGACTATGTAGTACTTGAGGCACCGGCGGTCCCGCCCCCGCTGGCCAGCGTCCACCTCAAGTAACTACTTTCCGCTTCGGCTCTGCTGTGAACCCTTTGTGGCTAGCACCCGTTACTTGTCCACCTGGGCCTGAGCGTCTGGCCAGGGGTCGTAGACTCCTGAACCCTCCCACGAACACGGCTGTAGCAGTCCTTCGCCATCTCTGATCTATGTACCTGCATCGTCAGTTGATGGATTGAACGATAATATGCAACATAATGTACTTAAGAAAACAAAGAGGCATATTAGAAAATACAAGCAACCTATAGTAAACATAAATGACAAGTTCCTCATACCCAAACTATTAACTAGAGCGATCTACGCTAGTTTAGGACCACGCGGTTTAATTACATCACATAGTTCGCCTGCATAAATTCAAAGTTTTGTGATAGAAAGTCATCGACAATCAGTCCTCCATGTCGGCGGTCCAATCTTCATAGTCAGGAGGAAGCACCTGAGCTTCTGAAAGGCTTCAGTCCAGACCTGAGCGAGTAGCAGTGCTCGGACATTAGCCCGCGTGATTGGCCCATAGTAGAACATCCCCGTTGGTTCGAGGACCTGCTTCATGATCACTTGGGCAAGTTCACACTGTACGTGATAAAACTCACTCGGATTCGATGATCCGGTGTCTTTCCTATGCTTGTGGCCCAGCTGACAATCTCGGCATCGTTGGTAGTAGCTGACATCAAGGCGTTGATTATCCCTTCTGTACCGAGCAGGTGATGCATGAGGTAGAATCCATCACCTTACTGGTGTGTGCGTTTGCTGGATGCAGTAGAAGTCGGTCTTATGGCGGAAAACCAGCCCGTTCTTCCTGTACCTTTTCACCTTGATATATCCACCCGATAGGCTGAACACTACTAAAAGGCCTATAGCTGATATGGACATTAATGGCGCACCATGTATGTGGTGCGCCACTGCTATATAGTAGTGGCGCACCAGATACAGGTGCCCCATTAGTGTCCTCATTACTAATGGCGCACCAGACACACGGTGCGCCATTACTAGCAATTTTTATTTCTTTTTATTTTTCCAAAACTATTAATGGCGCACCAGGGCACAGTGCGCCATTACTAGTTTTCAGATGGCGCACCACACACTCCGTGCGCCACTACTAACAATTTTTTTTTACTTTTTTTTCAAAACTAGTAATGGCGCACCTGGGTACAGTGCGCCATTACTAGTTCAAACTAGTAATGGCGCACTTCCCTGGTGCGCCACTACTAAACATTTTTTTTATTTTTTTTGCAAAATAGTAATGGCGCACCACGTAACAGGTGCGCCATTAGTAACCAGGGTTTACTATGGCCACCTGTTACGGTTGGTGCGTATTACTAACTTTCTGAGTCTTACAATTTATTCACCAAATGCACCCCCCTCCCCCCGGTGGACCGCCTTTTCAGTTTCAAAAATAATAAAAGAAAGATATGAAATGTCAAAAAAATAAAAGAAAATAAGATTCCCTTGTGATATGTGGTCTAGTTGTTAGCAAAATTTACAAACATGAATTTTCGACTTTTTTGCAAAATCTCTCGAGAATTTGTAAAATGGGCTCAACATGCACTACTAGGGAAAACCCTAGTAGTAGCGCTTGAAATATATATAGCAGTAGCGCTGGGTCCAGCGCTACTGCTAACGCGCTACAGCTAAGTTGTAGCAGTAGCGCTGGTCAGGGCAGCGCTACTGGTAAGTATGGTTAGCAGTAGCGCTGCCCTGACCAGCGCTACTGCTAACTCTCTGTAGCACTTGAACAAATGAAGCACTGCTGCTAATCCAGCGCTGCTAGTAGATGCTTTCCAGCGCTATTGCTAGTATTCCAGCTTTCACAGATTTACACCCTCTCTATGTATTTGTGATGTATTTATACAGGCTCTATACAGTAGTTTCATCAGATCATACTAAACATACACTATTCTCATCATATCATAGACATACAGTAATCTCGTGATACCATCATCATCATCATCATCATCATTCAACACAAATATCATCACATCTCAAAAATAGCGATACACAAGTCATGTCATGTCTCGAATAAGTGCAACTGCATGGTCATGGCACACACACAAGTTTCATCATCTCTATCTAAACCATGATGTAGAAGAGAAGAGCGATCAGCATGAGCAAGAGCGCGACTATGTAGTACTTGAGGCACCGGCGGTCCCGCCCCCGCTCTTGCCGGAGCGTCCACCTCAAGTAACTACTTTCCGCTTCGGCTCTGCTGTTGAACCCTTTGTGGCTAGCACCCGGGTACTTGTCCACCTGGGCCTGAGCGTCTGGCCAGTGGTCGTAGACTCCTGGAACCCTCCCAGCGAACACGGCGTAGCAGTCCTTCGCCATCTCTGATCTATGTACCTGCATCGTCAGTTGATGGATTGAACGATAATATGCAACATAATGTACTTAAGAAAACAAAGAGGCATAATTAGCAAAATACAAGCAACCTATAGTAAACATAAATGACGAAGTTCCTCATACCCAAACTAATTAACTAGAGCGATCTACGCTAGTTTAGGACCACGCGGTTTAATTACATCACATAGTTTCGCCTTGCATAAATTCAAAGTTTTGTGATAGAAAGTCATCGACAATCAGTCCTCCATGTCGGCGGTCCAATCTTCATAGTCAGGGAGGAAGCACCTGAGCTTCTTGAAAGGCTTCAGGTCCAGACGCTGAGCGAGTAGCAGTGCTCGGACATTAGCCCGCGTGATTGGCCCATAGTAGAACATCCCCGTTGGTTCGAGGACCTGCTTCATGATCACTTGGGCAAGTTCACACTGTACGTGATAAAACTCAGCTCGGATTCGATGATCCGGTGTCTTTCCTATGCTTGTGGCCCAGCTGACAATCTCGGCATCGTTGGTAGTAGCTGACATGCGAAGGCGTTGATTATCCCTTCTGTACCGAGCAGGTGATGCATGAGGTAGAATCCATCAGCCTTACTGGTGTGCGGTTGCTGGATGCAGTAGAAGTCGGTCTTATGGCGGAAAACCAGCCCGTTCTTCCTGTACCTTTTCACCTTGATATATCCACCCGATAGGCTGAACACTACTAGGAAAAGGCCTATAGCTGATATGGACATTAATGGCGCACCATGTATGTGGTGCGCCACTGCTATATAGTAGTGGCGCACCAGATACAGGTGCGCCATTAGTGTCCTCATTACTAATGGCGCACCAGACACACGGTGCGCCATTACTAGCAAATTTTATTTCTTTTTATTTTTCCAAAACTATTAATGGCGCACCAGGGCACAGTGCGCCATTACTAGTTTTAACTAGTAATGGCGCACCACACACTCCGTGCGCCACTACTAACAATTTTTTTTTTACTTTTTTTTCAAAACTAGTAATGGCGCACCTGGGTACAGTGCGCCATTACTAGTTCAAACTAGTAATGGCGCACTATCCACTGGTGCGCCACTACTAAACATTTTTTTTATTTTTTTTGCAAAACTAGTAATGGCGCACCACGTAACAGGTGCGCCATTAGTAACCAGGGTTACTAATGGCGCACCTGTTACGTGGTGCGCTATTACTAACTTTCTGAGTCTTACAATTTATTCACCAAATGCACCCCCCTCCCCCCCGGTGGACCGCCTTTTCAGTTTCAAAAATAAATAAAAGAAAATGATAGAAATGTCAAAAAAATAAAAGAAAATAAGATTCCCATGTGATATGTGGTCTAGTTGTTAGCAAAATTTACAAACATGAATTTTCGACTTTTTTGCAAAATCTCTCGAGAATTTGTAAAATGGGCATAACTTTTGCATACGAACTCCGATGAAAAAGTTTTGTATATGAAAAATCATCTACTCGAAAAGTTACATCCGAATTTAATCGGGGGAACCTTGTTAAACATTTTCAGAATCCCCAAAAACCTAACAGAACAAAAGATACGGAGCTTTTAAGATCTAGAGGGGAAAAATGGAAAAAAAATTCAAACTTACTAGTGGCGCACCATTTGCTAGGTGCGCCACTAGTAACAGAAAAAAAATTTGGTTTCGAATTTTTTTTTTTGGATTTTTTTCAAAATATGATACATAATATGACCGGGAAGTTTGAAATATTTTTTCAAAATTTCATCACACTAATGAACATGAACAAAGTCCTAAACATCAACAAGGTTTAATAGGATTGATATCATAGATATATCAACAAGTGCTTGTTAAGTGAGGTGGTGCTGGGGTTGGATAGAACTACCAAGTTAAGCGTGCTCGGGCTGGAGTAGTGTGAGGATGGGTGACCTTCTGGGAAGTTTGACCACTTAGTGCGATTTGAGTTGAGATTAAGCATATTGACCCGAGATTAAGCCATAGTGACCCAAGATTAAGAAAAAAACAAAAAAAAAATTTGAAAAAAAATTTGAAAATTTTTTGTTAGTAATGGCGCACTTCTATGTGGTGCGCCATTACTATCTGACTTAGTAATGGCGCACCACATAGAAGTGCGCCATTAGTAACCCAGAGCACAAGGTAAATATGGCCCCCTGGGAGGCATACTAATGGCGCACCAGGGGACATACTAATGGCGCACTTCCTGGTGCGCCACTACTATCGCACCAGGGGTACGCCATTAGTATTAGTTACTAATGGCGTGATGATAGTGGCGCACCTGTAGTGCGCCATTAATGGCCAAAACAGGTGCGCCACTAGTAGGCCTTTTCCTAGTAGTGGAAGGTTAACAGGGCACTATCGAGAACACTCTTTATGTGCGTGCAATCCTTTTTCTTGAGGTTCTTCGATGAGTCCAAGTACATAGCATGGGAGTATTACGGGTACAGAACG
This sequence comes from Thinopyrum elongatum, assembly GCA_011799875.1. NCBI lineage: Eukaryota > Viridiplantae > Streptophyta > Magnoliopsida > Poales > Poaceae > Thinopyrum > Thinopyrum elongatum. The sequence continues at coordinate 40,209,634 of CM022301.1, forward strand.
ATGAGGACGGCGCCGCCCCCGCTTCGCAAATTAAGTACACCTCAAATTAGCCTCCATGCTTGCAAAGGAATGATTAACACTTATGAAAGGATATGCGCGGATGACTTACGTGGGATGATAAGGCAGGAGAATCGCTTCCTTGTCCTTATTAGCGATCATGAATTCGCCGACGTACTTGCTCGCATAGTCACGGTGCTCTTTGCAAAATGCCAAGAAGCTCTCGTGCATATAGTACGGGTCCACGACGCAGATATATTTTATGTTCTCGATCCTAATGAAGTAGTTGAGATACAATGCATACATGCGGATGAACTGGAAATCCAGCTTGGTCATGTGGAACATGTCGTAGATGTAGTCAAATCGCAGGATGAACTGATTCGCGGGCCAGGTCTCGACGTACAACTTCCCACCCGGCACCTGAGCCGCGTAAAGCGGGTATCCTGGTTTTTCCGTGATCAGAAGGCTTTTCTCTCTGGCCAGCACATCTTCATGGAGTCTCCTTAGATCATTGTTCAGTATGTGCTCTAGCGCTTTGGCAGGTAGGATCAGCTCGCCGGCAACATGGAAACGCTTCGCACCTTCGACAGGTATTCTGTCTACCACCTGGGGCTTTAGAGGCGGCTGGCTGCTTGAAGCAGCTCTGGCGCCTTTAGGGCCTTTCCTGTCCGGTCTCCTCCTTTGCTTCTTGGCGGGTGGCGGTAGTGAGCCCACCATACCTTCCCTAACCACCACCCCCAGTGTCGTCGGGCTAATCAGTGGACGGCCCTCGGGTTGTTGCTGGGTAGAGGCGGCATTTGGAGGCGTCTCCTGCGAGGATCGCTTGAAGAGAGACTTTTTGCAATCCGCCTTAGGACGTTCCGACTCTGGCAAATCAGGCAGCATCAAGTCATCATCTCCATGCTCATAGCCTGAGTCTTCCTCGTCCTGAGCCATCAATCCTCCATCATCATAGGCGGTATTGAAATACTTGTCTGGGTCATCATCATCCTCCTCCATGTCATCATCAGCATTTGCTTCTTCGACAACGGGGGCGACATCATCTGGCACTAATGGAGGCTCTCCCTCGCGTCGTACGCTATCATCCGCCACGACAGGTGCAGGTAATTTGGTAGGTGGGTGGTGTTCATACCTTCTTGAGAAGGTGGCGTTAGTGTGATACTGGGCGCCTCGAGACGAAGAAGAGACTTCGGCCAAGGCAAGAACCAGCTCTTGCATGCGCCAATCCTATTAGGGGTCTCCTCGTCATCGACTGGTACCGGAGGAGGCAAATCCTTGAAGCCCGCTAAGTCACTGTCCACGTTAACCTTGAAGACGCCATCGGGCATCTCTCGGTTGTGGAACATGCGGTCCTTCGGCTTCACGGTCGTTGCCTTTCCCACGACCACCTTCTGGCCCTTGATGTCGTAGAGTAGGGTGCACGGGGTATCGTCGGCCTACGAAGAAGACATGTTTGCGATGTCAAACATCCGGAAGGCAACTGAAACGGAAGACTATAGACATGCTAGTGAAAAGGGTATGACGCATAATTACCGTGAGGGCGTCGAGCTCAGCCAGCGACGAAGGCCCGCCGAGCATGCCAGAGATGGAGGTCGGGCTGCTATGAACAGGAGCGAGACCTTTTGCGGTTGCTTGAGTAGGTGCTGGTGCTGTGATGTTCACCGAATTGCTACCGACAAAGATGGGAAGGGGAAAGTCCTCCAGCCCTTTAGTTGGATTGCTCTTCGACCAATCGAAAATTGCCGGAATCAAGCAGGCCACCGCGTCAGTGACCGCTGCATTGACTACCCCGAACAACTCTTCTTTGGTCTTAGCTTTGGTCTTATTGACCGCAATCGCGACCTTCTCATCGATGCTCTGCTGTGTGACGACCAACCGTCTCTTCCTTCTTTCCTCTGGCTCCTCGCGGTAGCATGTCTTTCCCGAGGCGCCATCTCCGACGCTGTGCACACGTCCATAGGACGGCGGTTTGTCCTCCGGGACCTTTTTTAGTATGTTCAGTGCCCGGTTGAATGGGGTGTCCCACTTGGGCCTCGCCGACGACTGTGATGACTCGGCGCTTTCGGCTGCCTTTTGGTCCTGCTCTTTCTGCAAAAGGAACATGGATGGTTTACTAATAATGTGACAAAACTTGTATTCGAATTGATTGGAAGCTAATATGATAATGTGGTAATATAACAATTACCAGAAGTCTCATGAACTCCCTCGTGATCGGGTCCGTGTAATATATCTTTTTGACGCGGTCCCACTTGTACCGGGCCCTGATCCAGTCACGCTCCAGCGGGTCGGTGAACTCCGCCAAGGGGTCTGGGATTCCGTGACTTTCACGTTCGGCGTCCTCCTTGGCCCATACGTGCCTCTTCCCCTCGTAACCACGGCTTCCAAGGCGGTGGGGAGACGTATTCCTAGCCTGGAGCGCCTTCATTTTCTCCGACCTTGCGTTGACTTCTTCTTTAGCGCAAGTATCCTTGAATTTTTCAAAGTCCTCTTCTATTATTGATGGATTGTCAGTATGAATCTTGGACCACGGTTCATTCTTCGCAATCGCTTTTTTCACCCGAACTTTCCAGGCGGACAAGTCGTTGGTGAACGTCACCATCGCCTTGTCGTTTATCTTTGTCATGGCGACGTCGTCCCACGGCTCTTTAAATTTGCTTTCATCCCGACCGGGGAACAAGAACCTATTGTGCAACTTCTTTAGGAGCATGTGCTCCATATGTGGTATCTTCTTCGACTTCTCGTCATTGATGTTGGCGGTTTCCCTGAGGATGCATCCTAGTTGATTGCCCCAGCACTTGCGCGCTTCCGCCGGTGCCGTTGGCTCTAACTTCTTGGGGTGCATCTCCGTGACCACAATTTGTCTGATGCCGAGCTTGTTTGGTCTTCGTGACCTCTTATGCTTCGGTGCTTTACCGGCTACGACAGCATCGTTGCCGGTCTCGGGGGTGGTGTCGGTGCCGGTGCCAGTGCTGGTGCCGGTGCCGGCGTCGGTGTCGGGGTTGGTGCCACTGCCGCCACCATGCACCCCCGTCTGTTGTTCGTCCAGGTAATCAAAATAGTGATTTGCTGTCTCGATGGGGTCTTCTTCGAGGCGAGCAGAACCACCGGCTTCGGCATGGCTAGACATGTTTCCTATTCAACAATTGTAAATGAAAGATATAATGAAGAGAAAAAAGGGGCCTATGTTTGGTCGGAATGCTGATTCATTCCCCCCGGCAAATCCCGGGCACTCCATATGTCCTAGTTTCTAGCACAAGTCATACCGAAAATCACGGAAATTTTTTGGCATGACCTTTGCTAAAAAGTGGACATATGGAGCGCCTGAAATTTGCCGGAACAGAAATGAATCAACATTCCGGCAAAACATAGGCCACTCGGATATTCTTCGACAATTGGCACAAGTTCATATAACAGATTTGATGCTATCATCAAGAGAACATGGCAACATCATATAACAGATTTCCAGGACTTAGCAAATTAACCAAGTGTTAAAAACAGCAACATTGTATAGGCTACTTTGCATGCTTGTGCTAGTCACCACAGGGCATATCATGCTCCTAAAACATCATCTAGGGTTTTATTTGCTACTGTTTTTTATTTGCTATTGTTTTTTAGTTTTTATTTGCTACAGTTTTTTCCTAAATGATCTCTCTCTCTCTCTGCTACTGACCTAAACAAAAATTTGCTACTGTTTTTTAGTGCAATTTGCTACTGTTTTTTATTTATAGCTATTTTATATACCTACAAAAATTGCCTAGCTAACTTTTACTTATAGCTATTTTATAAACCTACAAAAAATATTTGTAGCTAGGTAATTTGCTACTGTTTTTTATTTATAGTTAAAAAAGTCCACTGTTTTTGATAAATTGCCTAGCTACAAATAATTTGCTACTGTTTTTTATAGCTAAAAATTTTGCTACTGTTTTTTATTTCCTAGCTAAATGCCCTAGCTAAATGGTACTATTTTTTATTTTACTAATTTTGTGTAAAGTAGCAACAACATCACCTAATTTTTCGGTTAAAGAAATGTCTATAACTTTTGACTTATGAACCCTAGAACCCTAGAAATTTTCTTTGCTAATAAATATTTTGTCCTAATAAAAATTACTAAATTGAACCCTAAAATTGATTCCTAGTACTGCCTACCTAATTGAACCCTAAATTGAAAACCTAGTTTCATTTCTAAAAAAAAGAAAACCTAATAGACAGAGACAGGGGGAGGTGAGGGGCCGGGGGTCGGCAGTACCTGAGGAGGAGGAGGAGGAGGCCGGAGCGGACGAGGAGGAGGTCAGAGCGGCAGCGGCGCAGACGAGGAGGCAGAAGCAGCGGCGGCGCAGACGAGGAGGAGGTCGGAGCGGCGGTGGTGCGAACGAGGAGGAGGTCGGAGCGGCATAGACGAGGAGGAGGAGGAGGCCGTCGTCGAGGCCGAGGGCGGGTAGGGGCTCGGGCCGGCGTCGAGGTCCAGGTCGAGGGGCAACGGCCGGCGAGCAGGGGCAACGCGGCTCGCTAGAGCATAAGAGGAGTGGGAGAGGTGGGAAGTGTGGGAAGTGGGGGGTGGGTGGAAATGGGCCGTGGAAATTTTTTTTGAGCCCGCGCGGGCGGTGGTTAACTCAAAATAGTAGTAGCGCTGGTTTAGGAACCAGCGCTATAGCTAACTTAGCTATAGCGCTGGTTCCTAAACCAGCGCTACTGCTAACTATTCCAATTTTAATTTTTTTATTTCTAAAATACAAATAGCAGTAGCGCTTGACCTGTATCCAGCGCTATAACTAACTTAGCTATAGCGCTGGTTCCCAACCCAACGCTAGTGCTATGTTTCTTTTCTTTTTATTATTTTCCTTTTCTAGTTTTTAGTTTTCTTTTCTTTTTATTATTTTCCTTTTCTTTTCTGTTTACTTTTATTTTTCTTTTGTATTGCTTTCTCCCTTTTGTTTTTGTTTTTCTCCCGACGACGGCATCTCCCTCCCACACTGCGCGAATATCACCGGAACCATGCATGTAATTGAAGGGGGATACGATTACATCATTTGACTGATAACGGTTACTTAAGTGTGTACACAAAATATATACATATATATAAATTATGGTTTCTCAGCTGCGTCGACGACGTTTCATATTGAGCTTCTTCCCTTTCTTATTCGTTGCCGAATAATTGAGCCCCTCCTTGTGACTTTTCCGGAACCATGGAGTACGATCTTTCTTAGGTAATGTAGTATTGATTCTTCTTTTCACGTATGCTTCATCGTCATCGTCATATTCCTTCATCGGGTTGCCGTATTGGTCGTAGTCTTCCTCGTTGGCGACTCCATCCATTCCGACGATGCTCCTTTTGCCTCTCCTCACGACAACACGGCTGGGATTGGCCCATTAGCAGTAGCGGTGCTGTAAAATAAAGCGCTACTGCTAAAGTCTTAGTAGTAGCGCTGGATTTTGGACAGCGCTGCTACTACAACTACCGTCGGTGGCCTCGTCTTGTCCCACATAGTAGTAGCGCGTTTTTGTTTTCTAGCGCTACTGCTAAAGAGTTACTAGTAGCGCTTCCCTAGAACAGCGCTACTGCTAACTAGCAGCAGCGGTTGCTATTTTCCAGTGCTACTACTGGGGTCCTACCTATAAGCATTTCCCTAGTAGTGATGCATCATCATATCACAACTAATTCCTCCAACATGCATCATATAAAAAAAACCTCCAAAAATAATATGAACTAGGGTTCATCTTCACATAACCATACCAACTAGTGACTAGAGTTCATATCTAACACAATATAACATCTAGAATCAACCTAAATCAATCCTAGGGTTCAAAAAAATTAGATCTAGTTCAAAAAGGGGAGTGATTTGAATCAAATAATGTGATGAATCAGAAGCTATTTGACTAAAACTAATTGGAGGGATCGAAGGAGCTTACTTTTCTTTCTTCGGGGCCATCTCGATCCGCAAAAACGGTGAAGAAACGACGAAGATCAAAGGGGGGAGTGGAGGAGATGAGAGAGGGGCGAGAGGAACTGTTCTATTCTTGGGGGGCCGGCTGGGTGGGGGGAGAAGGCGGTGGGGCGGCTGGCCCGCGGGCTTATAAGTGTCCATATCCTACCGCCAGGGACCCCGGCGGTAGGTTCAGACAGCCTACCGCCAGGATCAGCGGCGGTAGGGTGGGACGGAGGCCGTTAACGCTGCCGACGTGGATAAGTTTCCTACCGCCACAGGTTCTGGCAGTAGGCTAGGTAATCCTACCAAAGCTAATAGATAATTGGTAATATAACAATTACCAGAAGTCTCTCGAACCTCCCCCGTGATCGGTCCGTGTAAATATCTTTTTTGACGCGGTCCCACTTGTACCGGGCCCTGATCCAGTCACGCTCCAGCGGTCGTTGAACTCCGCCAAGGGGTCTGGGATTCCGTGACTTTCACGTTCGGCGTCCTCCTTGCCCATACGCCTCTTCCCCTCGTACCCACGGCTTCCAAGGCGGTGGGGAGACGTATCCTAGCCTGGAGCGCCTCTTTTTTCTCCGACCTTGCGTTGACTTCTTCTTTAGCGAAAGTATCCTTGAATTTTTCAAAGTCCTCTTCTATTATTGATGGATTGTCATTATGAATCTTGGACCACGGTTCATTCTCGCACTCGCTTTTTTCACCCGAACTTCCAGGGCGACAGTCGTTGGTGAACGTCACCATCGCCTTGTTCTTTATCTTTGTCATGGCGACTTCGTCCCACGCTCTTTAATTTGCTTTCATCCCGACCGGGGAACAGAACCTATTGTGCAACTTCTTTAGGAGCATGTGCTCCATATGTGTATCTTCTTCGACTTCTCGTCATTGATGTTGGCGGTTTCCCTGGAGATGCATCCTATTGATTGCCCCACACTTGCGCGCTTCCGCCGGTCCGTTGGCTCTAACTTCTGGGGTGCATCTCCGTGACCACAATTTGTCATGCCAGCTTGTTTGGTCTTCGTGACCTCTTATCTTCGTGCTTTACCGGCTACGACAGCATCGTTGCCGGTCTCGGGGTTGGTGTCGGTCCGTGCCAGTGCTGGTGCCGGTCCGGCTCTTCGTTGGTTCCACTGTCGCGGCTCCCACCATGCACCCCTCTTTGTTTTCTCAGGTTAATCAATAGTGATTTGCTGTCTCGATGGGGTCTTCTTCGAGGCGAGCAGAACCACCGGCTTCGGCATGGCTAGACATGTTTCCTATTCAACAATTGTAAATGAAAGATATAATGAAGAGAAAAAAGGGGCCTATGTTTGGTCGGAATGCTGATTCATTCCCCCCGGCAAATCCCGGGCACTCCATATGTCCTAGTTTCTAGCACATCATACCAGAAATCACGGAAATTTTTTGGCATGACCTTTGCTAAAAAGTGGACATTTGGAGCGCCTGAAATTTGCCGGAACAAAATGAATCAACATTCCGGCAAAACATAGGCCACTCGGATATTCTTCGACAATTGGCACAAGTTCATATAACAGATTTGATGCTATCATCAAGAGAACATGGCACATCATATAACGATTTCCAGGACTTAGCAAATTAACCAAGTGTTAAAAACAGCAACATTGTATAGGCTACTTTGCATGCTTGTGCTAGTCACCACAGGGCATATCATGCTCCTAAACATCATCTAGGGTTTTATTTTGACTGTTTTTTATTTGCTATTGTTTTTAGTTTTTATTTGCTACAGTTTTTTCCTAAATGATCTCTCTCTCTCTCTGCTACTGACCTAACAAAAATTTGCTACTGTTTTTTAGTGCAATTTGCTACTGTTTTTTATTTATAGCTATTTATATATCCTACAAAAATTTCTAGCTAACTTTTACTTATAGCATTTTATAAACCTACAAAAATATTTGTAGCTAGGTAATTTGCTACTGTTTTTTATTTTAGTTAAAAAAGTCCACTGTTTTGATAAATTGCCTAGCTACAAATAATTTGCTACTGTTTTTTATAGCTAAAAATTTTGCTACGTTTTTTTTCCTAGCTAAATGCCCTAGCTAAATGGTACTATTTTTTATTTTACTAATTTTGTGTAAAGTAGCACAACAACATCACCTAATTTTTCGGTTAAAGAAATGTCTATAACTTTTGACTTATGAACCCTAGAACCCTAGAAATTTTCTTTGCTAATAATATTGTCCTAATAAAAATTACTAAATTGAACCCTAAAATTGATTCCAGTACTGCCTACCTAATTGAACCCTAAATTGAAAACCTAGTTTCATTTCTAAAAAAAAAAGAAACCTAATAGACAGAGACAGGGGGAGGTGAGGGGCCGGGGGTCGGCAGTACCTGAGGAGGAGGAGGAGGAGCCGGAGCGGACGAGGAGGAGGTCAGAGCGGCAGCGGCGCAGACAGAGAGGCAGAAGCAGCGGCGGCGCAGACGAGGAGAGGTCGGAGCGGCGGTGGTGCGAACGAGGAGGAGGTCGGAGCGGCATAGACGAGGAGGAGGAGGAGGCCGTCGCGAGGCCGAGGGGCGGGTAGGGGCTCGGGCCGGCGTCGAGGTCCAGGTCGGGGGCAACGGCCGCGAGCAGGGGCAACGGCGCGCGCGAGAGCAGAGAGGAGGGGGGAGAGGGGAGAGTGGGAGTGGGGGGGGGGGGGGGGAATGGGACTTGGAAATTTTTTGAGCCCGCGCGGGCGGTGGTTAACTCAAAATAGTAGTAGCGCTGGTTTAGGAACCAGCGCTATAGCTAACTTACTTAGCGCTGGTTCCTAAACCAGCGCTACTGCTAACTATTCAATTTTAATTTTTTTATTTCTAAAATACAAATAGCAGTAGCGCTTGACCTGTATCCAGCGCTATAACTAACTTAGCTATAGCGCTGGTTCCCAACCCAACGCTAGTGCTATGTTTCTTTTCTTTTTATTATTTTCCTTTTCTAGTTTTTAGTTTTCTTTTCTTTTTATTATTTCCTTTTCTTTTCTGTTTACTTTTATTTTTCTTTGTATTGCTTTCTCCCTTTTGTTTTTGTTTTTCTCCCGACGACGGCATCTCCCTCCCACACTGCGCGAATATCACCGGAACCATGCTGATTAATTGAAGGGGATACGATTACATCATTTGACTGATAACGGTTACTTAAGTGTGTACACAAAATATATACATATATATAAATTATGGTTTCTCAGCTGCGTCGACGACGTTTCATATTGAGCTTCTTCCCTTTCTTATTCGTTGCCGAATAATTGAGCCCCCTCCTGTGACTTTTCCGGAACCATGGAGTACGATCTTTCTTAGGTAATGTAGTATTGATTCTTCTTTCACGTATGCTTCATCGTCATCGTCATATTCCTTCATCGGGTTGCCGTATGGTCGTAGTCTTCCTCGTTGGCGACCCATCCATTCCGACGATGCCCTTTTGCCTCTCCTCACGACAACACGGCTGGGATTGGCCCATTAGCAGTAGCGGTGCTGTAAAATAAAGCGCAACTGCTAAAGTCTTAGTAGTAGCGCTGGATTTTGGACAGCGCTGCACTACAAACTACCGTCGGTGGCCTCGTCTTGTCCCACATAGTAGTAGCCGTTTTTGTTTTTCTAGCGCTACTGCTAAAGAGTTACTAGTAGCGCTTCCCTAGAACAGCGCTACTGCTAACTAGCAGCAGCGGTTGTGCTATTTTCCAGTGCTACTACTGGGGTCCTACCTATAAGCATTTCCCTAGTAGTGATGCATCATCATATCACAACTAATTCCTCCAACATGCATCATATAAAAAACCTCCAAAATAATATGAACTAGGTTCATCTTCACATAACCATACCAACTAGTGACTAGAGTTCATATCTAACACAATATAACATCTAGAATCAACCTAAATCAATCCTAGGGTTCAAAAAAATTAGATCTAGTTCAAAAAGGGGATGACTCCCGTCACTTTTTTTTTTTTTTTTTTTTTCGCCCCCGACTCTACGGTGCCCAAACGCTCGCTTTCGGGTACGAGGGGTACGTAGGCATACTTCCCCCCTCATCATTGTTATCATCCCAGATAGATCTTGCGTGACGTAGAATTTTTTTTGAAATTGCATGCTACGTTTCCCAATAGTGGCATACCGAGCCAGGTCTATGCGTAGATGATATGCACGAGTATAACACAAAGAGTTGTGGCTGTGATCGTCATACTGCTACACCAATGTCTTATGTTGATTCGGCGGTATTGTTGGATAAAGCGGCCCGTACCAACCTTACATGACACGTTCATGAGGACCGGTTCCACCGACAGAATGCAACTAGTTTTGCAAAAGGTGGCTGGCGGTGTCCTGTTTCTCCTATTTAGTTGAATCAAATTTGACTGCGGCCGTCCTTTGAAGGTTTTAAAACAGAAAACTTGATAATCACCATTATGGTTTTGATGTGTAGGTAAGAATGGTTCTTGCTAGAAGCCTGTAGTAGCCACGTAAACTTGCAACAACAAAGTAGAGGACGTTTGACTTTTTTTTGAGGGCATGTTGTGATTTGATATGGTCAAGACATGTTGTGATATACGTTTGTTGTATGAGAATGATCATGTTTTGTAAAGAGTTATCAGCAACTGGCAGGAGCCTTATGTTTGTCGCCTTTATTGTATGAAATGCAAACGCCATGTAATTGCTTTACTTATCACTATGCTTAGCGATAGTGTAGAAGACAATAGTTGGCGAGCATGACCACGACGCAACGATGGAGATCAAGGTGGCCGAGCCGCCGGTGACGAGGAGATCATGACGATGCTTAGGATATGGAGATCAAAAGCACGAGATGATGATGGCCAATCATGTCACATATTTTGATTGCATGTGATGTTTATCTTTATCATCGTATTTTGCTTAGTACGGCGGTAGCATTATAAGATGATCCCTCACTAAATTTCAAGGTATAAGTGTTCTCCCTGAGTATGCACTGTTGCGACAGTTTCTCTTGTTGAGAACACCACTGATGATCGGGTGTGTGTGTGATGACTCTACGTTCAAAATACAACGAGTGCAAGACAGTTTTGCACATGCGGAATACTCGGGTTAAACTTGACGAGCCTGGCATGTACAGACATCGCCTTCGGAACATTGGAGACCGACAGGTCGAACGTGAATCATATAGTAGATAGATCACATAGAGATGTTCACCATTGATGACTACTCCATCTCACGTGATGATCGGACATGGTTTAGTTGATTTGGATCACGTATCATTTAGATGACTTGAGGGATTCTATCTAAGTGGGAGTTCTGATAGTATTTGATTAATTGAACTAACTTATTTTCATGAACTTAGTCCCTGATAGTATTTGCATATCTATGTTGTAGATCCAATAGCTCGCCATATAGCTTCCCTGATTTATTTTGATATGTTCCTAGAGAAAACTAAGTTGAAAGATGATAGTAGCAATGATGTGGACTGGGTCCGTGATCTAGGATTATCCTCATGCCTGCATAGAAGAATCATGTCCTTGATGCACCGCTAGGTGACAGACCTATTGCAGGAGCAGATGCAGACGTATGAACGTTTGGCAAGCTCGTATGATGACTACTTGATAGTTAGTGACGCCATGCTTTACGGCTTAGAACCGGGACTTCAAAACGTTTTAACGCCACAGAGCATATGAGGTGTTCCAAAGAGATGAAATTGGTATTTCAGACTCATGCCCGGTCAAGAGGTATGAGACCTCTGACAGCACTTTGCCTACAAGATGGAGGAGACTAGCTCAGCTAGTGAGCATGTGCTTAGAATGTTGGGTACTACAATCGCTTGAATCAAGTGGATGTTAATCTTCCAGATAAGATAGTGATGACAAAGTTCTCTAGTCACTATCACCAAGCTACTAGAACTTCGGTGAACTAAATATGCTAGGGATGCGAAAACGATTCCCGAGCTCTTCGCGATACTGAAATGCGTGAAGGGTAGAAATCAAGAAAGAGCATCAAGTGTTATAGTGTTGACAAGACCACTAGTTTCAAGAAAAACGGCGAGGGAAAGAAAGGGAACTTAAGAAGAATGCAAGCAGTTGTCACTCCCGAGAAAGCCCCAAAGCTGGACCCAGCCTGAAACTGAGATGCTTCTTCTGCAAAGGGACTCGGTCACTGGAAGCGGAACTGCCCCAAGTATTTAGGGGATAGAAGGATGGCAAAGTGAACAAAGGTTTATTTGATCTACACATTATTGATGTGTACTTTACTAGTGTTCATAGTAACCCCAGGTATTTGATACCGGTTTAGTTGCTAAATTAGTAACTCAAAACGGGAGTTTGCAAAATGAACAGAGACTAGTTAAGGGCAAGGTAACGATGTGTGTTGGAAGTGATCCAAGGTTGATAAATCACCATCGCATACTCCCTCTACCTTCGGATTAGTGTTGAACCTAAATAAATGTTTTGGTGTTTTCGTTGAGCATGATATGATTTGGATCATTGTGTTATTGCAATACGTTATTCATTTAGTCAGAGAGAATAATTGTTGTTCTGTTTACATATAAAACCTTCTATGGTCATACACCCAATGTAAATGTTTATGAATCTCGATCGTAGCAATACACATATTCATAATTATGCCAAAAGATGCAAGTTATAATGATAGTGCACATACTTGTGGCACTGCCGTTTAGGTCATATTGGTGTAAAGCGCATGAAGAAACTCCATGAGATGGACTTTTTGGAATCACTTGATTATGAATCATTTGATACTTGCGAACCATGCCTCATGGGCAAGATGACTAAAACTCCATTCTCCGGCAACAATGGAGCGAGCCAGTGACTTATTGGAAATAATACATACCGATGTATGCGGTCCGATGAGTGTTGGGCACGCGGCAGGTATCGTTATTTTCTAACCTTCACAGATGATTTGAGCAGATATGGGTATATCTACTTAATGAACACAAGTCTGAAACATTTGAAAAGTTCAAGGAATCTCAGAGTGAAGTGGAGAATCTACGTAACAAGAAAATATAGTTTCTATGATCTATTGCGGAAGTGAATATTTGAGTTTACGAGTTTGGCCTTCATTTAAAACAATGTTGGAATAGTTTCACAACTCACGCCACCTGGAATACCACAGTGTATGGTGTTTTCGAACGTCGTAACCGTACTTTATTAGATATGACTGTGATCTATGATGTCTCTTACCGATTTACCACATCGTTTGGGGTTATGCATTAGAGACAGTCCTGCCATTCACGTTAAAAAGGGCACCATCTAATCCGTTGAGACGACACCATATGAACTGTGGTTTGGCAAGAAACCTAAGCTGTCGTTTCTTAAAGTTTGGGGTTGCGACACTTATGTCAAAAGGCTTCAGCCTGATAAGCTCGAACCCAAATCGGAGAAGTGCATCTTCATAGGATACCCTAAGGAAACAATTGGGTACACCTTCTACCATAGATCCGAAGGCAAGATCTTTGTTGCGAGAATGGAACCTTTCTAGAGAAGGGATGTTTCTCTCTCGAAAGAAGTGAGTGGAGGAAAGTGGAACTTGATGAGGGTAATTGTACCTTCTCTCGAATTGGAAAATAGCTCCCATAGAAAACCGTTCCCATGATGCCTACACCAACTAGAGAGGAAGCTAATGATAATGATCATGAAACTTCAGATCAGGTTACTACTGAACCTCGTAGGTTGACGTCTCCAACGTATCTATAATTTTTTATTGTTCCATACTGTTATATTATCATTCTTGGATGTTTTACAATCATTTTATAGTCATTTTATATCATTTTTTGGTACTAACCTATGACATAGTGCCCAGTGCCAGTTGCTGTTTTCTGCATGTTTTTTACATCGCAGGAAATCAATACCAAATGGAGTCCAATGCAGCGAAACTTTTTGTGGATTTTTTTTGCAACCAGAAGATGTCCAGTGGGCGAGAAGCACTGGGGGGTGCTTCGAGGGGAGAACAACCCACCAGGGCACGCCTGGAGGCCCAGCGCGCCCAGGTGGGTTGTGCCCACATCGGTGGCCTCCCGCACCGCCTCTTGCTCTATAAATAACCCCAATATTCTAGAAACCCTAGGGGAGTCGACGAAAATCAATTCCAACCGCTGCAAGTTCCAGAAACACCAGATCCAATCTAGACACCATCTCGGGGGGTTCATCATGTCCATTGGTGCCTCTCCGTGATGCGAGTGATGCGTAGTAGTCTTGTAGACCTACGGCTCCGTAGTTAGTAGCTAGATGGCTTTCTCTCTCTCGTTTGATTCTCAATACAATGGTCTCTTGGAGATCCATATGATGTAATCTTTTTGTGGTGTTGTTGGGATCCGATGAACTTTGAGTTTAGATCAGATCTATGTTTTCATCCATGAAAGTTATTTGAGTCTTCTTTGATCTCTTATATGCATGATTGCTTATAGCCTCGTATTTCTTCTCCGATATTTGGGTTTTGTTTGGCCAACTTCATCTATTTCCTGCAATGGAAGAGGTGCTTTGTAATGGGTTCGATCTTACGTGCTTGATCCCAGTGACAGAAAAGGAAATGACAAGTATGTATCGTTGCTATTAAGGATAACAAGATGGGGTCTATTTCTACATAAATAGATCTTGTCTACATCATGTCATCGTTCTATTGCATTACTCCATTTTTCCGAACTTAATACCCTAGATGCATGCGGATAGCGGTCGATGTGTGGAGTAATAGTAGTAGATGCAGGTAGGAGTCGGTCTACTAATCTTGGACGTGATGCCTATATAATGATCATTGCCTGGATATCGTCATGAGTATTTGAATTTCTATCATTGCCCAACAGTAATTGTTTTCCCACCATTTGCTATTTTTCTCAGGAGAAGCCACTAGTGAAACCTACGGCCCCCGGGTCTCTTTTTTAATATATTTGCCTTTGCGATCTATTTTTATTTGCTTTTGTTTTCAGATCATATTTCCAAAACCCAAAAATACCTTCTGCACTTTATTTTATTTTGCATTTATTCGAGATCTATTTATCCAATCTATTAAAACTTTCTCCCGTCCACTAGCCATCTCTGGCAACCGTTGCCCGAAAGGGATTGACAACCCCTTTAATACATCGGGTTGCGAGTATTTGTTATTTGTGTGCAGGTGCCGTTCACGTAGTGTTGCGTGGTTCTCCTACTGGTTCGATAACCTTGGTCTCATCACTGAGGGAAATACCTACCGTCGTTGTGCTGCATCATCCCTTCCTCTTTGGGGAAATACCGACGTAGTTCTAGCAGACATCATAGGTCAACCAGAGCACGATCCACACCAGAGTGGTACGGTAATCCTGTCCTGGAAGTCATGTTTATTAGACCATGGCGAACCTACGAACTATGAAGAATATATGATGAGCCCAGATTCCGACAGATGGCTTGGGGCCATGAAATCTGAGATAGGATCCATGTATGAGAACAAGTGTGGACTTTGGTGGACTTGCCAGATGATCGGCAAGCCATTGAGAATAAATGGATCTTCAAGAGGAAGATGGACATGATGGTAGTGTACTATCTACAAAGATCGACTTGTCGCAAAAGGTTTTCGACAAAGTTCAAGGTGTTAACTACGATGAGATTTTCTCACTCGTAGCGATGCTTAAGTCTATTCGAATCATGTTAGCAATTGCCGCCATTTTATGAATCTGGCAAATGGATGTCAAAACTGCATTCCTTAATGGATTCTTAAAGAAGAGTGATACGATGTAACCAAAAGGTTTTGTCAATCCTAAAGGTGCTAACAAAGTATGCAAGCTCCAGCGATCCATCTATGGACTGGTGCAAGCACTCGGAGTTGGAATATATGCTATGATGAAGGTGATCAAAGCATATGGTTTTATACAGACTTATGGTGAAGCCTGTATTTACAAGAAAGTGAGTGGGAGCTCTATGCATTTCTGATATTATATGTGGATGACATATTGCTGATTGGAAATGATATAGAATTTCTGGATAGCATAAAAGGATACTTGAATAAGAATTTTTCAATAAAAGACCTTGGTGAAACTGCTTACATATTGGGCATAAAGATCTATAGAGATGATCAAGACGCTTGATAAGATTTTCAATGAGTACATACCTTGACAAGATTTTGAAGGAGGTAAAATGGATCAGTCAAAGAAGGAGTTCTAGCTTGTATTGTAAGGTGTGAAGTTGAGTAAGACTCAAAGCCCGACCACGCAGAAAGATAGAGAGAGAATGAAAGTCATTCCCTATGCCCCAGCCATAGGTTCTATAAAGTATTCCTGCTACGTACCAAACCTGTTGTGTACCTTGCCATGAGTTTGGAAGGGGTACAATAGTGATCAAGTAGATCACTAGACAGTGGTCAAAATTATCCTTAGAGGACTAAGGAAATGTTTCTGGTTATGGAGGTGATAAAGAGTTCGTCGTAAAGAGTTACGTCGATGCAAGCTTTGACACTGATCTAGATGACTCTAAGTCTCAATCTCGAAACATATTGAACGTGGGAGCAATTAGCTAGAGTAGCTCCATGCAGAGCATTATAGACATAGAAATTTGCAAAATACATACGGATCTGAATGTGGCGACCCGTTGACTAAACTTCTCTCACAAGCAAAACATGATCACACCTTAGTACTCTTTGGGTGTTAATCACATAGCGATGTGAACTAGATTATTGACTCTAGTAAACCCTTTGGGTGTTGGTCCATGGCGATGTGAACTATGGGTGTTAATCACAAAAGATGTGAACTATTGGTGTTTAAATCACATGGCGAGTGTGAACTAGATTATTGACTCTAGTGCAAGAGGGAGACTGAAGGAATATGCCCTAGAGGCAATACTAAAGTTGTTATTATATTCCTTTATATCATGATAAATGTTTATTATTCATGCTAGAATTGTATTATAACCGGAAACTTGATCAATTGTGGATACATAGACAAACACACCGTGTCCCTAGTAAGCCTCTACTAGACTAGCTCGTTAATCAAAGATGGTTAAGTTTCCTAACCATAGACATGTGTTGTCATTTGATGAACGGGATCACATCATTAGGAGAATGATGTGATGGACAAGACCCATCCGTTAGCATAGCATATTGATCGTTCAGTTTTTATTGCTATTGCTTTCTTCATGTCAAATACATATTCCTTCCGACTATGAGATATGCAACTCCCGGATACTGGAGGAGTGCCTTGTGTGCTATCAAATGTCAACACTAACTAGGTGATTTTAAGATGCTCTACAGGTATCTCCGAAGGTGTTTGTTAGGTTGCCATAGATCGAGATTGGATTTGTCACTCCTAGTATCGGAGAGGTAATCTCTGGGCCCCTCAGTAATACACATCATAAGAAGCCTTGTAAGACAAGTGACTAATGAGTTAGTTAAGGATGATGTTTACGGAACGAGTAGTAAGAGACTTGCCGGTAACGAGATTGAACTAGGTATGTGAATACCGACGATCGAATCTCGGGCAAGTACATACGATGGACAAAGGGAATAACGTATGTCGTCATAACGGTGTTCGACCGATAAAGATCTTCGTAGAATATGTGGGAGCAATATGAGCATCCAGGTTCCGCTATTGGTTATTGACCGGAGAAGTGTCTCGGTCATGTCTACATAGTTCTCGAACCCGTAGGGTCCCACGCTAACGTTCGATGACCATTTAGTATTATATGAGTTATGTGATTTGGTGACCGAATGCTGTAGGAGTCCCGGATGAGATCATGGACATGATGAGGAGTCTCGAAATGGTCGAGAGGTAAAGATTGATATATATGACGATGGTATGTATCGGACACCGCAAGTGTTCCGGAGGGTACCGGTACATATAGGGTCACCGGAAGGGGTTCCGGGCACCCCCCCCCCCCGGAAAAGATATTGGCTTAATGGGCCAAGGGAGGGATAGACCAGCCCACAGGGGGTTGGTGCGCCCTCCACCAGGCCGCGCAGCCCTAGGGAAAGGAAAGGGGGGAGGGCAAGTCCCTCCTTCCTTCCCCTCCTAAGGGAAGGAAAGGGGGGGGGCACCTCCCCCTTCCTTTCCCTGGTGCCTCTACAAGAAGGGGGGCGAACCAAGGCAGGAGCCCAAGTGGGATTCGACCCACTTGGGGCGCCCCTTGGCCTCTCCCCTCTCCCTCCACCTATAATATGAGGAGGGGGCGCCTAGAACACACAACATCAATTGTTAGCCGTGTGCGCCGCCCCCCCTCCACAGTTTACAACCTCGGTCATATTCTCGCTGTGCTTAGGCGAAGCCCTGCGCGGATCACTTCACCATCACCGTCACCATGCCATCGTGCTGACGGAACTCATCTACTATACCTCAACAAACTTGCTGGATCAAGAAGGCAAGGACGTCACCGAGCTAAACGTGTGCAGAACTCGGAGGTGCCGTACGTTCGGTACTCGATCGGTGGATCGCAAAGAAGTTCGACTACATCAACCGCGTTGTAAACGCTTCCGCTTTCAGTCTACGAGGGTACGTAGACAATACTCTCCCCCCTCTCGTTGCTATGCATCTCCTAGATAGATCTGCGTGAGCGTAGGAATTTTTTGAAATTGCATGCTACGTTTCCCAACGGGCATCCAGCCAGGTCTATGCGTAGATGATATGCACGAGTAGAACAACAAGAGTTGTGGGCGGTGATCGTCATACTGCTTACCACCAATGTCTTATTTGATTCGGCGTATTGTTGGATGAAGCGGCCCGGACCAACCTTACATGACCACGTTCATGAGACGGTTCCACCGACAGACATGCAACTAGTTTCTAAAGGTGGCTGGCGGGTGTCTGTTTCTCCTACTTTAGTTGAATCGAATTTGACTGTGGCGGCCGGTCCTGTTGAAGTTAAAACAGCAAACTTGATAAATCAACGTGTGGTTTTGATGCGTAGGTAAGAACGGTCCTTGCTAGAAGCCCTAGCAGCTATGTAAAACTGCAACAACAAAGTAGAGGACGTCTAACTTGTTTTTGCAGGGCATGTTGTGATGAGATATGGTCAAGACATGTTGTGATATACATGTTGTATGAGATGATCATGTTTGTAAAAGTTATCGGCAACTGGCAGGAGCCTTATGGTTGTCGCTTTATTGTATGAAATGCGAACGCCATGTAATTCCTTTACTTTATCACTAGCGTTAGCGGTAGTTGGTAGAAGCAATAGTTGGCGAGACGACCACGACGCAACGATGGAGATCAAGGTGTCGAGCCAGTGACGATGGATATCATGACGATGCTTTGTAGATGGAGATCAAAAGCACGAGGATGATGATGCCATATCAGTCACATATTTTGATTGCATGTGATGTTTATCTTTTATGCATCTTATTTTGGTAGTACGGCGGTAGCATTATAGATGATCCCTTCACTAAATTTCAAGAGGATAGTGTTCTCCTGAGTATGCACCGTTGGACGTTCGCCGTGTTGAGAACCCATGATGATCGGGTGTGATAGACTCTACATTCAAATACAATGGGTGCAATACAGTTTTGCCAGCGGAATACTCGGGTTAACTTGACGAGCCTGGCACGTACAGACATGGCCTCGGAACACTAGAGACCGAAAGGTCGAACATGAATCATATAGTAGATATGATCAACATAGAGATGTTCACCATTGATGACTACTCCATCTCATGTGATGATGGACATGGTTTAGTTGATTTGGATCAGTATCATTAGATGACTTGAGGGATGTCTATCTAAGTGAGAGTTCTTAAGTATTTGATTAATTGAACTAATTTATCATGAACTTAGTCCTGATAGATTTGATATCTATGTTTTAGATCAATGCTCGCGTATAGCTCCCCTATTATTTTGATATGTTCCTAGAGAAAACTAAGTTGAAAGATGATAGTAGCAAGATGTGTGGACTGGGTCCGTGATCTGAGGATTATCCTCATTGCTGCATAGAAGAATTATGTCCTTGATGCACCGCTAGGTGACAGACCTATTGCAGGAGCAGATGCAGATGTTATGAACGTTTGGCAAGCTCGATATGATGACTACTTGATAGTTTAGTGCGCCATGCTTTACGGCATAGAACCGGGACTTAAAAAACGTTTTGAACGCCACAGAGCATTGAGATGTTCCAAAGAGATGAAATTGGTATTTCAGAACTCATGCCCGGTGTCGAGAGGTATGGACCTCTGACAAGCACTTTGCCTACAAGATGGAGGAGAATAGCTTAGCTAGCGAGCATGTGCTCAGAATGTCTGGGTACTACAATCGCTTGAATCAAGTGGATGTTTAATCTTCCAGATAAGATAGTGATTGACAAAGTTCTCTAGTCACTATCACCAAGCTACTAGAAATTCGTGATGAACTATAATATGCAAGGGATGATGAAAACGATTCCCGAGCTCTTCGCGATACTGAAATCATCGAAGGTAGAAATCAAGAAAGAGCATCAAGTGTTGATGGTTGACAAGACAACTAGTTTCAAGAAAACGGCGAGGGAAAGAAAGGGAACTTCAAGAAGAATGGCAAGCAAGTTGTCACTCCGAGAAGAAGCCAAAGCTGGACCCAAGCCTGAAACTGAGTGCTTCTACTGAAAAGGGACTGGTCACTGGAAGCGGAACTGCCCCAAGTATTTAGCGGATAAGAAGGATGGCAAAGTGAACAAAGGTATATTTGATATACACATTATTGATGTGTACTTTACTAGTGTTCATAGTAACCCCAGGTATTTGATACCGGTTTAGTTGCTAAGATTAGTAACTCAAAACGGGAGTTGCAAAATGAACAGAGACTAGTTAAGGGCAAGGTAACGATGTGTGTTGGAAGTGATTCCAAGGTTGATAAGATCACCATCGCATACTCTCCTCTACCTCGGGATTAGTGTTGAACCTAAATAAATGTTATTTGATGTTTGTGTTGAGCATGAATATGATTGGATCATGTTTACTGCAATACGGTTATCATTTAAGTCAGAGAATAATTGTTTTCTGTTTACATGAATAAACACTTATATGGTCATACACCCAATGTAAGGGTTTATTGAATCTCGATCGTAGCAATACACATATTCATAATATTGATGCCAAAAGATGCAAAGTTAATAATGATAGTGCAACATACTTGTGGCACTGCCGTTTAGGTCATATTGGTGTAAAGCGCATGAAGAACTCCATGCAGATGGACTTTTGGAATCACTTGATTATGATCATTTGATGCTTGCAAACCATGCCTCATGGGTAATATGACAAAACTCCGTTCTCCGGAACAATGGAGCGAGCCAATGACTTATTGGAAATAATACATACCGATGCATGCGGTCCGATGAGTGAGGCACGCGGGGTATCGTTATTTTCTAACCTTCACAGATGATTTGAGCAGATATGGGTATATTACTTAATGAAACACACAGTCTAAAACATTTGAAATGTTCAAGGAATCTCAGAGTGAAGTGGAGAATCATCTTAACAAGAAAATAAAGTTTCTACGATCTGATTGCGGAAGTGAATATTTGAGTTATGAGTTTGGCCTTCATTTAAAACAATGTGGAATAGTTCACAACTCAGCCACTGGAAACCAGAGCGTAATGGTGTTTTCGAACATCGTAACCAACTTTATTAGATATGGTGCGATCTATGATGTCTCTACTGATTTACCACTATCGTTTTGGGGTTATGCATTAGAGACAGCTGCATTCACGTTAAAAGGTACCGTCTAAATCCGTTGAGATGACACCGTATGAACTGTGGTTTGGCAAGAAATCTAAGCTGTCATTTCTTAAGGTTTGGGGTTGCGACACTTATGTCAAAAGGCTTCAGCTTGAAAGCTCGAACCCAAATCGAAGAAGTGCATCTTCATAGGATACCCTAAGGAACAATTAGGTACACCTTCTACCACAGATCCGAAGGAAAGATCTTTGTTGCCGAGAATGGAACCTTTCTAGAGAAGGAGTTTCTCTCAAAAGAAGTGAGTGGGAGGAAAGTGGAACTTGATGAGGTAATTGTACTCTCTCGAATAGGAAAATAGGTCATCAAAGAAAACCATTCCCATGGTGCCTACACCAACTAGAGAGGAAGCTAATGATAATGATCATGAAACTTCAGATCAAGTTACTACTGAACCCTAGGGTTAACCAGAGCACGATCCACACCAGAGTGGTACGGTATTCCTGTCCTGGAAGTCATGTTATTAGACCATGGAAACCTACGAACTATGAAGATGATATGATGAGCCCAGATTCTGACAGATGGCTTGAGGCCATGAAATCTGAGATAGGATCCGTATGAGACAAAGTGTGGACTGGGGACTTGCCTGATGATCGGCAAGCCATTGAGAATAAATGGATCTTCAAGAGGAAGACGGACGCTGATGGTAGTGTTACTATCTACAAAGATCGACCTGTCCCAAAAGGTTTTCGATAAAGTTCAAGTGTGTGACTACGATGAGATTTTCTCACTTGTAGCGATGCTTAAGTCTATCCGAATCATGTTAGCAATTGCCGCATTTTATGAAATCTGTCAAATGGATGTCAAAACTGCATTCCTTAATGGATTTCTTAAAGAAGAGTTGTATATGATGCAACCAAAAGGTTTTGTCAATCCTAAAGGTGCTAACAAAGTACGCAAGCTCCAGCGATCCATCTATGGACTGGTGCAAGCATCTCGGAGTTGGAATAAAGCTTTGATAAGGTGATCAAGCATATGGTTTTATACAGACTTATGGTGAAGCCTGTATTTACAAGAAAGTGAGTGGGAACTCTGTAGCATTTCTGATATTATATGTGGATGACATATTGCTAATGGAAATGATATAGAATTTCTGGATAGCATAAAAGGATACTGAATACGAATTTTTCAATAAAAGACCTCGGTGAAGCTGCTTACATATTGGGCATAAAGATCTATAGAGATAGATCAAGACGCTCATAAGATTTTCAATGAGTACATACCTGACAAGATTTTGAAGGAGTACAAAATGGTTCAGTCAAGAAGGAGCTCTAGCTTGTATTGTAAGGTGTGAAGTTGAGTAAGACTCAAAGCCGACCACGGCAAAGATAGAGAGAGAATGAAAGTCATCCCTATGCCTCAGCCATAGGTTCTATAAAGTATGCCATGCTGTGTACCAAACCTGTTGTGTATCTTGCCATGAGTTTTTCAAGGGGGTACATAGTGATCCAGGAGTAGATCACTAGACAGCGGTCAAAAATTATCCTTAGAGGAATAAGGAAAGTTTCTCGTTTATGGAGGTGATAAAGAGTTCATCGTAAAGAGTTACGTCGATGCAAGCTTTCACACTGATCTAGATGACTCTAAGTCTCAATCTAGATACGTATTGAAAGTGGAGCAATTAGCTAGAGTAGCTCCATGCAGGCATTGTAGACATAGAAATTTTCCCTAGAGGCAATAATAAAGTTTGATATTTTATATTTCCTTATATCATGATAAATGTTATTATTCATGCTAGAATTGTATTAACCGGAAACTGATACATGTGTGGATACATAGAACAAAACACCGTGTCCTAGTAAGCCTCTACTAGACTAGCTCGTTAATCAAAGATGGTTAAGTTTCCTAACCATAGACATGTGTTGTCATTTGATGAAGGGATCACATCATTAGGAGAATGATGTGATGGACAAGACCCATCCGTTAGCATAGCATATTGGTCGTTCAGTTTTATTGCTATTGCTTTCTTCATGTCAAATACATATTCCTTCGACTATGAGATTATGCAACTCCTGGATGCCGGAGGAATGCCTTGTGTGCTATCAAACGTCACAACGTAACTGGGTGATTATAAAGATGCTCTACAGGTATCTCCGAAGGTGTTTGTTGGGTGGGCATAGACCGAGATTAGGATTGTCACTCCGTATCGGAGAGGTATCTCTGGGCGCTCTCGGTAATACAATCATAAGAAGCCTTGCAAGCAAAGTGACTAATGAGTTAGTTACAGGATGATGTTTTACGGAATGAGTAAAGACTGTCGGTAACGAGATTGAAACGGTATGTGAATACCGACGATCAAATCTCGGGCAAGTAACATACCGATGGACAAAGGGAATAATGTATGTTGTCATAACGTTCGACTGATAAAGATCTTCATAGAATATGTGGGGAGCCAATATGAGCATCCAGGTTCCACTATTGGTTATTGGCTGGAGAAGTGTCTCGGTCATGTCTACATAGTTCTCGAACCCGTAGGGTCCACACGCTTAACGTTCGATGACCATTTAGATATATTAGTTATGTGATTTGGTGACCGAATGTTGTTCGGAGTCCCGGATGAGATCACGGACATGACGAGTAGTCTCGAAATGGTCGAGAGGTAAAGATTGATATATAGGACGATGGTATTCGGACACCGGAAGTGTTCCGGAGTGTACGGTACATATTCTGTCACCAGAAGGGCTTCCGGGCTCCCCCCGACAAAGATATGGGCTTAATGGGCAAGGAGGGACAGACCAGCCCACAAGGGGCTGGTGCGCCCCTCCACCAGGCCGGCCAACCCTAGGGAAAGGAAACGGGGGAGGGAAGTCCCTCCTTCCTTCCCCTCGTCAAGGGAGAAAGGAAAGGGGGGCGCCACCTCCCCCTTCCTTCCCCTGGCGCCTATAAAGGAAGGGGGGGGCGAACCAAGGCAGGAGCCCAAGTGGGATTCGGCCCCACTTGGGCGCCCCTTGGCCTCTCCCCTCTCCCTCCCACCTATATATATGAGGAGGGGGGGCGCCTGGAACACACAACATCAATTGTTAGCGTGTGCGGTGCCCTCCTCCACAGTTTAAAACCCCGGTCTTATTCTCGCGGTGCTTAGGCGAAGCCCTGCGTGGATCACTTCCCCATCACCGTCACCATGCCGTCGTGCTGACAGAACTCATCTACTACCTCGACAACTTGCTGGATCAAGACGGCGAGGGACGTCACCGAGCTGAACGTGTGCAGAACTCAGAGGTGTCGTACGTTCGGTACTCGATCGGTGGATCGCGAAGAAAGTCTGACTACATTAACCGCGTTGTCACAACGCTTCCGCTTTCATTCTATGAGGGTACGTAGACATACTCTCCCCCTCTCGTTGCTATGCATCTCCTAGATAGATCCAGCGTGAGCGTAGGAATTTTTTTGAAATTGCATGCTACGTTTCCCGACAATAATGTACTTCCGCTTCATGCACAGACAAGGAGGAAGGTTATACATACATAGAGTCACAGGCCAGGTGCTATGATTGCTTCTCTGCCCCAAAAGGATTAATGCCATCTGCACTTAGACCAAACCATACGTTCCTTGCGTCATCTGCAAAGTCCCGCCACTTCTTCCGATTTTTTTTCTCACTGCAACCCGTCAGCGGGTACTCTCAGCTTCCCGTCTTTCTTACGGTCTTCTCTGTGCCATCGCATCAACTCGGCATGCTCTGTTTTGGAACAAACGTTTCAATCATGGTATTATAGGAGCATACCACATCACCTTGGTAGGAACTTCTTCCTGGGGAGCTCGCCCTCAACATCACCAGGGTAATCGCGGCTGATCTTATAGCGCATTGAACCACATACCGGGCATGCATTCAAATCCTCGTACTCACCGCGGAGAGGATGCAGTCATTAGGGCATGCATGTATCTTCTGCACCTCTAATCCTAGAGGGCGGACGCCTTCTTTTCATCGTACGTACTGTCGGGCAATTCGTTGTCCTTTGGAAGCATCTTCTTTAACATATCAGAACTTTTCAAATCCCTTGTCAACACCATTCTCTGCCTTCCATTGCAGCAATTCTAGTGTGGTGCCCAGCTTTTTCTTGTCTGCTCGCAATTTGGGTACAAAAATTTCTTGGATCCTCTAACATGCGCTGCAACTGCAGCCTCTCCTTTTCAGTTGCGCAGTTTCTCTTTGCATCGGCAATGGCCCGACCAAGATCATCAGCGGGCTAATCTGATGCCTCTTCATCAGCTTCTTCCCGCATTGTCGGCCAGCTTCTTCCCCCATTGTTGTACCATCATATTCAGGGAACCCATGGCCAGGATAGCTGTCGTCGTCCTCTTCTTCTTCATTGTCTTCCATCATAACTCCTCTTTCTCCTGTGCGTGGTCCAAACATTATAGTGGGGCATGAAAGTGGACTCAAACAGGTGGACGTGAATGGTTCTTGACTTAGAGTAATTCTGATCATTCTTACAGACAACACATGGACAACATATAAAACCATCTGCCCGCTTGTTTGCCTCAGCCGCAATCAGAAAAGTATGCACGCCTTTAACGAACTGGGGAGAGCATCGGTCATCGTACATCCATTGCCGGCTAATCTTTATTACACAACACCGAAAATACCAAATTAATACAGTTCATACATAAAGTTCATACACACTTATTCTCATAAAAAAACATACAAACTCTCTAGCTAAAGCATTTAAATGCAACAACAAATGCGATCAAGATCGCAACTAAGGTAACAATTGATCCAACAACATAATGATACCAAGCCTCACTATCAATGGCATATTTTCTAATCTTTCTAATCTTCAAGAGCATTTTCTCGATCTTGATCTTGTGATCATCGACGACATCGGCAACATACAACTCAAGTTTCATCTTCTCTTCTTCAATTCTTTTCATTTTTTCTTTCAAATACTCGTTTTCTTTTTTCAACTAAATTTAACCTCTCGACAAGAGGGTCAGTTGGAATTTCGGTTCACATACCTCCTAGATAAAAATATCTATGTCAACTTGATGGGCATAATTTATCTAAACATGAAATGCACAAATAGTTATAAAGAGAAATACCACATCCGAATCATAAACCGGACGGGGCCGACGGGGACGGATATCAAAACCATGCCACTATGTATAACAAACAACGTAGGGTAAGAAAATTATACAAGTAACTATATATCTAAATCACACAAACATGATTTTTTATTTATAAAAAGATAAGAACAAGAGGCTCACCAAGGTGGTGCCGGCGACGGAACGGTGCGGGCGATCGACGGTGGTTAGGACGGGATGGGAAGGCACTAAGTAAACCACACCTATATATGCAAACTAAGAGTTAATTTGAGCTCAAATTGGATATAAATCAAATAAACTACACCATATAATTACTCCCAAACTAAAACCCACAAATCACTATACTTATAGAGCATTGCAAGAGCTAATCTAGCAATGAGAGATAAAAGGACAAAGTTGCTAACCTTTGTGATCACTTGGATGGATGGGGGGCTTCAAATCTTGACAAATTTTGGGTAAAATGAAGGATGAGCTCGAGCTTTGGGGAAGAATAGAGAGGAGAGGAGAGGAAAGGGGAAGAACAGAGAGCTCGATCGGGGCTGGACGAAGGGTTTATATAGGAAAACTTTAGTCCCGGTTCATGACACAAACCGGGACTAAATGTGAGCTTCTAGTACCTGTTCGTGCGACGAACTGGGACTAAAGGGTTGGTGGGGGCCCAGCCTGGCACCAGCCTGCCACCACTCTCTTTAGTCCGATTCGTGGCCCGAACTGGTACTAGAGGTTCAACACGAACCGGGACTAATGATGCCCGCCCGCCTAGCCGTTGGAACGGCACTAATGGTCACATTAGTGCTAGTTCATTTACAAACCGGGACTAATGTGTCTCACGTAAAGTAGTTTTTTCTACTAGTGTTCTCATAGAACAAAAAACCTTTAGGTCAATAGATATCTCATCTGCTTTATAAACTACAAAAACAAAACTGAAACTGCAAAATCATAAAACAAAAATCGATCATATGCATGTAGGCCAATAGAGAACATCCATATGTACTCAGACACCTCACTTGATGTCACACACATAATAATGCACCCATGAGCCACTATATCCGAGAAATACCCCGGCTGGCCCTGCGGTCATCGGAGTCACCATAGACGGCTGGCTCTAGAAAAATTATTTACCGAAAATGTAAGCACCTATGTTGAGTCAAACCCGGTTGGCAAGTTATATAAGAACTAGCCCGAAACTTTAAATACACAGATAAAATTTCGAAAAGGTGCGACGACACCCGGTTGTCCCGGCACCCTCCAGTCTTGTCCATTCAGCGAAAATAAAATTCGTGCTAACCACTGTCGGCCGATTTTCGTGTTTGACCTTTTCCTTGTAGTTTGTCCAGATCTGACCCCCGTTTGAACAAATTTTGAAATCTGACCCTTTTTCCTACCGCCACAAGGCCGCGGGTAGGATTACCTAGCCTACTGCCAGAACCTGGGCGGTAGGAAACTTATCCACGTCGGCAGCGTTAACGGCCTCCGTCCCACCCTACCCGCCGCTGATCCTGGCGGTAGGCTGTCTGAACCTACGCCGGGGTCCCTGGCGGTGGATATGGACACTTATAAGCCCGCGGGCCAGCCCGCCCCACCGCCTTCTCCCCCACCACAGCCGGCCCCCCAAGAATAGAACAGTTCCTCTCGCCCCTCTCTCATCTCCTCCACTCCCCCCTTTGATCTTCGTCGTTTCTTCACACGTTTTTGCGGATCGAGATGGCCCCGAAGAAAGAAAAGTAAGCTCCTTCGATCCCTCCAATTAGTTTTAGTCAAATAGCTTCTGATTCATCACATTATTTGATTCAAATCAACTCCCCTT